>CM053593.1:301514330-301558418 GCA_028646575.1 Pseudocheirus occidentalis
ATCTATTTAGCCCTAAGTATCCTATCCACTTAGTCCTAAATATCCAACAAATTGATTACCATTACAGGAAGGAACATCATGAACTCTAAACTGAGTATCTTGCCACACAGGAGAGTAGGGGGGATGGGGATGAGAGGGGGGATGATGGAGGGAAGGGCAAGGTCGGGGGAAGGGTTGCTGGAAGCACACACTTCAGTAAAGGGACAGGGACAGAGTAGAGAATAGAACAAGGGGGGGCAGGATAGGAAGGAGGGACATATAATCAGCCTCTCACAATAGGTCCACTGTGGAGATGTCCTGCATAATTACACATGCACAGCCTGTATTGAATTGCTTGTCCTTCTAGTGGGGGTGGGTGACAAGGGAGGAATGGAAAAAATCTAGAATTTAAAGCTCTGCAATCAAATGTTGAAAACAAAACAAAACATCTATATCTATATCTATAGATTATATATATATATAATTATTATTAACTACATGCAACTGGGAATTAAGATATACAGGGACTGGGGTAGGGAGACCCTCCCTGCCCTACCAGAAAGCTAGAGTGGCGTTGGAAGAGGGCATAAAAGAGAACAGATTATGGGAGGAGCTTTATAGTGGGATTGCTACTTGGGGGTTGGGGGAAAGGGAAAGATGGGGAGAAAATTTGTAACTCAAAATCTTGTAGAAAGGAATGATGTAAACAAGAATTTTTTTTAAATTAAAAAAAAGAACACTTTGCCCTGGACTGACATACCTGCCTTCATTGCATTCTCCCTTAACTCCTGTAGCCCCAGATTTGGGATTAAATATTTTTTTACAAAAAAAATTTTAAATTTAAATTAAAAATTAAAATAAAAACACATGCATTGTGAAAACAAGTTTACAGTATGCAGGATAACAATGGGGAGCAAGTTACTGTTATGCAATTCTTAAATAAGAATGAGTTACCATAAGAGGTGGCATAGCAGATAAAGTGATGGACCTGAGGTCAGGAAGATGGTAGTTAAAATCTCATCACACTAACTATATGACTCTGGGTAAGTTGCTTTAACCTCTATTTTCTCAGTTTCCACATCTACTAAATAGGGATAACAATAATTCTTATAGCACCTGGGGTTATTATAAAACTCAAATGAGATTGTTTTTCTAAAGTGCTTAGAGACAGTGACTGGCACATGGTATGTACTATGATCATCATTATTGTTATTGTTATTACTTGATAGATCCAGTGATATATTACTGCCAATAGTACTCATTATTTCACACCATAAAAAAGCCTACTTATTATGCTTTCTGCAGTATCACTTGGTTCCTTCTAAAGAATTTTAAACCAGCATACAGAAACTCTGCATCCTTTTTTTGAACTCTGTTTTAGATCGGTTTCATGGTATAACTGAATTAGTGCTTGGCTTTAAGTGAGGAGGAACCTACATTCAAATCTTACTTCTGATCTAGGAAAGTGACCACCTCCAAGAGCTTCAATTTCCTCATTCCTAAAATGGGAGAGAACAATCCCAGTAAGACCTTACTTCACAGGGTTCTTGAAGGGATCAAACAATATGGTGTATGTAAAATTTTTTTTGCAAAACTTAAAATTCATTTTCCTGGGGTTGAGTCTGGCCTCAGGTAAGTTACTTAACTCTGTTTGCCTCAGTTTCCTCATCTGTAAAATGAACTGGAGAAGGAAATGACAAACTGCTCCAGTATCATTGACAAGAAAACCCCAAACGGCGTCACAAAGATTTGAACACAACTGACAACAGCAAAAATTTATTGCCTTCTATACAATAAAATAGGGTACTAGAGGCTTTGAGACATATTCAGGCAGTTAAAGCTGGTCAGGCAAGGGTTATAGCCAAGACCAGTGAAGTGGACTTTAGCTCACTTTGAATCTAAATACCTCTATACTGATTTTTAACAAAACAACTACAGTTTGGTGGGAAAACAAAAAGTATGACAATGCTTATGTGTGGAAAATTCTCTATATTGTGATTGAACAGATAATCTTCTCTAGAGTTAATTACCTTTACCAAATATGACTTACATCTTTTAAAAACAGATGCTTTTTTAAAAAACTGAGTTTGCTTTTCTTACGCTCCCATGTATTATTGTGCTTTGTTAGTATAAACAATCAGAATAATTTTTTTGGTAAATAGTATTTTATTTTTTTCCATTGGAATAATTTTAATTATTCCAATTACACATAAAAATAGTTTTCAACATTTACTTCTATAAGATTTTGAGTTTCAGAATTTTTCCTCTACCGTCCACTTTCTCTAAGACAGTAAGCAATCTGATTTAAATTATATATGTGCAATCATGTAAACATATTTCTACATTAGTCAGGTTGTGAAAGAAGAAACAGAACAAAAGGGGAAAGCCACAAAAAACCAAAGAGTAAAAGTAGCATGCTTTGATCTACTTTCAGATTCCATAGTATTTTCTCTGGATGTGGACAGCATTTTCCATCCTGAGTCTTTTGAAATTGTCTTGGATCCTTGTATTTCTGAGAAGAACTAAGTTAATCATAGATGAAGGTCACAGAGCGTTGATGTCACTGTGCACAATGTTCACCTAGTTGTGTATACTTCACTCAGCATCAGTTTATCTAAGTCTCGTATCTGCCTGCTCATCATTTCTTATGGAACAATAGTATTCCATCACATTCATATGCCACAAGTTGTTCAACCATTCCGAAACTGATGGACATCCCTTCGATTTCTAATTCTTTACCACCACAAAAACAGCTGCAATAAATATTTTTGTACATCTAGGCCCTTTTCCCTATTCTATGATCTCTTTAGGCTACAGACCTAGCAGTGGTATTTCTGGATCAAAGGATATGCACAGTTTGACTGCCTTTTGGGCATAGTTCCAAATTGTTCTCCAGAATGGTTGGATCAGTTCACAACTCACTGATAGTGCATTAGTGTCCCAATTTTCCCACATCTTCTCTAATATTTATCTTTTTCCTTTTTTATCATATTAGCCAATCTTATATGTATGAGGTGGCACCTCAGAGTTGTTTTAATTTGCATTTCTCTAATCAATAATGATTTAGAACACTTTTATATGCCTATAGATAGCTTTAATTTCTTCATCTGAAAACTTTCTGTTCATATCCTTCAACTGTTTATCAATTAGGAAATGACTTGTATTCTTATAAATTTGACTCAAATCTCTATATATTTGAGGAAGGAAATCTTTATCAGAAACAATTTGCTATAAAATTGTTTCCCATGTTTTTACTTTCCTTCTAATTTTGGTTGCATTGGTTTTGTTTGTACAAAAACTTTTTAACTTAATGTAATCAAAATTATCCATTTTGCACTTCATAATGTTCTCTTTCTCTTGTTTGGTCATAAATTCTTTCCTTCTCCATAAATTTTACAGCTTAACTATTCTTTCCTCTCCTAATTTACTTATGATATCACCCTTTATATCTAAATAATTTACCCATTTTTAAGTTTATCTTTATACATCTTTATAAGATGTCGGTCTATGACTAATTGTGCCAGTTTTCCCAGCAGATATCCCAGAAGATGGAGTCTTTGGGTTTATCAAACAGGAGATTACTGGTCATTTACTATTAGTACTTGTGTACTAATCTATTCCCCTGATCCACCATTCTATTTCTTAACTAGTACCAAATAGTTTTAATGATTGTTGTTTTCTAATATAGTTTTAAACCTGGTATGGCTAGACCACCTTCCTTTGCATTTTTAAAAAATTCCTTTGACATTCTCAATCTTTGCTCTTTCAGTTAAATTTTGTTATTTTTCCTAGCTCTATGAAATATTTTGGTAGTTTATTATGGCATTGAATTTATAAATTTATTTAGGTAAAATTGTCATTTTTATTATATTAAGCTCAGTCTATGCATGAGCAATTGATATTTTCCTGCTTGTTTAGATATGACTTTATTTCTGTGAAAATTGTTTTGTAACTATATTCATATAGTTCTTGGGTTTGTCTCAGGAAGTAGACTCCCAAGTATTTTATGCCATCTATAGTTATTCTAAACAGAATTTCTTTTTCTATCTCTTCATGCTGAGCTTTATTGTTAATATATAGAAATGCCAATGATTTATGTGGGTTTAATCTATGTCCTACAACTTTGCGATAGTTGTTAATTATTTCAAGTAGTTTTTATTTGATTTTCTAGGATTACTTAAGTATACCATCATATCATCTACAAAAGTGGTAGTTTTGTTTCCTCATTGCCTAGTCTAATTCCTTCAGTTTTTTCTTCTCTTATTGCTAAAGCTAACAGTTTTAGTACAATATTGAATAATAGTGGGCATCCTTGTTTCAACCTTGATCTTATTCAGAAGACTCCTAGCTTATCCTTATTATATATAATGCTAGCTGATGGTTTTAGATAGATACTACCTATCATTTTAAGGAAAGCTCCATTTATTCCTACACTCTCTAGAATTTTTAATAGGAATGGGTACTATACTTTGTCAAAAGCTTTTTAATTAATGGCCTGTTCAATTTCTTTTTTCTAAAATAGGGTTATTTAAGTATGTTATTTCCTCTTCTTTTAATCTGGACAACTCATTTTTTGTAAATATTCATCTATTTCACTTATGTTGTCAGATTTATTCACATACAGTTGGGCAAAATAGCTCCAAATTATTGCTTTAATTTCCTCTTAATTGGCGGTGAATTTACTCTTTTCATTTTTATACTGATAATTTGTTTTCTTCTTTTTTTCAAAATCAGTTTAACCAAAGTTTTATTTTATTGGTTTTTTTGTAAAACAAGCCCTTAGTTTTATTTATTAATTCAATAGTTTTCTTACTATCAATTTTATTACTCTCCTTTTATTTTCAGAATTTCTAATTTACTACTCAATTGGGGATTTTAATTTGTTCCTTTTCTAGCTTTTCTAATTGCATACCTAATTCATTGATCTTTTGTTCTCTATTTTATTTATGTAAGCATCTAGAGATGTAAAATTTTCCTTAAGAACTGCTTTGACTTCATCCCATAAATTTTGATATGTTGTCTAATTATTGTCATTCTCTTCAATGAAATTATTGATTATTTCTATAATTGGTTGTTTGACTCACTAATTCTTTAGGATTATTTAGTTTCCAATTAATTTTAGCCTATCTTTCTGTGGTCCTTTATTGCTAGTAATTTTTATTGTGTCCTGATCTGAGAAGGAGGCATTTACTATTTCTGCCTTTTCTGCATTTGATTGTAAGGTTTTCATGACCTAATATATGGGCAGTTTTTGTGTAGGTGCCATGTGCTGCTGAGAAAAAAAGATATATTCCTTTCTTTCCCTCATTCAGTTTTCTCTAGATGTCTATCATATCTAACTTTTCCAGAATTTTATTCACCTCCTTAACTTCTTTCTTCTTTATTTTGTAGTTAGCTTTATCTAATTTTGAGAGAGAAAGATTGAGGTCTTCCACTAGTATAGTTTTGCTGTTTATTTCTTCCTGTAACTCACTTAACTTCTCTAAGAATCTGGATGCTATCCTACTTGGTGCACATATGTTTAGTATTGAAAACCAACAATAACAAAAGAAAATGAATTGCTTTTTTTCATTTAAGCAAGCTCCTAAAAAGGGAAATTGATTTATCAACATTTTAAAATAAAATTTTAACTATTATCAAGTATTTACCATTATAAGGAGCCAGAAAGAGCTGAGAAACTGGATCAGTCAACACATACTTGATCAGACAGCTAAATGGTAAGCCATGGCAGTCAAGGAAAATATAAACTTATTTTCCAGACATTGTGGCAAATGATGGCAAAAGATAACAAAGAAGTAGTTGTGCATCACAAAATAGTGAAGAGTAGTGGAAGAGAAAATATGCCTTCAGAAAACTTGGCCTAAGATCCAATTAAGTCAAATTTTCCCAATAATATTTATAGATGAGAATTAACGATGGAAAACACATAGATACAAAATGCAATGTATTTGCTATGAATCTCAGGATCAATGATTGTGGATCCAACACCCTTGAATTCTACCACCTCAGCATCCAATTAACCATATGAGCCAATAGACATTAACACTTAAGATGAAATCAGGAAGAAAAACCAGAGCTTCCCAAGGAAATACAGAAGACATTTGCATTGAAGATGAAACAATTTTTAAGGTACAAAGGCATAATTTTTTAGTATTTATAAAGAAAGGAAGATACCAAAATGATGAGAAAAAAATTGGCAACTTACACACAGATATGCACAATAGGGGAAAAAAAGAAAGTATCATCAGCTACTGAAGAATATGCCTACTTTTTCATCTCTAAAAAATCTTTATAAGAATTGTCTATGCACATATCAGGGCTGTCTGATTGAATTATTAAAAGTGAACAGGTAGATTTTTGTAGATGGTTTTCTAGGGCATACCGCATCTTCATAGTCATATAACTGACTGAAAAATCCTGCTGTCTATATTGCTTGTTGATTACCTAATAAATAGGTAGATAGATAGAAATAAATAAGTTAGTTAACAAACTCACTAACATTTGACTTTATGCAAATTGTCTTCCAAAAAGATGCTTCCTTACCTATATAAAGATCATACAAGAAATCTTGAGAGAAGCAACTATATTTTAGGACCTCGGATTATCAATATCATGCAGAGCAGAGATTCATACCTAAAAGAGGTATGATCAATATTGTGGAGTATGTCATGGGCAGAATTTTAATGCAAGAGGGATTAGTGTGGAGGTCAAAGCATCTAGAAGACTATAGTTCTTTGAACAATATTATGATGATTTTATTGAGTCCTATAACTCTATTGGGCCTCTTTCCAGTGGTCCAATAACCATTGGAAAGGTTGGCCCAACAATTCACACAGGAAAGAAATAAACCATAAAATATAATAAATACAATACATGTAGACACATGTTGGATGTGAGGAAGGGGAAGGAAGTAGGGGAAAGAGAAGAGTAATCGAAAAAACAAAGACGTCTAGAGTATGGATTTGAGCATAAGTAGTAAAATCACACACACACACACACACACACACACAAATTTGGTGTAGGAGTACTTTACACTCAACAAGGAAATAGGTGGGGGAAAGGAAAAGGAGATAATTTAAAAGGGAGGGGTGTAGATGAGGGAAAATTCATGAGCAAAAGAAACTCCAGAATCAATCATCAGGGCATGAATGGAAATTTAAAAGGTCAGAAAGAAGCAATAAATACCTGTGTTCAAGTGCAGAGCAAAAAGAAAAAAATAGGGACAACAGAATGAAAACAGATTCCTTCAATTATAGATCAATCATAAGTATTCAGTGAACTTTGTAAAGAAGGATCAAGGAAGGGGAAAAGAACAAGAGGATGTAGAGAAGTATCCAATTGATAATCATAACTGTGAACACGAATAGGACAAACTCACTTGTAAAACAAAAAAAATTGAATAGAATAGAAAAAAATACAGCAATATGTTGTTTACCAAAAAACATATTTGAAACAAAAAGATTTACTCCATTAAAATAAATGCTCCAAATCATTAATAATTAGGGGAATGCAAATTAAAGCAATACCAAGGTTCCATCTCACATTCATCAAATTGACATAAATGACAAAATAAAAACATTACAGTTTTTGAAAGAGCTTTGGGATAAATTTGTTCAACTTTTTTGGAAACCAATTGAAAATCATGCCCCCAAAGTTGTTAACTTTGCATACTGTTTGACCTAGCAATAACCCTGTGTATATATCCCCCAAATGATCAAATAAAGAGGAAAATGACTCATATTTATTTGTTTGTTTGTTTATTTGTGATGGTGGCTCTCTTTGTTATAACAAGGAATTAAAAGCTAAATGCATGCCCCTCAATTGGAGACTTGCTGAAGAATTTATAGTACATGAATATAATGGAAGATTTACTGTATGAAATGACAAAAGGGACAGTTTCAGAAAAACTTGAGGAGATTTGTTTTAAGTGATATAGAACGAAGTGAGTAGAATCAGAGGGGGAAATACACACATAACTACATATTGATATAAATGTATAAATATGTGTAAATATAAACACAACATTGTAAAGACAAATGACTTTGAAAAACATAGAATTCTGATAAATACAATGGCCCAATACAATTATAGAGGATGGATGATGAAACATGCCACCCTCTTCTTGACAAAGAGATGATGGACTCTTTATAGAATGCGACACTTTCAGATGCAGCCGATATGTTACCTTATTTTACTTGACAATTCATATTGCAAAAGTTCTGGTTTCCTTTTTCTCAGTGGGGTTGGGGAGAAGGTAAACAAGGAAGGAGAAAAGGACTAGGTATAGAGTTAGAAAAGATAAAAGAAAGGAAGGAAGGAACGAAGGAAGGAAGGAAGGAAGGAAGGAAGGAAGGAAGAAAGAAGGGAAAAATGAAGGAAAGGAACAAAGGAGAAAGGAAAGAAAGGAAGATCATTGAAATGTTTTTGAAATTCACGGAAGAGAACAGAAGGATATTAGAAGGAATCACAGACAAGCAGAAGAGCTTTGAAAAAAACATATTGTAATTATTGTGCACTTAAAAAAGAAAAGTAAGCTATACATAATAGAGATCTGCAGTTTCACATACAATCCTCTCTATTCTTATCTGTATGTAGTAGGGCTCATTTTGGTTGATGTTTATCCTATGTGGAATTTTTAAAATAAAAAATATAAGATTTTAAAAGAAAAAGTGTATACATGAGTGTGTTGTTCAAAAACATTTGTTTCCCAAATTCTCGAAGCTGAATAGTCCCAGTTCTTTAAACTGATTCTTCTATGACATCTTTTTTCATCCTATGAATAATATTGGCTAGTGACAGTGGTTCACCCAGAGTAGGAAGGATAGAGACAAAGTATCTGATTAATATGCATGAGCACAAGCTCTGCAGTGTTTCTTTAACCCATTACAACCCTAGCTATACCTACTCTCATATCCACCAACTTACTAGGTGTGCGTAGTAGAGAAAAAAGTATTCTTTGCTCTAAATTGTGCCCTCTGTACTCTCTCTCTACTACCATCACTCAGCAAACTCTCTTCCTTTGAGATTAATATTATCTAAAATTTATCAATCAATCCAGATCTCTCTACTGACATTTAAGTCATTTTCTGTGACTGGCTCACTGTCTTTACACCACAATGATTGCCCTCATACTAGGGGATTTCAACATATATATTGATGTTATTTCCTCAAATACTCTAACTTAAGATCTCAACTTGCTCGAGTCTATTCACTTATGCCCCTGCACATACAACCTTAATCTTGCCATCTCACACAAATGTTCCATTCCCATTTTCAAACTCAAATTTCCTTTATCAAATCACAATTTTAAAAAATTATTCCGTCATTTACTATGCCTTTCAACTCCTAACCTTGTTCTTTGCCTTCACTGGAACTTTCATTCCATCCACTTCCCAGTTCTTCCCCAGACCATCATCTGTGCATTGGTCTTTCTCACTCTTAACCCTTTGATAAACCATTTCAACTCTACACTTGAATCCTCTTCTCTTGAATCCCTTGCCACATTGTCCTACTACTCATCATCATTCCTTGCCAAACACTGATCCTGCTATTAGTCCCCTTCACTGCATTCTTCATCAATATTCTTATACTGCTAAATGAAGTCAGAGAAAATTGCAAAACTGTGTTCACTACAATTTTTTATATAATCTCAACTGGGCCCTCACAGAAGCAAAGCAATTTTATTTGCTCTCATTGATTTTATAGCCTTATAATAGCAGCTGTTCCAAACCTTTTCTCAAGCTTCTTATTATATCCTCTTTATTTCCCATACTTCATCATTTTCTACTAGATCCCTCTTCTCTTCATTTCTCTGATCTCTCTCCTTACTATTAGTTTTGATAAAGAAGTAGCACATCTCACTAAGACCAAACCCTCTACATGCAACCTTCATCCCATATCTACCTGTCTTTCTCAGAGACTTCTCCCATTACCATCCCTCTTTTCTCTCTAATCTTCAATATCTACTCATCTACTAGCTCCTTCTCTGCTGTCTACAAACGTGTCTCTGTCTCCCACATCTTTGTAAAAAATCTCTCAATACTATCATCCCTTCTAACTTTCATGCTAAATCTCTGCAAAAGTCCTTGACAAAGTCAAGGATTCATTTCCTCTCTTCTCACTCTCTTCTAAACCTACTACAGTGTGACTTCTGAGTTTATCCTTCAACTGAAATTGCTCTCTCCAAAGTCACCAATGATCTCTTAGCTGTCAAAACCAATGGCCTTTTCACAACCCCTGACTTCTCTGTAGCATTTGACACTGTCAATCATCTTTTCCTATTACCTAATCTCTCTGTTCTGAGTTTCAAGAACATTGCTCTGTCTTAGTTCTCTTCCTACCTGTCTGATCTTTTTCTATCAATCTCTTTGATAGATATTTATCCTTGTTATACCCCCTAACCAAGACATACCCCATAACCAAGACATTGTCTTATACCCTCTTCTCTTTTCTCTTAATGATATTGATCTTGGTAATCTCATCCAATGAATTCAGTTTTCATCTCTATGCAGATGATTCCCAGGCCTGTATAGTTCTATCTTGTCCTCCAAACCTGCATCTCCAGTTGTCTTTTGGACATTTTGATCTACATGTCCCATGGACATGTCAAGCTCAGCATGTCTTAAGCAGAACTCATTATCTTTCTCCCTGAACCCTCTTGTTGTCCTGTCTTATCTACTATTGATAAGGGCATCACTGTCCTCCCACTTTTGCAACCTCCATGTCCTCCTTGACTCTTCAATCTCACCTCAAATACTTCATCTGCTGTCAGATCTTGTGTCTAACTGTGTTTGTGCACCTCCCCTCCTCTCTGTTCACTTAGCTAACACCCTAATTCAGGCCATCATCATCTTTTACTTGTGCTCTTGAAATACCTTCCTAATATTCTCCTTTTCTCAAGTCCTCTCCCATATATTTTTGAAAAAAGTTGCCACGTGATTTTTATAAAGCATAGATCTAGCCATGTCATTTCCTTGCTCAATAAACTTTAGGCTCCCTATTACTTCCAGGATCGAAGTTCAAGTATTCTATTGGGCATTTAAGGCTCTTCACAATCTGGTCTCTTCCTACCTTTCTAATCTTCTCATGTTTTAGTCTCCTTCACATACTCATCTACAGTATAGCTATAAGCAGTTGGCATTGCTGTTTCTCACACAGTGCTCCATCTTCTATCTATCTCTGTACACTAGTTGTAACCTATACCTGTGATATTCTCCCTCCTCACCTCTTCCTCTTGACATCCCCGACTTTTTTTTTTACTTATTCCCACCTTCTTCAGGATCCTTGCCTAGTTCCCCAGCTGCAAACGTCTTCTCTTCTAAGGTTATCTTCCTTATACTCCATATTTATTGTGAATGTACCTTATTATTTACAAGTTATCTCCCTAATAAGTATATAAGTTCCTCAAGGGCAGAGACTGGTTTTTGTGTTTTTGCCCTTTTTTGACTCTGTATCATCACTGGCACATGGTAAAACACTTAAAAGTTTTAATTGATTCATAGATTGCAAGCCCTGACTCCAGAAGAAATTCTACCAGCCCTCTGAATTACTATTACAGTAGTACTATTGGACCACTTTAAGAGGCTCAGGGTCCTATTGTTTAAATCAGTATAAAATTACACAGTCCTTAGATTCTGCAGGTCACTCAGTGATTGGACTATCATTGCCTGGATAGAGCTGAACTTCCAGAAGAAGTCATTTCTGCGGCATCATTTTCCTGGGCTAGGCAAAAACAGGGATCCAACAGGTAAGAGTGAGGCACACCAAGGATTGCATGAATTCTTCTTGTTCCCTGTACATGTATGTTTGATTATGTCCCTATGTTTTGTATATTATTTGATAAACTATAGTTAAAGCAATGTTGTTGATATCTATTTTGTCTTGAAATCCTCTAGACTTGTCTAGATTTCTCTAAATCTTCAAACTAATGATGGCAGCTAGAATACATGATTTTAAAATTTGTTATGCAGTAGAAACATAGTAAAGTATGGGTGCTAAGTCCCAAGTTCAACTCTAAATTTTGGAGGCAGCTAGGTGAAACAGTGGATACGACAAAGGACCTGAAGTCAAGAAAACCTGAGTTCAAATGTGACCACTGGTGACACTGGGCAAGTCATATAAATTTCTTCTATCTGTCTCAGTCTTCCCATCTGTAAAATGTGCATAATAATGCCTATGTTGATTAAATGATATAATACATAAGATAAAAAGCTTTTTAAATCTTAAAATGCTATATTACTTATTAGCTCAATCAATGAATCAGCTAATCAACAGTTAGGTGCCTATAATGTGGCAAGCACTATGTTAGCAGTACATTGATAGAAATTATATAATCCCTGCCCTCAAAGAGTTTACTTTCTTAGAAGGAAACAAGATGCATATATGAAATATATACATACTAAATAAATATTAGGTTGTTTTTGGCTTTGCTTTGATGAGGGGAGGTCCTAGCAGTTTGGGAGGGGATAATTAGAAAAGGCTTCATAAAGAAGGTGGCATTCTAATCCAAATAGATTACTAGGATCTCCGTCTTCCTTTTATACTCCTCTGTATTTGACACAATGCTTTGCACATAAAATGTAATCCATAAAAAAAAAATTGAATAGGGCTAAATTCAATGCAATTTAATGCATATTCATTAGGTTTTTTTCTATGTCCTAGGGCAATATGCTAGGCATCAGGAAACAAATCAATGTTGGTTGATGAGTTTGGCATAAGAATGCCCCAAAGTAAAACAATCTGGTCTGTCAGAAGTACAATTTCAGACTGTTCTTTGATCTATAACTCACAAGCTGGCTGATACTTGACATTTAGTACCCTTCCCCACCTGGGGCTGACATCCTAACCATCTGGAATCCACCTTCTTTTCCCTCCCCCATGGAATGGTTCTGCTCATCATATGGAAATTCTGGTGTCTGTGTCTTGATTTCTTCCACCCTACCCAGTAAATGTCTCTTTAGGTTTTAGTCTTTCAGAACAGACGTTTGGGAATAGGTGAAATCACTCCTACACCCACTTGAACTTGCCAACATGTTTAGAAAGAGAAAAGCATGCATGGCATTTTACCGTTCATTAACTGAGTTGTTTCCATGCTTTGGCACTTTACTGGGGATCATATTGTTTCTGGAAAATGTGCTTTCCAGAACTGACATATATTTTTCAATGCATCTGGCAAGAAGCTTGTATGTTTTCAGAGGCCTTGCTCAAATGAGTGTCGACATAAATTCAGTGTGGCAAATTCAGATGGGAAACTATTTTTATCTCTCTACGAACATGCCTATTTCTGCATGACTGAGTTTACATTGGTACCCAATCTCCTTTGGCTTCTAATAGTCACCTGAAGGGAAATAAGTGGGGAAATAAGTCTTTTTTAGTACCAGAAATAACTCCTAACCCCAGCAAAGAATAGGTGAAAAGCTGTAAAAACAAAAGAAGATTCATTGTTAAAGAGGAACAAAGTTCCTTGCAACTACTCCAAACCTTTTGGTTCAGTCAATAATGAGTATTTATTAAGCATCTTTGACCAGGCTCTAAGCACTATGCTGAGCACTGGGAATATAAAGGCAAAAATGGAATGCTCCTTTGCCCATAAAGAGTATGGGGAAACAGCATTAATTTATGTATATATGTATGTACATAGGTACAGAATATATACAGAATGAATATGAATATAAGGTAATTCTGGGAGGAACATTAAATGGGGGGAACAGGAAAGGTTTCACATAGAAGGTGGTAGTTGAGCACTAGAGATGTCAAGAAGAGGTGGTAAGGAGGGAGAGCACTGCAGATGTGATAGATAGGAAATGAAATGAGGTAAGAGACAGAATGTCAAATGTATAAGACAGTAATATCTGAATCCCAGAACAGGAGAAGAGGAATAATATGTACAAAAACTGACAAAGAAGAAAGGGGGCAATTTGAGAAGAGTTTTACATGACAAAAAGAAAAGTTCATATTTGATCCTAAAAGACATAGGGAACCACTGGATTTTATTGAATAGGAGAGTGACAGGATCTGATCTATACAATAGGAGAATTGTTTTGGCAACAGTGAGAAGGATGGAATGTATAGAGAAGAGTCCGGAGGCAGGGGGGGGGGGAATAAGTGAGAAGTGATAAGGCTTGAATAAGGGTGCAGATTGTATGGGACAGATAGAGAGGACTTTAGAGCTACAGCTGATATTAGAAAATGATGTGGAGATAGAACTGATGACATTTGGCAATTGATTTGATATGTAGGTTTAATAGGAGTAAGAAGTAGAAGAGGTTAATGAGATTATAAATGTGGGTGACTGGAAGAATGATGGTGCATTAACAAGAGGGAAATCTGGAAGTGGGTTAAGTTTTTTGGGGAAAGTTATGAGTTATATTTTAGATACACTGAATCTGAGATACCTGCAGAAGAACCAGTTTGGAATGTCTACTAAAAGTCATTTGAGACAGTAGACCAGAAGAGAAATCAGGGCTGGGTTTATAGATCTAGGAGTCACCCATTGAGAGAAGGTAACTGTTGGTAATATTGCCAAAAGAAAGATTATAGAGAAAAAAAGAATGGAGAGACCAGAGCAGAGCTTTGTGGTTAGTTGATAGAGTACTGTGGGATTAGAGACAGAAATACCTAAATTCAGATCCTTCACAGAAAGTGTGACCCTGGGCAAAATACTTCTCCCTTCTCTTTCTCACTTTCCTCATCTGGAAAATGAGCAGGTTGAACTTGGAGGCCTCTAAGGTCCCTTCTAGTCCTAAATCTATGATCCTACGCATAAAGGAGACAGAGGAATGGGCAGATAGGTAGGAGGAGAAACAGGAGAGAGAAATATTATGAAAATCCATAGAGAATCTAGGTGTAGAGAGTAGTCATGTCAAATGCTTCAGAGAGGTCAAGGAGCATGAAGATTGAGAAGAAATGAATAGATTTGACAATTAAGAGATTATTAGTAAATTTGGAAAGAGCAACTTTAATTCAATGGTGAAGGTGGAAGGCAGAGATTGTAGTGAGTTTAGAAGGGAATGACCTGGAAACAATGATTATAGATTGCTTTTTATTTTTACAAAAAAGTAAACATATTTTATGTGATAATTTTGTATAATTAACATTCAACACAGATCTTGATTTAAAAAATTAAAAAAAACAACAACAACAGCTAAGATCCTGGCAACTGGTGTCATCACTTCCTGGAAAGCAGAGAGAGAAGAAATGTAAACAGTGTCAGATTTTATAATCTTGGGCTCAAAAATCACTGCAAATACGGACTACAGTCATGAAATGAAAAGACTCTTGCTTTTATGAAGGAAAGCTATGGCAAATCTTGATAGCACAAGCAGAGACATCATCTTACTGAAAAAGATTCATACAGTCAAAGTTACGGTTTTTTCTAATAGTAATGCATGGCTATGAGAGTCAGACTATAAAGAAAGCTTGATACTATAGAATTGATGCTTTTAAATTGTGGTTGTGGAGAAGACTTTTGAGAGTTCCTTGGACAGCAAAGAGATCAAATAAAAAACAATTTAAAGAATTTAATTCAGGCTATTCACTAGAAGTTCAAATGCTGAAGCTTAAATATTTGACCACATAATGAGAAGACAGGAATCATTGGAAAAGACCCTGATGTTGGAAAATATTGAATCCAAAAGGAAAAGGCAGAGGATGAGATGGATAGATAGTATCATGGAAACAATGAACATGAACTTGGACAACTTCAAGAGACAGTGGAGGATAGAAGGGCCTGGCATGCTTTGGTCCAGTGGGGGATGAAGAGTCAGATGTGGTTGAATAACTACATAGCAATGGAGATCTGTTTTTTAATGGCTGTCATTATCAGTATGTGGCTTACAGGGATGGTCAGATCTAGAAGTTTTTTAAAAAAAGATGGAAGAGACTGTAGTTTATTTGTAGAGAACAGAGAAAGAAATAATAGACATGGACCTATTGAAGAATAGAAAGGATGAGGGAATGACAATGAAGAGCACTTCCTAGAAGAGGGGAGGGGAAGCACTTGATGGGAAGGTGTTATGGGAATCTGAAGATCTTTCCTGCCCCTGGCCCTTTGATAGGCTTAAGTGGCTCTGAGAACCTTCCCTGATTTGAAAATATACTCTGCCTCCTTATAGACCGAATGTGGTCACATGGAGCCTGTGGTGGGAGGCTTGTTCTTCAGGAATGCACACACCTTACTACTTTGTGATTGGGCAGTGGGACAAGAGGGCTGTGACATTCTCTCATCCAGGAGAAGACTATGTATACCCTGATGTGAGCTTTTGCTTTGGGGTTCACTTTGGAAAAAGCTGTGTAATTTGGCCAGATGAGACTCTGGGCAGCCATTGAGCCCCCCAGCTTTGAAAATTCAGATGTTGGTGCTTCCCCCTCTGGTAACTAGCTATGTATGAATGTAATGATCAGATGACTGGAAGCCCTGTCTGCTGATCTGTTTCTTTGTCTGCTTGTAATTTCTGCTTGTTTGAATTTTATTTGTGTTCTCGGAAGTTCAGGGTTCTGACTTTTTCCCCTGAACTAGGCAAATGATATATATTTGATTGATTAAAGTAAGATTGTTAGCCCATTTTGAGTTGCTTTCCTTTAGAAAAGCAGATCTAAGAACCCATGCTAGCAGCCACCCAGGACATGCTAAGGTGTTTGCTGATACAGAAGGGTTACTTTATTTTTTGCTTTTTGGAGAAGAGAATGCAGGGCAATTAAGGTTAAGTGACTTGCCCAAGGTCACATGGCTAGTAAGTGTTAAGTGTCTGAGGCCAGATTTGAACTCGGGTCCTCCTGACTCCAGAGCCAGTGCTCTATTCACTGTGCCACTTAGATGTCCCAAGAAGGGTTACTTTTTCAGAGATTGAAGTAAAGGAGTAAATGGCTGGGGATAATGTCAAGGGTTTAAGAGGTGATGAGGAAAAGTTTGTCAGAGGGAGTTCTTGACAAAAAGATTTTTTAAAAATTAAGTAGATGCCTCAGAGAGGGTGGGAATAGGGAGCTATTAGAGTCTTGATGTGAGAAGAGAAATTTTGAAAGAGCCATTGTGAAGAATGGGATAGAGAATCAATTAGGATGGAGTGAAAAGATTTATGAAGATTTGAGAACAGAGAATGCTGTGGAGTTAACTAGTTCACTAAGAGATCATCATTGGAAAGGGAGGAGAATCTAGCAGGGATGATAACCTATCTACATACTAAAATGTAGAGACATTACAAGTGGAGATAAGTATGAAGGATAAGTTTGAGTAGCATAAAGCATAGGAAAAGATAGAGTGATAGAAAATCATGGGGTGTTTAGGTGGCGCAATGAATAGAGCATTGGCCCTGGAGTCAAGGAGGACCCGAGTTCAAATCCAGCCTCAGACACTTGACACTTACTAGCCTTGTGACTTTGGGCAAGTTACTTAACCCCAATTGCCCTCCAAAAAAAAGAAAAAATAAAATCATGGTCAAATAAAAGAATTTCAAAGTTCTTAATCTTGGAAATGGATGATCTTGCATGATGGCAAAATCAAGGGAGTGAAGAGTTCTGTGTGTATTGAAGAAAATGGGAGAAATAAATCATGAGAGTTGATCAGATTAAGAAACTGAGAAATTAAATATTCAAAGATATTTTTACCAAAAGATAGCCTTTGGGATCATCTTCAAATACTGAGACTCTGTGTATTTATAAAGGAGGGTAATTTTTCTTTTTACTCAGGATCACAGAATCACTGGATTCTAAAATTTTGAAGAGTTCTCAATAATCACCTAGACCAACTCCTATCTCTAAAAGGAATTCCTACTCTAATATACCTGATAAGTGGTCACCCAGGCTCTGTTTAAAGACATTCAATGAAGGGGGATCCACTATTTCCTGAGACAGGTCCATTCCACTTTCAGATTGATCTAATTGTTAGGAAATATTCCCAGATAAAAACCCTAAAACTTCCTTATTGTGACTTGTATCTATTCAGTACTCCTGGTTCTGCCCTCTAGGATCTAACAGAGTAAATTGAATCTTTTTTTTACATGATAGCCCTTCAAATATCTATTATGTCCCCTCTGAACCTTTTCTTCTTCAGGCTAAACTGGTTTCTTCAACTGGTCTTCATGAGGCAGGTAATCAAGGCCCTGTACCATCCTTTTTGTTCTTTTCTAGAAGATCTCAAACTTATCAGTGTCTTTTTTATATTATGATATTCAGAAATGAGCAAAATATACCAGATGTGGTCTAACATAATACAGTGAAACTATGACAATTTCTGGAAGTTATTTCTCTCTTAACACAGAACAAAACACATTATCTTTGTGGTTGACACATCACACTGCTGCCTTATTAAGCCATTTGACACCTAAAACTACTATTTAACTTGTGGCCCAGATGTGATCTGGCCTGCTAATTTGCAATCTGACTAGCTCAACTGAAGAAAGTATTGAGAAAAATCTTATTTTGGTAGAGAGATAAGATTACATTTGCCTGAGTCTCATCCAAATTAATTTTAAACTAATTGTACTGTCAACATTTGACTATGCATCATATTGTATTAATTTGGTTTTTTATTCTCTATTATGATCTCAATATTCTTGAATGACTTCTCATTTGTTTTCTTTTGCCTCATAAATATAGGAAAGATCTGAGATCTCTGTAGGGTAGTTATGTGTCAGGAGACAGGATTTAAACCTGGGTCTTCTGACATCATACCCAGAATTCTCTTCACTATGCTATATTCCCTTTTGTCTTGATGTTCTTGGATATACTGTCTGCATAGCTAGTCATATTTTGCACCTCTCTCCCAGCTTTTATAGCATTTTTATGGCATTGGTTAAGGGTAGCTTGACTCATATCTCCTACTTTGCCAAATAGTTGTTAGTGTTGGCTTAGAATTTAAGGGAACTACAGAAATATAGTTTTCTCTGTCTTTCTTCTTTATAGGTCAGTCCTAGTACCATCTTATTTTTCTTCTTTTGCATTCTTCATAAGTTCATACCTCATTATTACCAGAATGGGTTGAGCTAGATAGCTTCTAATGCTCCTATTCTGTGGTTTTACAATACACACATATCTATTGTTCAGATCCAATGGCCTTTGAACCACAAAAGTCCCATGCCTTTTTAAGCAGAGACAGGTAAAGGGGTTGATGAATATGCTTATGATATATCCCTAATGTTGGAAGTGGTAAATGAGAAGGAGGGAGTACAAATCATGATGCCGAAGGACTGCACTCTTGTTCTTTTCCACCTAATCCATTTTTACATTTCTTCCAGCTGAGAATAGTTATTCACTACTATATTAATGCTTTAAAATGTACAAAAAGCTTCCTTAACAAAAAAAAATGTGTGAGGTAGATAGTTCAAATGTTATCATCTACTTCTCACAGGTGAAGAAACTGGGACTTGGAGAAACTAAGTAACTCTGAGATATTTCTTTTCAGCCATGATTGATTATCACATCCTCTGACCCACTGGTCACAGAGGAAGGAGTTAAAAATATACATGAGTGCAAAGACCTCACTCCCCAATTATCTTTTATAGCATTGACTATACTTTTTCTCTTATGACCCCAACATCCACAACTTGTTGGTCATGGTAAGGAAGTCAGAATATTCTTTCTGTTGCTACTTCTAGACTCTACTTTTGCCAGTCACTCAGCATCATCCTCTCTTTCTTTGGGATTCACTTTAGACAAATTTATCACCCAATCCAGATACTTCGTGGCTGTTATCTTTCAACCTCCAAAATATTCTCTCCCTTCTCTAATTGTTCAATTCTTGACACTCAGTATTACTCTTCCATCTCAACTCCTACATTCATTCTAAGGGACTTTAATACTGAATTATTTAATATTGAATTTAATTGTTATTGATATCTGCGAGTGATCATTTAGCCTTTACTTGATGACTGTAAGTGAAGGAAGAACTTACTACTCATTTCACTTTTAGACAGCTCTAATTGTTAGGTTTTTTTTACTTGTAAAAAGTATTAATCTCCATCTCTGTAATGTATACCAGTTCTTCTTACTTGTCCCTTCTGAGGTCAAGGAGAAATCAAATGTAATTTCTTTTCTGTACAACATCCCTTAAAGTTCTTAAAGATGACTTTCATGACCTTCTAAAGATTTTTCTTCCTCAGTTCATCCATTCCCAATTCCTGTATCTGATCCTCAGTGTCATGACCTCAAAGTCTTTTACCAACCTGGTCACTATACTGGGTGCTCAGCAGCTCCTCAATGGTCTGTTTTAAATATAATACCCAGAATTAAATACAAGATTTAACAAATGGTCTGATTAGGGTAAGGTACAGGTGGGACTTTCATCATATTCTAGACCAGCAGTTCCCAACCTATGGGTTATGTTCAATTTGTAACAATGAGAATACATCCTGCATATCAGATAGATTCGTAACAGCAGCAAAACTACAGTTACAAAGTAGCAATGAAAATAATTTTATGGTTGGGGGTCACCACAACATGAGGAACTGTATTAAAGGGTTGTGGCATTAGGAAGGTTGAGAGCCACTGTTCTAGACACTAAGCCTTTATTATTGTAGCTTAAGATCAAATTAGTTGGTTTGGGTTTTTTTTTTTGTTTGGTTGGTTGGTTTGGATTTTGTTTTGTATTTTTCGGTCTACCACATTATAACTGTTGCCTCTTAAGCATACAGTCTTCCACAGATGACCTTCTATCTAACCACAATTCTCCCATCTTATGCTTTGGAATTGTGGGTTTTTTTTAAATCTAGATGCAGGACCTTATATTTATCCTAAATTAACTCATCCTATTAAATTGAATCCAGTGCTCCCATCAATCAAGACCTTTTTTGGATACTGACTTTGTTATATGATGTGTTACCTATTCCTCTCAATTTTTATCATTTATAAATTTAATAAGTATATCATCAGTCCAATTCATCAGTCAAATACTAGAGCAGCAATTATCCGTCTGTTCTCAAGATTGATTGCTATTAAAATATTCTTACATCCTAAAGAAGCCTAATCATATTTTATCTTATTGAAGGCTTCTAATTTAGTATCATATTTGAGAAGAGAAATATTAACGCTGATATAATTTACACATTTTTTGATTTTATTTAGATGTCCAATTTCTTGGGGGGGGGGGTTGTGGGCTTTTTCCCCCACACCATAGGAATTCACATTTATTTTTATGAAACTTTCCTTCAGAGGATCACAGAATAGGAACAATATGCTAACCTCCTCTTTTGTGAAAGTTAGACTAGTTTTACCTTAAAAGGTTTTGAGACATTCCTTGAGTTTTGGTTGACGTAGTGGACTAGTGGGTTGGACTGTTGTCATTTTCTCAATGGCTAATTACAACCACAAGGAGCTAAGAGGGTGTTGTGATGCCCAGCTGGGAGATGGGGATGGTTAACTCAGACAACGGAACTTAGTTCTCAAATGAATCAACTCAAGCTGTCTGCAATGACTCTTAGTGAATATCCTTTCCCCACTGTGGCTAAGTAAATTTCTTCTTGTTAACTGCTGATTAACCTACAACCTCTCGTTTTTGTTCTAGTTTCAAAATTAACTACCAAGGGTCACAGTTAGGCCTCATGGCTTAGGCCAGAAAAACATAAATAGGTAAGTTGAAGGCCCCAAATATAAGGATAATGCAGATGAACTAGCAGTTCTCAGTCCTTTCATTGTTTTGGATTCCAGAAAGTTTTACCAGTCTCACTTCAATCAGAAGACCTCATGAGTGAGAGAACAAATAGCAGAGCCCTGAAATTATAGTATTAACAGTGATTTCTATGGTCCTCACTGCCTCAGAGCCATGTATGTCCCATTTCAACACTCCCCCAGAGTTCTCCAGTACCTTTAAGGGGCTTTGAGAGTATCTCTCATTTCTACCATTATCTCAGTACCCCACAAATTGTGTTCCCCAAGATTTAGGGATCCCTACCACTTAAATTCCATTTGACCACTAAATAGATGAACTTTTTGAAAGAAATATTTGTTTCAACAGTAGAGCAAAAGCAAACATACTAGTATTCCCTCCATGATGTTACTGGTCCTCTTTGAAAATGAAGGACAAACAACATCACTATGCTACTCACTGAAGTACTGATTGCTCCTACCTCCTTCAGCTTCCTCCACTCTCTGAGTGGAGGCCTGGACAGTGCAGCACCAAACTCTTTCCAATGTCTTCCTTTATAGGGGGCAGAAACTGGACTTTTGACTCACTCTGTTCTTCATCTGCTGCTCTTCCTCTTTTCAGCTCTATGAAACAAGATGGCCCCTGGTATTCTTCCCTTTTGCCCTGGCTTACTTGCTTCCGTTAGTGAAGGATCTTCTATTTATCCCAAATTAACTCTCATCTACCATGTCTCCCTCCACTCAATCATAAGCTCCTTGAGAAGAGAGATCATGCTTCCTTTTTAATTTGTTAAAATAACAAATTAGGCTTAGCACATTGCCTGACACATACTGTGTGCTTAATGTTTATCACATTGAATATGTGCCACCTCAGTCTTTGGGGAGGAAAGGAGGATTAGGTTCAGAGTTTAGTTTAGCTCCTACATAGCATTAGTTCCAACAAGTCCAAAGTGCAGAGTGGCCTCACACCCCAGCATCCTGGATTCTCAAGGCTATCCTGATGAGCTGGTAACAACATTCAACCTTGAATCTTAGCTCCATGATTCCCATGCCTTGAGCTCCTAGGACTCTACTTCCTCCATTCATACCTGAAAAAGACATAGGAAATAGACCAAAATCTCAACTCTATTTCTAGGAACCATAGGGTCTAAGGGAAAAATGAAGGAAGTCCTTCCCCTAACCTCTTGGTTTTAGTAAGGGGTGCTCATGCTGGGAGTGAGCAATACCATTACCCTAAAAGCCACTGGGAGGAGAAAGTGAGGCTTTCCTAATCTTGCAGTTTTAAAGATACAAACAGTCCTTGCTACATAGTCAATGGAAGGAGCCTATTCTCACCCACATGGTAGCAGAATACAGAGCTTCTTCTTGCAGAAGCTTGTCCCTAGGATTTTCCACATGAGTGCTTCCATCTTAGGTGATCTAGGCATGTGAAAAATCTTGGTTACATTAGGATGGCTTGATAACTATGATAAAGAATTTGAGTTTTGCTTATTGTGTTCTGTTTGTTTAAAGTTTGAAACTTAAGAGAACAACTATAATTTGGTCATGTAGATTTTTTTTGGTGATTTTTTTTTTTGGTATAAGCCATTGGGGACGATTTTGAAAGAACGGTTTTAATTGTACTCAGCAGTCCAGAGATATTTCCACTGAGTACAGGGAAGAAGTGGCAGTATAAGCCATCAAGAACATGTCATCATAATGTATCATTCAACCTTACAACAGAGATAACCAGGTGGTGAGGTAGATGGAGTGCTAGACCTGGTGTCAGGATGATTTGAGTTCATCTTCAAAACCTTAAATACTTATTATCTGGGAAACTAGCTTACCTTCTGCTCACCTCAGTTTCCCCAACTATAAAATGGGGATGATAATAATACGACCTATCTCCCAGGATTGTTGTGAGGTTCAAATGAGATGGTATTTGGAAAACACGTCATAGTATTTGGTAGGTATGTGGTAGGTGTTTAAGAGGGTCCTAGGTGGCACAGTTGATAGGCTCTGGCCCTGGAGTCAGGAGGAACTGACTTCAAATTTGGCCTCAGATACTTACTAGCTGTGTGATCCTGGGCAAGTCACTTAATCCTGTTTGCTCTTCTGTAAAATGAACTGGAGGAGGAAATGGCAAACCATTCCAGTATCATTGCCAAGAAAACTCCAAATGAGGGCATGAAGATTTGGACATGACTGAAATGACTCAACAAAAGCAACAGGGGCTTAATAGATTATTATTTCCTTCTTTTGCAACATTATTTTGATGCATAGCAAGAAAAGATAGTGTTAACCTTGTATTAGAAGACAAACCAAGTTTCAGAAAGCCCAGGTCAATTAGCAGGAAACATGCAACCCCATCCTAGATTGGTTGATCCTCTGTAAACTTTTTCTACTACCTTACCTTATCTTCTCAAGCGTGATTGCACCGACTTAGATGTATCAGACAGACAAACTACCTTCAGTAGGGCACTACCAAACCAATCATTTCAAGTCCCATAGCCAGGTAAGTAGAATTTTACCTGTGATGCGAAATTTTATTCCAGGAAATAAATGGTAGTTTTATACAAATTCTATTAATAGAATGTTACCCTACTCATATTTGAAAAACACATCTATTATGCCAGGGAATTATTTGAATCTTCTGAATCTCATACTCCATTCTATCTTAATAAATATTTATTAGTCACCTACCACGTACAGAAGTCTATGTAATAGAAGAAATGAAGTTTATATAAGACATAGTCCCTGAGCTAGTGCAGCTTAAGGCTTATTCACTCCTAGCTATATAGAAGACATTCTTAATACCTAGGTCTACTTTATCAAGTAACAATACAGAGGAACCCAGAGAGTTGTGTGGAAGACAGGAAGGAAGGCAGAATAATACTAGTACTTGGATAGATGGTGTCATATCCACAAAGTTGAGCTACTAAATTTCAGGAAACATAGAATATCTGGGTTTCAGGCAGCCATAGTATATCCTATGATATTCTTTTAGACAAGATGGAGAGATGTGATATGAATAATAACATGTTATAATTTGCTAAGCAACTTGTTGATTGCTGTCCTGGAGACAGACTTCAAGTAGCATGTTTGGTCATAATATCAGTGATTTAAATGAAAACATGGAAGGTATTCTTGCAAAATAGTTGCATGGCATAACTAGTGGATAATATGTTGGATAACAGTAATAATACTTTAGTAACAGTTTTAAAAATAGGCAATAGAATTAAATTCTGAAAAGACTTTGGTAGGTTAGAATATTGGACTGAATCTAACAAGATAAAATTTAGTAAAGATATGTAAAGTCCTGAACTCATATTTAAAGAATTAACTGACCAGAGACATGAATGGAAATGATTTAGGGGTTTAGCTGATTGGCAGCTCAATACAAGCTGGCAACTGATGTAACTATCACAAAAGCCAATGCAATTTAGCCCTCTTTTTTTTTATTAGCAGAGAACTAGAAATAGTCCATTGATTAGATATTGGCTAAACAAATTGTGATACATGAATATAATGGCAGATAATAAGCACATAATAAATACTTATATATTGATTAATTACCGTGCTACAAGAAACAATGAATAGGAAGAATTCAGAGAAATCTAGGAATATTTATTTGAACTGTGGAGTGAAGTAAGTAGATACAGGTGAACAAAATACACAATGATGACAACATAATAGAAAGAACAAAAAACAAAAATAAAAATGCTGGATATTGTCTAATTCTAATGAACAAATGACTCTCAAAAAAGATTTGAGAAAATATACCTCTTTCTGCTCATTACAGAGGTGGTAGACTATGGGTGTCAAATATTGTATTCATTGTCAGATGTAGTTTCTGTGTTATAAAGAATAGTTTTTTCTCTCCCTCTTTTTAAAGTTTTGTTACAAAAGATGGGAGAGGTATAGACTCAGAAATGGTTATGAGGGAAAAACAGAAAGCACAAATGAAAAAAGATAAAATTTACAAATAAAACTACATAATAAAGCTAATACAACTTGACTGAAACTTCAAAACTTTAGGAATTCATATGTCGTTTCTTTTCTTTCCCCAGGGATGGCATTTCTAGATTGCAACTCCTCAACAACCTGAGTAAGTGATCTTAGAGCTGTTGAAGCTAAATAATGTGTTGCCCTGTGGCAATCTTCTCCGAATTTAATTAGGCTGGTCCTCAGACAACAGACACTCACTCACTGTTAGATTGCCTTAATAGCCACCCAGTAGCACATTCATACATACTTAAGACCTTTCCAGTTTGCCAAGATCTGCCAGAGATTTCAATCCTCTGGCACAGCCTTGGACTATCCAGGATCACCTCCACCACAAAGTAAGCTATTGTAGTAGGATTGTGTGTGTGTGTGTGTGTGTGTGTGTGTGTGTGTGTGCGCGCGCGCGCGCGTATGTGGTAGAAAGCAGTCTTAGACCACATTAATAGAAGTATGTTCAGAGCAAGAAACTACAATTGTCCCAGTAAACTATACACTGGTTGAAGCACGTCAAAAGTTTTACAAGTATTGTGTTCAGTTCTAGGAATCACCTTTTGAGAATGTCTCCAAAGTATGGTGATCAGTACAATGATAGGATTTGAAATGCATGGGAGTGGTTGAGGGGGGAAGGTGGTGAGAACCAAGAAGAGGTCTCCTATGTAAGATGCTACTTGAGTTGAATCTTGAAGGAAATCAGGGAAACTGAGAGTTATAGATGATTAAGGAATGCAATCTAAGTATGGGACTTGGTCAGTGCAAAGGCACAGAGATAATGGAGTATTTTGTATACAGAATAATAAGTAGGCGACTGTGGAGGGCATAGAGGGAAGTAATATGTAAGAAGACTGGAGCTGCAGGAATGTGATATGGGAAATCACTTAAATAACTAGGAATGTTTCAGTGGGGAAGAAAAGACTTAGGAGAGACTTGATAGAAATCTTGAATAATTTTAAAGTCATATGGAAGAAGAATTTAAAGTCCTTCTAGGGGACAGAACTTACACTCGCGAATGGATGTTATAGGGAAGTAAATTTCAGCTTGACGAAACAAAACAAAGCAAAAAAAAAACTTAATAACTAGAATTGTTTGAAAAGAAAACTGGGGTTGGTTTTTCATTTTTTGAAGTTTTGAGTAGGCTTTTAACAGAGTTTTAACAGAGGCTAGATACCAACAATCCAGAAAGTAGGACTACATTGAGTGAGAGAGTAGATCAGATACTTTTAAACTCAAAAGTTTAAGGAGGAATAGAAGAGCTGATGGCTGTACAGTCTGAAAACTAAGGGCTATGCAAAAGAAAGAATCCTTCATTAGCTCTGAAGTACTAGTCATCCACAGGTAACTATTACCCTCAAAGGAAAGGGTAGCGATAATGTCACAGAATGACACAGAATAGCCAGGTTGACAGAAGCAGCTGTATTCATGTTGACCATTTTGTATGTAAGGGATGCAGACTGCACTCTTTTGACATTTGTTTAGGGTACAGCCCAGAAAAATATCACAGCAGTCCACTCCCCCATAAACTATCCCCTGGTAGTCTTGAGATGGGCAATGGCAAGTGTAATTCCCAGGAAAGTTCTCACACATCCCACCATTTTTACAAGGGTTCAAGGAGCATTCATCAATGTCATCTTCACAGCGAATCCCTGTTAAATGATAGAAAATATTTTGAATGAATATATGTTAGGTCAGAAATTCAGATTTCGTTTAAGTATGAAAATTTCATAATTTTTATTTAAATCTAATAAATATAAATAAAAATAATGTTTAATTTATAAATAAATAAACTAATAAAAATAAAAACTTTATGATTCTATTAAATTTATCATATCTCTAAGCCACATTCCCTGGAGATCTCAGGATACCCACCCCTAGCAGCAGCAGCACCATCCCACATGATCTCTGCACCATGACACACCCTCTGGACCACTGCACAACCCATGCAACAGACACAGTCTCACAAAAATCTGTTGGAAATATGGTCACAGGATCGCTGTCCTCTATACTTTGAAAATTCATAATTTTCACTATCCTTTAGGCATTGCCAGCACTATGTAGATTATCTACATAAGTATATTTAGGGCCATTTTGAGGCACATGACTGTAATAGTAACATAATTTGAATTTGAAGATCCCTTTGTATTGGCTAAAGTAACAGGTAATTAGAACTTGGTAATTAATCAAACCTCTGTTAAAGGAACAGAAGGTATGAACCCCTGTTGCTGAAGTTACAGGAAGGGGTTGGAACAGG
Organism: Pseudocheirus occidentalis; assembly: GCA_028646575.1. Lineage (NCBI taxonomy): Eukaryota > Metazoa > Chordata > Mammalia > Diprotodontia > Pseudocheiridae > Pseudocheirus > Pseudocheirus occidentalis. The sequence continues at coordinate 301,542,112 of CM053593.1, forward strand.
AAATGGCTGAAACAGGAAGGAGCTAATGCTGTGTATACATAAGAAGCCCCTGCTGGGTCAGACAGACCTTCTTGGAGCTGGTTCTGGAGGCTGAGGAAGAGAGGCCCAGGCTGGAGAGAATGACTTTTATTTTGAGAAGCTGGATGAAGTGATTTTGATTCTGGGAACCAGATGAAACTTCTGCTGAGTCCAAGGCCCAGGCAGAGCTGTAGGAGACTGAGGAAGCATGACTGTGGTGCTGGTATTTTGTCTGTTTGTGGCTTTGTTAAGCCTTGACTTCCCCAGAACAGTGACAGTAAAGGATTTAAGGTAGACTGGATACTGTGAGCTTCAGCATGGAACAGGAACTACATGAAGAGCTGGACAAGGAAGTAGGAGCTGTCTGCCTTTGAACCCAGGCAACAGTTTGGTGACTCCAGGTAGGAGCACGGACCATGGATGGAAGGGGATCCAGGAAATCTGAGATCCTATCCTGAGTCAAGCTGAAAGAAGACTTTACTTGCATACTGTGTACTCACTGAGAAGATTATGATTTACTTGTGATGGAGGGGTGGATGGTCTATGTATTTCCTGATGATTGAATAGTGAATGATGACTGAATAGTGACTGAATAGATGACTGAATAGTGTAACTTAGTGTGCCCCATGAGTAGAGAACTTTGACTATTTATTTTGTAACCCTTAAGGAGGCAAGAATTCTTAAGGATGATTGAATGATTGAGTTGATGGAACATTTGAGTTATCAAGTGATTGACTGATTAAGTGACTGTACTTTGTTCAAAACTATGTGACCACTGTGGTGAAAACTATGTGGCTATTTTGTGATAAGTTGTGAATGCTATATTTTGATTTTCTGTGATAAGTTGTAACATTGTGAATGCTGTATTTTGATTTTCTGTGAATGTTCTGCTCTGATTTGTTACTGAATGGAGCGCTCACTATACTATGTAATCAGAACCATGAAAGCTGTTCACAGCAGCAGTCCTCTGGAAAGCTGCTTGTGCTTGGCTCTACAATGACCTAGCCTGCCCAGAAGTATTTTCTCCCTGATTTGCCTACCATGATATCTTGCTTTTAGAGGCTATGACATGAAATTTCTATAGAAATGTTCTCTAAAATATTTGAGAATTGAGGGACATAGTCTCTGAAGGACCACAGGCACATGAATTACTTAGGATTGAGTAAGAATGTCTCCTTTAGTTTTCTCCCATTAAGATATTAATTATAACAACAGTAAACACCCATCTATACATATATGTATGTGTTTACCTATATATGTATTACTATATATTACCCTATACATATAATAAATTACATATAATACAGATAAATATATTATATATGTGTATTTATAAAAATATATGTATGCATGTATATTACACTAAGGATAAAATTGCTTTCCACACAACAACCCTGTGAGTTAAGTTATGTTTTGTTATTCTTCTTTTATAGATAAGGAAACAGACTTGGAGAAATTACTGATGGTCCTATGATAAGGTCAGAACCATAATTTAAACTCAGTTTCCTAATCTGTAAAATGAGTTAGAGAAAAAAATAGCAAGCCATTTTAGTATTTTTGCCAAGAAAACCCCAAATGGGGTCAGGAAGAGTCAGACATGATTGAAACGACTAAGCCACAACAAAATAATTTTAATTCAGGTGTTCCTCACTCTAGTTACCCACTGAATTCCATCTTCCACACCTATAGACAGAATGTTTCACCTAAAGTCAGGAATCCCTGGGTTTGAATAATTACTGACTGGGGACAAATCACTAATTTCTTTCTCCTTCAGTTTCCTCATCTCTACAATGGGGATGATTATAGTACCAACTTCACAGTATTATAAAAATCAAAATATAAGTAAAGAACTTTCTAAACTTTAAAGAACTATATAAATGTTAGCTGTTATCATTATATTGAAGATGGTGCTCTTACTCCCTGTCTTTATCAGCACTCTTTTCTCTTCTCAGTTGGGCTAACAAGCCTACCAATTATTTTTGACTGACTTCAGCTTCAATATTATTTCTGAGCAACTTTAGCTTCAAAATTATTTCCAAATTCTTCTCTGTAATATACTTGCTTTATGTGTTGATAATTAGTAATTCTCCAAGATGCTTCTCAAGATAAAATCCTACAGAGATTGCTTACTGAGACAATGGTTTCTTTTAGTCAGTCGAATCAGAGAAAGAACATCCTTTGAAGTTCAAGAATAAATCTTTAATCTTATTTGGACTATAATATAGAATTAAAGAATAATGATCTCTGTAGTCACTGTACTTGAGAAAAGGTACAAAAAAGAAGTAGAGGAAACTTTAGGACTCCAGAAAATCTGCATAGCTGTACCCTAAAGTCATAAGTTTCTGGCATTCAAACTTGAAAGAGATTGTCCTATTTACTTGGAAAGATGCAGACAAAAGACTAGATATATTTCTTACTGTTTAATCAGGATCTTTTTATCTGCATTATGGGTCTGATTAGGCAGATGAAACAATTCTCATTAATTTAACTTTAAAATGAGTCAGCAACTTATACAGCCCTTAAGTGGCATTCCAAATCAAGTTCTGATATGAAAAAAAGTGAAATATAGATTAGCAACTTCTCCAGCTTCAGTCATAGAGATGTAACTTCTATATCTCTTTTTTCTTTCTCTTTCTTTTTTTTTCTTTCTTTCTCCAATTTATATTAAAAAAACTGGACAGCTAAGTGGCACAATGAGTAGAGAGTCCAGCTCAGGAAGACTTGAGTTAAAATCTGGCCACAGATACTTACTAGCTTTGTGACCTTGGGCAAGTCACCTAACTTGTTTGCCTCAGCTTCCTTATCTATAAAATTAGCTGGAGAAGGAAATGGAAAACCATTCAGATATCTTTACCAAGAAAACCCCAAATGGGGTCATGAAGAATAAGATATGACTGAAACAACTGAACAACAACAACATTCAAATACCTACCCAATACCATTAGGTTAATCTACTTCAAAATCTGTTTAATTATATTTATACATTTGCATTTTAAGACATAGTATCTATCCAGCCTTGAATTTGGAAACTTGACTTTATTCTACTCCCTGAGTCCATTGCTTTGGATCAAAAATCTCTTTTCCTAGTAAAATGTTTTCATGTATTATCTGCCTACATATCTGTGGGTGGTTCCACAACAAAAGCACTAAACTAAGAATCAGAAGACCTGAGATGCAGGCCCATCTATGTATAAAGCAAAGACCTAGTTAACACCTTGATTCAGCTTTTGAATTAACACCTTGTTTCCACTATTTAATTAGCACCGAAGTAGTTAACACTTTGTTTCAGTTCAGAATTGTATCAAGTAGTAAGGTCCAGAACTTGTGAACCCCACATCTTGTCAACCCTAGAACTTGGGAACTCCTGCAATACGAAGGGGAGGAGCTAATGACCACATACAAGTAGAGGCCCAGGCTAGAGAGAACAGAACTGAGAAGGGAGCTCTTGTGGTTGAAAAGGAGAAAACTTGTAGTGCTTTTCACAAGTTTCCATTGGATTAGTCCCATCAAAGGTTCTGCATTTGGCTCCCTACTGTTCCAATATCCCCTTACCATTTCCTGATTTATTAAAAGCTTAGGGATGTGAAAGTGCTGTGATTCCTCTGGAGAATATCAGAGTCACTCCTGGGTCGGAATGTTCCCCCTCTAGTTACACAGTCACACTTCTGAAAACCACATCCCAATACTGAAATTCTGCATTTGACTTAAAGTAACCCTAGCTACTCATACCACACGAATGAAGGCACTGAGATGTTGACCATACAAATTCATTGAATAAAACAACCTTCTCCCTCTGGGATTCATTTGTTGAGACATTTGGTCGGAAATTTTTTATTTTAAATTCTTTGTGTATTTTATACTTCCAGAACATTCCCACTCTAATATCCTATCATGATGCAGAGGTGACCTTAAGTATTCAAAGGCTACAGGACCAAAGCACAAGTTCTGGCCAGTTTTCCCAAGAAGGAAAGGATCATTGGATCATAGAGACAGAGCTAAAAAGAAGCACAGTGGTCATGTAGTCCAGCCCTTTTTATATTACTAATTAGGAAACTGAGGCCCAGGGCACTTAATAACTTCCTAAGGTCACACTGGTAAGCCTGAGACAGGATTTGAAGTCATATGCTTTTGACTTCAAAAGAAATACACAGTGCTCCCAAAGATTTTTAATTACAAGGTCCAATATAGACTGTATCTAGCTGCATAACTGGTAGATGAGCTACAAACATAGTTTTGCCCTTTGATGAAAGGGCAAAATATAGAATGACACTGAATTGCCTCTGGCTTCCTTGAGCTTTTTTTGGTGAGAATGGGAGCAAGAAGTAAAAAAAGTACTAAAAGTGACCCAGTTCTTCATGTTTTCACATAGTAATTTAGTTCTTATTGTTCTTAACGTACCATCTTTGTCCCAAAATCAAAAAATTGACATACTAGAAAAACTGGACAACTCTATATGGCCTCTTAAATCCTCACAGAACACACAACCACTTGGCATAAGCTAGGTACTTGAGGGAAGATCTCAAATAGTCATTTGCTCTCTCAACAGATCTTTCTTCAACTAATGCTACTGACTCCTCAATGATTACCATTGACTCCTACCCCTTTATATCATCCCTATTCCAGTGTTTCTGAACTTTTTTTCTGTTTTAAGTGGAATTTATAACACTAAGAAATAAAGAGCTAACAAACACATTAACAAATTGATATTTGACTAAGCACAAGACAAGGCCAGGCCGGTCAACTCAAGCATTTATTAAAAGCTTATGTATGGGCACTATGGTAGGCCTTGGATTACAAATACAAACAGAAAGAAGACAATGTCTTCTCACATGAGGTTTAGGTGCTACCTGCCAAGACAAACTCAGGGACTATGTGAACACAATTAATAAACTCTTTTCACTCAAATATAGACAGACCTAAACAATTGGAGATATGTTCATTGCTCATGAGTAGGTTGAGCAATATGATAAAAATGACAGTTCTACCTAAGTCAGTTTATTTATTCACTGCCATACCAATCAAACATCCAAAGAGTCATTTTATAAAGCTAGAAAAATAATAACAAAATTCATTTGGAAGGGCAAAAAGTCAAGACTATCAAAGGAATCCATAAAAAAATATAAAGGAAGGTGGCTCAGCAATACCAGATTTTATAGTATATTACAAAAAAAGACAGCTAGGTGGCTTAGTGGGTAGAGTATCAAGCCTAGAGTCAGGAAGACCTGAGTTCAAATCCAGCCTTAGATATTTACCAGCTGTGTGACCTTGGATAAGTTGTCTAACTTCTTTTTGCCCTATTCTACTGGAGAAGGAAAGAAATGGCAAATCATTCCAGTATCTTTGTCAACACAATAACAGCAGCAACAACAACAACAGTTAGACACAAATGAATGATTGAACAACAGCAATCATAGAAACAATCTGATGTCTATGAAATAAAATGCTAGATAATAAGAATAGATTAGATACACCAAATGCAGTAGAAAAATGACCATGGTATTTTGTGTTTGATAAAGCCAAAGAACCAATCTTTGGGGCTAAACGCTCACCATTTGGCAAAAATTACTGGAGAAACTGGAAAGCACTTTGGAAGAAATTAGGCATAGTAATGTTTCACCTCAAGGATAAGGCAAAAATGAATAAATGATTTAGACATAAAGGATGATATCATAAGTAAACTAGGGGAGTATAGAAAAGTGTACCTGTTAGATCTCTGGACTAGGGAAGAGTGTGTGACCAAATAAGAGATAGAGGATAACATAAAACAAAATAGATAATTCTGATTATATGAAATTAAAAAGTTTTTAAACAAAGCTAATGTAGTTAAAATTAGAAGGAAAGCAAGAAACTAAAAATTTATAGCAAATTTATCTGACAAAGGCTTCATTTCTCAAATATATAGGAAACTCAGCCAAATTTATAAAAACAAAAGCAATTCCCCAATTGATACATGGTCAAAAGAGAAGAACAACAAATTTTCAGAAGAAATCAAAACTATTTACAGTCACCTGAAAAAATGCTCTAAATCCCTATTGATTAGAAAAAAACAAATTAAAACAACTCTGAGATACCACTTCACACACTTATCAGATCGACTAACATGCCAGAAAAGGAAAATGACAAATATTGCAGGGAATGTGGAAAAATTGGGACACTAATGCACTGATGGTGGAGTTGTGAACTGGTCCAACCATTCTGGAAAACAATTTGGAACTATGCCCAAAGGTCCATAAAACTGTGCATATCTTTGATCCAGCATTCCACTAACAAGTCTATATCACAAAGAGATCAAAGAAAAAGGAAGGGGCACAGCCGGAAGTGTGGTGTCAGCATCAAGATGGCAGATCCCAGCTCCCCCCCCCCCCGCCCCCATCAAGCCGTCAGCAGGGGCGGCTGCTGAGGGGACAGGAGGCGGCTCCTGCTCTGAGGTCTCTGCCGAGCTCTTCTGCTCCCTGACCGAGTTGCAGGAGCTGAAGGCAGTGTACAAGCATCTTTGCAGTGAGGAGAAAGTGGTGGAAGAAGAGCTGGATGCCCTTCTGGAGCAGCAAAACACCATGGAGGCCAAGATGATCACTCTGCATTGCATGGGCCCCAACCTGCAGCTAATTGAGAGAGATTCCAAGCAGCTGGCTGGAATGATGACTTTCACTTGCAGCCTGGCAGAAAATGGCTCCAGCAAAGTCCATCAGTTTGACCTGGCCAGGAATCACCTCTACCAAGCCATCCAGAGAGCTGATGACATCTTAGATTTGAAGTTTTGTATGGATGGGATTCAGACGACTCTAAGGAATGAAGACCATGAGCAAGCTCACGTCCACCAATGCCTGTCTCTGGACTAGTCAGTCATTGAGCTTAGCCGGCAAGGCAAAGAAGGCAATATGATTGGTGCTAACCTAAAGTTGCTTCAGGATGCTGAGCAGCGTCTCAAGGCCACTGTGACAGAAAAGTTTGACATCGCCACCAAGGAAGGAGATCTGCCCCAAGTCGAGTGATTCTTCAAGATCTTCCCTTTGTTAGGTTTACATGAGGAAGGCTTAAGCAAATTCTCAGAATACCTGTGCAAGCAGGTATGATCTCAGGAGATGTAACTGGGAGGAATGGGAGCTCTGGGCTAGGATAGGCTGAGATTCCTGTCGGAGGCTACTCCCTCTCCCCAGGAGGCATTTCTGCATCCCATCCTTCTTTTACCTTTTGCTCATTCCCCAAGGCAGGATAGATGTCCTCTCTGGATACCTGCTGATACCCACCTCTTTCCATACACCAGTAGGAAGCATTGGGAAACTTAAGAGACTGACCATCCTGCCATAATGTCAGCCCGTCCCTGGTGCATCTGGTCTTCTTCAGCTCTCTGCTTATCTTAGGGCCAAGAGAGCTCCTGATGAGTCAAGGTTATATAAAGGCCTGTGCTAAGCCACCTTTAGGTAAAGCAGACAGGTCCTATGACTTTTGGGTAGTAAACAAGGGTCAGGTTTGCAAATATAGGAGAAATATTGCCCTCCCTTTCCCCCATCCTCCACTTCTTTCATGAGAAGTGAGGCAGAAGAGACCAGGTGTTCCAAAGGTGACTTCTTCAGCCACCAAAGGGCTCAGGCTCTGGGATTAGAGAACCTAAATTCAGATCCCACCCCTGACTTTAACTGCTTTTGTGACCTTGGGCTAGTCATTTAACTTCCCTGAGGCTCAGTTTCCTTATCTCTCAATTGTGGGGGTCGAACTAGATAAACCTACAAAGTTTATCTTATAATTACCTTATAATTCTAGGTCTGTGATTCTATGATCCTGCCTAAATACTTCACCAAGAACAGCCCTTCTTACTAGAAATTCTCCATTAGCATCCTGGGATTGGTACCAACTGGGATTTAAGGAGCTTCTGCCCCTGGTCAGTTAGAAATACTTCTCTTAATATTAAAGATTCCCTGTTTTGCTCATTAAAAAAAAAAGGAAAGGACCTATATGTACAAAAATATTTATAGTAGCTTTTTTTTGGGGTGACAAAGAACTGGAAATTCAGGGGATGCCCATCAATTGGGGAAATGACTGAATTGTCATATATGATTATGATGGAATACTACTGTGCTATAAGAAATGATAAGCAGGATGATTAAAAAAAACAACTTGGAAGACTTATATGTGCTGACTCAGAGTGAAGTGAGCAGAACAAGGAGAACATTGTCCACAGTAATAGTAATATTGTAATGATGATTAACTATGAAAGACTTCAGCTACTTTTAGCAAGACAATGATTCAAGCAATCCCAAAGGACCCATGATGAAAAATACTATCCACTTCCAGAGAAAGAACTTATGAACTCTGAATGCTGCTTGAAGCATACTTCGTTTTACTTTTATTTTTTCTTTGTGTGTGTGTTTTATTTTGCAACATGGTTAATATGAACATCTGTTTTGCATGATTTCACATGTATAATGAATATAGTGTTTGCTTTCTTAATGGGTGGGGAAGGGGTAGCATGGAAGGAGAGAATTTGGAACTCAAAATTCTAAAACAATGGTTAAAATTTTTACATGCAAAATGGAATCATTTAATGAAATAGTGAAAATATATTTTAAAAAGAGATATTTAGGTTCAGTAGGGGAAGATGATAAAGAAGGGAATCTAAAAATAGCAAAGGATCCTGCTCAGGGACATGGTCATAAATTACAGAGAGTAAAGAATTCAGCCTGGAGAGGAAGATATGGCTGGCCGAGTATTTTCCTTACAATGGAGGTCCTAGATGGAACCATCCAGTAAGAGGAAAGGACTTTAGTGGTAGAGAGTCTCACCAGAGTGAGGTTAAAAACAACCAAAAGCAACCCAGTTTAGAGTCAGGAATATGTCCTTGAAAGGAATGAAGACATGACTGATCTGGGTGTTTTCCTTAAAATTTAGGTTCTGCAAGGAACCATCCAATCAGAGGAAAGGGTTTCAGAGAGCAAGGTACTGTCAGGATAAAGAAATTTCTGTGATACTATAGGAAAAACGTGTCTATAATCTGATAGAGTCACTGCTATGCAGCTCACGAATTTCTGAAGAGACTGGATAAAAGTAGGGTTATTTAAAAGACTAAGCTATGTTACTAAATATACTTGATATGAAAACTGATTGAAAATTTGAACTGGCAGAGTGGGAGGCAACTCTCTCAAACATTGCAGCAAAAACTCCCATTTTAATGTAATTTTCTACCCTTTCCATCTCCATAGGTGGCATGTTGCCAATATACAAACCAATATACAAACACTGTATCCCCAGCTACCTGCTTCTTACTCCCAACTACCTAAACTCAACCCCATCCTTTCACCTTGCTTCATTTGGAGTCTGCCTGTCCTTTCCAGTGTCCTCTGGAATTCCTGTTCTATAATTTAAAAACTTATTTGCCTCTTAAGCTTCTTCCTTTCTTACTGCTTCTGTCTCCTGGTACACACTGAGATCTAGCTCTAGAGAATAATGGGGCCAGTGGTAAAAGCTCTCAGAGTTGATAGTGAAATTTGTTTGAAATTTAAAATAAATATAGTTAATTACATAGTTAAAATTTAATAGTTTTTAATTACATAAATTACACAAACTAATTACATAGTTAAAATAAAATTTAAACAGCTCATAAATTACTCAATGCTACAAATCGGGCCTTCCTTTATTTTATTATTTATCTGTTCTGTTTATTTTCTAGGTAAGTCGTATCAAATTCAAATAGAGACAGGGTCATTACTCCATTCATAAAAATCCCTGAACCATATACTGACTTCATTTAAAAATGTAATGGTACATATTGTTATATTTTTGTTTATTTTACTAAAGATTTCCCAGTTACATTTTAACTGATTAGGAGACGCTGAAGTTTGATGACTCTGGTCTAGGTGTGAGAAAGTGATAGAAAAATGTTAATGCAAATTAAACTTTAAAATGTGTTCCGGTTTTTGGAGAGCCGGTTTATAAACATTTACTGGAACATTCTTTGCCTGGCTTCCTTATAATGACACTGCTATTCTTGTCTTGTACCCATCACAATATTGAGTATACTTATTCTCTTCCTCTTGACTCTTTTTATCATGAAGGGAGAGTTATCATACTCCTTACTCACATACATTATTTCCACACTCTCTGTTACTAACACCCAGTGACTCTACTCCTTTGAGGTTCAAGTCACCCAAATTTATCACCCAATCCATATCCTGGTGTCTTTTATCTACTTATACTGCTGCCCTTTCCCTTCTTTCCACACACTTTCTCCTCTTTTTCACTTAGCTCAGTACCTGACTCAAAGACATTTTCTCTTCCCCAATCCTTGCCCTCAAATTGGGAGGGGTGGTGGAAGAAATCTTTCAAAATACATATAAATATTGCTTCAAATATCCTTATTTCCCAATTCTTCAATTCACTATTTTTAAAAAATGAATTTTACTGATACATATTGTTTTGATATTGTTTAATTGCTGTCTTCTCTCTTGTCTTGCTTTGCATATTGGCGCCTTCTTATTTTCCTCCTTATCTGTATGACCTCCTCCTCTCAATCTTCTTTGCTGATTCTTTTTCATTATCCCACCAACTAACCCTGAGTGTTACCCAAGGCTCTGTTGTGGATCCTTTGTCTTTTCATACTGTACTTTTTCACTTGATGATCTCATTAGGTGTTAAGATTCAACTCCCATCTATATGCAGACTGCGCACAGAGATTGATAGAACTATTTTTGTCTATGTAACCCTAGTCTTTCTCCTTAGCTACAGATCTCTCCAACTGACTTTTGTATATCTCAAAGTGGTTGTCCTGAAGGCATCTTAAGGGTAAAACAAAATTAATTCTCTCTTCCCTAAAACCTCTCTTCTTTGTAACTTCCCCTATTGCTATGAAGTTCATCCTCCCCATCACATAAACTCATAACCTCCATATCATCCTTGACTCATCACTCTCATTCACCCTATATATCTAATTTGTTGCCAAATCTTGTCATTTCTAGCATCATACCTGTTGTACCCATCTCCTTTTTTATACTTAGCCATTGCCCTAATTCAGGTTCTTATCACCTCTTATCTACATTGTTGTAATAGTTTTCTAATCAGTCACCCTGACTCTGTTTCTTTCCTACGCCAATCTATCCTCCATCAAAGTGATTTTTTTTTTTAAAGTATAGTTCTATCTATTTGGCTCCAACAAATTCCAGGGGCTCCTTATTACCTCCAAAATCAGATACAAAATCCTGTTTGTCATTTAATTTTTAAAAAAATAATCTGGTTCCTTTCCACTTTTATAATTTTCTCACCTTTTCCTCCCCTCCATATGTTTTATGATTTAGCTACAGTGGCCTACATGTTGTTCCTCCTTCAATACACTCCAACTTCTGTCTATAGAACTTTGCACTGAGTGTCCTCCATGCATAGAGGGCCTTTACTTTCATATATTAGTTTTCCTGAATTACTTTCAGACCCAATTTAAAATCTCACCTTCTACTCGAGACCTCTCCTCAAGCCCTCATCTTTCTCCACCCCCAGTTGCTAATATCTTTCTCTCTGTGATTATCTATTTATATGTTGTATCTCCCATTAGAATGTGAGCTCTATGGGCCAAATTCCAATCTGCAACAAAGGCAACTGAAGCAGAGTTCCAAACATATCAATTTATTAGGGAGACCAATGGTCTCTAAGCAATTGGATCCAAAGCATTTCTCCTCGTCAAGAATTCCTCATCTGGGACTTTGGTTCTTCTTACTGACATTGAGAGGCACTGACATTCTATTCTAAAAATAGAATGAGGAAGTACAATTCACAATTCCATGAACAGTTCCAGAAATGGGGAAATTTTGTGATTGGCCAAAGGAAATGTTTATCAAACACCAGTGTTTCGTCAGTGTTTAGTCACTGAGAGTCGGGACTTTTTACTAGCAGTTATGAACAATAGCCATGAAAGAACAGAGAGGTACAAGGGAACAGGGGTTTTTTGAGCATTATTCTCTGAGGTGGGGTTGTACTGCTACAGCATCTCTCTCTCTCTGTTACTATAAACTTCATTAACAAAGTACAAATCTATGAAGCATAAATCTATCTTATAACCAAATGCAAGTGCCATATTCATCAATGCATAGTATTATTATTATATAGATTAAAACCATAATATGTAATATATTAATATATAATATATGAAATAAATTATCAAAGTATGACTAATTAATTCTAGCCTACATAACTCATGTTCTACTTAACTAAATCAGACTTAATCCTACCTAACACAATCCTTGATACACATTAGATTACAATGAATTGAATGAATACTGATTAAATTTAGTAATGGTTCTTCACACTTCACACACAGACTGTCTTTTGCTTCTCTTTGTGTCCTCAGCACTTAGCACAGAGTTTGGCATGATAAGCTCTTAATAAAAGCTTTTTGACTGACAGACAACACACATACACACACACATATATTGTCTATATATGAGAGTGTGTGTGTGTGAGTACATTTAAAGACATTCTCATAGACAATATTTGTATATATGTGTGTATGTGTGCATACATGCACACACTTGTATGCAGACAATATATATGTATGTATGTGTGTATACATACATACATACACACACACACACACACACTCTTAATCATCTGTAATCACATTAACATGGATTGCACCTCTTCTATATCTTAGCATATTTTTAAAGAATTTTAATGGCACAATACCTCATATTCTAGAAACTCTTAATAATGCTTTTTTTTTTTTAAAGACAAAGTCTCCCTATCTCACCAGGACTAGAAATACAATAGCCACTCATTATCCCCTGATCTTAGCACTGATCAGCACCAGAGCTTTGACCTGCTTTTTCTGATCTGGGCTGGTTATCCTTCCCCTGAGCAATCCATTCCCTCTTAGGGACTCAACATACTGATTCTAGACTACTGTTTTAGTTCACTGCAGCTCAGAACTCACAAGTTCAAGAAAAGAGCCAGCCTCAGCCTCCCTGTAGTGGAGATTATAGATTGTGTTTCACTGTGTCTGGCAAATGCTTTTTGATACAATAGTTCTGGATAGTTTGCATAATCCGAAATTGCTAAGTGGTAAAATGTTCATTATCTTTGACCCAGAGATTCCACTGTTATGCATATGCTAGCTGGAGTACATTGATAAAGAGAAAGGTTCCATATATGCCCAGATATTTATAGCAGTACTTATTGTGGTAGCAGAAAATTGGAACTAAAATAGATTCCTTCAAGTGGGGAATGGATTAACAATGGTACATCAATGTAATAGAATATTACTATTCTTTTTTTTTAATTTTGTTTTTTGCTTTTGTGGAAGGCAGTTGGGGTTAAGTGACTTGCCCAAAGTCACACAACTAGTAAGCGTGTCAAGTGTCTGAGGCCAGATTTGAACTCAGGTCCTCCTTACTCCAGGGCCCGTGCTCTATTCACTGAGCCACCTAGCCGCCCCGAATATTACTATCTTTAAGAAAATGATGAATATGATGAATACAGAAGAGAAACAAGAAAACACTTAAAAGAATTGTTCAATATAAGGTAGTGCCAAGAAAACACTATATACAATAGCTACAAAATTTAAATGGGAAGAGCAGCAACCACAAAGCAATTAAAATTGAATGTTACAATATTTAAGTTTGACCCCAAAGAAAGATATGAAAAGAAAGCTCTTGTCACTCTTTGGGTATATCTATAAGTGTGACATATTGTATGAATTGTCAAACGTTTTCAATATATTGATAAATGTTACTGATTTTTCATCATCTTCCTCTTTTTACTTTTAAAACTGTTTATGATAAAGGATGGCTCTTTAGGAGATACACAGCAGGAAATTTAAGTGATACAAAAATAAGGCAAATAAAACGTATTTTTAAAAAACAATTCATATTGAATTGAATTAGCCAGACTTTGTGTTCACCACCATATTCTTTAAGATTTCAGCATCATAGTCATACCTTGATGAAATATCAGAGTGGGACTTTGTTGGGGTGAAATGTTGTTACAAATAAAACCAGATAACATAAAAAAATTCATTGGAAGTATGGTTAAAGGAGTCAACTCACAGAAGCAAACAAAGGAATTGGTACAGTTGATTTCACCTTACACCCAAAGGTAACAAGAAATTTCATTTTGTGTGTCTTTCAACTTGTAACATTCATGCTGAATATAAGCAAACATAATACCATTAATATAATTATAGCTTATGAATTGACATCTATTGCAAAGGATAAAGAAGTAGAGAAATTATGAGAAAACCCTAGCAGGATCCTCCTACCTAAGTCCACATAAATACACTTCAATATTCACTGACTTCCAAGTGAATGTGGGTACAGAAGAGGATCATGAAAACTAAATTATATATTGGAAAATAAAGTTGGCAATCAAGAAGTGAAAACATCCAAAGGTTTGCTGACTATTCTGAAGACTCACACGTACACCATGAATAACTTTTTTCCCAAAGAGAGTCAGAAGGTGTTAACCATGGTAAACACTGAACATCATAAAAATGAAATTGACTAGATTTTAAAAGTAAACAGATATAAAGTCATTTCAGGAACAACATGTGCATTCATTTGATTCAGTCATATAAGCAAAGATCCAAGTAAAATATGTCATGAAAGAAGAATAAAACAGAAAAGTATCTCCTTAGGGGAAGGTTCTCCAAAAATTCTCCTATTCACAGATGCAATTGTATTAATTTGTCTACTGAGAAACCACATCAAATTCTGTTTTACAAAAATTCTAATCTTAAGGGCCATCAACTCCTTAAAATTTAAAATATAGAAAAGGTAATTACAAAATTTACAAAATTACATAAAACTAGAAACTCCTTAATAAATTATTTTAAAGGTATATTTAATTTTTAACAAAATAATAACAAAAATCATGCTATTTAGTTGTGTGCCCTATTGATCTTGTAAAGTCTATTTTTTCTACGTATTTCCACTCATAGTCTAATAGGTAACAAAGGGAGATTGAATTGGTCATAATACGGGATAGACAGAGTAGTGAAGGGGTGTTCATTGAGGACTGATCCAACTGTGCTTATCTCTCCTGTGCTGGTGTGTTGGGTATGTTGCTTTTCTAAGGACAGAAGCTAAAGGAAGTTGCTGGGGCTCTTCATGATTGCTTTTGTACACAAATGTACCAGGTGATCAGGAACCTACTTCAGTGACATGAACCTCAGTCCTCTAAGACAGTTAAATAGGGAAGAAAGGTTCAAAACCTTTTTAAGAAAAAACTAGGGGTAGCTAGGTGGCTCAGTGAATAGAGCGCAAGCCCTGGAGTCAGGAGGATCTGAATTCAAATATGACCTCAGACACTTAACAGTTACTAGATGTGTGACCTTCCCCCCTCCAAAAAGCAAATAAAAAAAACTAGCTTAAAATGCAAGGAAAGGAACTATAGGAAACTGTTCACATCATGTTATCTTTCCTTATTTCTTTTTCTGTTTACCATTATTTATTGCAAATAATATCCCATAACACTCATATTCTACCATTTGTTAGCTCTTCTCCAATCATCAATAACAAATTATTTCCAATATTTTACTGTTATGAATAAACTTAGACATTTTTAAACAGATATTCTCATTCCCTAACATTCTTAGGGACACCTTCCTAGCTGTGGGTCACTGAGAGTGAACATTTTAGAGGATATTATTGTATATTGCCATATTACTATCCAAAAAGATTAAACCAAATCAGAACTCCACCAGCATCTTAATATTATCTCTTTTTCCAAAAATATTGAATTTTAAGTCTCTAAAATATCTTTGTCTCTTAATAGATGTGAGATGGCATTTTGGTGTTGTTTGATTTTGCATTTTTATGATTACGGGAGTTTCAACAAATTTTGGAAATTAC
Source organism: Pseudocheirus occidentalis (assembly GCA_028646575.1). Lineage (NCBI taxonomy): Eukaryota > Metazoa > Chordata > Mammalia > Diprotodontia > Pseudocheiridae > Pseudocheirus > Pseudocheirus occidentalis. The sequence continues at coordinate 301,557,954 of CM053593.1, forward strand.
TGATAATTTGTTTTTTTTTCTTTTTCTTTCAAGAAAGGTTGTTAACTTCCTTTCTCCATAGGGGAATAGATCTAATTTGTATAAGTTTTTGTCAGCTTCAACAAATTTTGGATGTAAGATAATTAACAGAAATAGTATAGTGATTCCCTGCACCTACTTGTTTCTTTTTTACTCAGGACATATGAAATTTTGTTGTGAAAATCTCTTCATTTTAGATAATGAAATCCACAAGTGCGGTGCTGGGCAGGGGAAAAGGCTCTGACTTTAAAGTTAAAGAACCTAAGATAAGTTCTACCAGTTACAATCTGTGTGATATCAACCAAGACACAACCTCCATGAGCATTAGTTTGTTCATCTAAAGAATAAAGGGGATTGAGTTCTGGGGGTGGAGCCAAGATGGCAGCGTAGAAGCAGCAAGGTCCCGCAGCTCCCACGCAGCCACCCTAAACACCCATAAAATATGAC
>CM053593.1:301558918-301580723 GCA_028646575.1 Pseudocheirus occidentalis
AACCATTTGAATACTGTGGAAGCACTATCAGGATAACCCAAGATCTGGCAGCTTCTACCCTGAGCGATCGAAGGGCCTGGAATATGATATTTCAAAGATTAAGGGAGCTGGGATTAAAACCAAGAATCAACTACCCAGAAAAATTGAGCATATTATTCCAGGGGAAAATATGGTCATTCAATGAGGTGGAAGACTTTCAAGCATTCTTGCTGAAAAAAATCAGAGCTGAACATAAAATTTGACAAGCAAACACAAGAAGCATGAGAAGGTACACAGGGGAAAGAAATCATGAGGAACTTATCAAATTTGAATTATTTACATGCCAATATGGAAAAACGATTATAGTAACTTATGAAACTTTTCTTAGTATGAGGATAGGTGAAGGGAATACAAATGGATATTTATGTATACTTACACATATACTTACTCATATGCTATATATGCATATGAATACATATCTGAGCATGTGTATATATGGGTTTATAGAGGGCATAGGATCAATTGAATATGAAGGGAAGATACTTTAAAAGGCAAATTCTGAGGTGGGAGAGGACTAGAATGAGAGGAGACAGAGAGAGACAAAATGGGGCTAATCATCCCATGTGGCAGAGGCAAGGGATAACTATTACAATTTTACTTTCATTTACTCTCATTGAATCTGGCTTAGGGAAGAAACGGCATAAACTCTAAACTGGGCATCATGCCACACAAGAGAGTAGGAGGTGTGGGGATGAAAGGCGAGATGATGGAGAGGAGGGTCTGGGAGAGGGATGCTAGATGCTCACACTTCAGGAAAGGGACAGGGTAGAGAACAGAACAAGGAGGGGAGGGATAGGAAGGAGGGACATATGATCACTGTCACAATATGTCCACTATGAAGATGTCCTGTATAATCACACCTCCACAGCCTGTATTGAATTGGTTGTCCTTCCAGCAGGGGTGGGGGACAAGGGAAGAACCGCAAGAATCTAGAATTTAAAGCTCTGCAATACCTGCAACTAGGAATCAAGATATGCAGGGGCTGGGGTATGGAGAACCTCCCTGCCCTACCAGAAAGTTAGAGAGCAGACCAGGGGAGGGGCTCTACAGTGGGATTGCTTTTTGGGGGGTTGGGGTAGGGGAAAGACGGGGAGAACACTTGTAATTCAAAAATCTCATGAAAATGAATGATGTAAACAAGAAAATAAATAAAATTTGTTAACATAAAAAAAGAATAAAGGGGTTGGCCTAGTTGACTTAAAGATGCCTTGGAGCTCTAAATCTATAAATATATTGTATTTGTTGACTAAATAACAATATTTTCCTTCTCCATAATTATAATAGCTAGAGCATTCCATTTTCTTATTGTTTAATTTTTTAAAAGTGTTTATCACATTGACCACTTCAACCTAACAGTATGAGATATGGATTTAATTCCATTTTTCATCATCTTGCTATTTAATTTTCCCAAAAATTCATTAGTTAAAATAAACTTTAAAAATGAATTAATGAGTATTTTCCCTGGTATTTACTGATCTTGGATTTATCAAACATTAGTAGATTGTAGGCCTTTGGTTATGATTTTAGGTTTAGTATCAGTTTTGCTAAGCACTATTTTTGAAGTATAAGTGAAAATCACCATAAGTTCTTACTTTGTTTTCCTCTCATTTATAATTTGCATTGATATTCTTGTCTATTTCTTAATGCAAAATTTGTTGTCACTTTAATTATACAACCCACTGGAAATTTGATTACTATGGCATCATGCTTTGGTTAACATTGCCATCTTTGCCGCCTTGACTTATTATTAAAATTGCTCTAATGTCTCTCTCTCTCTCTCTGCATGTATATGTATATATGTATGCGTGCACATGTATGCATGTGCTCATTTGTTTCAGTCATGTCTGATTCTTTTGTGACCCAATTTTGGGTTTTTTTGACCAAGACACTGGAGTGCTTTGCCATTTCCTTCTCCAACTCATTTTACTGATGAGGAAACTGAGGCAAACAATATCAAGCAACTTACCCAGGGTCACACAACTAGTCAGCATCCAAGGTTAAATTTGAACTTGTGTCTTCCTAATTCCAGGTATGGCACTCTAACCACTGTGCCATCTGATAGATCTGCATAGACACAGATAAAGATATAGATATGGTCTTTGCTGGTTAATTGCAAGTATTTGAAACTTTTATTGTTGTTGTAAACTGTATCTTTTGATTAATATCTTCTAATTTTCGTTAATGCTCTATGGAACTCTATTTTCAAGCAAAGACTTCTAGATTTAGACTCAGAAGACCTAGGTTAATTTTAACTAAATTTATGGCTCCATCTCTTGGCAAGTCAAGTTCTTTGAGCAGTTAACATCTGTCAAAGTCAGAGAGCTTTGCTTCAAATCACTGATAAAAAGAGCTATGCTAATTAAAATAACTATGAGGTCCAACTCATATTTAGCAAATTGGCAGATGTGATAAAAATGAAAATAATTAATGCTGGAGGAGTGGGATAAGACATACAAGCTAATACAACATTAGTAAAGCTGCGAATGAATCTAAAACAATTTGCAATAGTGTGCAACATCAGTAAATTTGATTCAATTATCCCTGTTGGTCTTCTATTCCAAGGAGGCTGAAGACAGAAAGAAATCATAAAAACCAAGATTTTCATAACATATTTTTGTAGTAAGAAAAAAATGGTCTTTCAGGGTTATAAATAAGGGATCTAGTGGCATAGGGGATAGAGTACTGGAATTTAGGAAGACCCGAGTCCATATCCTACATGAGGCACTCACTAGTTGTACAACCTTGGGCAAGTCATTGAACCTATCTCAATCTTAGTTTCCTCACCTAATCCCCTCCTTCTTTATCAGTCCTCTTATACCTTATTCTTTACTATGTGCCCTTTGATCCAGTGACACTGGCCTCCTGGATGTTCCATGAATAAGACACGTCAACTGTTGTCTCTGGGCATTTTCTCTGGCCTGTAATGCTTTCCTTCTTCGTCTCCAACTTCTGTCTTTGCTGGCTTTTTTTTTAAGTTACAACTAAAATTACATCATCTATATAAAGCCATTACTAACCTTTCAATTCTAGTGCCTTTCCTCTTATTTATTTTTCTACTTATCCTGTATGTAGCTTTTCACGATATGTTTATTTGCTTGTTTTCTTCATTAGTCTATAAGCTTCTTGAGGGCAGAGACTGACTTTTGTCTCTTTCTATATTCCTGGTATTTAGTACAATGGCTGATACATGACAGGTGCTTAATAAATGTTTATTGACTGAATGATTTACTGCCAGATTGGGATTTCAAAAATAAAAGAAAACACACATGACAATTTGGCAGAAGAGAAGCAAGGACATTTACTTTAAAAGAATACATGAAGTATATACAAGCCAAAGGACCATGACATCAGGAAAAGGATGACATGACTTGAAAATGACTTTGATTTGACTGAGGGAGGGCTGTGCAAAGTTATTAGCCTCTCCAGAGTCTGGGTCTAGTGGTATATTTGTCAGGACAATGCAGTGGGAGAGCTTGGCCTTTTTGAGCTAAGGTCTTTTCAGGTTCTCTTTGAGTGAGAAAATGCCCATTTATTGAATAGGCCTCTTTAAAAATTAAGTGAAGGGATGGCCCCTTTAATTAAAAAAAAATCAAACTGGGAGGAAAGACCCTTAGGCTTGCTGGCCAAAAGAAAAACAGTTACTATTTGCATTCACTCTGAGCCAAGAGGGCCCAAAAAATAACCATTAAGTGGTGCTTGGTCAGGGACCTGCTCTTGTTCTGTCCTTGAGAATCCAGAGTGAGTTGGGTTTAAGCCTTGGTCTTTGAGAAAGAAATCTAGCCACTAAACCCGCAAGTTAACTAGGTAGTTTTTGGCCATCAAAATTTTCCTTCCTTTGGGCAAAGCACCCTCAGGTGAGAGAAGAAGAAAGAAAAAGGGAGGGGGGAAGAGGAGAGAGAACGGGAGAAGCTGAGTTGCTGTAACAACAATCACACCAACATACCCAGGATGACTGCTAGCACAGGTTCTTTGATTTGCTTTTCTAAAGGAAAGCAACTTTAAAGGGGTCAACAATCTTACTTTAATTAAACATTCACTTAGTTCAGGGGGGAAATATCAGCACACTGAACTTCAGAGTAAATACAAACAGAAATTATAAAGAGAAATTATAAGCAGAGAAAATAGACAGATCAATAGGGCTTTAACCATCTGAAAAATTAGTGCTGATCAACAGACAGATCCAACCATGTGACCATAGCAATACAAACATATAGTTACCTGAGAAAGAAGCACCAACAGGTGGGTTTTCAAAGCCAGGGTTGGAGTGGCTTCCACAATAGCCACCCAGAGTCTTGTCTGGCCAAATCACACCAACATTCTTCCTGTGAGCAAGTCTCAAAGCTCACTCACAGAGTGTTTACTCACTCACTCACAGAATATATATAGACTTCTCAGAGTCAGAGGGCATCATAACCCTAGTGACCCCAAACCTAATGAGAAATTAGCAAAAGGTGTGGGCCTTCCTACAAAACAAGCCTCCTCAATCAAGATTCCCTTAATGGACTCCACATGAGGCGTATTAATGGTTGAGGAAGAGCTTCAGCTCCCATTAACATTACAGTTGCCCAACTGGAACTGGCCTATTTCTCTATGAATACACAGTCACAGAATCTGAGTTATTACAGAGGCATCTAGGTCAACCCCTGCCTAAATCAGAATTACAATCCTATGTTAATTACTCAGGAAGAAACAAATTAATTTATTAAGATGCAATAACAATACTTATAACTTTTTTTCATCTTTAGAATCCTATAATATAGTTTCATGCTTCTGTTTTGCCAAACACTTCTTTTATACTATTTGGCACTGGGTTTGCAAAATTTTGATACATATACTTTAATATTTCGTCATGAATCTACACTTTTATCAAATTGGATAAGAAGCATACTTTTTACGAAGTGTTCATTTTTCCATGTTAAGCCTTGATGTCAGGCCATAGATTTTTAGTGGGTTCTAAATCAAATTGATTCTTATGCCATTGAAACCCCAGAAGTCTGATTTTGAGATTCCAGATTGACCCCTTTCTCAAAGTACTTGTAGAAGTGGTGGCTCAAGGAGCAACTGTCTGAGGAATTCAATCCATTCACAAGCTGTCAACATGAGTTATCTACTCATAAAAAATGCCTTTTATTGGAGAATTGCTTTGTTATTGCAGAAGGTGGTCATTGCATTGTCTTGGCCATGCTACATGAAGCACATCTGGGAAACGTTTACATGAAAGCCTTGGCTAGAAGCTGAGTTTGGTGGCCTGGAATTGATTCTGACAGTGAAAAAGCTGCAAGAGAAAACAATCTATGTTGTACTATATAGTACAACTGAAAGGCACCTACTTTTCTATGGGAAGGGACTCAATTTGGTTGAATCCAAATTAATGTTGCAGCATGATCCCAGGGGAAGAACTTTTGGATTAGGTTATACTCCTCACAAATGATTTGAAATGCTCTCTGTTGTATCTCAAGTTTCAGTTACAATGATCAAAGCTATGTAACAGTTACTAGCAATATACAAAATTGTCAGAAACTATCATTTTGTCAATAGTTCTGTATTGACTTTAGTTAAATATTTGGCATTTGTGGATAGGAATCATATCCAAGCTGTCACTATTGTGCTTCACAACTTAAAAGTACGGTGTGGGAAACTAGGATGCTCCAAAGTTTCTTACGGGCAAAAGGTTGAATAACGTGGGAAACTAGCTTGCAAGGCTTTGTGGTCAATAACAGCATTTAGTCTTATGAAATTACTGATGTAGGGCTTCTAGATAGCACAGTGGATAGAGTACGGTCAGGTAGGCTCATCTTCCTCAGTTCAAATCTGGCCTCAGACACTTAGTAGCTGCATGTCCCTGAGCAAGTTACTTAACTTTATTTGCCTCAGTTTTCTTATGTGTAAAAAGAGCTGGAAAATAAAATAGCAAACCACTTCAGTATCTTTGCCAAGAAATCCCCAATTGGGGTCACAAAGAGTCAGATACAACTGAAATGTCTGAACAGTGATGACAACAACTGTAGGTAATGTAGTATAATGAATAGAAAGCTGATCTTAGAACAAAAGGAACAATTTGGGTTCAAAGTTCTCTTCTGACTTGTTTTGGATGTGTGATCCTGGGCTAGTGTGGTAACCACTTAGTTCTTGTACGCAATTCTAAAGTGTCCATCCTTCATTGGTAAAAAGGAGTTTCTCCATTAGGAATTCACTATACCAGAAATTACAGGCTTGGTCCCATCCCATATTAGGTCCATACAGGAAGGTGAAAACTTTTTTAGCTTTTTGAAATTTATGAACCTTTGATTTATATATTAGGCCATGTGAACCACTACATTTGGGCACAAATTTTTGAATATAACTAGAGCCAATAGGAGAGAGAAAAGGCCCAGTCTGAAACTTAGTACACGGAAACTCTTTTGTTGTCCTTCCTTATAATTAGAATTTCTTTTGGAAATGGTTTATTGTAGGTACTTTTACTCCATCTGACTATTCTTAGAACTCGTTTATTTGTTGTAAACTCTTGCCAATTTGCAAAATTCCTTGTAACTTTTTCCACTATCAAGAATGCTTGTTTGTGGTTTATTTTTAATGGACTCATTTGCCTATCCCCACTGGAAAACTTTTATGACGGAATTTGTAGCTACTTAATTACTTTTGGTTGTTGTTTTCCAAGGACTCTTGGGAATGACAGATTGCTACGTGCCCTTTGTTTGGAATTGGATTCTTTTCTTTATTCTTGTAAAATACTTCCTCAACCTACCCTATGACAAATTTCACATCTAGATCTTGGTGGTTCTATAACTACAAAATCAGTTGGTCACTGAACTGAACTGAACTAAATGCATTTCCCCTTTTAACTGAATAGTTCTTGCCTTCACTCAGTTCTTTACTTCCACTATAACTCTGCAGCAGATCATTGTAAAAGAAGTTACACAAATTGAAACCATGAGGTGGTTCCTGGAAATTCAGAATTTTTTTTTATGACCAAAGAGTATTTCTCAGGCAGAATTGATCTTTTAATATTGAAATTATGGATTTGGAATTCGCCTTCCTCCTCCTGTCCTGAATCAGGTTTAACTTCAGCTTATCCAGAAAATTATGATAGATTTAAAAAAAAAAAACAAACCAAAACCATAATAGAACAAATAAATAAACTTTGTCAAAGTGTGAGAAATTTGCTTTGTGAAAGATCCAGCTTTCCCAGGATGAAAACGCTTTTTGAACGTGTGTTTTATAGCACTTCCAAGAACTGGCCCTTTTTCTCCTAATATTTTATATCTCTAGGCAGCTCTAGATTTGCTGATTGTATTTCTATTCATTTGATATTAAAGACCAAGAATGGATGGAAACTAGGATAATTTTAGGAAAAAAAATTACACATAAAGGAAAGATTAAACTGGAAAAGTAAAAGATAGTGGCATAATAGTATTATATTCTTTTTTTTTCATCCCAAACCATTTTATTAAAGGAAAAATGACAACCTGAGGAAGGCCCTCCTCCATTCATGTATCTCACCTCTACCTCTTCTAGTAGGGTTTAGGAGGGTGGAGGAAGCTTGAGTTTCTAGCATCTAGTAACACGTAAAGGAGGATTTGAGAAGGCTTTTGTGTCTCTGTTTTCCCAGTGGGATCCTGTCCCAGGCGGTCCAGGCTGGAGTCAGTCCCATGAGTTCCAGTTCCCATCCAGGCCCACAGTCCCAGCTCTGTTCCACATTCTGTGGCTCCTGGGGCATGACCAAGGTTCTCAGCTTTCTGGATGTCTTCATGGGGCAACTCTGTATTTGCAGGAAGAGCCACGAGCAAGGTGGACAGGGTAGTGGCGCCGGTTGGTCTCTGTCTTGGCCAGCACAGCCTGTGGCAGGTCAATATGGCATCCTGACGCCAAGGCTACCAGGTAGATAAGGACATCATTGAGCTCCTCCCCTAACGCCCCTCGTTCTGCTTCCGACCAGGACAGGGGTCCAGGTCCACCATCAGGCCTCCACTGAAAGAGCTCTGCCAGCTCTCCCACTTCCCCAACAAGGGCCAGGAGGAGGTTCCGACGTTTATGGAACTGGTCCCAGTCTCTTTCTGCTGCAAACTCTGTCTGGAGGCGACGGATGTCCTCCAGCGTGGGCTCCGGGCTGAAGCTAAATGGGGCAACGTGCGCCGCCCCTGCTCCCGTCGCCGCTGCGCCCTCGGGGTCGCTGCCCCCTGGCATGGTACTGCAGAGGAGCCACTAACTCTGAAGCCATGTGAAGGTCAATAGTATTATATTCTAACGCTCTTACCTTATAATTCTATTTAACAGGGCTTTGATATATGCTCAGATAACCTAAGAGGGGCACCAATGTAGATCCCAGGGACTTCCTCTAGGTGAAAACATTGTATTCCTCTACCGCCTTTGTGGGAGAGGCCTTTCCTATTGGCTACATTTGTAAAATTACCAGACTGGGACAATCTACCTCTGTCTCTGTTTACGTCTGTCTCTCTCACTGGTGGTCTCCAAACAGGTAAACGTCCTATATATTCATAAGCTGGGTAGGGAGAAGGGCTAACTTCTCCCATACTTCTTGTACCCATGGCCCAGAGAATTCTAATAATTACAGACTTCGCATACACATTCCCCATTTAATTTTCACAACAAAATATAATTTCACCCAGAAGTTGTTCAGAAGTGAGAAAGAGACCTTGAAGTCCACTTGAAAATAAAATTCTAGTTGATAATTAATTTACAGCATTATGACAGAACCTTTGCTTAGGTAGATCATCCTAAAAGGCATATCCATTTGAAATTCTGTTAAAAAGGAAACCTTCATTATGAATGAAAACTTATAAACGCTTGGAGAGGAGGATTTTACAATTTTTAATATATAATTCAAGAAACCATTAATAATCTACATTGTTTAAAGCCAAGGAATCAGTTTTCTCCAGAAGACTTTGGGATAGTTCTGTGTCAGTGTAAGCAGCTATTATCTGTCTCTGAACTATGTCTCCAATGAGGTTTTGGAACAAAGAGTTTTCTGAAAGGAGGTCCTGAAAATGATTTCCAAAAGGTCTTTATACCATATAGGCATATTGTTATTATTATTATTGTTGTTGCTTTTTGTAGTGGGGAAGGTAGTGCAATTGGGATTAAGTGACTTGTCCAAGGTCACACAGCTAGTTTTTGTTAGATTTTAACTCAGGTCCTCCTGACTCAAGGGCTGATGCTTTATTCACTGTACCACCTAGCTGCCCTAGGCATATTATTTTAGCAGAGATGCTAATAAGGATGCACAGAGAAAGACAGAGATATAGCATCAAAAAGAGATTTTTTTTTCCCCTCATTATTCCTGAACCTGCAATACCAGACAGATATGAGCTCACCCCTGGCATAGGTATCATAGGCAGGATGTCAGAACTGATCACAAGTTGGAGGCATCAGCTGGTGGAGAAGAAAAGCAACTGATGGTGAATCTATTGTAGTGATCAATATAAGCTAGACTGCACATCAAAAATAAAAAAAAGATTTTACTAGCTATAGAAACTGGTCCTGATGTATAGCCTATTTCAGATTGCATGCCATCTTGGGAAGGGGGAGAAAATTTAGAACTCAAAATCTTATAGAAGTGAATGTTGAAAAATAAAAATTAAACAAATAAATGAATGAATGAATGAATGAAAGAAACTGATCCTGAGTTAACTGGTATGAATGACCTTTCTAATTTTCCACTCCTGGTATATGGTGATAGGAGCGTTTAAAACAATTATTAAAGAAGCAAACTTCATGGTTCTTTCTCTTCTTGTAGCAGTTCAGAAAAAGGAAGAAAGGGGAAAAGGATTAAAACATGGGAGAGTTTAGGGGGGCAGCTTGAGTATGGAACAGCAAAGTCTTTGGAATGTCATGTTTTATGATGCTAATAATGGTTATTGAGCTTCCTGATTTATTACCTTGAGGTTGGAGTGACTGAAACCACATGCTGCCCCTGCAAGGAAAAGGACTAACTAGCAGTGGCTGAGTTGATGTACTGAATGACTAGTAGTAATTGACAGGTATTACTGTATCAAGAGCCTTTGAAGTTATTCAGAACAGATTTCCATATTTATCATATTGTAAAACAAAATAATAAGCTAGAATCATAAAGAAAGTGAGAAATATGCTTCAATCTACACTTGGAGTTCATCAGTTCTCTCACTGGAGGTGGATAGAACTTTTCATCGGGAGTCCTTTGGAATTGTCTTGGATCATTGCCCTGATCGGGAATAGCTAAGTCATTCACAATTGATCATCATATGATATTGCTCTTACTCCATACAATGTTCTGCTGGTTCTGCTCACTCCATATAAGTCTTCCTAGGTTTTTCTAAAACCACCTTTCTTATCATTTCATATAATAAAATAACATGCCATCACAAACACATACCATAACTTATTTAGCCATTCCCCAAGCATTGGATATCTAATCCAATGTCTAATTCTTTGCTGACATAAGAAGACTTGCTATAACTATTTTTGTACATATAGTTCCTTTATCCTTTTCTTTGAACTCTTTGGGATATAGACTTAGTAGTCATGTTGCTGAATTCAGGGGTATGTATGCCTAGAATGATGAGTTTTTATTCCAAAAGCTTGGGTCTTTTGGAATAATCAAACACTAGATTACTATGGTTATTTTCCACTGTTTTTGTACCTAATCTATTCCACTATTCCACCACTCTATTACTTAGTACCAGATTGTTTTCATGATTATTGCTTTGTAATATAGTTTGAAATCCTGTACTGCTAGACTTCCCTTTTTTACATTTCCACCCCCCCCCCAGGTTCCTTTGATATCAGTTCCCTTTGGGCATAGTTTCAAATTATTCTCCAGAATAGCTGGACCAGTTCACAATTCTGCAAATAGTGCACAAATGTGCCTATTTTTCCACATCCCCTTCAGCATTTAGGATTTTATTTTTCTGTCATGTTAGTCAATCTGGCATGTGAGAGTTATTTTAATGTGCATTTTAAATTAATAATGATTTAGGGCATTTTATGTCACTGTTGATAACTTTGATTACTTTTTTTGGAAAACTGCCTATTCATATCCTCTCACCATTATCAACTGGAAAATGGCTCATATCTTTATAAATTCAGCTCAGTTTCTTGTATATTTAAGAAGTGAGATTTTTTTTATCAGAGAACTTGCAGTCAATTTTTTCTCAGTTTCCTGCTTTTTTTTTTCCTAATTTCAGCTGCATTTGTTTCATTTGTGCAAAACCTTTTTAATTTCATGTAATCAAAATTAGCCATTTAACTTCCCATGATACTCTCTATATCTTCTTGATCCATAACTCTTCACTTATCCATAGACCTGATAGGTATATTTTTTCCATTCTCTCCTGTTTTACTTGTAATATTACCCTTATGTATAACTCATTTACCCATTTTGATTTTATTTTGGTATGCAGTGTTAAATGTTGGTCTCTGACTAGATTCTTCCAAGCTATTTTCTAGTTTTCCTAGAAATATTTTTTATCAAACAGTACGGCCCACAAAACTTAGATCTTTGAATTTATTTAACACTAGATTACTATGGTAATTTAATACTACATATTGTGTACCTAACTATTCCACTGATCCACCATTTTATTTCTTAGCCAGTACCAATTATGTTCATAATTATGGCTTTGTAATATAGATTGAAATATTGCACTACTAGGTTGCCTTCCATCATATTTTTTTTCTCCATTGTATCCCTTGATATTATTGACATTTTGTTCTTTCAGATGAATTTTTAAATTATTTTCTCCGGCTATATAAATGCAATGTTAATGAAATCAGAAGATCTTCCATGCCCCTTTCTATTGTAAATCTTATCTACACCTGGGGATTTTGTCTTAGGGAACTTAATTTTTTTTTCATTTTATTCTAAGACAGGGTTATTTCAGTATTCTAACTGTTCTAAAATTATTTTCTTCTTTTTAACATCTTTCTTTTTTTATTTGATGGTTAGGTTTATCTAGGTCTGAGGAGGAAAAGTTGAGTTCTCCGATTATATAGTATAGTATAGTTTTACTGCCTATTTCTCCCTATAATTCATTCAATTTTTCCTTTATGAATTTGGATGTATCTATTTGGTTCATATATGTTTTGTATTGTTATTACTTAATTGTGTATAGTGCCTTTTAGCAAGATACAGTTTCCCTGCTTGTATTTTTAAACTAAGTCTATTTTAGCTTTTGCTTTGTCTAAGATAAAGATTGTCTTTTTAAACTTTAGTTGAAGCATAATAGTAAGAAAACTATTGAACTAATAAATAAAACTAAGAGCTGGTTTTATGGAAAAACACAATAAAATAGATAAACTTTTGGTTAATTTGATTTTTTTTAAAAAGAAGAAAACCATATTACTAGTATCAAAAAAGAAAACGGTGAATTCACCATCAATGATGAAGAAATTAAAGCAATAATTAGGAGTTATTTTGCCAAACTGTATGTCAATAAGTCTGACAATCTAAGTGAAACAAGCAAACAAATGAACAAATACATAAAGTAAAAGAGAGAGAGAGAGAGAGAGAGAGAGAGAGAGAGAGAGAGAGAGAGAGAGAGAGAGAGAGAGATTGAGAGAGAGAGGGAGAGAAAATAGCTCTGGCTCTCTCCTGGCATATTTTCTCTGCTCATTTTTGCCTCCTGAATTTTCTGTCTTCCTTTCAGTATCAACTAAAATTCATTTTCTACAATAAGCCTTTTCCAATTCTCTTTTCTTCTAGTACCTTCCCTCTTTTGATAATTTCCCCTTTATACAACTTATTTGAACATAGTTGCTTGTTCGTTTTCTTCTCATTAAAGTATGAGCTCTTTGAGAGCAAAGATTGTCTTTTGCTTTTGCAATGCTTAGCACAGTGTTTGACATAATAGCAAGCACTAAAGAAATGTTTATTGCCTGACTATCTGTAAAGGACCCTTTACATAAAAAGAAGTAAGAATTCACAGAGAAAATAAGAATCATTCAGTCATTTATAATGCTGTTTTGATCATAAGATCTTGGCATTTCTTTTAAGCCATAATATAATCCAGGTTTCCAAATAAGCCTAGGGCATTTTGGATACTGATGTTTAGATGAGTATCCGTTTAGATGAGTATCCGAACTAGAACAATGAATGCTGATGCAATGCTCAATGCTTAAGCAGGGGATAAATTTGGTTTAAGAGCTTTGAGAGGACATTGATGGTGTCACACTCTCTTGGAGACCAATTACATTAATGTGGAGTCAGAGACAGGACAGATAGATAGACCTTGGAAGCTGCATACATGTAGGGTAAAGTGGCTCCTCAATATGTCACTGAAATTGAACCACAGGGAGGAATAGCTGCTTCTGTAGGTATCAACATCTGCTGTTTTACATACCAATATCTGCTTCCTACTTTCATTTCTGGGGTCAGTCATTGTTTTGGCTATGCAGGTGGTTAACCGACCAGAACCAGTTATGAAATATTCATACAATCTCCAAATCAGGAAGCAGAGCACTTCTATTATCAGTTATGCCTTTTTGGAACTAGGTTTCCTTGCCTCTTCTGGCTGATTGCATCAGCCCCTTCTCCCTCTTACAACAATAATTGGAACAAATCATTTCCCTAGAGGACTCAATGTGAAGAAAGAAACTAAAAAAAAGCAAAACAGCCCTTCAAGTAAATGCAAAGTATAATGTAACTTACTTCAATCAGTTCTATAGTCAAGGTATTATTTACCTACCCAGGAAAACACAGTCTTTCAAGATTGCTAAAATACAAGCTTATCTCCCCAGTAAGCTTTTATGTGCCCTCTTTCTCAGGGAATGGACTCTTCAGGACTTTTTTTTTTCTTACAGAATCCTCATTAATCCAGTCATGCCACTTTATTTATGGTCTCTCCTCTGAGGTTTAAGTTGGAAAGGATTGCATTCCTTACCTGCCTAATCCTTCTGTCAGTATTGATACTGGAACAGGGATGAGATTCTTCATAAAGCCTTCCATTCCACCACCCCTTTCATTTGTGTGTGCCTCCTGCATCAGTCATATGTATGTTTTTATGCTTCATCTTTTTCTGTTTACTTTCTCTTTTCATTAGATCATAAGTCCTCAAGAGTCAGACTATTTGACCTGCTTTCTTTCAACACAGTGGGTAGCTAACAGATACTATTGACCCACTAAAAAATCTCTCTGTGTATCTATTTTTTTTTTTTGTGGAATTATGTTTTGGCTTAATCATGATGAACCTAGAAAAAGCCTGTGTTAATTTTAGACAGATTTCAGGAAAAAAATTTTCTCAATACCACACATTTATTTTAATAGCATCATTTTCCTTCTGGGGAAGGTCATGTGTTATTGATATCTTCATTACCCTGATTTTTCTTGAGATTTTTCCTATGCAGATTTGAAATAGTATTATCTACATCTCTTTTTTTCAATTCAATTCAATTTCTCTCAATTCAGTGCTTATACTGCTGAACAAAATCAATTCAAATAGGAGAAGAAAGCCAGCTATCTCTGATAGGGTCTGACGTCCAAGATATTTAGAGAACTAACACACATAAATAACACTAAAAGCTACTACTTAGTGTATGCATAGTCAAAAGATAATGTCAGTTCCTCAGAGAGAAATAATGTTACGAAAGATTGCTCCAAATTGCTAATGGATGAAATGCACATCAAAAACAACTCTGAGATTAAACTCACATCCAGAAAACTAGCAAATATGAGAAAAGATGGGAATAGTCAGTGTTAGAGGGGATATGGAAGATGGTCACATTTATGTATTGTTACTAGACTTGTGAATCGGCCAAACCATTCTATTGAGGTGAGAGATTACAGTGTTTATACCTTTCCATCTAAATGTCTCACCATGGCTTATACCCAATGAAGGTTATAAATAAAAAGATAGGTAGGTAGATAGGTAGAATTTTATTGGTTTTCCCCCATGCCTGAAATTTTCCCTCATCTGATCTCTGACTCCCAGACTGCCTTGCTACTTTCAAGTTTCAGGTAAATCTCAGCTTCTCTAAGAGTCCTGATCCTCTTAAATGCTTGTGCCCTCCCTCTGTTAGTTATCTCCTATTTATTTGATTGTTTGCATATTTTCTCTACCATCAGATAATGAACTCCTTGAAAGCAGGGACTTTTTCTTCCCTCAGCTCTTCCTTTTCCCTCACTCTTTTTCCTTTCATCCCTCCCTCCCTCCATCCTTCTTTTCCCTTTCTTTCCTTTCCCTTCCTTCCTTTTTTCCACCTTTCCTTCCTTCCTCATTCCTTTTTCTTTTTTTTTACCCCAGTTTAGTATAGTGTCTGACTCAATATGTGCTTATTGACTTGACTTAACTTGATGAATAGGTGAAAGAATGAATATATGAATGAATATGTGATTACATCTACCCATCAACTCCAAGCCATGCCTTTTACACTGTGGGAGCTAAATCTTTTGACAAATTCATGCCTACATTCACAATGCCTCCTCCCCTGCACCCTCTTAAGATAAAATTTCATTGTTTTATAGGTAAATGAATGCTCAAACTACTCTGGGCTGTTTCATATGCCAATGTACACACATCCAAATCAAACCCAGAGGAGTTATATACCCATATTGACGTCAATGGAAGATGTATCCAGTATAAAATTCGATCTGATACCTCTTACTTCCTTTAGTAAAAAGATATTTAATTATGGAAAAAAATAACATCCTGGAATTAAAATCTCAAGTATATATTTTTGGTTCTGATGATTATGAATCTTAGAACAAATACGCAGGAGCTTTTAAACTCTAGAATTTAAAAAATAAATTTAAATAAAGTCTCCAGTGTCATTTTCTCACAGCCCTATACATCTGCTTTGAAGACAAAAGCAAGGAGGAAGCTTATAAAGATATAAACCATAGCTTCCATGTCTTTGTGAATCACTCAACTCCCATTTAGTGTGCTTTGTTCCCCCTTCCCCTCACATAATAACTAAGCAGAAATGGTCATTTAGGATAACACAAAGTTCATGGAACTATATTTGCACAATTCATGGATATCCTAGTGTATCACCATAATACATATGATGTCCATTTAAAATAATTATAAGAATGACCTAGTTGAAAAGACAGATACGATAAAGCACTAAAGTGCTACATAATAATAATAATAGTAATAATAATAATAATAATAATGAAGTATTATTATTGATATTCCTTTCACACTTCTAGAACTAAATCTTTTTGTAAATTTTGTAAACTAAAATCTTTTTTAGTGTTAAAGGCAATATGAAATGCAGCATGACATAATGAATAGAGTACTAGCCTTGGAGTCAGAAGAACCCCAATACTTCCTCTGACATGTAATAGCTGTGTGACCCTTGGCAAGTCACTCTACCTTTTGATAATTCAGGCAACTCCCAAGGAATTATTTACTAAGATAGAATAAGGGTGACATCTCTGGAGAGAACTCTCACATTAAGAGTTTACCTTAGATGGCCATCAACTGGGGAATGGCTGAACAAGGCGTGTTATATGAGTCTAAAGGAATACTTTTGTGCTATGAGAAATGATAAGCAGGATGGGTTCAGAAAAATCTGGGAAGATTTATATGAACTGATACAAAGTGAAATGGGCCAACCCAGCAGAATATTGTATATGGTAACAGCAATATTGTATGATGATCAACAGTGAATGACTTAGCTATTCTGAGCAATACAATGATCCAAGAAAATTCTGAAGAACTTGTGATGAAAAATGCTAACCATTTTCAGTGAAAGAATCAGTGGAGTCTGAATGAAAATTGAAGAATAGTTTTTAAAATTCATTTTTCTTGTTTTTTTTTCCTTTTGAACCTGGCTAAGATGGAAAAAAAAGTTTTGCATGATTTCATATCTATGATACACATCCAATTGCTTGCCTTCTAACAGGATGGAAAGAAGAATGAATTTTTAAAACATGAATTTTTTACACAGAGGGCAGCTAGGTGGTGCAGTTAATAGAGCACTGGCCTTCAAGTCAGGAGGACTTGAGTTCAAATCTGACCTCAGACACTTAAACACTTACTAGCTGTGTGACCTTGGGCAAATTACTTAACCCCAATTGCCCTCCCTTCCCCTCTCCAAAAAGAAAAAAAAAGGAAAAAATTCATACAGAATTGAGAAATATAAAAGAAAAAATAGCTAGCATTAAAAATAACCATCAAATTAGTAAAAATAAGTAAATGATATACAGAAGAGAAGTGGAGGAAGACCTGAACAAAAAAAGACAGCTTTAAAAGTTACATATTGAATTTATTATATACTTAAAAGGAAAAGCAAACTGTATATAGTAGAGATTGATAGTTTCATGTACAAACTTCCTTTTTTGTTCTACTTTTGTATATGGAAATGTTAATTTTGTTTGGTGTTTATTGAGTTCAGAATAAAAAAAGAGAAAATAAAAAAATGAATTTGCCTTGCTGAAAACAATAACAACAACAACCCAGTGATCTTTTATCTTTTTGTATGTTACAGTTGAAGGTTATATCTTGATTTGGTCATGCTAAAAGGTCTATGAAATCAAATTACTATGAAGGGGGCTTTGTGTGCAGAAATCATCCTAGCCCGTGCTTTCCCATAGCCCTGCCAGTTAAGAATGGTTTTTATATTTTAAAGTAAAGTTTTATCATATCTTAAAATTAAAAAATAAAACATACTTAGATTCCTGTGTGTACAAAAACAGTTTACCAACTTCTACTTGAAATGGAATGAGGTGAAGAAATTGCTTGAAACTTGAGTTAAGGGAAAATGCCTTCTGGAATAGTGAGAAAAGTGAAATTTTACCACCACATTGAAGTCCTAGCTCTACCACTAATTACCTTGACCAGTTACTTATACTCTGAATCACAGTTACATCAACTAAAAAGCAGAATTGCTTTTTTTGGGGGGAGGGAGGGATTGGGGAAGGGAAGGAGTTCTACACCTATGACTTCTTTTTGGTCCTGTGATCTAATTAATGTAAGAAGCTCCTTTTTAGGAAATTCCTTCTACCAATGAGGCTCAATCAATCACTAAACATATATTATGTGCCAGGCACTGCACTAAGCATTGGGATGCAAAGAAAGCAGAAGACAGTCTCTGTTCTCAAGTAACTCACAGTCTAATGGGGGAGAAAACATGCAAACAATTATATACAGTCAAGCTATTGTCAGAATAAACTGGAAGTAATCAACCTAGGGAAAGGCCTAGAATTAAGGGAGATTGGGAAAGGCTTCCTGTATGTGGAAGGTGGGATTTTATCAGGGACTTGGAGAAAGCCAGGGAAGCCAACAACTGGAGACAAGGAGGGAGAGCATTCTAGGCAAGGGGGGCAGCTGGTGAAGTGCCTAGAGTTGGGAGATGGAGTCTTATTTGAGGAATAGCAAGGGAGCCTGTGTCAATGGACTGCAGAGTATGAGGAATGGAATAAGGTGTAAGAAGACTATATAAGTGTGTGGGTATGGGGCAGTGAGGGTTAGTTGGACAGGAACAGTTTATGAAGGGGCTTGAAAGCTAAAGAAGGAAAATGATAAGGAACCACTAGAGTTTACTGAGTGAATGACGTGATCAGCCTTGTGCTTTAGGAAGATCACTTCAATATCTGAGTTAAGGGAAGGCTAGAATGAGGAGAGATTTGTGGCTGTGAGGTCAACTGGCAGATTATTACAATAGTCTGGGCTGAGGGCTTGTGCCAGGGGAGTGAGAGGAACTGTTCCCTAATTTATAATAGTATAGGATTGCCTGAGATTCCAAGAGGTTAAGTGATTTGCCCACAAGAAGGAATTTTTGCTGTTTCTTGGAGGAGGGTAATATATTTTTTAAGGCCTTGACATCTTAAAATAGTCAAGTAAAGCATATTCTTCACATGTGGAAGAGATAGCACCATAGCTAAGATCTTTAAAAGAAGCAATAAATAAGAAGCTGAGAGAAGCTTCTAATCATGTCCCTAGCAGTA
This sequence comes from Pseudocheirus occidentalis, assembly GCA_028646575.1. NCBI lineage: Eukaryota > Metazoa > Chordata > Mammalia > Diprotodontia > Pseudocheiridae > Pseudocheirus > Pseudocheirus occidentalis. The sequence continues at coordinate 301,577,841 of CM053593.1, forward strand.
GCAGCCAACAAAAACATCTTAGGGGCACCACACAGTGACCACAGTATACCCCAAGGAGCAATTTCTCATAAAGACAAGGTGCCCAGCAGCAATAGCGTGATAACATCATGGGAAGATATCAATGGTCCTGGGTCAGTGGAATTCTACGCATTTGTGTGCCTCCCCATGAGTATTTCCAGTGGATGACCACTCTTCTCATTGATCGTATATATTCTAGGTTTGCATGGGTGAGTAGGTGGGAGACATTTTATGTTTTACTACTTTTCTTTCATACTTTTTTCATCAAGTATTCTTGTTTTGAAATCATGTCATGTGGATAGCTAATAAAGGTATATATACTTTGGTGGGAGCCTGTGAGATGTGACTTTAAATGAATGCATCCCTTAAACTTTAATAGAGGAACCACATTATGATTTAAAGAAGCATTTCTAGGTGATTTTTTGTTTAAAAAAAAGACAGATTTTTCTTTTAAATGTGTATTTAAAAAATTATTTGTGTTCTTACATGTGTCTATTTTTCATGTCTTGTAGTCAAAACTTTCACAATCAGAGTGCATTGCTGAACTTATAAATGAATGCAAATGCATTCTTGGAAAAATGTCAGTTTTACAAAACTTTTTAGGAATTTGGTTTTGCATAAAAGAAGACAATCTTTATTTTATATATATAGCCTCAAAGGCAAGACTGGTTCATTAAGAAAGTCATCATGAACAAGCACATTTCAGAAAAAACAGTAAAGATTTTTATCAACTAATATCAAATGAAGTGAACAGAACTAGGTGAGCATTGTACACAATAACAACCACATTGCATGATGATCAACTATGATAGATTTAGCTCTTCTCAGCAATACAATGATCCAAAACAATTCCAAAAGACTTGTGATGGAAAATGCTGTCTACATCCAGATAAAGAATTATGGAATCTGAATACAGATAGAAGTATATTATTTTCACTTTTTTGTTGTTTCTTTCTCATGGTTTTTCCCTTTTCTTTTGATTCTTCTTTCACAACATGACCAATATTGAAATACATTTAACATGATTTTACATGTATAGTCTATACCAGATTATTTGCTGGCTTGGGGAGGAGGGAGAGGAGAAAACTTTGGAACTTAAAGTCTTAAAAATGAATGTTGAAAACAGTCTTTGCATGTAATTGGAAAAAATGAAATACTATTAAATGTAAAAAAAAAGTCATCATATTTGCATTTCATGAAACATTTTCTCTAGGGTACCAGAGTTGGTGGCTAAATCCAATGAAAACAAATCAAACAAAACTACTGATTAATATTTTTACAGCATGGAACTGTATTTTGCTTTCATTAGAAGTTCCAAAACTAGGAAGATACAGCCTTAGTCTTTTTTTCATATAAGAATTCTTTCCAAAATAATTCTGGTACTTAACTATAAGACTTTATTTTTGCTGTAATTAGTAAATCAATCACCATTCATCATTTAAAAATGAATTAATAACACCAAGTCATTATTGAATAGATACATAGTCAAAGGAATGAAAAATTGTCAAAAAAGGAATTAGAAATTGTCAATGATTATATGAAAATATGTTCCGTATCTCTATTGGTGAGAGAAATGTGTGTTAAAACAACTCTATGGGAAGAGGCAAGATGGTGGCATAGAAGAAGCAAGATTTTGCAGCTTGCACATAGCCACCTCAAATATTCATAAAATATGACTCAAAACAAATTTTTGGGCTTCAAAATTCACACAAAAATACAGAAAAACACATCTCCCACTGAAGGCAGCTTGGCGCAAAGGGAGCAGAAACCAGCCCAGCCTGAAACCTCAGCTTAGCCTTGGGGCAGCCAGGATGAGCTGCAGCTAGAGCCTTCAGGAGAGTGGATCAGTGGCAGATGTGGCACTTTCCAGAATTATCAAGCCATAAGAAGTAAGGACTAAGTGAAAGATCAATGGAATTCAGCTAAATTTGGGGCTTTGCCTCCAGGGCAAGGAAGCAACAGAAGCAGTGGCCCTGCAGCTACCTCTGCATGGCTGCTTCAGAGCTCCTGGCCTGCAGACTGCAGGGGGACCAAGCAATCATTCAGAAGCTAAGTGCTCTTGAGGAACAGCCTGGATCTGGATCACGATCTTGGGTGGTGGTCCTGGGGTGCATTTTCAATGAGCCAAAGCTGGTAGAGGTGGCAAAAAAATGTTGCCCTCCCAATAGACCCTGGAAGCTGCGAAAACCCCAGCAGTTTGGGACAGAGCTTTCCCCCCTGGAAGCAGAATTTCACAGAGCTAAAAAATCAAGAAATTCATTGGCAACATGAGCAGGCAAAAGAAGCAAAGTAAGAACAGCAACCAAATTCTAGAATCCTTCTTTGGGGACAAAAAAGGTCAAAGCATGGAACTGGAGGAAGACAACACAGTCAGAGCTCTCACACCAAAAGCTTTCAAGAAACATGAAGACTGCCTACAAACCATAGAGCAACTTAAGAAGGATTTTTGAAAGCCAAATAAGAGAAGTGGAGGGAAAATTGGGAAGAGAAATAAGAATGATACAAGAAAATCACGAAAAGAGAGTCAACAACCTGACTGAAGAAAGTAACACCTTAAAAATAGATTAACTTAAATGGCAAAAGAGGACCAAAAAGCCAATGAGGAGAAGAATGCCTTAAAAAGTTGAATTTACCAGATGAAAAAAGAATCTGAAAAGCTCACAGAGGAGAATAATTCCTTCAGAATTAGAGTGCAGCAAATGAACACATACAAACAAATGAAAAAATAGAAGGCAATGTGAAATATCTCCTTGAAAAAAACCACTGACTTGGAAAATAGATCCAGGAGAGACAATTTTAAAATTATTGGACTACCTGAAAGCCATGATCAAAACAGAACTTAGAAAGCATCCTTCAAGAAATTCT
>CM053593.1:301587323-301623275 GCA_028646575.1 Pseudocheirus occidentalis
TCCTAGGTTTTTGCCAGCCTTTTGGGTAGAAGTGGTTTACATATATTCCCTTCTGTCTGTAAGTAAAGTAGGTTTTAGTGTGTGTGAAGTGATTTTTTGTTATTATTTTCCTTAGAGTTTAGCTTCCCAGAATCCATGGCCATAATAATCTCGGTTTCCTAGGCTCACAACTTGTAAACATCTCCACCATGCTTGTGATGAACCCGGCTCATCCTGTGTTGAGTCACATAGAGCCCGGAGCAGAGCCAATCAGGTGCTGAGTCACGTGGGTTATAGTGCCTTCTGGCTCTGGGAACTGTATATATTTTGGGAAATTGATATTTTACCTTGGGGAACCCTTAGAGTTGAATGCACAAGTGGGAATGTTGTGTGTGCTTTGACTGGTCCTCATCAAGGATTTGGGGGAACCTGTGTTTGCCTCAATCAGCCCCCACTGAGGCTTGAGGGGTTTTACAGGAGTGCACAAGCTGTGCCTGTATCCATTGATGTAGGGTAGTTGCCCTCCCACCCACCTCATTAGCCCATGCACAAAGGGTGATTAGGGAGGCAGCTAGGTGGCACAGGGAACTAATGCTGAGTGCACACCAGCCCTGGAGTCAGGGGGACCTGAGTTCATATCTGGCCTCAGACATTTGACACCATTACTAGCTTTGGGATTTTGGGAAAGTCACTTAACTCCAATTGTCTTACCTCCCCTTCTCCAAAAAAAAAAAAAAGTAATAATAAGGGTGATCAGGGAATGCCATAGGAGTTGTGCTTCCATTATCAGCAACCCTTGTGAGAAGACTAGACTAGAATAAAGTAAGATTATTAACCCCTCTGAAGGTGTCTGCCTGACCAGATCTGTCTGACCAGATTAAGAGTGAAACTGTTAGAGGATGGAGTTTGAAAGCTCCAGTGCCTCCTGTTATTGCATTATCACTGTTACCCCAGCAATTGGAATATCAGCAAGGGACTAAAACCATGACATGGGGGAATAAAATACCCATATTTGCCTTCCATTATTCCTTTGAGTTTTTCAGACTATGCAAATCTTTTAGGAAAGGAGTTGCTTTCTTAGCTTTCCAAGTGTGTTTCCCTTGTGGGTAAATTTAAGTCTTTCGAATACCATAAGGCTGGGTGCCTATATGGCCTTTGGAGACAGGTTACATTGAAGACACCGATTAACTGGAGATTGTCCAAAGAAGGCAACTAGAATTATGATTGACCTTTAGTTTATATCATATAATTAATCAATCAATCAATCAACCAATCAATCAATATTATTAAGTATCTACTCTGTGCAAAGCACTGCGCTAAAAAGGGGCAAAACATAGTCCCTGCCTTCAAGGAGCTTACAATCTAATGATTAGATCAAAGAACTAAGAGATTTAGCCAGCAGAAAAGGGCACATGGTAGCTGTCTTCAAAGATTTGCAGGTCTGTCAAGTGGAAGAAGGTTTAGATATGTTTTATTTGAGCTTGGAGGGCTAAATTAGGAGCAATGTTTGGAAGCTGGGAAAAGGCACATTTGATTTTGCTGTCAGGAAAAGCTTGGTAATCATTAGAGCCATTCTAAAGTGAAATTGTCTTTTTCCCAGAAGTAGTGCATTTCCTCTCATAGAAAGTTTACAGGCATGGATTTTCAAATGGATTCCCCTTTGTTGGGTATAATGTGGGGTGCATTGTTTTTCAGGTATTGGTTGTATTAGATGGTTGACTCTAAAATGATTCTGGGAATATTTAAAATTCAAGTGAAAAATTTTCAAATCAGTTTTATTTTAAAACTTTCTACTTAAAATTCTGACACAGGGAGAGATACATAAAATGAGGCAAATTTTTGTTCAACTTCATTTTGTGTTCAGGGGGATATGAATGACCATGGGACTTTAAAGCATATAAAATATAGGTCTGGCTATCTTTTTAAACATGTTGAGATTCAGAAAATGTGGAAAGCAGATTTATCTACTAAATTAGACTCTGCACAGTGGAAAGCTGGCAACACTTGAGCTCTGGCACCATACTTTGTCCCTGGTCCAGATATCATACTTTATTACCCACTGTATATTCTAAATCCTGGTAAAACTCACATGTCTGTATTTCATTATTCAATGGGGCTGGTCTTGTGAAAAACAATTGTATGGTTTAATGTACTTCTTTTCCAAATGCAAATTGGCTACTTGTTTATAGTTTTATGGTTTTTGGATTCAGAGTTTTGGCTTTCATCTTTGTGTATTTGGCTGCACACATTTGACAGGCCTCTGGTGTGGGCAAAAAAAATCAGTTGAATGTCTTGCTAACCAGCATGCTGTGGGAAGCATATGCCAACTTTTCTCATGGTCCATGAAGATCTAATCAAGATTGCTTACTTCACACCTCTGGTTGTTCCTGAGAACAGACATATCTTCTCTCACTTCCTTCTGTTTTGGGATTTTAAGTCAAGATGAATATTTTTTTCTCAATAGCTCATCAAATAATAGACAAAAAAACCCCATAATACAATAAAACAAAATAATTTTCACAGAATGTGTTTTCTCAGCCTTCAAACTTCATATATGTATATCTGTATACACACCTACATATACACCAGACATTTAATAAATGTGATGATATTTCCATTTAACAGGAAAATTGAGACACAAATTAAATGATTTAATAATGGTGATAAACGTAATTAGTATTGGGATCCTGAATGGATCTTGGGAACTATAATCTCCTTATATATGAACTTACTACTGGGTCATTCTAACACCCAGCATGGGAGAATGGCTCTCCCTCTTTGGCACTAATGTCTTTATGGGACACACCTGTCTAGCTTTTTCCAAAGGAATTTTTGCATATGGCCTTGGAATGATATTTGGAAATTGCAAGATTCTGTTACAAATTTATGAAATAATAACTTTGATTACAAGCATTAAGATTGCTCTTGCTTTGGCTCTTACACTCACATGAGTGGGGCTCTGTGTGTGAGTGAAATCCAAACTGGGAAGTAGCTTAAGCCAGAAAAAATAAGAATGACTGAAAAAGAAAGGGAAAAAGAAAGGGAGAGAAGAACTGTCATTTGTATTCAGAAATATACTTGTGGTTGCTTTACTGGGAAATCTCCTGGAACATTGGAATTAGTATGAAGAGAAATCATTTTCCATAAAGGGCTCCGCTTTACTTTAGCTTTGGGCTGTATTGGCTATTAGGCATTTAGGTGGCACATTGGATAGGGCACTGGGCCTGGAGTGAAGAAGACCTGAGTTCAAATACATCCTCAGACACTTATTAGCTATGTGATTCTGGACCAGTCATTTAACCCCATTGGCCTCAATTTCCTCATTTGTATAATGAGGGGGAAATGGCAAACTGCTCCGGTATCTTAGCCAAGAAAACTTCAAATGGAATTATAAAGAGTCAGACCTGATTGACTTGACTGAACAACAGTTGGATATTGAGAAGAGTCCTGGATTTGGATTCAGAAAACCTGAGTTTGAATCTTAAGGTTTTTCACTTATTACTTGTATGACCTTCTGTGAGCCCCAGTGAGAAAAATTAACTCCATGATTTCCCAGGTTTAGCCTAACCTGACATGCAAAGAACATTGTGAAGTATGATGTGTTCTGGGATGCCAAGGATAAGAGAAATACCTTTCAGTTGGTCAGTCAATAAACAATTTATTAAACGTCACTATGTGCCAAGGTTCAGGACACAAAGAAAGGCAAAAGGCATAATCTAAGAAGCTGATGGAGGAAGGTGGAAGGGAAAACTTTTAAAGGGGGAATGATGAAGTCCAAGGGAGTGCAGGCAGGTGAGAAATGATGAGATAGATGCCTTAAGCACCTTTCTTAAATAGAGGATCTGTTAGTAACTCTCCATGTCCACCCTGTCCTATCAGTAGCTTTGAATACTGAGGGGGTGTGAGTTCCAGAGTAAAGGTAATCTTGAAGGATGATAAATTTCTGGAGACCATGATGCAATCCAGGAGTGCAGACAGTTGGGAAATGACAGTTTTTGGAAATAGTGCACGGAATGGCCTAAAAGAAAAAAAAAATGGGTAAATAAAAACTTCAATAATTTTTTTTAAAATCACTCCATATTAATATCATTTTGTTCCAAAGTATAGCTAAAGTGTCACTTTAATAACAACTCACATTTATATCAGACCTGAAGAATTGCCAAGTGCCCCCTGCAGTAGCTCGTCCTTATTTAATGGCTCCACCAGAACCTCCTTTTAAGGAGAGTGCTTAGGCTAGCCATGTCTTCGTTTTTAAGGAGAGTGCTTAGGCTAGCCATGTCTTCATTTTTCACCAAGCTGAAATCAGGACTCCTCCATCCTCCCCCCACTCTTTTTTCAGCTTCCTTTTGTGTGTTGTCTTTTCCCATTTGTGTAAATTCCTTGAGGGCAGGGAATGTCCTGTTGCTTGTATTCCTGTTCCCAGCATTTAGCACAATGTCTGGTACTTAAGTAAGGAAACCGACTCCCAGGGATGAAGTCACTTGCTGAAGATTGCACACCTAAGCAGTAACGGCATGGAACAGTGTCATCTTCCCCTCTTTCAGAGTCCCATGACCTCCACCAGGTTGCCTCTTATTTTCTGCAAAGTCCGTATTTCCATACCACTCTTGTCTCCTGGAAAGTGCTCCCTCTTCTGAATTTCCACAGTATTATTTATTGATCTTCTTGCTCATTTGGCCATTAGCATATACTGATTTCTATTTGTTATATTTCATGTGATAACAAGAGATCTCACCAACAGAACTGTAAACTGGGGGTGGGGAGGGCATTGAAATGATGCCCTGAAGCACTTAGCTTAATACCTTATATATGGTAAGCAGTTTATACACATGAAAAGCAATTGTTGTTTTTTAGTTCAGTCTGACTCTTTATGACCCTATTTGGGGTTTTCTTGGCAAAGATACTGGAGGTGTTTGCCATTTCCTTCTCTAGCCCGTTTTACAGATGAGGAGGCTGAGGCAAAAAGGGTGAAATGACTTAGGCTCACACGTCTAGTGTCTGAGTTCAGATTTTAATTTAGGAAGATGATTCTTCCTCACTCCAGGCCTGGCACTCTGTCTACTGCATCACCTAGCTGCCCATGAAAAGCAATACGATGCTGTAAATAGATTAATCTGTAAACAGATTGGGTTAAAATCTTAGCTCTCTTAGGATTTGGTATCTATGAGACCTTGCGCAAAACCAAACCAAACCAAAACAACTTTGATATAGCACTTTTGTCCTTAGAACAACTCTATGAGTCAGGTACTACAGATGAAGAAGAAGAAGCCTAAGTGGTGATCCTTTAACTAGTAATGCTAGAATCAATATTCAAACACAAGTGTCTCCTGATTCCAAGACGAATACACTTCCAATATGTTCTTCTATCTCTCACTAATATCTTGTTCAACCTGTATCACGAGAATTGTGATTTTAGAGAGCTTTGGTAGGGCTGGTGAAATTGGTGTGGATTAGGAATATGGCTAACATTTCAGGACACCAAAGACACTACAATGAAGCAATAGGAGCTGGAGAACTGACTAGTATTCTGGGAGTTGTAGTTCAGAGCGACAAACTTTCAGTCAACGAATCAGTCAACCTGTGTCCTGCTAAAAATGGCAAGACAAAGAAAGGCAAAAACAACTCATTTCCTTGCATCCTGAGAATTAATTGGATTATTGAGATGTCTGAGCCGGAAAGAAAAATTTGAGTCATGCATGTATTTTAAAAGAGATTCATACAGAGTTCAAGAGAGGAAATTGAGAGGAAATCTGTTTCAGGAGCAAGACACTTCATCTCTCTGCTCTGAACATTTTCTCTGGTTGCTCCTCAAACCCGGAACACTCTCCCTTCTCAACTCTGCCTACTGACTGACTCCCTGGTCTTCTTTAAGCCCCGTCTTTTACAGGAAGCCTTTCTCACTTCTCAGTCCTAGTGCCTTCCCTCTGTTCATTATTCCTATTTGTCCTATATGTAGTTTGTTTGTATGTCATCTCCTTTATTAGACTGGGAGCTCCTCAAAGTCAGGGACAGTCTCTTGCTTCTTTCTCTATCTCCAGCACTTAGCACAGTGCCTGGGACATAGAAAGCACTTAATAAATATTTCTTGATTGATTAAATGATTGATTTACACATAGTTATATAATTAGTAAGCGTCAGATGGAGAATTAGAATTCAAATCTCTCCTTTTTCAATTTGAGTTGTCTTTCTGGATACCGCTGCAGACTTTGGGAGAGGCTGGAGTAGTAGGGGATCCTTCCAAGTAGCGGTTCCAAGGCAGTACTGAAAAGATAGAATTGATCATTATCTTTGGTATGTATATTCAGATAGCTGGAGAGTATACAGGTAGAAGCATTTGTATTTTTTTGTGGGGTGGGAGGTGGCAATTCATGAAAGAATTAGAATTAAGAAAAGAAAGTTGTTTTTTCAGCTTACAAACTTTATGCGTGCAGAGAATTCCTCAAACCTGACGTCTGGAGATTAAGTCTGAGTTTTGCCAGGTTATGATGTAATATAGTAGGATTTTGGTGTTTGGAGGGCATCATTTATTACAAATTTAATAGTTGTTCTGTCACATTGTATGTTCAGTATACAGTGTGAAAGAAAATTCAAACAGTTGTTCAGTATTGTCTGATGATTTGTGCCCCCATTTGGGGTTTTCTTGGCAAAGATACTGGAGTGGTTTGCCATTTCTTTCTCCAGTTTATTTTACAGATGAAGAAACTGAGGCAAACAGAATTAAATGACTTGCCCAGGGTTACATAGCTAGATCTGAACTCATGAAGACAAGCCTTTCTGACTCCAAATCCAACATTCTATTCACTGTGCCACCTACCTATCCCAAATTAAAAACTGATTTAGAATAAATATAGCAGATGAGACTAGGCCAAATGTTTATAAGGTATTTGGAACAAAGACAATGTTTTAAGGCTGACAAATCACATTTCAGTTTTGTATTCACAAGCTATGGAAAGAGCTTTCAAATAATTTTTCCTTTAATAGACACAGGATGATTACCAAGAATCAATCAGTATGCATTTATTGAGCACTTTGTATGTGCTAGGAATCATGGAAAATGCATGGAAGTAGGATATACTGTAGATACCCTTGAAGACCATATAATGTCACAGAATGGCAGGTAGGATGTAAGAGCTAGAAAGGACATTAGAGACCATATCAGGTTTTTGACTTTGTGTTTCAGAATCTACAACATTATCTGGCATATAATAGATGGCTTAAAAATGTTTCTTTGATTGATTAAGCTCTTGCAACACCTTTATTTTATAGAAATTTCCAAGAGATATGATCACTTGCTCATGGTTAAAGAGCCAGTTTGTGGCAGACTTAGATCTGCCTGGTTCTCCTGACTTGTCCAATACTCTTCCAACCATACCAGTGAACTCCAAACTCCAAAACTCCAAAGTAATGAAAGGACTGTGTCAATGTATGATGGACTCATAGGAGGTATGAGAAAAAAGGTGATGATATATTCAACTTCCTCCTTTGTAGTTAAGTTGAATAAGCACAACAAGAAAAACTGAAGAGAATTTTCTTCAGGTAGATTCCTAAGGTCTGATTTTTAAATGACATAATGAAAATATCATGCTTTGATTTCTGCTTGATTTCTCCCCATTAACTCCTAACAGTGCCAAGGAAACTTAATGTACCTCAGGATCCAATCGCTATTGGTTAATCTCCACCTTTTTACAAATAAGGAAATAGGGCTTAGGGTGTTAAAGTGAATTACTCAAGGTCATTTAGCACCTAACGGCACAAATCCAGGTTTCATGTCTGAAGTCCAGGGCTTAATTGATTACAGAGTGCTGCCTCTGATCTTGTAGTCCCACGTTTTTTCAGTCCTGATCCTAGTGTTTGTGGGGAAGAGAACCAAACACTTTAGAGGCAGTTGGTGGTGAAGTGAATAGAGGCTATGCCTCTAGACAGGAAGACCTGAGTTCAAATCAACAATCTCAAAGTTGTTACTTTCTCTGCTTCAGGATGGGGAAAAAAAAAAGTTATTGTAGTCACACCTTTCCAAACACATTATTAGAAATTGATTTCTTCTTTCCAATAGTGGTTGCATTTATAAAAATTTGAAAGTTGTATTAGAGAAAGGTGACTTTATTCAGAATATTCAAATGAATCTATAAACTCATTGATTTGAGAGTTCCCTCCAATGATGTAGAGGGTAGCCCACCCATGCTTACTCATCCTTAGAAATCCTTGTCACTCTACTTCCATAAGTTTGCCACAGAGAGGTTGACTCAATGGCTGTAGGCCTTCCTCTCTGATATACACATATGCATATACAGATACGTGTGTGTGTGTGTGCACGCGTGTGTATGTCTACAGGGTGCCCATCCAAATACATGCTGATGACTTTTACTGTGGGACTGGGGCAAAGAGGCGTTCCTTATCGATTGGGTGAACGAAGTACTTAAATTCTGTAATTTCTTTATGGGGATAGAGATCAATCAGAAAAATAAAAACTATTTTCTTAGAAAGAAAGCAGCAGTTCTTATATATTATAATTAGGATATGGATGTTGATTGTCCACATTATGGATTTCAAGAAATAACCTTGTATTTTAGCTATTAAGTCAAGCAAGAAGTGCTTACTGAGTACCTATGTGGCTATTATAATTTTCGTAGAGGTCAGAAAAGGCCTTAGTTCACCAGTGTCTAGGAACTCACTTACCAACCATGATTGTGCAATGAAGGTCTCTGGGCAATTTTAACATCTGCACTTTAATTTCAACTCTTTTGGGTGGAAATGTTTCTGAAATCACTATAACTTCCTGTGAATAAGTAGAATGTACAAACACAATTAACTCTTATTTGATAACTTGGTGTCATCGGTGTGAATTACTGTAGTATGCTAAAGATATAGATGGCACACAACATAGGGTGTTCACTTCACAAAATCATGGAACTTGAGAGTTGGGTCCAACCCACACCTGAAAGGTATCTCTATTATATAACATATAATTAGCCAACCATTAAGGGCCTATTGTATTTAGAACTATTGGGCACTGAATACAAACTATACACAAATAAAAAATTATTAGAAATTATTAGATTCAGGTTTGAATAATGGTTGATTGAAACTGCCCCCTAAGTTTTCTTGCCTTACATAAAACAGGAGAGTGATTGGGCTGACTTAGGACTTTCCATTCTTTCCACTTACAGGGAAAAACATGCATAGAACACTTTGCTTATTGTATTAAGTGAAGCTTAATGGGAAGTTAAAAATGTGACTGAATTAAAGTTAGCTCTGCAGAGCAAAGCTGTGTGCCTGGAAGGGGAAAGGGGATCACCTCTGGGAATGTTCAATCCTCAATTGTAATAAAACAATTGTGCTATCTTTTCAAGGTTGGGATTCTATCCTGTGAGGCAATATATGAATATGAGCCATCTTTGAATGACTTATTCATTATTCAAATATCCCAATGGATTTATGACTTGAGCAGTTTGGAAAGTCCTTCTAACTCTGTAGCTAGTAATCTATCCATGCCTGCGCATCCTGTGCCATTCCTACCCATATCTTCCCATCAGTTTCCGACAGGGGTTCCCCCAATTTGCTGGAGACCTTCCTCATTTATTCCTTGATACTAATTTAATCAACAAATATGCTCAGTATGTAGGGGATTGGCAATATTTCTATGAACTATGTTCTGAAAATTTTTAAGTTGCCTTGAGTTTTATTTTGTATATATGTATGCAATAGTGACCCTTGATGGGCTATCTTCTCCTGAGGCCTGTGTAGGTTGAGCTATTTATTTTCTTTAAGAGGTAATGCAAACTTTCCTTGTGACTGGATTGGTAAAGAAGACTGGCTAAAGTTGTTGAAGTGGCTTCCCAGTTCACCTGAATATGAAAAGCCAGAAGAATCTTTAGCTGTCTAAGGCTTCTGAATGACAATATGACCAGTATTGAGAAGGGACATGTAGCTGAATTAATGAATCCTCATTGATTCCTTTGGAAGGCAACCAAACTTTCATTAACTGTTTAGATATGTGTCTCATTTTATTCTAAAATCAGATCTAAATATGAGGGGATCATTCTGAGTCAGTTCTGGCCAACATGTCAAAGCATCACCATCCTTTTGGTTACCCAGGTTCACAACTTTGGGAAGCAATGTGCTATGGTAGCATATTGGTTCTTCAGACAGGATCTGCCACTTCACTGTGTGACCATGACCACTTTTCTTGTTTCCTCATCTTCAAAATGAGCAGGGTTGGCCTGGATGACATGCAAGTTCCTTTCCAACTCAAAATCTATGACCATGGAGCGACCTTCAACTTTTTCCATATTCTCCATAGCTCATCGAAATAGCTATCAAATCCCATTCTTTCCATTCATAGGCTTACCAGGATAGTTCAGGCCCTCATTATCTGGGCTTTCCTAATTTGTCTACTTGTCTTGAATCCCTCCGCTAGCCCAGTGGTTCTCAACCTTCTTAATGCTGTGACCCTTTAACACAGTTCCTCATGTGGTGACCTCCAACCATAAAATTATTTTCATTGCTACTTCATAACTATAATTTTGCTACTGTTATGAATCATGATGTAAACATCTGATATGCAGGATGTATTTTCATTGTTACGAATTGAACACAACCCACAGGTTGAGAACCACTGCTCTAGTCAATCTGTCTTCTACACAATTTTAGAGTCTATCCTAAAGCACAGGCAAGATTGACTGTGTTATTTCTCTACTCAATCTGCTCTGATGGCTGCCTATTGCCTCTAGTGTCAGATACAAAGCACATTGTTTGGCATTTAAAGCCCTTCATAGCCTGGCTCCATCTTACCTTTTCAGGGTTATTATGCGTTACTCCTCTTTATTCTTCTGATCCTGCCACTGCTATTCCTCATATATAACACTCCCATCACTCATCTCTGTGCCTTTGATTAGGTGGCCTAACAGGTATGGCATGTATTTATTCCTTGTTCATCTCCACTTAGGATCCCTAGCTTTCTTATAAGCTTAGCTCAGGGAACTGCCTCCTCAAGAAGCCTTTGATTCCTTCCCTAATTTGGCATGTGTGTGTGTGTATATATATATTTATACACATACACATATATATACATACAGCATGTAGTATACATACACATATTTTTGTTATACTTAAACACATCTGTTGCTTCTTCCAAAATAATGTAAGCTTCTTGAGGGTAAGGACTGCTATTTTTGTCTTAGTATTCTAAGTATTTTAAACAAAGTAGCTATTTAATAAATGTTTGATGTGTATACTTCTAACAATGCAGATAGCAACTCATCCATGTTTGCCTATCCTACGTGACTCTCGTCCATGTCTTCCTATAAATCCACCACAAGAGTCCACCTGACGTGCTAGTCTTTTTTTTCTGTATACCTTGTATGGATACCAGTGGGACATGTGAGCTATCCAGTAGTTTTCTCTTGTTCTATGTGACCAATTTATCTTTTTTTTCTGGTCATAGATTTCATTGATTATACCCTTTATACTACTGTGTAAGTCACTTGCAATATGTTACACATTATAATGGCTATCATATGCCTTTATAGTGACCTTTGAATGATCTTTGACTTCAATCATTGGTAGACTGTGTTACATAACTCATAACCATGTAATACTGATGTTGAAAATATGGATCCTTGTTTCAGGGAGAAATGCGGTAATGCTAGAAAACTGCAATTTCCTAAAGGCATTCTTGTCAGATAATCTCCTTGTGTTTAGTTTCAGGCCCAATTTGTTGTCTATTTTCTATGTCTGTCCAAGATATATGTACTGTTAGAAGTGTTCTACGAGTTGTCTGTGCATACACCTGTAGGTCTAGGTATACACATTTAAAAAAATTCTTTGTATTTCAGGGTATTAAATATACATACACACACGACCTTACCTAAGACAGAAAAATCCAATTGTTTTGATACACAGGTGGATATAGGGAATACTGGGTGAAAATAACAATTAAGTTCTTTATTGTGCCTCACAGTAGTTTATTCTTAAGGTACAAATGCACACTACATAGACAAACCCTTTTGGATTATAGATAGCTACCCAAAGAAAGATGGGAGAGTTTAAAAAATAAAAAAAATATTTACTCATGAAAATACAAGTGGCAGTTTTGATTTGGATATATTGTTAAAAAATTGTTTGGCGGAATTTGCAATCTGAATTGGACCTATCAAGTATACCAACTAATTTGAGGTACTGTTAGCTAAATTCACTTTATAAACCAATCACATCCCATGTTTGTCACTTGAACGTATTGTTTATATTTGTATGTTTCAACTAAAAATATGTTCTCTTAAACATGTCTACTGCAATATGTGGTATAAAACAGACATTGGGCTCATTCAGTAAGTTATGATAGTTAAAAGAATTTTTTTTGCTTTTATTTCTTACATAATATGGATGCAAGTATAACACAATAACACCATAATCCCCAAGAATAAAACTTACACACTAAACAGTTCCAAACTCCAAGATCATAGTTACAAAATCTACAGGCTCCACTAGTAGTAATTCAGTATCTTAATTCAAAGGGACAAATTTTCAGACATTCTTACTAATGCCTTTTCATTCTGTGGAAAATATAAAATAAAATTGCTGATGGAAGGTAAGTCATACTAATATGCTCCAAAAATCAATGTATAAAACCAAGCAGTTTTGAAACCTGCATTATTTTAAACAAATATTCACTGAGCACTCATTGTGCTTGAGCCCTCCTTAGCTTCTCTATTTCCTGTCAAGAAAATTTACCGTTTTTAATCTAGTAGAATTTAATAGGAACATAAATTGAGTTCTCAAAATGATCTTTCACTGATTATCTAATGATTTTCACCAAGAAATTCTTGAGGTGTAATTCAAATATGATCTCTGATCCATAATGTTTTTTGGAATACTTCAAGTTAAATTCAAATTCAGATTAATATAGTAAAACAGCATTACAGCTGCTCACAGTCTGTAGCTGCTTCTTTTCCTTAATAATATATGTAAATTGAATTACTAAAGTTATTCCCAGTATAAACAGATTTTATTGAAATTTCTGTTTTCAACAGTTTCCTTGTGCATTTTCAGTATCTTGCTAACATCAGCCCACTGGACCCAAACATGACTGGTTTCATGAAGTGGGAAATAAAGCTGGCTGAGGCTGCTGACGAAGGCTACAGCAGGAAATAGATACATAAACACAGGTTTTATTGTCATGTTCAAATGGAACTGCAGTCTTTCTTATTATTGTGCTCCTGGTGGGCTGAAGATGGAGTAATGGAGTGTTAGTTCTTTAGGCCAAAAATACATGAATGTTTTGGACAAAGGCTTCATTCTCTGCCTGTAGTTAGCAACTTGAGGGCTTTCTGTAGATTCTGCACAGCAGTGCTTACATCTTCATATTGCAAAGCACTGCCTGCATATTTGCAGTATTTCTGAGCTCTGGCAAAGTCCTCTGGTGTTAGACGGACATCACCTGCAAGAAAAGAGTAATCAAAGAATCAGAAATCAACAAAAAAGTGAATGCAAGCTACCCAAATAGGTTAAATCAGTGTTTACTTTCAGTATTTAATGTACGTATTTAACTTTCAGGTTATCTTATTTCCACTTCTATTTTAACGCAGCTTTGTTTCTTTTTAGGGCACTTGACAGAAATTAAAATAATAATACTACACATGATTTCATTATATGATACAAATGTAGAATAAAATTTCCATTTCAGAAATAAGGAAAAAAAAACTTTTTATACTTCAAGCAAGTTAACTGCAAGAATGTTACATCCTGGACGAAACTAGCACAGTGGCTCCTATGTTTATTCTGGAGTCACTCAAGTTTTTTTATGGAATAATACACTTGGAGTAAAGCTTCAGCCCCACATGAACTAGAATACAATTCTATCACTATAGATATAAATAAAGGAATGTACTTTATGTTAAAGTTTATGTTTTTAAAAAGTGGCATTTTTCTCTATAAGAATTATGCCACTGCTTCTTTTGGGACAGGAATTCTATATTTCATTTTCTTGAACTCTCTTTAAAAACAAAGATTACCAAAATTTACTCATATTTTTTTTAAATCAAGGAATGATCACCCCACATTTATTTTTTAATCTGTACATTTTTTTAAATTACAAAGGTGGGAACTAATAGAGACCTATGAAGTATACGCTCCTAGCATTTCCAAAATTTTATTAAATGGTTGACTTATGTGGCTAAATCTTGTGCTACTTTGAAAACAAAGATGACCTTCGGTGAAGAATATAATGAAAAATGGTTTTATCTAAGGTCTCTATATAACAACAGGGCAACCCAGATATTCACAGCTCTAAAATCCATATATATCAGCACAAGAGATGATAATCTGTTTAGGGGAGCCTTTTCATTCCTTGAAAGAATTTGCTATAATTCAATTAGATTTTAAAAAATAGATCAGATTGATAGGCTAAGGACAAAGCTCATTTTATAACTATATTAAATTGCAATCAAACAATTAAGGCTTTTTCTTTTAAATAAAACTAGAATTTTAAAATATGACAAATTATAAATCCTTCTGAAATTAAGTATTTAGTGCTAAGTAGAGCTATCTTTAAATTTTTGAAAATTAATTTTCCTGATTAACAGTGACATCAAAATGTTATGGAGAAAAAGTTTTGCTTAAATTGGACAATTGTTAAATTGAAACAATTTTGAGATACTACCTCGTGCCTACTGGATTAGCTAATAGGAAAAGAAAAGGAGAGTAACAAATGCTGGAGGGGATGTGGGGAAAATGAAACACATCAATCCACTGTTGGTGGAGTTGTGAAATAATTCCACTATTCTGTAGAACAATTTTGAACTATGCCCAAAGGGTGATAAAACTGTGCATATCCTTTGACCTAGCAGTGCCACCTCTAGGTCTGTATCCAAGAAGAGATAAAAAACAAAGGGAAAAAGACCTATATGTATAGGAATATTTATAGCAGCTCTTTTCTGGTAGCAGGGAGTAGGAAATTGAGAGATGCACATCAAATGTGAAATGGCTAAACAAATTGTGCTATGTGAGTTTGATGGAATACTATTGTGTAATAAGAAATGATAAACAGGATGTTCTCAGAAATACCTGGAAAGACTTACAGGAGCTGATGCAAAAGTGAAATGTACTGTGTACAAAGTAACAGCAATAGTGTAAGATGATCTAAGACAACTATGAAGGACTTATGATGAAAAATGCTCTCCATCTCCAGACAAAGAACTTATGATGTCTGAATACAGAGTAAAGCATACTTTTTTTACTTTATTTTTGAGGGTTTTTTTTGGGGGGGGAAATCTATGCTTTCTTTAAGAACCTGACTAATAAGGAAATACATTTTGCATGACTATACATGTATAACCTATATAAAATTGCCTTCTCAACGAAGGGTTAAGGGAGGGAGGAAAAGAGAATATTTAGAACTCAAAAGTTTTAAAAATGAATGCTAAAAACCATTTTTACATGTAATTGGGGAAAATAAAATGCTAAATAAAATAAAAATACAAATTTTAATTACTTTCAGTTCTATTTATGATGAATTTCAGATCTGCCTGGGAATTATTATGGAATGAAATAAAAACAAAAACAACAAAATTCTGTCACTGATCAATTTAATCCTTTTAAACAGGTGATTAATGTTTATTTACTTGAGGATTTATGAAAATACTAATAAGAACAAGGGATCAGAGGACTGTTTGTAGTAGAGTTAAGTTAATGACTCTTGATTAATGGCAAGATTCTAGAGCCAGAAGAGAAACTGTGGCAATTAAAATGCTTCATGTCATCCAGGTCGACAGTAAATCCAGATATTCAGAACTTAAAGTGAAATTAGGCAGATAATCATTCCAATGGAGATTTTCTAAAATCTTCAACTAAGATATATTATTTAAAAGAAGTTAAGATATATCATTAGACTCAATTATCAATAAAAGGAAAAGATTGTCAATTTAAAAGCATACTCAAATGTAGATAGTCTATATTCATTATTATTGATGTGATTTAGAGCGATAAAGAAAAAACAAAACAAACATCGTACTGTAAAAACAAAAAGTCAAGCAACACAAATTCATAAATAATTCAGTGCTAAATCACAGCACATTCTATACCTTCTGTTAATATATTAAAAACAGGCTTCCCCCATTAAACCTGAAAAAAATTAGCATATTGAGCTCAGAAGGGAATATGTCAGCTTGGGATTAAAAAAATAATATATTATTATAGGAAAAGAAGATATAGGCATATATATATGTAGTATAAATACACACATATAAAGCAAAAGAAAGAAGGAAAGAAGGGAAGAAGGATAAATGGAAGGAAGGAAAGGACAGAGGAAAAGACAGAATGAAGGAAAAAAGGAAGGGAAGAAGAAAGGAAAGAAGGGAAAGAAAGTAGTATGAAGAAAGTAAGAAAGCTCACTCAAATAAAAAGCAGTTTCTATAGAAAAAAGATCAGTGGCTCTGAAATCAGAAGAACTGGGTTCAAATTCCAATTCTGACAATGACTCCTTGTATGACTTCAGCAAAGTCCTTTCTAAGCCTCAAGTTTCCTCAACTATATAACGAAGGGATTGTACTAGATGGCTTCTGAAGTACCTTTCAGCTGTAAATCTATTATCCTGGAGGTGTGTAATGTTACCTAAATGGGTGAAAATAAAACTTAACCTAAATACTGCTTAATTTTGTGCTTAATATTTTTAATGCCAAGAGTATAAGCCACTCTTTAAAAAAGAGTCAAGGCATTTGTCCAGAATTTAGCTGATTTACTGGAAAGGTGCCTAAAGTGAAAACTCTAATCTTATTTTTACAGTACCATTAGTCTTAGTACTTTTTTTCTGGCACTGTGCTATTTTTAATATTAAAATATAAATATAGTAGCATAGTAACAAAAACTCTTTTTACTCTTTTAGTTTATAAATTAAACATGTCTACTTAAGACAAAACTGCAAATGAGTACGCTCTGCATTTTATTAGAAGTGGTAAATATGAAGACACCAACTGTGAAAAGTCATAGAAAACCTAAAATTATTTTTATTTCATGGAAGCTTAGTAAATCCAGTTGGTAGCTTTAGTTTTACTCTAATTATAAGACTAAAGAAACCTGAAAACAAATTACGTAAAATAGCTACACTATCTTAATGAGTAAACAAAACAAGGTAACATCAGAAAAACGGTAAATTCAAATTTAAATTTCTAATTCAATTTGTTTTCTCTGCTCTTAAGTTGGCATTTAAGAATAAATTATAGGAAAGGTTCCTTTCTTGGAAAAAATCCTCATACCTCAAACATATAGAGCACTGAGTGAAATTTATAGGAATATGAGTCATTCCCCAATTGATAAATGGTCAAAGAAAATGAACAGGCAATTTTTGGAAGAAATCAAAGGTATATGAAAAAATGTTCTAAGACATTTTTGATTAGAAAAATGCAAATTAAAAACTCTTGAGATACCATTTCACACCTATCAGATTGGCTAAAACGACAGAAGGAAAAATGACAAATATTGGCGGGGATGTAGAAAAATTGGGACACTAATACACTGTTGGTGTTAACTGTAAACTGATCCAATTGTTTTGGAGTGCAATCTGGTATTAATGTCCAAAGAGTTGTGTATACCCTTTGACCCAGCAATACCTTTATTAGGTCTGTTTCCCATGGTGATCAAAGGGAATGGAAAAGAATCTCTATGTTCTAAAATATTTATAGTTCTCTTTCTGGTGGCAAAGAACTGGAAAATTAGGAGATGCTCATCAATTGGGGAATGGCTGAATAAATTATGGTATATAATTATGATGGAATAATATTGTCTAGTTAGAAATGATAAGCATTGTTGCTTTTAGAGAAACAGAAATACTCACGTGAAATAATGAAGAGTGAAACAAGCAAAAGCAAGAGAACATTATATATAGAAACAGCAATAATGTTCGAAGAGTAACTGTGAATGACTAAGTTATTCTGAGTAATATAAATATTCAAGTTAGCTACAGAGGACTTATGAAGGAAGATACTATCAATATGTATTGTATAGTTTCACACATATACATATATGTATGTGTGCATATATGTATATGTGTGAAACTATACAATACACATATGCATATGTATATATGCATATATGTATATCCATCCATCCATCCGTCTAGTGCAGGGTTGGGAGGAAAGAAAGAAGACAGCCTGGAATTCAATATGTAACAACAAAAAAATTAAATGTATTTTAAAAAGATGAACAAAGAAAGAACCAATTATAGGTAAGAAGGATCTTCCAATATGGCTAGTTACCATAAAGGAAAAAAGATTTAGAAAATTTTTTTTCTGCTTTTATCAATAGAAAAGACCCCCCCCCCCCACACCCTCTCTTCTGATGACCTGCTTTTCAGCTCCCTTTTGTATATAAATTTCCTCCATTAGAATGTAAGCTTCAGGAACTGTTTCTCTTTTTGCTTAGCACAGTCTGGCATACAATAAATGCTTAATAAATGCCTTTTTGCCTTGCCATGCTAAATAGAACAAATCCCCCTTTCCACAGGACAGTCCTTCAAAAGACTTCAACACAACTAATATGGCTCTTAGAAGTCTTTGTATTTTAAAGATAAACACCCTCATTTCCTTTCACAGATTCTCATATAGCACAGACTCAAGGCCCTCTACTATCCTAGTCATTACTGTCTGGAACCTCTCCAGGTTATTAATGACCTCCTTGAATTATGGCACCTAGAACTGAACATAAGGTTTCAGGTGGGGTCTGAAAAGTTTACAGGATCATAGATTTAGAGAGAAGGGTCTTTGGAGGTCATAGATTGAAAATCCTAAGTATTACAGATGAGGAAATTGAGGCCCGGAAAGGTTAAAAAGACTTTCCTAAAGTCATAAAAGTCAAGTCCAGGTCTTCAAGGTACAGTGGAGAAAATGTAGCTTCCCTTTATTTATTTATTTTTGCTTTTTGGAGGGCAGTTGGGGGTTAAGTGACTTGCCCAAGGTCACATGGCTAGTTTTTTTGTGTGTGTGTTAAGTGTCTGAGGCCGGATTTGAACTCAGGTCCTCCTGACCCCAGGGCCGATGCTCTATTCACTGCGCCACCTAGTCGCCCCTGGCTCTGGACTTCAACCCACAGCTCAATCCGGTTGCTTACTTACCTATGACCTTGGGTAAGCCATTTAATTTCCTTCTTGCATAAATGCTCCTCTCTCTACTCAAATAGCCATCAAACAAGTTGAGGGCATCAACACTTCTTCAGTCTGGACTACTGAAAAAATCTATTTGGTCTGCCTGTTTCACCTTGCCTATACTCTTTCAGCTCCCATACAAAGTACTGGTCTGACTACGTAACCCTCCAGTAAATTCCAATGGCTCTCTATTACCATTAGGATCAAAGCTGAACTCCTGGGAGACATTTATAATTGTCTTCCCACATCTCCAGCTTTACACAGGACTTCTCCCCATACACTCTACAGTTCAGCTACACTGACCTACATGCAGATCCTCATACTGCTCTTCATCTCTCATAACTCCAAGTCTTTGCATTCACTCTACCTCATACTTGGAATGCTTTCCTTCTTCACTTCTGCCTAGAAGAATCTCTGGCTTCCTTCAAGATTCAGCTCCAGTGACACCTTCTGAAGGAATGATTTTTCTGGTTTTACTACCCAAGTTTGTATTATCTTTGATTTTTCTTCTTGTCCTTATTTTTCTTGGCTTCTCAGCATTATTTTACACTGGTAACCACTTTTTCTTTCTTGATTCTCTGGGCTAAAATGATACTCTCTCAATTCTCTTCTCATCTACCTTTTTTTCTTCAGCCTCCTCCACTAAATCCCATGCCTCCTTCACAAAAATCACATTTTTAGAAATGAATGCCCCCAAAGGATCTTTCTTCACATTCTATACTAGTATCATCTATTGCCATTGTTTTAATTATCACATTTAGATGGATGATTTTTTTTAAAATAAATTTACTTATTCATTTTTAGTTTACAACATTCAATTTCACAATCCCTTGAGTTCCAAATTTTCTCTCCCCCCGCCAAGGTGGCATGCTATCTGATATAGGCTGTACAAATAACTTCTCATTAAACATTAGTCAAATTGTAAAGAAGAGTGAATGAGAAAGAAGGAACAAAACACAAAAGAAGGCAAGTAGTTTGCTTCAATCTGCCTTCAAACTCTGCAGTTCTTTTCTCTGGATGTGGATGTCCTTTTCCATCATGAGTCTTTTGGAATTATCTTATAACCTGGCATTGCTGAGAGGAGCCCAGTCTATCAAAGTCAGTCGTCACTGATATTGTCTGTAATTGTGTACATAGTTCTCCTGGTTCTGCTCTCCTCACTCAGCATCAGTTTATATAAGTCTCTCCAGGTTATTATGAAGTCCATCTGCTCCTCATTTTTTACAGCATGACAGAATTCCATTACATTCATATACCACAACTTGTTCAGCCATTCTCCAGTTGATGGGCATCCCCCTGATTTCTGATTCTTTGCCATCACAAAAAGAGATGCTATGTATAGTTTTGTACATATGGGTTCTCCTCAGATCTTTTTGGGATATAGCCCTAGAAGTGGTATTGCTGGGTTAAAGGGCATGCAAATTTTTATAGCCCTTTGGGCATAGTTCCAAATGGCTCTCAAAAATGGCTGGATCAATTCACAACTCTACCAACAATGCCTTAGTGGTCCAATTTTTCCACATCCTCTCCAACATTTCTCACTTTCCTGTTTTATCATCTTAGTCTATCTGACAAGTGAGAAGTGGTACACTTCAGAGTTGTTTTGATTTGCATTTTAGAAATGAGGCCTTTATCAGAGACATTGGTTGTAAAAAATCTTTCCCAATTTTCCACTTCCCTCCTAATCTTGGTTATGTTGGTTTTATCTGTACAAAAACTTATCAGTTTAATGTAATCAAACTTATCCATTTTGCATTTCATAATGCTATCTTTTGTTTAAACATAAATTCTTCCCTACTTCTAGCTGGATAATTTTTAAATCCATGCATCCAACCCTTAGCTCTAATCCCACAGTTCCAACTACCTGAAGAATAGCACTTCGATGTCCTGCAATAACTTTTGACTCAACAGATCTAAAAAGAAATTCATTATTCTTAAGGCAACTAGGTGATGCTGAAGATAGAATACTAGACTTTGAGTCTTCAGACTTGAGTTCAAATCTCACCCAAGAGACTTAATAGCTGTGTGACCCTGGGCAAGTCACTTAACTGCTACACCTCAGTTTCCTTAGCCACAAAATGGGGATAATAATAGCACCTTTGTCAGAGTTCTTGTGAATATCAAATAAGATAATATTTGTAAAGCACATAACAGTGCCTGGTACATATTAGGTACTTAATGTCTGTTCCCCTCTTCCCTGAAATTTGTTATTTTTGTCCACAGTTCTCTGACTGCTTCATAAAAATTTTATTAAATTTCTTTGAGTCTACTACCTTCTTTATGTAAGCTGTTCCTTATACCTGTCAACGTTTTCCACACTGCCTCCTAAAATTTTCCTTCTTTAAGACTTAACTGTTACCTTCTATATATGCCTTGTCCAATATCCACAGCTAAAAGTAATCTCTACCACTTTAAATTTCTTCAGTGTCAAATGCTGCAGAGAGATTAAAGAGGATCAGAAATGAGAAAATGCCATTAGATTTGGCAGTTAAGAGAACAGTAACAAGGTAGTTTTTAGTTTAATGGTAAGGCTGGAAGCCAGAGTGCAGATGGTTTTAAAGAAAGAGGAAAGGAAGTGAAGGCACTGATAGTAGATGGTTTTCTCAAAGAGTTTAGCTGTGAAGGGGAGGGCATATTATATACGAGGACTACTGGATCAAGGGAAGATTCTTTATGGATAGGACCGTATTTTGAATATCTGTAGTCAGTAGAGAAAGAAACAGTAGATAACATGAAAGTAAAGTGAGTGGGGATGACAGAGGGAGCAATTTGCTAGAGAAATTGGGAAAGGCTGGGATCAAAGACACATGCAGAGTGGTTTCCTAAATGATTTCAAAATTTTTTTTAATAACATATGAGTCAAGGGTCTCAGGTAAGAAGGTGGGAAAAGAGAGTGCTATGGGAGATGTAAGTAAAGAAATTAAGATTTGGAATATTTCCTGAGTAGAGGAGGATAGTAACTCAGTCAGGGAGGAATAGAATGTTTGCCAAGTTATAGTGAGGGCCCTACTGAGATTACATGACAAATTTATAGTGCATCTAGTCAGCATGGTTTTGTGATTTCCTCATGCTCCATTCAGCAACATGAGAATAGAAGCAACAAAGGTTGATGGTGATGTAATGTGGGGTTGCAACTTGGCAAGACATAATCCTATTTCTATAGGACAAGGAAACAAAGAGAACGGAGGATAGAGGATAGTTCAGAGTTGAACTAGATCACCAAGGGGTAAAAATGGTGGAGAAGAGTGTAGACAATGGAGGGGTCTAGCTGTGAACTGAGGAACAGAGGAAATCAAGGTCATGGTAAGAATGAAGAAAAGGATTGGTATCCGAGGGAGTAAAGATAAAATGATAAAAGATTTTGATTAGGTATGGCATTTTAGAGTCATTGAACATGGAAATGACATAGCCGTGGATGATGGAAGGAAAGAAACACGCATTTATTATTATATGCCATGCATTTTACAAATATTATCTCATTTTATCCTCACAACAACCTTAGGAGGTAGGTGCTATTATTATTCCCATTTTATAGTTGAAGAAACTGAGGGAGACAGTGGTTAAGTAACTTGCCCGAGGTCACACAGTTATAAATGTTTGAGGCTGGATTTGAACTCTGGTCATCTTGACTCCAGGTCCAGTGCTCTATCCACTGTGCTACCTGCTGGCAATGTCAAGGTGTGATCATCTCTGCATAGAGCAGAAGGCAGAGTGGAGCAATACGTTATTAGAACTAAGTAAACCGAGGATCTTAGAAGTAACAATATTTGATGAAGTATTAAAATGTATTTTGAGGTCTTCTAGTATGTAAGTAGGTGATAGAGAAGAAAGTCCATGAGCCAGGTCTGCATTCACTGAGGAAAGAAGGAGATATGGGAGCTCCTTCAGGAGTCTAGGGTTCTAAGACTGTCTTGTATAAGACTCTGTGAAGCAGAAAATGGGAAAGGGCTTGTTTCACAGGGCAGCCCTGAGTTGTAGATGCTCTTGGCATAGGGCCTCACTTGGGTGGGAGGCAGAGAAAGTCTTGGAAAGCAGCTCTGGCTCAGGGCTCAAAATAGTTTTTCGCTTTATCCCTCTGGCATTTTACACATGGATAGGACTTAGTCAATATTTATTGATTTGTAGTGAATAGACAGATTGCTGTCTGGGAAAATACAAGATTATTATAGGTTTTCTAAGGTAATATCATGGTTTATATATCACTTATGTAGGAGAAATTAATCTTTATTCTCTTCATCCATATTAAGCCATCTTTGTGGACAAAATAGATACAGATTGTTAGGAAACTAAAATGAAGTAGATTCAGAACTAGACTAATGAGTAGATCCAAAGATGACCAGGGAGAGTTTTAGTACAACACTACAGGATTCCTTCTTTAGCTCAATTCCAATCAGTACTTTTATGAAATGAGTCAAGCATTTTATAATCATATTCCACAAAGAATTCCAAAAAAAGTCACACTATTAAGGTTATATGACATTAGAGAACAGGAGATATATTTCCAATAAAAAATAAGAGTAGATTACTTTCATAATTATGGGTAGGGGAGGAGGGGCAAAGAATTAACTAAATTAGAAATTTAAAATTTGATTACATAAAATTAAAAAGATTTTTCCTCACACAAATTCAATTCTGCTAGAAAAAGAGAAATTACTGAATGGGGAAAAAATTTTTGCATAAAATATCACTGATAAAAGTTTGGGATCAAAAATACATTGGAAATTTACAGGAATATATATGAACAAGAATCACTCTCTAATAGATAACTGGTTAAAGGATATGAAATTTTTAAAAGAATAAAAAATTTCAATATAAAAAAAGGTTCCAAATCACAAATAAGAAACATAAATTAAAACCAACTTCACCCCATTCCCAGCAATTTGGCAAATAGTTACCAAAGATGAATACAGTGTTGGAGGGGCCACAGGAAGACAGGAAGGCAACACAAATGTGTAAAACCATAACGCCACGCATGAGCAGCTTTCCAGAAAAATGCTACTGTGAACAGCTTTTAATGTTCTGATTACACAGTATAGTGAACGCTTTATTCATTCCATAACAAATCAAAGCAAAATATTCACAGACAATCAAGGTATAGCATTCACAATATTACAACTTATCACAGAAAATCACAATATGATATTCACAACAGCTTATCATTAAAATGGCCACATAGTTTCCACCAAAGTGGTCACAATAGTTTTCAACAAAGTACACTTTTAGTACATTCAATCATCCCTAAGGATATTTACTTCCTTACTCAGTCATTCAGTCATCTCAGAGTATGATAGTCAAAGTCTTCTACTCATGGGGCACACTAAGTTAACTGAATCAGTCACTTATTCAGCAATCAATTACTAAGTATCATTAATCACTAGATACAATCATTAGAAAATACAAAGACCATTCACCCCTAGGTCACTGGTAAACTACACTTTCATCAGTCAGTATACAGTATCCAAGTAAAGTCTTCTTTCAAGTGGACTCACGGTGGTTTCTCACATTCCCTGCTTCCCCTTCCATGGTCCCAGATCCTACCTGAATCCACCAAACAGTGACCTGGATACAGAGGCAGACAGCTGCCAGGTCTTTGTCCAGTTCTCCATACAGGTCCTATTCCACACTGAAGTTCACAGGGTCCAGTCCATCTCAAATCCTTTGCAATTTCTGTTCCTGGGAATTCAAAGCTCAACCAAGCCACAAAGTCTTAGCATCCCAGTCATGCTTCCTCAGTCTTCTGCAGCTGGTTCAAAAAATAAGAATCACCTTGTCCAGCCTGGGGGGTGGGAGCGAGGGGGAAGAGCTTCCTGGGCTCTTCTTCAGAAGAAGCTACACCACCACAAATTCTCAGGAAATTCTGACTGTTCTTAATTCTCATTTCTCTTCTTAATTCTTAGTCCAGCAGTAGCAGCCCAGCCTCTAGATGCTGCTGAGAGAAACTTTCTCTCTCTCTCTCCAGCAGAACAGTTTCTGTCACCAGATTCTTGTCCCAAGAAATTCTGACTGTCCCTTCCTGGGATTTTCCTTATATACATACAACATTAGCTACTTCTTGTTTCAGCCAACTCCTTCCTGTTATGTCAGGAACAAAGTACATGCTTTCTGTTTCTTTCACAGAGGTCTGATTAATTACTAAGTTCTAAGTACCTGCTACTTTTGCTTACCTTGAAACAAGATGCTAAGTACCTGCTTACTTGCCAATACAAAAAGGGATCTTCATATTCAAATTAATTACCATTACATTCCACAATTTCGATTTAAATGGCCATGGATCCTGGAACAAAAAGAGGCCCTATACTATGTAATCCTGCCAACTATGCTATCATGTAATGCCATGCACAAGCAGCTTTCCAGAAGAATGCTACTTTGAAAATAATCTGGGATGGAAGGAAAGTTATTAAGCTACCTATAGTCTTTGACCCAATAATTCCACTAATGCATATAACATAAATGAAAGACAAAATGAAGGTTGTACACATGCCACAATATTAATAATAGCATTTATGTGGTAGCTTGAAACAAAGTAAATACCCATCAAATGGTAAATGGCTTGACAAATATGAGTACATGAAAATGCAGTGGAATATTATGCAGTAAGAAATAATGAATATAAAGAATTCAGAGAAAAATGGGAAGACTGTCTGTACAAAGTGATGTAGACTGAAGTAAACAGAAACAGAAGGAAAATATATATGCTGTACTAGAATAATTAAAAGACCACCAAAAGAAAGGTAACTGAATACTTATTAAAAAACAATTCTGATTTTGAGGACAAACTCAGCTCTCTCCTTTTGTAAGTCAAATGTAATCTACAATGGAGACTGTCAGATATAAGTACTTTTATCAGTTATCTTCACTTAACGGTTATTATTTTGCTTAATTCTAAAGCTATGGTAGTAGTGATGATTACTAGAAGTGACTTCAATATAAAAACAAAAGACATCAATAAAAGTCTTTATTAAAAATGTAAAATTATGATTAGGATAGAGGAATACATGAAGATTTACTGATAACATGAAGCTAGGAGAGATAGCTCAAACACCAGATAACAGTATTAGTATCCCTCTTGCCCCGAAATAAACAAACTAAAAAAGTTGGAAATCAGATAAAATATAGGAAAAATCCTACATCTTCCATACTACTAATCATGTTTCCAGCCCAGCCTCTACAGTCATTATCCAGGGAAGCCTCCCCTATGTCATTCAATCTCTATAACTGCTTTTGGGACAAACAATTCACCAAGGCATTTTGAGGCACAGACAGAGTAGAACAATCAAATCACTGCCACCTCTTCCTCCCCCTAAGATCCTAGAAACAGCCTAGAACCCTGAGTCAAAGAGCTATGAGAAAAGCAGTACTTACTGGACTACCAGGCCTATATATGGGCCCACTTTTACATCCCTCAGGGAAAAAACAACCTCCTCTTCCCCCTCTCCCCCATGATGTGACATGGTAACTAACTGCTTATGCAGCCCCTGCTTCTACTGAAGTTATAACTAATGAAGATCTGGAAAAGAAGGTTCAGGCCACCAACATTCTCAGCTTTGTCAAATGGCTCACCATCAGGAATGTATATAGTTTTATCATTGGAAATGAGATTAAAGAAGATACATTGCTGAAGTACAAGAATGATGGAACCTTTCCACCTGCCTTGCAGCTAAAACTTCTTATATGTGTTGCCTTTGCTATTAGAATGTAAGCCTCTTGAGACCATGGACTGTCACTGCTTTCCAATTTGTCTCCCTAATGCTTAACACATAGTAATAATGTTTTTTTAATTAATTCAAATACTTGGGTCTAAAAAAGTATTCCCCCAGATGAGCAAAACACCTATTTTAATGCAGTATAATCTTAGTTTAATAGTGTGATGTGTGAACTAAAGAAGGCTATTTGATATTAGAGTACAATCATATAAGTCCAATGTCCAGTGTGAGAAAAATAAAGATTCCATTTTCCCTGGTTGGACTGTATTTGTAATAATGTGGCTGGTCTTAGCAGTCATGTCATAGAAACGATAACGACAATCTGGAGAATGCCAATAGCAATGTAAATGATATGGCAATAGTTTTCAAGCTCTTTGGTCTAAGGATTTTTTTATACTCTAAAAAATTAATGAGGATTCTCAAAGACTTTTTGTTTATAAGCCCAGTGCCAAATGCACACTTACACAAAAGATTATAGAGAACTTGCACAAGGTAAGCTTTCACAGGGCAGTCAAAAGAAATGGTATAAGGACATCTTAAGGTATCTCTGAAGAACTCTGGCACTGACTGTGAGATATGGGAAATGCTGGAAACTGCTCAGCATGGGCACATTTGCCTTAAAGGCCTTATATTCCATGAGCAAAGCAGAATCACAGAAGCACAAGGGAGAACTGCAAAAATCCAGAGCCACCTCCATCCCAAATATACTAAAAGACCACTTGTGCCTGATCTGTGGTAGCACCTTCCAAACCCGTACTAGACTGATCAGCCATAGCCAAACACACCATACCCTGACCGCAACAGTATGATAATTACTCTTCTTTGAAAATGAAGAACGAACAACAATATAGGTTATGTCTAACAATGTTTATCACATTAGAAACTAAAACATCTTAGTATTATTATGAAAACAGTTTTGACTTGTGGATTTTCTGAAAGGGTCTCAGCACTCTAAAGTAGTGTAAAGTACACTCTGAGAACTCCTGCAATAATGGGTCTATAAACCATTTCATATGAAGATTGGTTGAAGAAACAGTATAGTTAAATCTAGAGTAAACTACTATTTTATGTAGTAAACTACATAAAATATATATGCATATATTTTGTATATTTAACAGTGTCACAAGTAAGACTTGTTCTGAAGGGCAAACCTAGAATTAATATATGTGTGAAAAATTACAGGGATGTATATTTTAAATCAATATAACAAAAATCTTAGTAATTCTTTTATTGTTGCTGCTGTTCAATTGTTTCAGTCATGCCCTACTCTTCATGATCCCATCTGGGGTATGCTTGGCAGTATATCTTGGCAAAGATACAGGAGTGGTTTGACATTTCTTTCTCTAGCTCATTCTATAGATGGGGAAAAGGAAACAAACAGGGATAAGTGACTTGTCCAGGGTCACACAGCTGGTAAGTGTCCAAGGACAGGTTTGAACTCAGGTCTTCCTGACTCCAGGCCTGGCACTCTATCCACTGCACCACCTAGCTATCCCAGATGTAGTCATTACAACTATCTAAGAATGGAATTGGTTTCTTGGGGGGTAAGCAGTGTTTTTCATCGCTGGAGATCTTCAAGAAGGAGCTGAACAATAATTTAATTGCTGGGATACTGTTCAGGAGGTTTGGGCAGAGGATCACATTATATGATCTCTGAAGTTCTTTCCAACTCTTACATTTTATGACTTTTATAACTATAGAAGGGGAATCAAGTGAACTAGGCCTAAAAGTAGTAAGGAAAACAAAAAGTCCCTAAACAACAGACCAATGTAATAAAGACATACTTTCTTCCCTAATCAGTCTTAATTCCTATACCTTCCCTCCATTAATTATTTCCAATTTATCCTGTATTCAGTTTGCTTTGTATGTATTTGTTTGCATGTTGTCTCTCCCATTAAACTGTAAGGTCCTTGGGAGCAAGAACTACCTTTTGTTTCTTTTTGTAACCCCAGTGCTTTCCACAGTACCTGACACATAATAAGTCCTTGTTAAATGTTTAATGATTGATTAAAAAATGATTTCTCATACAACCTCAAACTACTTGTCAACATCCAGTTTTCTCCTTTTTTTACTTCCCTTCCTCTACCCCTTTCATATTCAATTGCCACTCAACTCTCACTTTTTTGCTTCTTTCCCCACTCAAGAGTCAGACAAAACCTGGAAAGCTAGAATAAACATACTGGTATTCTAAGCCACTGGTATGCATCAGCTAAGATTATGGTTACTACCAGTAATCTACATGGCCTGGAGACCTTTATCTCTTATCAGGAACAAAGAAAGCATAGTGCTATCTGTACTCTGGGGATTACGTAACAGAATCAATTCTAAATAAATCTGTCCAGATGTCAAACTGAGCCAAGTGAATAAGTTCCCACAGACTTAATGAGAATGTATAGGTGTGTGTGTGTGTGTGTGATATGCCTAATAATGAAACTTTCTCCAATCAATAGGTTTGATTTGGATGGTTTTAAATAACATATTGATCTGAAATGTCATTAAGTAGAACATAAGAATAAAATAAGTTATTTGTTACCTTTTAAAAAGATCAAAATGAAGCACTAAGAATCCTTAATTTAGGTTCCACCTAAGAAGTGAAGAAAATTATTTTAAACTGCACATGGATGTGCCTGCAATTTCTGCTACAGGGGAGCCTGAGGCTGGTGGATGACGAGCTTCAGCAATGTGTTAATAAATTAATCAAGTGTTTTCATTAAGCCTAGTACCAACCTAGTACAATGATATGGCAAGCCCTGGAGAGTGAGGTCTGCCAGGCTACTACCAAAGGAGAAGCAAACAAGCCCAGGTTCCAAGTCTCATGCTCCCATGTTCAGCAGTGGGATCAGAGTGGCCAATGTATTTCTAGCTTGGATTAGATATGGAGACTAAGTGTCAAAAATAAATGAATAAACTTCACGTGGCTAATTAAGTGATGACTAATATTTCGCTAAGTTCTTTACATTTTTTTGATACTAAAGAAAGTATCCTCGAAAAAATCAACTAATAATCTTCATATAATCTTGAAACTTTCAAGGAAAAAATAATTGGGAATAAAAATGAATATGTCCAAAGTTCATTCTTTCCAATTAACTCTGTGAATCATTTACTCATAATAGGAAAAAGTTGTTTCCCATGTTTTGGATTTCTGCCAAATAGGTTGAACTGACTAGACAATTTCACTGTATTTCCAGTGTGAATGGGGAAAAAAATTCAAGTAACAGACATGGTCATTATCCAATTAAATAATTAAATGTAAACAAAAGAGCTTCTTAGTTAATTTCTGTATCTAGATTATATAATAATGTATACTACATATAACATTCCTGGACTTCATCAGAGTCTCATCATTTTGCAGGATCACATCAACCCTGAAACTCACCCCTTTCTCAGTACCTTTCACCCTTTTGTTCCTTCCTCTCAGCTCCTCCATTTAAGGAGGGCACTCCGGACAGCTAATGCACCATTTCTTATCCAGCTGTACTGCTTTCCTCCAGGCCCCTTTTCATCCAATTACGTGTTGTCTTCCCCATTAGATTGTGAGCTCTTTAAAGGCAGGGACTGTCTTTTGCCTTTCTTTGTATCCCCAGCACTCAGCATAGGGCCTGAAACACAGTAAAGGCTTAATACTTGCTTACTCATTATTGACTAATAACTTCACAATTCTGATTTTACTTGAAACAATATTTTTAAGTACAGCATGCTGGTTGACCAGGAATATAAAACTTTTATAAAAAGTTAAAGTTATCTACATATACCCTATTATTGCCTTGTTTTATGCAAGTAAGAATCATAGAATTTGAGGAAAATTAGTCACTGTAGATTTTCCCTAGTTTTAATACACACGCACACACACACGTGTGTGTGTATACATATGTATATATGTATATGTGTATATGTACATGTATATGTATATGTATATGTATATGTATATGTATATGTATATGTATATGTATATGGCTGGAGCTCTTACTGTCATTATAACCATTATGAAAAAAATAAATCTGGAGGATTTACAGAACCTAGGGCATCAGAATCTTTAGAATCTGGAGAATGTTTTCACTTGTTTTATTGCCTGGGATTCTATTAATTAAGATTCCTCTGAGTAAGCAATCTAGTTCTTAACATTTTTTTGTATCATGTACAACCTCTGGCACTCTGGTGAAGCCCATGAAGCCCTTTTCAATATAATGACTTGTTGTCTACGTTCATAATTAAAGGAAATGCTAAATTTCAGTAAGAGGTTATAATAAAGATGCCACACACTCCCACCCAAGTTCATAGACCCTGTAAAATCTATGCCTAGACATTTAATTAAGAACACTTGCCCTAGAAGACTGGAAACTAAAAACTGGTTTTCTGACGAACACTTTTATACTAAGAGAATAGGAATTTTGACTGAAGGATAAAGAAAAACAGTTTTTGGAGTATTCAATACTTCGGAGACTAGGGTAGGCCTAATTAGACTTAAAGAATTAAGAACCTGGAAAGGAGGTTAAGAAGTCCTGAAAAAGATACAGAAAATCAAGATAGCTATCTATTAAAAAAGAATGCCTTGCCTGAGAACAGGAAAGAAACTGTCTGCTTCTCTTCAGTACTTCCTGCTTTCAGGATCTACAACTCAAGATAATGCTATTAGTACTATAAATCAGGACCTTAATGAGTTAAGCAAGGTTTTGTGGGATAGCCTGGAAACCTAAACAAAACAGATAATGTTTCTACAGGGAAATGACTTGGGCTTTTCTAACTTAAAGGCATACTTTGGGGACACAATCTGTTTTGTAAATTTGTAATCATTCACACAACTTATTCCAATCTTTGTTGCTTACTTGTATTATTTTAAAACACAGTACACACACACACATGATATCAAATATGTATATGTAATATATAATATGCAATATGTATACACACATGTTATATGAAATTCTGATCTAGAGATTTCGACCGAAAGGGAAGGAACTCTGATTATCATTGACTTCCATGTTACATTCAGAAAGTTATCATAATATTGTTCTTTTCCATAAAAAAAGAAGCATTTAAGTGTTAATAACTCTGTTAGTTCCTAAAGTTGACTTAAATGTAAGCATTAATTAACAATTTATCAAATGAAGCTTAATTATGATTAAGTAGATATTACCCTGGTTGCTATTTGTACTGAATAAATGAAGAACACATGATACTATGCCTTCTCTGGGCTTTCATTTCCCTATCTGGTCATAAGACTCAGTGAAACAAAATTCCTATTGAAGGAATTTTTTAACCTGTAATTGTCCATTTTTATATTACAGAATCTCAGAGATGGAAGGCAGCATGTCAGACGTCTACTTCTGAATGAAAACCTTCCAAAAAGAACCTATTAGAAGGCTGGAGAGAAGAGGCAGGAGAAGGAAGAACTGAGACCTTGAGAGTGGAGGAGGGGAAATGGCTGTGATTTTATAACAAAAAGGAATAAATTAACTTTTTCTCCCCTAAGAAGTCATCATCACTGGACATAGTACATTCTGATCTTGGACAGTTTTAATTATTATAAAGCAATCCCCTAATTAGGTGCTTCTCTGCAACTTCTTGCTCCTTCCTCTGCCCACTGAAACAAAATAGAGCAAGTTAATTCTCTCTTCCATATGGCATCACTTAAAATATTTGAAGAATGCCATTATGTATACCACCTAAGTCTTCTTTTCTTCACATTAAATATACAGTGTCCTTTCTACCTGTCCTGAGGACTGGACGAGAACCTGTAAGGGTTACCACAGTGGTGGAAGATCAGTATATTGGGAACTGTTGATTGAATCAACTCCCTCTAGGGAAACTAGGTCATTCCTTTGTTATTTGATTGAATCTTAAAGTGTGAAGCTGGTTTCTCCCTTAGGGAAACCAGCTGATTCTTCTCTTGTTCCTTGTTCCTTTCTGTAATAAGATATAACATAGAGACTTTCCTTGTTCTGAAGATTGTATATAATATTGTGAACTGTTGAAACTGTGAACATTGTACTGAATAAAGATTTGTAATGGAATAAACAAGAGTGTTCACTAATACTGTGCAATCCGAATCTTAAAAGTTCCTCACAGTAGCATTCTCTCAGAAATCTACTGCTGATTGGCTTTACATTATCATCCTGGTTCTTCTCTTTTCCTTAGTATCAAGCAGGTTATAAAACAAGATGTATGCTTGCCAAAAGTGTTTGCTATTGTGGAGAATCTCTTGTGGAATAGAGGAAATGACTGTCTGTAGATGGCAGCTCTTCTGCTTTTAAGTGATACTGGTTTTTCTGGACTTAGGTCCATAAATTCAGTTTTAATTACAATTCAACTAGCTGCACTCCTTGGATCTGATACCTCCACCATCACGCTCTCAGGAAAAGTTCATCACCAGAAAACCTATCATCATCCTGGAGATTACAGCACTTTGGTACTCCTATCACTTCAGTAGTGTCTGTCCCTCTGACTGGAAAGCAAAGCAAAAGGCTTCCATTTAAAGAAGACCAACAGTCTGGCCATTTTCTCATCAACTGCACCCCTTGGATTAAACTCCATTGTTATCATGCCCTTTTCAACCTCCTTTTCTGACGCCTTTTATATATTGTAAGTTCCTTGAGTGGAGAGACTGTCTTTCTTTTTCTTACTTGTATCCCCAGCACTTGGCATAGTGTCTAGCACACAGAAGGCACTTCATAGAAGTTTACTGAATTGATGATACTGGGCTTTTTGTAAATATAGCCAGGCCTCCTTCACTGAGACCCATAATTATTTAAAAAAAGATTTAACTATTTAATAGTTCATATAGGAAAATCTAAATGGATGAAAATGCCCATTGGACAGAACATGATAGGCAAGTGGTTGGCCACTGATGTGGGCCAAGATTTATACAAAAGGAAGAGAGTGAGCTGGATGGCATCTGAGAAAGTGCAGAGTGTTTTAAAAAATCCAAAGCTGCTCCCCAGTGCAAACTCTCATCTTTTTCCAAACAAATGTTCTCATGGCATATTTTTTATAGTTGCAAATCTTGGAATACCACAATCTCTAAAGAATTAAAGTCACAGGTGACCCAAAGTAAATTGGAAAGCTATATAAACATGCTGCATTTTAAAAATAAAAATTGTAAGAAAATGGCACAAAGGCTATCCCTAAGGAAATGTATGATCAGAAAACAAGATGGATTTCCTGTGAGGAGAGTAAGATAACAGATGGACAGATCAAATATATCACTGGTACTTTCAAAATATAAAAAAAACCTAGAGTGGGGCCTCTAGCACTTTGTGTGAATCTTGAGGGGAAGAACAGAAGGCAACAAGAACAAAAATCACATAGAAAGATAAGTCAGGTATGGGTTATAACATGCAATAATGGAGGAATTCTTTATTATTATTGTCTTTAAAAATGAGGTGGAAAACAACCTCATGAAATATACCCAAATCAGGTAAATAAAGACTTACCTATGGACATAGTACTGAAAAGAGCTGGATCAACAGCAGGAATATTCTGTGTAGAAGGTTGGATGGTACTACCTGTTACTCCTGCAGGTAAAGTAGAAATAGGTATGAAAGTGTCAAACCCTTAATTATAAATTCACAAAACATGCAAGGAATCATATATCAAGTTTTATTACATTACCCAACTAAGCTTACTGACTTTAATGTATTTTGATTTGATATATTTGATAATAAAGATATATGGTGTAATTCCACGCACGAGCAACTTCCCAAAAGAATGCTACTGTGAACAGGTTTTACGGTTCAGATTATACAGTATAGTGAACACTCCATTTATTCCATTACAAATCAAGGCAAACATTCACAACAAATCACAATATAATACTCACAACATTACATCTTATCACAGTAAATCACAATATAGTGTTCACAACAGCTTAACATTAGAATGGCCAGTTTTCACTACAGTTGCCACAATATTTAGAACAAAGAACAAAAGAACAATCATCTTGTTTCTCTAAGGGGGAAAACCCTCCTTACTTAATCATTCAGTCAATTCACAATACAATAATCAATACATAATCATTCGATCAATTCACAATACAATAATCAATCTTCCACTCATGGGGCAATTATAGATTAACTTAGTCAGTCACTTATCTAGTAATCAGTTACTAAATAAAATCATTAGAAAAATACACTTCAGGGGGGCGGAGCCAAGATGGCGGCGTAGAAGCAGCAAAGCAGCGCAGTTCCCACACAAACACGCTAAAAAACTCATAAAATGGAACTCTAAACAGATTTTCAAGCTCCAAAACTCTCCAAAACACAGAAAGCACATCTGTTGCTACAGGCAGCTCAACAGGTGGGGCTCTTCTCAGCAGTCTGGGAGCTGCGGCTGAAACCAGGCTGGCTCAGGCCCTGGGGGATCCGGCGGGGAGCTGTGTCTATAGGAGAGCAGATCAGCTGCACGGGAGGCACAGTTACCACATTTATCAGGCCAGAAGACAAAAAGGCTAAGAGAAAGGTCAGTGGATTTTGCTAACTCGGGAGGAGAAGAGCAGGTCCGGCCAAACTGCTCCCAGGGCAAGGAAGCAGCAGGAGGCGGCTGTAGCAGCAGGAATGGAGCAGCAGCGGCTTCCACTGGGCTGATTCAGAGCCCTCGGCCTGCAGATAGCAGGGGTGCTGACGCGATCGGAGCCAAGGGCTCTTGTGTTGAGAGGCCTGGATCTGGATCGTGGTCTTGAGTGGTGGTCCTGGGGTGCGCTTTCAGTGAGCCAAAGCTTGGGGCGGGGGGCTACAGCATCCCACTACTAGTCCCGGCAGCTGTGAGGGCCCCAGCGATTTGGGACAGAGCTTTGCCCCTCCAGGAAACAGAGTTCCACAGAGCTAAAAAAAACCAAGCAATTAATAGACTGGCCAATATGAGAAAAAGCAAGCAGTAAAACTCTAGAATCCTTTTTTATGGACAAAAAAGACCATAGCATGGAGCAGGAGGAAGACAACTCAGTCAGAACTCCCTCACCAAATGCTTCCAAGACGCTGGAAGAATGCCTACTAGCTATACATCAACTGAAAAAGGACTTTGAAAACCAAATAAGAGAAGTGGAGGAAAAATTGGAAAGAGAAATGAGAATGATGCGAGAAAGTCATGAAAAGAAAGTCAACAACCTGACTGAAGAAAACAATATCTTAAAGGACAAATTAGCTCACA
>CM053593.1:301623775-301683408 GCA_028646575.1 Pseudocheirus occidentalis
GGGAACAGATTGTGGGAGGGGTCTTACAGTGGGATCAATGTTCTGGGCTGGGGGGTAGGGGCAAAAAGGCGAGAAAATTTGTAACTCAAAACCTTGTGGAAATGAATGATGTAACCAAGAAAATAAATAAAAATTAAAAAAAATAAACTAAAAAGAAAGAAAAAAGAAAAATACACTTCAATTTCATCAAGCTTCCAAGGGGAGGCCTTTTCTTCATCTTGACTCGGGGTGGTCTCTCAGGTTCCCTGGATCACCTTCCATGGTCCCAGCTCCTTCCTGAATCCACCAGTCACCTGGACTCAGAGGCAGACAGCTCCCAGATTCTCATCCTGTCCTCTGGGTGGTTCTTGGTACACACTGAATTTCACAGGGTCCAGCACATTTCAAATCCTTCACAACTTCTGTTGCTGGGAACTCAAGGATCAACCAAGCCACAAACAAATAAAGGCTTATCCCAGTGATGCTTCTTCAGTCCTCCAGGAGTTTGGCTGACCCTAGGACTCAGAAGGAATCTCAGCCTTCCAGGGGGAAACTTCAGCCTTCACCAGATTCTGGTCTCAAGAAAAACTCCAACTCAGTTCTCAATCAGGTTCCAGATGATGGGAGAGAAACTCTCTCTCTGTCTCTCTCTCAAGAAAATTCCAACTCAGTTCTTCAGTCCGGCAGCCCAGCTCCCAGATGCTGGAACAATTTTGCTTCCTCCATCAGGAGGAAGATTCCTGATTCTGATTCTCTGTCTCTGGAATTCTTCTTATATACACACACTAGCCTCCTGTCTCAACCAACCCCCTCCTGCAACTTAGCAACAGGAGACAGAGTTCATACCTTCTGCTTCTTTCACACAGAAGACAGAGTTTACACCCTCTGCCTCTTTCATAGAAGTCCTTAGCCCTTAGTTACTAAGGATCAAGTACCTGTTAAATTAATTACCATTAATATGGTGAAGGGGTAAAATAAACTTTGAAAAAAAAAGCCCTCAATTTCTTGGCTATGCTATTATTACTTTGCATTTTGTGAATGAGTCTATGTTCATTTACTTAATCTACTATTGTATTCTTTATTTCTAGTTAGAAGCTGCTGTAAATATTACATCATCCTAGTAATTGTCCATTTTATATAAATGTAAACTATTACTAATTATAAGGGGGACTACTGGACTAGATATGCTTTCAAAACACAACTACCTTACATCCCATTACTGAATTAAATATTTAGGACTGAATTTTGAAGAAAGAGGTGGTTGTTAGGAGGTGATAATTTGATGATAGAGAGGAACTAAAAAAGTAGATTAGGGAGAGAGGCTAAATTGGGCACTTTGTGAGGATATAGACGTGTTCCAAGAAAATAGCTTTAGAGTTACAATCTCAGGTAGGATTATTAAAATGGTCCATAGTAGGTTGTGGCTAGAAGAAACATATCGTTTTTAATGACATGTAATCTGGAACAATATTTCTGGAACTATAACGTTCAAGAAGTGAGGGCTGCAGAAAATTATGTGGTTTAATAACTTGAAGCCGATGTTCATGTAAAGCAAATATTTGTGTACACTTTTTTTTTTTTGCTTTTTGGAGGGCATTTGGGGTTAAGTGACTTGCCCAAGGTCACACCGCTAGTTTTTTTGTGTTAAGTGTCTGAGGCCGAATTTGAACTCAGGTACTCCTGACTCCATGGCCGGTGTTCTATTCCCTGCACCACCTAGCTGCCCCTGTGTACACTCTTTATGAACAACATTCTAGTAATAGCCTCATTTTCAGCTTGCTCTATTACCATCACTGCAAAAAACAGTGATAAACACACTTAACCTAAATCTCTCATTACTACTTAAGCCCATTAATATTTTCCTAAAAGGTTCATAAAAGTAACTGTTCTAATTAAAATAGCAGGTTTTAGATTCCTTTGAATTATACTGATGTTGAGGATACTGAGATCTTGAGATCATTTTATTTTCTAGGTATTAAATGTGAGACAAGACTCAGAAAGAAAGAAGACAGAACTTGAAAAGTTGATGAATATTTGTGAGGAGTATAAGTGAAGCGGAAAGGAAGATCCTAAAGATTCTTATGCACAAAACTGCTTCCCCTGAAGCCATTTCAGTAGCTGAACGATAACAAGGCTCTATTATAATGTAACCATAATGGAAAGCTGACTTATACACATCTCAAAAGTTTATTTTTAATTTTATTAAAGACTCAGAGGGCAGTTAAGATACTCTTCTCTAGGGAAAGCTTTATTTAAATCTACACAAATAGATATGGAGATATACACACATATGTGCATTACATATGTGTATATACATATATCTCCATACACACACACACACACAATTATGAAGTGAATCTTCTGCTGTCACTTAGTAATCCATTCTAAAAAGTGTTGGATTTAAAGTCAGAGGATCTGGGGTTTGAATCCCAGAGTCATGGATCCAGAGCAAGAAGAGACTTGAGAGGTCAAGCCCAACTCACTCATTTTATGGATGAATAAACTGAAGTCCAGAAATATTATGTGATGTGTACAAATTCTAACAGCTAGAAGTGTCTAAGGTGGAATCTAAACCCAGGTATTCCTAACTCAAACTGACTCTGCCCTTCTCCAATCTGCCAGTTATCTGGGTGACCTTGGGCCCTCTCTTGGATTCAGTTTCCTCATCTATAACGTATTGGATTAGATGGTCCTTAAAATCCCTTCTAGCTCTAAGTCTGTGATCCTATGGTTCCGTACTGTGGAAAAAGTGCATGCTGCTGGTTGGCATACTGCAAGAGGCATTATGTCAACCATCAACATTCGTGAATTTCTTTAGTGACTTCAATCATTGGCATAATTGTATTAGCAACCGCATTTTCACTTTTGTGCTGGCAACTGCACATTTGTGGCTATACCCAGTAGTACAGAAGATGAGCACAAGTTTATATCTGTAAAAAGGAGGAAAACATTCATGAAACTGTTTATGAACCCACTCCAGAAAGTGCCAAAGTAACTTTTCAAGTGCTAATGGGGAAACTGAAAAAAAAAATTGGCTAAGTTTGTGTGTAAGTGAAGATGGTGGTTACCCCTAACTTTGAGCATCCTGCCACCCCTACTAGTTTGTGCTGCTGTACTCCCAAGCATCCTGAGTATGGCCTAGCACAGAAGCCTGTTGGGTCAAGTCAGCCCAGGTAGAAGTTCCTGGTTTGGATGGGGACTCACCCTGAGGCATGCGCTTTTCACTGGGGAACAGTTTAACCACAGAGCCAAAAGGGAGAGTAGAGATAGGAGGTTCTCCCTTTTCCTTTTTTACCTTAGGGTTCTTCTGACATAGCAGTCCCGTCCTAAACGGTCCTAGGGTTGCCTCTCCTCCCCTGGAATTTTATGGGTTATTTTATGGTTACTATGTTAGGAACAGTATATATCATCAGAATTAATATTTTTTTTAAATAAAGAATTGTATGCAGAAAATGTATTTTCAGAAATTTCCAGTGAAAGATTATAGTTTTTTTGGTGATTGTGGGAACCTCAGTCCTGATTTCCTTAAGTTCAACATATCAACACTTGTGGTTTTTTGACTTCTGTGCTGTTTTCCAAGAATATTATTTCCCCCGCTCCCAAAAGCTGAGGATTGACTATCTGTTATCTCATGAACGTTGCAAAATACATCTACTAACTTCCGACTACAAGAATATCTGTACTTATACAACTAAAACTTGGGAATAATGTCTTTTCAAATACCTCAGACACCAAAGATTCAACTATTCAACAAGCATTTGTTAGTAAGCATTTATTACATGTAAGGCACAAAGAGATACATAAATATATAAATAAAGGTATATAAATATATAAAAGGAAAACAATTTTGGTAATCAAGGAAAACTTTACTTCCTACTGCTTTCCAGTTTGTCAAAAGAAGCATACTGTAGTGATTCCTCTCTTTTCAAACATACTTTAATATTTCAAAGATTTTGTAATTCCATCAGTAAGTAAATCACCTCCACTGACAAAGACGGCGGTCTCCTCCAGATTTTAGCAGGCAGTTTTAAAGAGTTGCTGGGTCCAAAAATTTCATTACCAAGGCCAAGTTGATGATGGGTTTCTTCAAACTTAGCTCTACTCAGGAGATATTATGCATCCATATTTATATGACCTTCCCTAAATAAAGTATGGAGACCCAAAATATCCTCTCCTTCAAGAAAGCTAGCTATTAATTCATATCTTGCACAAGAATTATGATACAGTATATTGATTCTTAAAGACAACAATAACAAATCTGATACTAGTTTTTAATCTATAGAGGAAAGTAATAGTATCTGAAATTTAAAAGACAGAATTAATTACAGAACAGTCATCTCAGTTACTTTACTTGTATTTGGATTTATCACTAAAATCTTCTTTCATAAATAATTATAGGACTAGAAACAATTTCTTTCATAAGAGAAAAAATGTCTTCTACATTTGGTATATTTGCTGCTTTGAGTATAAAAGGAACACACTTGTTTAAATAATCTTTTCTCCCTGTCCCCCTCCCTCTAATCCCCCTCTGCCGCCAACTTTTGGTGGTGGAAGTAGAAACTGTATATTAGTACATACTATTCTTTTCAGATATCTTAAGGATTTCCCTTTGATAAAAGGGTATCCTGAACTTTTATATGAGAGAAAGTAAATCATTCTTAAAATGAGAAAGAGGGGAAACATCTGTTACATTTATAAATTTAAAAGTTTCATACTTGTATCAAGCAATTATGACCAAGGGTTTTTTACTACCTTAAATATAACTGTGAAAAACTGAAAGGTAAAAGAAAAGATTAGAATCTGAATAGAATTTAAAATAAACTCTTTAGGGCAAAATTATATTTTCAAAACTGTAGGTTTAGATTTATAACAAGGTTTGCCCTTAAATTCTCAAAAAGAAGGCTGAAGCAAGATAAAAGCTCCCCCCCAAAAAGTATCCATATATATATTTTCTGAATAACTGAGTATACAAAGAGGGGAAGAAAAGGCCCATATCACTGAAAACTGCCTATGAGTATTCAAATGAACTGATTCCTAAGGATCAGTTCTCAGTATATCAGTTCTCATATTTTTCTGAGGGAAAGGCATTTTCGATTAAGATACCTGCACTGACACTTCTGGGAATATCTAACTTCTACTCTTGAGTAAATTAGAAAATAAGTTATCACAGTAAGGAAAAGAAAAAAAATCAATAAAAACCCTACCCTA
The DNA here is from genome assembly GCA_028646575.1 of Pseudocheirus occidentalis. NCBI lineage: Eukaryota > Metazoa > Chordata > Mammalia > Diprotodontia > Pseudocheiridae > Pseudocheirus > Pseudocheirus occidentalis. The sequence continues at coordinate 301,628,963 of CM053593.1, forward strand.
GGCATACTTTGAGCCTGCCCAATAATACTACTCTGATATTTTTTGGGGGGCCAACTTTTTTCTCTCAGTTACTCAAATATCAACCAAATATTCAACTGAAACCACTTTCCTCATGCTCTCTTGACTTCCAAACTGAATGATCTTTTCTCAGTTCTAATCCTTCTTGACCTCTGCAGCATCTGACAATGTTGATCGCCTCTCCTTTTGGATACTCTCACCTTTACAACTTCTAGGGTTTTTGAAATACGAATTTGCTTATATGCGTGATCTTTAGTTTCCTTTTCTTGTTCTTCACCTTTATTATGATCACCAGCCATGAGTGTCCTGCAAGAGGGGTCTATCTTGGGATATCTTCTTTTTTTGCTCTACAATATTTTATTTGGTGATCTCATAAGCTCCTTTGGGTTCCATTATCAGCTCTGTAGACGATTCCCAGATTTATATTTCTAACCTTACCTCTCCTGAGTTCCAGTCCCATGCCATTCAGATAAGCATTACTATTGTTATTTAATCCATTTTGCCAAGCATTTTATATTATCCCATCTAATCCAGATGATCACACTCTGAGATTTCAGTGGTATAGGGAGCTCCATGTGAATTCCCTCTATAGTATAACTACTGCTTTCTCAGTAATTTATAGCCAGAGTTGCTTAGGGTACTGACAGGTTAACTGATTTACTGAGGGTTACAAAGCCAGTATTTGTCAGAGGTGGGGCTCGGACCCAGGTCTTCCTGCTTCTGAGGCCAGTTCTGTAGCCACTAAACTTAGCCCTTTAAATAAAAAACAAAAAAACAAAAAAAAAAGCGGGGGGGGGGGGGAAGAAAGGATTCTGGTGGGAAGATGGGGTAATAGGCCAGAAAATTCTAAGCTCTTGAGATTATCTCCCCACAAAAGGGATAAAATCATGCCACAGGGTGAACACAGAGCAGTGAAAATAAATAAGAGTAGGGGTATCCCTCCTGGGATAACTGGAGAATATCCAAAGAAAAACTCCAGCTTAAGGTTTAGTCCCTGTGAAGAGTAAACTCCTCTAGAGGCTATGATCATTTAAACAAGTGGCAAGCCCTAGGGTTAACTGGGTTGGCCCCAGTCACAGGAACTTTTACCCCCATGGCAGTGAGGGGAGTTAGGCATCTGAGCTGGGGAAGATTGAGGGAACCTCTGCTGATAAGGAATGCTAGACCTAGCTGTGCTGTGTAGACACAGCCTGTGGCAAGAAGGAACAGCACACATCAGAATACAGAAGCAGTGGGTGCACTGGCTGCTGGCACTTATAGGAGGTTGGAGGTCTTGGTTTTGGTTCCAGGCCAGAGGGGAGAACTGAAAGAGGATATGAAGCCAAAGGCACCATCCCCTATACCCTGGAACTAGAGGTAATTACAAAAACCAAGGTAATACAAATAAAAAAATGGCAAAGGAGAAAGAGTTCAACCATAGTTAATATGGGGATAAAGAAGACCAAGGTTTGTCTTCAGAGGAGGATATGAAGCAAAGAATTCCTCTTGTACCCCAAAGAGTAATGTCAAATGGTCCTCTGCCCAAAAAGAATTCATTGAAGAATTTAAAAAAGATTTAAAAAATCAAATGAGAGAGAATGAGGCAAAACAAACCAAACTAAAAAAACAAACTCAACTTAAAAAAAAGAAAAAAAAGAACAGTCCAAGAAAACCAAGAACATTATGAAAAGAAAGTCAAGTAATTAGAAAAGGAGATCCAGGATCTTAAGGAAGAAAACAACTCCTTAAAAATCAGAACTGGGCAAGGAGAAGCCAGTGACGTTATAAGATATCAAGAAATTAGAAAAAAAAGAATGGTAAAATAGAAGAGAATATGAAACATCTCATAAGAAAAACAACTGATCTGGAGAATAGAAGAAGAAGAGAAAATATAAGAATCATTGGACTACCTGAAAGCTATGATCAAAAAAACCAATCTTGATATAGTAAGAAATAATTAAAGAAAATTGTCCTGAAGCATCAGAACAAGAGGGAAAAATAGAAATAGAAAAAAATTTACCAGTCATCACTGGAAAGAAATCCTATAAGGAAAACCCATAGGAATATCATAATCAAATCCTGAAAACCTCAGCTCAAGGATAAAATATTACTAGCAAGAAGAAAAAAAAATTAAATATGGTGCCACAATTAGAATCACACAAGATCTAACAGTGGTGATACTACAAGACCACAGGTCTTTGAATGCTACATATCAAAGAGCAAATGAGCTGGAGTTCCAGATGAAAATATTATACCCAGCAAAGCTAAGCATAATTTTGAATGAAAAAAGAAGGGACATTTACTGAATTATCAGACTTTCATGAAGTTGTTAAAAAAAAAAAAAGTCCCTGAACTTAATAGAAGATATGACACACAAGAGGCAAGAGAAATATAAGGTATAGACCAAAGATTAAGCACAAGGGACTCAATAAGGACAGACTATTTACCTTTTATGTACGTAAAATGTATGTCTAAGATTGTTATTAGTAACCGAGTAGTTCGTAAGAGAAAATAGTGTGATATGACTTTGCTAAAAAGACTATTTTATACAAATGAGGTGCAGAGAAAGAATTGATACAGAGGAATTAGATGAGGGAGGAGGGCTGTTAGTTCTGGAAACCTACCTTTATTAGGAAGGGTTCAAGAAGGAATAATACATATATATCTAGAAGAATATAAAAGTCTAAATTTAGAAATAACTTGCTAAGGGGATAGGGAATGGGGAGAGGATAAGGGAGGGATTTCCAGAGGGGATGCTGAAGCAATAGGTTAAAGGGAGGTACAGAAAGGTGTTTAGATGGGAATTAATGGGATAATGGAGGGATCTCTGGAGGGGGGGAATAGGTTAAGAAACAGGAGGGTGGGGAACACGGGGTGGAGCCAAGATGATGACATAGAAGCAGGAAAACTCCCACACAGCCACCTCAAATACCCATAAAATATGACTATAAACAAATTTTAGGGCTCCAGAACTCACAAAAGTACAGAAAAACACATCTCCTGCTGAAGGCAGCTTGGCAGGCAGGACAGAAAGGGCTCATCACAGCTTGCTGGGAGCCAAAACCAGCTCAGCCTGAAACCAAAGCTTGGCCATGAGGTGGCCAGGACAAACCACAGTTGGAGCCTTCAGAAGAGTGGATTAGTGCTGGGAGGAGGGGGGAATTTCCAGAATTATCAAGCCATACGAAATAAGGACTAAGTGAAAGGTTAGCGGAACTCCGCTAAATTCGGGGGAGAGAGTCCGGCTGAACTGCCCCCAGGGCAAGGAAGCAGCAGAAGCAGTGCAGTTGCCTCCACATGGGTGCATCAGAGCTAATGGCCTGCAGATTGCAGGGGGGCCAAGTAATCATTCAGGGGCTAAATGCTCTTGCCTTAACTGGCCTAGATCAGGATCGTGGTCTTGGGTGGTGGTCCTGAGGTGCATATTCAGTGAGCCAAAGCTAGTGGGGGCTGCAGCAGCCTCCTAGTAGCTCTGGCATTGGCAAAACCCCCAGCGATTTGGGACAGAGCTTTCCCTCTGGAAGCAGAGTTCCACTGAGCTAAAAAGTCAAATAATTGACTGGCAACATGAGAAGGGAAAGGAAGCAAAGTAAAAACAGCAATCCAACTTTAGATTCTTTTTTTGGGGACAAAAAGGATCAAAGCATGGAATAGGAGGAAGACAACACAGTCAGAACTCCCGTACCAAAAGCTTCCAAGAAAAATGTAGACTGATTACAACCCACAGAACAGCTTAAGAAGGATTCTGAAAACCAATAAGAGAAGTGGAGGAAAAGTTGGGAAGGGAAATGTGAATGATGAAAGAAAATCATGAAAAGAGAGTCAACAACCTGACTGAAGAAAATAACACCTTAAAAAATAGATTAACTCAAATGGCAAAAGAGGCCCAAAAAGCCAATGGGGAGAAGAATGCCTTAAAAAGCTGAATTTGTCAGATGAAAAAAAAATCTCAAGAGCTCACTGAGGAGAATAATTCCTTCAGAATTAGAGTGGAGCAAATGGAAGCAAATGACTTTATGAGAAATCAAGGTACTATTAACCAGATCCAAACAAATGAAAAAAATAGAAGGCAATGTAAATATCTTTTTGAAAAAAACCACTGCCCTGGAAAATAGATCCAGGAGAGGCAATTTAAAAATTATTGGACTATCAGAAAGCCATGATAAAAAAAAAAAACAAACCTAGGAAGCATCCTTCAAGAAATTCTCAAGGAAAATTGCCCTGATATTTTAGAACCAGAGGGCAAAATAGAACTTGAAAGAATTCACCGATCACCTCTTGAAAAAAATCCCCAAAACAAAACTACTAGGGATGTCATACCAGGTTTCGGAGCTCCCAGATCAAGGAGAAAATACTACAAGCTTCCAAGAAGAAACAATTTGAATACTGTGGAAACATAATTAGGATAACTCAGGATCTAGCAGCTTCTACATTAAGGAATTGACGGGCCTGGAATATGATATTCAGGAGATCAAAGGAGCTAGGATTAAAACCTAAAATCACCTACCCAGAAAAACTGAGTATAATGTTCCAGGGGAAAATATGGTCATTCGATGAGGTGGAGGACTTACAAGCATTCTTGCTGAAAAAAACCAGAACTGAAAAGAAAATCTGACACTCAAATACAAGAAGCATGAGAAGGTAAACACGGAAAAGAAAAGGAACTTATCAAAGTTGAACTACTTACATGCCAAAACGGAAAAACGATCGTTGTAACTTATGAAACTTTTCTCAGTATGAGGATAGGTGAAGGGAATACAAATGTTTGTGTGTGTGTATGTATGTATGTATACATTCACATATGTCTATATAGGAGGGCATATATATGTGTATGAATACATATCTGAGTATGTGTATATATGTGTACATAGAGGGCACAGGATCAATTGAATAAGAAGGGATGATACATTAAAAAGTTAAATTCTGAGGTAGGAGAGGAATAGAATGAGAGGAGACAGGGAGAGACAGAATGGGGTTAATCATCTCATATTGAAGAGGTAAGGGATAAATGTTACAATGGAGGGGAAGAACAGGGAGGCAAAAGGAAAGGGGTCAACCTTATTCTCACTGAATTTGGCTCATTGAACTCTAAACTAGGTATCTTGTCACAAAGGAGAGTAGGGGGGATGGGGATAAGAGGCAGGATGATGGAGAGGAGGAGGGTTGCTAGAAGCACACACTTTTGTAAAGGGACCAGGTAGATAACAGAACAAGAAGAGGGGCAGGATAGGAAGGAGGGACATATAATCAGTCTCTCACAATATGTCTACTGTGGAGATGTTCTGCGTATCTATACATGTACTGCCTGTACTGAATTGTTTGTCTTTCCAGTGGGGGTGGGTGATGAGGGAGGAACCGAAAGAATCTAGAATTTAAAGTTATATAATCAAATGTTAAAAAAATATATATGTATGTATATATATATATTTATTATTATTATTATTATTTACTATTAACTACACGCAACTGGAAATTAAGATATATAGGCACTGGGGTGGGGAGATCCATCTTGCCCTACCGGAAAGTCAGAGGGGCGATGGGGAGGACATAGGAAACAGCAGATTGGGGGAGGGCTTATACAGTGGAATGGATGTTTTGGGATGGTGGGTGGGGGAAAGATGGGGAGAAAATTTGTAACTTGAAATCTCGTGGAAATGCATGATGTAAACAAGAAAATAAATAAACGAATAAAAAAATCATGGAACACATTCAAAAACAAAATAAAACAACAAACAAACAAACAATAAAGAAATAAGAGGGCAACGTAATGAGTAGAAGCAAAGTAGAGGAGTCAGGAGGGATAGGAAATAGGAGATATAGACAACCATAAAAACAAGAATCAGGAGTAGAATTTGTTAGGGAAAGTATATCTTTCTCACTCCATGCATGTATGTGTATATATGTGTGTGTATGTGTGTTTGTGTATATACTCACACACACATATGTATATATAAATATATCTGCCCTTAATGTAGCCTTCTGGGAGGGTGAGGAGGAAGGGGGAAAAAGAACAAAGTAAAAAATGCACAGCAGAGAACAAACAAATACTTACAAGGAAGCAAAGATGGACAGCTTTTATTATACAGACTTTCTTGAAATGGAAATTTATTGCTATATATTCTGAATCTTTTCTTACACTCTGCTATGCACATGATACTTTTTTTCTTTTCTTATTTTGTATTTAAGTTTGTAAGATCTCTTTCTTTTCTCTACTGTGCATTTAAGTTTTAGTACTTAAGTCTAAAATTTAAAAAAAAAAAAGGAAAAAAAAAGCAAAACACTTTGACCCTGTGAAGTAGGTTGACTGCACATACCATTCCTGTTTTACAGATGAGGTAACTGAACCTTAGAGAGGTTAAGTAACTTCCCAGTGCCACATGGCCAGCAATTGTCAGAGAAAGGACTTGAACTGCGGTTTTTCAGACTCCATATCTTTAGCACAATCCACTGGGCCATCATCAGGCCTGTATGTCTAGGTCTTTAGATCTTGACTGAAGGAAAGCCTGCCCTTGGGAACAGGCGAGACTACCCCCAAAGTATGGAATGAGTTCTACCATGCTTGAAGTAAGGCTAAAGATGAGAAGGGTAAGGCCCTCCTAGTCTCAGAAATCTCTCTTTACCTGGTTGTTGGAAGTGTTCGAAATTTAAAAAGTTCAAGAGATATAATTTCTAGGTAATTAATCATTTTATTAATAATGCCAGTGTTTTATTAATAAAAGGGTCAGTGACACTATCAGATGATGAAGACAAATCATGGCAATGGGCTCACAGTTTATATTCTCTTGGAAGAGTATGTATTCCTGAGGAGGACAAAAAACTCTGATTGGTTAACAATTAATGAGAGAATGAATATTACAATGAGAGGTGGACTTATTCTTATAAGGGACTAGGGATATAAGTTTGAATATGTCACTTACTTCCAATTCACCCTCACCCTGTGGGAAATGTAGACAAAAAATCTATACCATCCCACCCAAGCAGAAGACAATGGCCTGGCAGTTTCACCTTAAATTCCTTATAAACGTGGGTGGGGTATCAATACCTAGATTGAAAATGTTAATATCTACCTATCATTAGTCCTGTCCTTCAGAGACTGAGCTTCAAAATGAGGTCTTTAGAAAAAGGGGAAACTGGATTCTCCCCAAGCATTGGTTATTAATAATCATTTCTTTCATTGTGTATTTTTCTGCAGGTCACTCACTCTCTTTGATTCATTCCCTCCTGTGCTTTCTACAGACCAAAGTCAAATGGAGTCTTCTTGTTTTCTCTGATTAAATCTAGTAACTGTGAACTCCTGATATGAAAAATCACTAGAAAAACCAGCATAGTAATTAGGTGTATATAAGTTAGGCAGAATATCTGATAAGATATACTACTTCTGATGGGTGAGAGAAGCAGTTTAGAAATGTCAAAAAGGCTTTTTATATTTCTCTTAATGCCTATGTTTGAATTTCAAAGTTTCTGTGCAGATCAGACCTTTTCATGAGAAATGCTTGGAAGTTGTCTATTTCATTAAAAATTGTTTACCTTCCCTCCCCCCACTCCCCAAAGGATCACACTTAATTTGGCTGGGAAAGTTATTCTTGACTTTCCAAGAATATTTCCTGTGGAATATCATACTCCAAGCTCTGTTTTTTTATTTTTTATTTTTATGATGGTAGCTTCTAAGTCATGTATAATTCTGACTGTGGTTCCTTGGTACTTGAATTCTTTCCTTCTGGTTGCCTACAGTATTTTTTTTTTCTCTTTGACTGGAAAGTTCTGGATTTTGGCCATGATGGTTCTGGGTGTATTCATTTTGGAGTTTCTTTCAGGAGAAGACTACTGATTTGGTGATATACATGTTGACTTTAGGTTCTAAGAGATTTGGGCATTTTTCTTTATGATTAATTGAAATATGATTTTGTATCTTTTTTTTTTGGTTGAAGTATTCAAGTAGTATAGTGATTATTAAATTTCTTTCTCTTTAATCTGCTTTTATGGCTGGTTGTTTTTTGCTATAACATTCCTTATACTTTCCTCTATTCCCCCCCCACCATCTTTCAATTGTATTTTTTGTTTGTCCAGAGTCATCAGTTTCTATTTGCAGGGAGTTCATTCACCTAGGCAAGGTTTTGTACCTCTTGTGCCAAGATGTTAATTCCTTTTCTAATTCTTTCTTCCATAGCTCTGATTTCTTTTCAATTTTCTCCTCTAGAGCTCTCACTTCTTTTATTTAAAAAAAAAAAAAGTTTTTTTTTTAATTCTTCCTTTATTTTAGGAATAATAGATGAGTTTGTACCCAAGCTGGGTACTTCCCTGAGAATTTGCTTGTAAATGTTTTGACATAATTTTCTTCTTCTGGGCTATGTCTTGAAAGTCTCTGTCACTAGGGGAATGGTAGGTAGCTTAGTGGATAGAGTACTGTCTCAGGAATCAGGAGGATCTGAGTTCAGATGTGACCTGAGACATTTGATATTTACTAGCTATGTGACTCTGGGCAAATCACTTAATCCTGATTGCCTCGGGGGGGGGGGGAAAGCAAGGTTCTGTTACCTTGGCTGGTCCTATTGCCTTCTTGATGGTACTGAGCATTGTATTATCCCTAGATTTCAGGAACAGCACAGGCTGGGTATGAGCAAACTTTTAGTGATCCAATGTGGTCTGAGACAAGACAAATTCTGATTGCTGCCTTCCTTTTCTGAGCTCTAAAGTTCCTGTTCTGGATTTGGGTGTGAGCAACACTGGACAGCTCCTTAACTCATCATCTCTCAGGTAGCTGGAAAGCTCTACTGGTTTAGAGGGAAAGAATTGTAAGCTTCTCTTTATTTTGTCCTGGTTTCTTGCCCCAGTTATTTATCTGCAGATTTCAGACTTGGCTAGAATAAGCAGAGACCATATTCCTTAGCTCCTGGGGTTTGAGACAGTCTGTGCCACATGCTCTCTTCTTTCAGTATACTGTCTAGCACTTACAATTGCTCCTCATTCTGGCATGCCACTCCTGGGTGCAGGTTCCTTCCTAAGTCTGCCTTAGATCTGACGCTGGACTGGGTAGCAGATAACGAAGCTGCTGGCTGGCATTTCCTTTTGCCCTGGTGCACAGTCTGATGTTGACCAAGGTTGGAAAAATGGTTCACTGATTTTTTTTCTTTGATTTCCTAGACAGGATCCAGTTTGGTGCATTTTCTAGATTTCTTTGAAGGAGTTTTTATTGGGGAGAAAGAAGGTAATCAAAGAGATGGAGGGTAGAGCTTGCTATATTTCTTCCTGCTACCCCGCTATCTTGCACAAGCATTTATATAAGCTGAAATAAAGACAATAAATAGGCTGTGGGTGAGGGAAGAGAGGTGCCAAGGACTAGGAGTCAGGAGTGTAGTCTGGAGAGAACTGAAAACATGGATGGCTTGGGTCTCCTTAAAATCAAAGTTTTGAGAAGAACTTGCCAAACAGAGGGAGAAGCCACAGGATATGACTGAAGCCCAGTTCCAGAGGTACAGTGAACTTCTAGGATGAATGAGTTTCTGGAACACTGTAGAAAAAGACCATGAGAGATAGGAGCATAGCCTAGAGATGACTTCCTGCAGGCATCTCAAACTCAACAAATTCCAGCGAATTTATTATATTTCCCCCAAAATTCTACCCTCTTTTTTTATTCCTGCTATTGTGGAATGTTCTTACATTTGCAACCTCTGTCTCCCCCAATTCCTCACTTGCACTCATCTCAAGAAGTGCATTATTATAGTGTGTGCTCAGCAGAGACCATTTAACATAAACTTGAAGTGGACCCAATCCGCACTGTATTGTGATTGTCTCTGGCTTCTTTCAGCAGGACACGACTAGGAGTACAGGCAGTGGGAGTAATATGAAACTGAGAGTTCTTAGAGAAAGATTAGTAATGGGATAAGGGGGCAAGGAACTCTAGGGAAGCGGACAATGTAGAGCTGAACAGGTTCACCAAGGTTAACAAGATGAGGAAGGGAGGAGTGGTCTGAGTAGCGCAAGGGCAATGGCTAGGGAAAGAACTGAGGGGTCAAGCAATTAGAGGTCACAGTGAAAACAAAGAACAAGATTTAAGGGTTGTGAAGCAGAGGGAGGGGGGAGAAGTCTCATACCAATAGACTGTGAGGAAATAAAGGAATTTCTGAGTTCATACACATAAAAGTAGTGCTTTTGAAGGTGACCCATCTATTACTGCCAGTGACTCCTACTTCTCTCTTCAACTACCAAATTCTAAGAAAACCTTATCAGTCATCACATCATTAAACATGTCCGCCTTGGATTTGTCTTTTTTGGAGGGTGGGGTGGGGACAAAGATTAGGAAAGAAACTACAGTGTGGTCAAGTCTTTAACTTTCCCCAAATATTTGGTAGGTATAAGGGGTAAAACAAAAACCAAAATTGTTTTAAGCATGAATTCATCCCTACCCCCCCCATCCTCCTATCTCTAACTGTACTTCCTGCCAGAAACTCCTGATCTTCATTTAAACAAGTAGTATTCAAATTATATTTAATATTGAGCGACTGCACTTGAGACTAATTTTACTTGTACTGCCTTTTTTTAGTCTATCAACGTCTCTAATAACTTTTAATTTTTGTGTGATTTACAGGTATTTTATAATTATGACACATGTGGACTCCTTTATAAGACTCAATATTATTTAATTTATAAATATTCTTAGTACCATTTTTCATAAGCCTATTTTCAACTTATTCTCAGGTAATATAGTTTTTAAAACTCATTAGTAAACTGAAAATTTTGTTATAAATTTCTTTAGGCTTACTCTCTAATTTGTTTTTCTAAAGCATTTTGGATCACCAGAGTCATACAGCTTGATCCTAATATATACATTTGCTATAAATCCAAATCTAGCACCAAGAAAGGGAAAATATGTATCCAAGCATAATAAGGTCTGAAATTATTACACTAGATGTTTTTATATTTTTTTCTTAATGATATTATTAAAACGTACAAAGAAAACTCATGGAAACATGAATAATACTATGAAGAAAAATGGAAGCAACTAAGGGAATAGTAAATTTATATTTTAAAAAAAGTGAAGAACTCAGACTATTAAAAGGGCCTAAGACAAAACCTAGCAACAAAAGCTAGCACTCAGACACATATACATATTTGTTACTCAAACACATACAAACCAGAGAGAATATGTGTTATCAGCGGTTCTCAACCTGTGGGTTATGTTCAATTTGTAACAATGAAAATACATCCTGCATATCAGATAGATTCATTAACAGTAGCAAAATTACAGTTATGAGGTCGTAATGAAAATAATTTTATGGTTGGGCGTCACCACAACATAAGGAACTGTATTAAAGGGTCGCGGCATTAGGAAGGTTGAGAACCACTGTGCTAAATGATAATCAATGTGCAAAAAGACAAATGTAAGAGAAGTAGTGAATAGCAGAAATAGTGACATCTTTATTGTGAGAATAAAAAAAAAAACCCTATATGCTTTCAATCTATCCTTTGCTTTGGTTTTTGAAGTAGTTTTTCTCCTTGCCAAACCAAAACTTTCAACTTGTGCTCTTGATCCCATCCCCAGCTAGTTTTTCTTATTGTCAGTCTTTTCTTTTCTACTACTAGCTCCTTCCTGGCTGCCTAATGTCCTTTTGCAATATCTACCAGTGGGTGGTCCTATCATATACCTTTCATTCCTTATGTCTGAGTGTTTCTCAAAATTCTTCTTTCTCTGAAATAATCTCTCTCGATGAGTTTATCAGCCTCCAGAAATTCAATTTCCACCTCTATGTAGATGACACACAAATCTATACATCTAGTCTTAATTTCTCTCCTAAATTCTAGTCCTGCATAATTGTACATGTTGAATGCCACCACCTTGATGATCTAATGGTATTGCAAACTCAACATGTCTATAACAGAACACACCACACTTTCTCCCTAAACTGATCCAACCCTGTAAATTTCCTTATTTCTGCCAAGGATACCAACATCCTCTCAGTCAGTTTAGTTTGAAATCTCAATGTCATTAATGATTTTTTTATATTTCCTTCTTCCCCACATCTTATCATTTTGCCAAATCTTGTTGATTCTGACTTTATATCTTTCATCTATTTCTCTCTTTCTATTCACATATCCTTCATCAGCTCTCTAGATTATTGTAATTGTCTCCTAATTAGTTTTCATGCTTCTGGTTTTTCCCTTCTTCAATCCACTCTCCACAAAGTTGCCAAAATAATCTTTGCAAAGCAGAGACTTCACCCTCTTGTCACCTTCCCCTAACCCCTGAAGAACAAAAAATTGTAATGACTCTCCATTACCTTCTATAGAATAAAAGATAAAATCTAGCTTCTACCAACCAGTAATTTCTTGAATCCAAGTCCAGTGTCTTTTCTACTCATCACAGCATATTGCTGCTCTACAGGAAGGAGAAGCGATAACAATACTGGGGATGAGATGGAACTGAGCACCTTGAAGTATGAAGGGAAACAGATCATGGCTAATCTCTTTCCTCCTCCTTTCCCAGTAACAAACCCTTTATCCTAGGGTAAGGAAAGGAGCTGCTGGTGGTAGTGTGATAGCTCCAGGTGACAAATGATAGAGGGAAAGAAGTAAAGTCAAGAGAGAAATGTTGATGACTATCATCAAGAAACTATAAAAATTCAGAATTCCTAACAGTACATTCATCATATTGAAACTATAATGAAGGCAATTTAATATTTCAGATGGTAATTTAGAATCTTCCTGTTCCTTGTGACCATTACTATTTTCAATGGTAACTGTATTTTTGTAAAATTAGGAATGTCAAACAATAAGCAGTTCTGTTTAAGAGTATGTTAGATATCAGAGTTCACGATAAATATTTTCAGATACTACAAATTTCATACCTGTGCTATGAGGAACTTCTGCTGGCGTATTAGCTGGTGCATGAGCACCAGGCGGAATTTGTATTCCTGTATAGCTGCTTGATGGCATGTTGCTTGGGTCATATGCTGAAGATGACTGTTGGGGTGGGTGAGTAGGTAGGGGTGAAGTCCCAGCTTCTTCATTTTCTTCATCTGTTATGAAATACATGAGTAAACAGGGTGAAATTTTAAAGATAGCAATAAAAAGCATACTTTACTATATGTCAATTGCTTGCTTATAATTTAGAAATAAATTAAATTTAATGATACCAGCATGGTACATCAGCTACAAACTCCTCCATGTAGTACAGAGTTGCACAAAAAGACTGTTAGAATCCTGTGGAAGCTGGAAACTTAAATAAGACAGGGTAGGTACTCAGTGTGGCACAAAGTAGCCCTGGGGCAATGGAAGAAAGGTTCTGAGAAGAGTTCTGTAAGGGAGCCCTGGAACTCCACAGGGAGAAGAAACCTAGGAGATAGAGGAGGTAGTAAGTAAAGGCTTAGGGAATAGTGGGGGAAGTAGGAAAAAATAGTCTGAGAACTCAAGAGAAAGGGGAGGAAGACTGATAAGTTAAACTTAAAAGGAGTGGATGGGGAGAAATAAGAGGGAGGAATGAAGTTAAAGTAGGGCAGGATAGGTAAAGGAAAAGTCTTAATTAAAACAAACTCCAATGTTGGAGATGGGTATGATTAATGGGTGAACTAAAAGAAAAGGAAGAAAGAGTATAAACATAGACAGGGAAAGAGGAAGAAAAGGGAGAAAGAGGCCATTTTATTTACAGATCATGTATTAGTTTAGGCATACTCCCTGTCTTTTACCATCTTCTTTTTATTTCTAAAGGTAGGAGGTGGAGAGGCTGAGCAAAGGAAGGAGAAAATATAGAGGTAAATTGGCAATTAAAAATCAAAACTGGGAACATGATGAACAGGATGATTTTAACCATAAAAAGAAAGAGGATAGCAGAATGGATTAGAAACTAGAATGCAATATATTGTTTACAGAATACACACTTTAAATAGTCTTTGCATGAAGTTAATCATAAAAAGTTCTCAAATACAAGATATATAATGCAGTGATTCAAATTTATTAGACTAGTAGCCATTCCTCAATAGAGAAAAAAAAGGTAAAAGGATATAAACAGCAAGTTTTCAAAGGAAGGAATCAAAGTTATCAGCAATTATATGAAAAAATACCACAAATCACTAATCAGGTAAGAAAGGCAAATTAAGGCAGCTCCGAGGCTCTATCTAACATTCATCACATTGGCATTGACAAAGATGACAAAAGAAGAAAACGACAAAGGTGAGAGGAATTGTGGGGAAACAAGTACATTAATGTGCTGCTACTAGAGCTGTGATGTAGTATAGCCATTCTGGAAAGCAAAGTAGAACAATGTCCCCAAATTTACTAAAATATGCATGTTCTTTGATGCAGTGATATGAAGACCTGAGTCCAAATCTGCCCTCAGATACTAGATATGTGGCTGTCCCTTCCTTCTTCTTCCTTCATTGTTGCTGTCAATCACTTTCATCTCCCTTTGTCTGTTTTCCTGCCTCAGTAGGACCCTCCCCCCCTCTTTTCTTGCTGTCCTAGTTGGGGAAGAATTTGGTGAATATGCCTCTCCACCAATGAGAGGAAACAGTCAAGGAGGGGTCTTGACTAAGTTAAGTTATAAATTCTGGAATTTTTTTTGGTAACTTGCTTCTTCTCCATGATGAGTCGTGAGAGATCTGGTTTTTTTTTTTTTTCACTAAATTAAGGATGAAGGGTATTTTTCATCCCAGACATAAGTATGTTAAGTGTCTGAGGTTGCATTTGAACCCAGGTCCTCCTGACTCCAGGGACTATATTCTATTCACTGTGCCACTTAGCTACCCCTGGCAATGATTTCTGGTAGCAAAAAAATGGTATATTGAAACTGAAAAAAAAAAGTTTAAAAGTAAACACCATTCCATGCTTCTAATACAGAATGATTCATGCTGTATCTGTATAGGAATAATTTTTTTTTTAAATTCTGTGCTTCTAAGGGTTTTATTTATTTAAAGCTGTTACAATGTGCTTAATAAGTATCTACTAACCTAGAGGAGAATGACCTCCCAATAGACATAATTCTATCTGAGCCCACTTTGCTAAGTAGCAACACACACACACACACACACACACACACACACACCCTGCAAAATCCCAATTTTTCTTTCCCTGATTTACTATTCTATTACATCTAATAATAATATTCAGATACAATTTTTTTCCTTCATATTATCATGCAGGTTAAAGGTTTCTTATGAGTTTGCAAATAGATTTTTCTAATACCATTGATCCAGTTATTTTTAGTAGGCTATAAGTCTATGAAGTCCACTGACACTTATTTTAGCACCAACATGATTTTCTACACTGAGTTACACCCCCCTTGCTCTCCTCAACCTCTGTCCCTACCATGTACTCTTGGTTCCTGCTATAACATTATCAGGTATTTAATATTGCTATTATTATTATTATTACCTGGTGCTCCTAGTACACAATAGGATTCTGCACAGGCTTTCTCCCATAGCAAAACTGCTTTCTCACTTTACTTCTACCTTTGAGAATCCCCAGTTACCTTCAGCGTTTTGCTTAAAAGCTATTTTCTGACTAATATTTCCCTGGTACTCTTAGCTGTGGTTATCTTTCTTTCCCATGCCAAAATTACTTTGTCCTGACCTTGTATAAATTTTGTATTTACCTAGCTATGCAAGTGTAAATAATTATTTATCCCTAGAAAACTCCATACAGGTAAGGGTGGTTAGTTTCATTTTTGTCTTTGCTTCCCCAGTGTCTAGCATATCTAGCATATAAAGACGTGCTTAATAAATGTTAGCTGAATGGAGCTGAACTGGACTATCAACTCTACACTGGTATTTATTTAGAAGACTTGTGGTGAGGTGATATTTGGACAGTAGCACTTTGGACAAACGTGCAATTAGACGCATAATTTTCTGAATGGCAGAATAAATTCAGGTAGTAACATTCAGATTTTTTTCAGACATTTCCTTATACAAACCAAAAAAACAAGCTTCCAAAAAATCTATCATTTCTAGAAATACACTACAGCAACTTTTGTTCTTAAAAAACAGATGAAGTGTATTATGGGATTGTTTTCTACAATGTATCAAATATCCAAGTCTAGAACATGTTACTAGAATGTGATTTTAACCTAACAATGCCTAACCCAAGATGATCTCTGTAATTAACACAAAAACAATGACAGTGGATAAGTTACTAGCTTTAAAATGTTAAACTATGGGAAAGGATTACTTTTTTTACTTGTTCAGCTCACCTCTTAGTAAATCAGAAAAATAAATAAAAAGTTGATAATGTAAACAGACATTTTCCATCAAGTTACTAGTCTAGAGATCCTTTTTGAACACAGTCATTTCAGCAGAGATATTTAAATTGCTTGCTAAAACTCAAATCATGAGTACTTCTTAGGGACTTTATTGTGTATCTGGATAGGTTATGGATGAATACTCCATCCTTTAATACATATTTAATCACTCTCTGACTCACACTGCAAGTACAATGAAACTTCAATCTCAGTACCAAGAAATCTAACATTTAATAAGGCCAGAAGTATTGGAGAGGTAGTCTATAACTTATATTCTTAGAAAGTTGCTGAGAGGTTAATTGACCCAGCCATTAGCCAGAGGCTTGAAAGTTAGATTCTCTACCCATTTACATTATGAGGCTTCTTAAGGCCAAAAGTAAATAATGAAAAGACAGAAACTCAAGACTAAAAGTAAGGAGTCTTATTTATGACTACAAGTGACAAAACCTTAACCTGATCTGAAAGAACTACAGTGGTAGTAAATAAGCTAAAGGTTAAGAAATAGGCAATTTATCCAAGAAGGGCACTGTGGTGATTAAAATCTAAGTATTTTCTACTAGAAAACAATTCTAGTGCCTAGAGCAAAGGATGTGCTTAGTTGTTGAAACTTTCATTGAACTGAAAATAAATTTAAAACAAGTCAATTAAAAAATGTCACTTGTCTTTCAAAAATGTTTTGAATGCAGTTTACAACTCCTGCAATATGCTGATTTTTGTAATTATAAAAGACTATTACTGAATTGAAAATAAAAAGTGAAAAAAAAACCCAAATCAAATTATTTTAGACTAAGAATACAATTTATTGCAAACTGCAAAATTTATGATATAGAAAAGCAATGTTATTAGTGAGGAACATATTCTGAAGAATTCTATAGAGTCAAAACCACTGTACCTGTGATAAGTGGAGAGGTAGCTTTAATTACATATAACTAGCTAGAAAGAGTAAAAAGAAATACTACTCTGATTATTACTATCAAGGACTCTCTTCAATGTGATTATCAGACTTAAAAGGATAGGTCTAAGTCTTATAAAAAGAGATAGCTGCTTATATTACTGCCTGTGGTTTGATGTAGCCACAAATGTCAATGTGAACAATTATAAATTACAGATAACAAATTTCAAAATCAAGTTAATTTCCTATGTTCACATCTCTTTGTAACTCAAATTAACTGGTATATAATTTTCAATATATATATATATATATATATACACACATGTAATATGTCTGGGTGTTCTTGGTAGTTTAAAAATCTATTTTAATTAAGTACCAAAAGATATGTAAAAATCAAATTAAAAAATATTTTAAAAAATTCTTTGAAAAACTAATAGCTAGGGACAGTTAGGTGGTACAGTGAATAGAATACTGGCCCTGGAGTCAGGAGGACCTGAGTTCAAATTCAGGTTCAGACACTTAACAGTTATTAGCTGTGTGACCTTGGGCAAGTCACTTAACCCCAATTGCCTTGCCTTTCCCCCTCCAAAAAGTAAAAAACCAAAAAAAAAACCCCAAAAAAAAGCAAAACAAATAATTGAATTTTACACACACACACACACACACACACACACACACACACACACACACACCCCAATAACTAATATCTAAAGTTTTACTGTATAGTTCTAGGACTGGGTTGTCAGATTAAAGTAATAAAACTTTTAAAATAGTCATATATTTCTACATTCTTAAGCATTAGGCTAATAATTTTCGCTTCATTTCCTACCTCAAGGAACTACATTGTTCATGTCTTAAAAATCTAACAATGTTCTCCTATTAGTATAATTCTAAATCTGAATTTTAAAAGGTTAACCAAAGTTCTTCTGTCAAATGTACTAACATAATCTTATTAGATGAAGCATATCATTTTAGCATCTTGAAGATGTACAATGAGATTCATGGAGAGAACTATACCCTTCTAAAATATCAAAGATAGAGCATAATTTGAAACTGAAGGGCATAAAATGCTGGAAAACATCAATTTGTAATGTTACATAGGGTTAGCTGCATCCCATTTACAAACGGACTTTTCCCCCTTTGTTAGTGAAGGAATAAAATGAATAAGCAGAAAGGAATGGAAAAAAGCCCAGCAGTGTATTTTTAAACAATGTTTCCTTTCTTTCAAAGATGCAGAGTAGGAATTGTGATGAGTTCTTTTTCTAGAGTCTTCTGCAATCAGAGTATTTGAATATGACCTTTGGCTCCAAAAGACTCTCAAATGTTATGGCATGTATGTAACATCTGGTATGATGGCAGCAACACTTTACATACAATATTTCATATTTTAGCTGCTCAAAAATAAAAGGGGATACCTTAAACTAGTTAATAAAATTGCACTAAAAAGAAAAAAAAACAACTACACTGATACAAGACTAATATTAGGTCTCATTAATTTATAAAATATATCATTTAATTCCTAGAATACTAATTTAATAACAATTTGGGGAAAATTCTTAATATTTTCCATGGATGGTGAAACAACATTGACTACCAAAGCTAGGAGTAGGGTAGGGGCTGGATCTGTAATTTCACTGCTATATGGCAAACTTCCTCTACTAATCAGGTCTCTGTAACTATTCCTGTTAGGCAGCTGCCTAGAAGACAAGTCAAGGGACTTGTTAAGTGACTTGTCACATTGCACGCTTATGTCAGAGGTGAGATTTGAACCCAGATCTTCTTGGGTTCAAGGACAGTTCTCTTATCTACTAGGCTATGGTTACTTTATAAAATCCTAATGTAAACACACATTTTTCTATTTAGTTTAGCAATCTGCTGACTCAAGAAAAATTATATAAGGATATATTTTCACATCCTGTACCCAATTAGCACTTCATTATTCTTCAAATACCATGTGAAACCAGCTATAAAGCACTGCTGCACGCCATGTATTAAATAGCTGTTGCATAATGTCAATGCGAAATTCTAATGTGGACTGAGAGAAAAACAAATAGTCAAGTTAGATTAAGAGAATTAACTGATCTGTTTTAAAACAAACATTTGTAAAGGGAAGGATTGATAACCAAAGCATGGAGGATAGCCATAGGCCTAAGCCAGTCAGGGTCATGACAACTGAGTAGTCTGAAGTGCCAGTAATACAGTGAATTATGCAATTCATACAGGCAGAAATCATCTGGTCTGACCTGATACTTGAACAAGAAACTTCTTTGGAATATACCTGACAAATGTACATCAAGCTTTTGGCTCTAAGACCTCCACTGAAGGCTCCACTCCCACTTGAGGCGGCTTATCTTATCTGTCTTACTCATGGATGGCAGTAATTGAGAGGAACATTTTTTCCTTACCTAGAGGCTAAACTTATATTTGTGCAACTTTTACCTATTACTTCTAGGTCAGTTCTCAGAACAAGTAGGTCATGGTATAGTGGAAAGAATACTGGATATGAAGTTAGGGGACCTGAGTTCACATCTCAGAACTGACATGTTAGTACCTGTGTGACCCTGAGCAAGCTATAGTTTCCTTGCTTGTAAAATGAGAAGGTTGTACTAGATGAGATCTAAGCTCTCAATTCAGTGTCTATAAACATCGTTTCCCTTCTTACAAACTTAAAAAAAAAACAACACATTTATTTTTAGTTTTCAGCATTCATTTCCACAAGATTTTGAGTTACAATTTTTCTCCCTGTCTTTCCCCTTCCCTCCCCCCCAAATAGTAAGCCTACTGAATACCCCTTCACCCAACCTGGACTCTCTTATATCCTCCCCTATCAGGCCCCTAGTAGGGCAAGATGGGTTTCTATACCCCAGTACCTGTGTATCTTATTTCACAGTTGCATGTAAAAAACACATTTTTAAATATTTGGTTTTAAAACTTTTGAGTTACAGATTTTTTCCCTTCTTTTCACCTCACCTGCCCCCACTGGGAAGATAAGCAATTCAATATAGGTTGTACATGTGTAGATACCCAAATCATTTCCATAGTAGTAATAATATGAAAGACTATATTCCCCTCCCTCCTATCCCACCCCCCACTTATTCTATTTTATCCTTTGACCCTATCCATTTTCAAAAATGTTTAGTTCTAACTACGTCTCCACCAATTTGTCCTTCCTTCTATTACTGCCCCCCTCTTATCTCCTACCCCATTATTTTCCTGTAGGGTAAGATACCCAAATGAGTGTGTATGTTATTCCTTCCTTAAGCCAAATTCAATGAGAATCAGGTTGTCCCATCCCCTTTCACCTTCCTGCTCATCCCCTCCATTGTGTTTTCTCTTGCCTCTTTTATATAATTTACCCTAATCTTTCTCTCCCTTTTTCCTTCTCCCAATAAATTTCTCTCACCTCTTAATTTTAGTTTTTAGATATCATCCCTTCATATTCAACTCATCCTGTGCCCTCTGTCTATGTATACATGAACATACATATGCCCACACTCACATATATATTTATATACACATACTCTCCTATATATACATAAATATGTATGTATACATATATATATTCCTTTCCACTATTCTCATACTGAGAAAAGTCTGATGAGTTACAGTTATTGTTTTTCCAGATACGAATGTAAATAGTTCAAATTTAACAAGTCCCTTATGATTTCTTTTCCCTGTTTACCTTTTCATGCTTCTCTTGCTTCTTGTATTTGAATAACAAATTTTCTATTTAACTCTGTTTATTTTTTCATCAAGAATGCTTGAAACTCCTCTATTTCATTGAATGGCCGTATTTTCCCCTGAAACATTATACTCAGTTTTGCTAGGTAAGTGATTCTTGGTTTTAACCCAGCTCCTTTGACCTCTGGAATATCACATTCCAAACACTTTGATCCATTAGTGTAGAAGCTGCTAGATCTGGTGTTATCCTGATTGTGTGTCCACAGTATTCAAATTGTTTCTTTTTGGCTGCTTGTAATATTTTCTCCATGACCTGGGAACTTTGGAATTTCACTATAATATTCCTTAGGAGGTTTTTTTTGGGGGATCTTTTTCAAGAGGGGATCGGTGAATTCTTTCAATTTCTATTTTGCCCTCTGGTTCTAAAATATCAGGGCAATTTTCCTTGAGAATTTCTTGAAGGATCATTTCTAGGTTCTTTTATTGTTCATGGCTTTCAGGTAGTCCAATAACTTTAAAGTTAACTCTCCTGATTCTGTTTTCCAGGTCAGTGGTTTTTCAATGAGATATTTCACATTACCTTCTATTTTTTTCATTTGTTTGGACCTGTTTTATAGTATCTTGATTTCTCATAAAGTCATTAGCTTCCAATTGCTCCAATCTAATTTTGAAGGAGTTATTCTCTTCAGTGATTTTTTTGAAATACCTTTTTATCTGGCAAATTTGGCTTTGTGAGGCATTCCTCTCCTCACTGGCTTTTTGGGCCTCTTTTGCCATTTGAGTTAGTCCATTTTTTTAAGGTGTTATTTTCTTCAGTGTATTTTTGGTTCTCCTTTAGCAGGTTGTTGACTTGCTTTTCATGATTTTCTTGCATCTTTTTAATTTATCTTCCCAATTTTTCCTCTATTTCTCTAACTTGATTTTCAAAATCCTTCTTGAGTTCCTCCATGGGCTGTAACCAATTCATATTTTTCTTGGAGGCTTTTGATGCAGGAGATCGACTTCACTGTCTTCCTCCCACTGCATGTCTTGATCCCTTTGGTCTCCCAAAAAGGATTCTACTGTCTGTGCTTCCTGTGCTTGCTCATATTGCCAGTCAATTACTTGACTTTTGAGCTGTTTGCCATGGTAGAACTCTGCTTCTATAAAGGAGAGAGTTTTGTCCCAAAGTGCTAGGGTTTTTGCAGGTTCTAGAGCTATTTGTAGGGTGCCGTATCTACATTCCCCCAAGCTCTGGTTCACTGGCCACACACCCCAGGACCACCACCCAAGACTGTGACCCAGATCTGAGAGGCTTAAAGCAAGAGCAATTTCCCTCTCAATGGTTTCTTGGTCCCCCTATGGTCTGCAGGCCAGAAGCTCCCAAGGTGGCCATGCAGCAGCAGCTGTACAGCCACCATGCCTCCACCGCTTCTCACCCCAGGAGCAGGGGCTGGACTGTGCTCTTCTGTCCCTCCCACCCTTGTTCTAACAGAGTTCTTCCACACTGACCTTTTACTTTGTCTTCAGCATTTATGAGTTGAGAAGTCTAGAAACCACCACAGCTGCTTATGCTTCACTCTCCTGAAGCATGCTCTGGACACTGCTGGTCAGGGACACCCTGGAGTCAGAACTGCGCAGTTCACATGGGACTGTGCTTGGCTCCCAGCTCAGTGTGACAGACCTTTCCTGTCCACTTGCCGGGCTTCCTTCAGCCAGAGATTTGTTTCTCTCTGTTACTTTGTGGGTTCTGTAGCTCTAAAGTTTGTTTAGAGTCTTTTTTGACATGAATTGGAAGTGGTTGGAGTGGGAGCTCATGCCAAGTCTTTGCTTCTACTCCACCACCCTGGCTCTGCACCCTTCTTACAAACTTTTAAGTATAATGAAGATGACTCCCAGCAAACTTGAAGCCTATTAATACCCAGGTCCTTCTGCAAATCTTCATAAGGCATAATCTCCAGGTCCTAACCCTAAACCTAGATGCACTCTAACCACAAGAGGGCCTGCACCTGGGTGGCAGCAGTATTAGAGGAGAAAATGGAATATATGTGAGATTACAATGATAAAATTGATAGGGCTTGGCAACAGACTGGATACAGGGGATAAGTGAGTTGAAAATGCCTAAGTTTTGATCCTGAGTAATGGGAGGATGTAATAGGCAAGTAATAGAGAGGTTAGACAGAGGGTGAAGTTTAGGGGGAAAGATAATGGGTTCAGTTTTGGACATTTTGAGTTTTAGATGTCTACTAGTTATCCAATTGGTGAGGCTCAGTATACACCAAAAAAGACTTATGGCAATACTTAACAATATCAATGGAAAGTAAAACAGCAAGATCAAAGTGAATGACGTCATGTTACAGTGTTTAATCTTGGCATCAATGAAGTGATGAGAAATTTTTTCTTTCATCTCTCTTTACAGAGCTCAGGGATTAACAATGTGGAAATTGCTTATACTCTCAGACTCCATTAATGTGTTAGTTCTGCTATACTTCATCTAAATGAAATCATGGGTCTAGTCTCTGATTCCTACATTTGTTTCTTAAGAAACAAAATGAACAACCCTATAATCCTATAATACAGAATGCTCTCTATCACAGATTTTCTCACAGCATCCTTAACTACTCACTTTTCCTTGTCACAAATATGAAGTTATTAAATTATGTGGTTTCTACATTCATAACATCTCTCATATCTCTTTCCTTCTCAGTAGCCAGCCACCACATTAGTTCAAGCCTTGTCCTATTAATTGGTCTCTGCCTCATATGTTTTCCCATCAAAATTCCTCTTCCAAAGAGGTACCTAAGTGATTTTCCTAAAGAACAGATGTGACTATATCATTCTCCCACTCAACAAAACTCTAGTGGTTCCCTATTCTTTCATATAAACTCCTGTTTGACTTCTAAAGCTCTTCATAACCTAGTTCCAAACTATCTTTCTAGTTTTATTAAACATTTTCTTTTCACATTTTATGAACTAATCATACTATCCTTGTTTCATTTCCTAGATGGTACTCTAATTATTATCTCTCTACCTTTTTTAACAGCTATTCCTGCCTCCCATTTGTCTCACAGAATCTTTATTTTCAGGATACAACTCAAGCACCACCTTCTACATAAAGACTTTGGGGAGCTGAGCCTTTCCCTTCCCCAATTAGCTTTTAATTTTTTGTATATATTTAAATGTATGTACTTGTATGTACATTTATATACTTGCATGTACACGTTATCACATCATTAGAATATAAGCATCTTGAGAACAAGAACTGTTTCCTTTTTTTGTCTTTATTTCCTAAGTGCCTGCATAGTAAATGGTACTTAATAAAATCCTTGTTGATCGATATAGACTGTATTTCTTTACTCTTGGGTTATCAGTCTCACTGTATTTAGCCGCAGCCTCTGTACTGTTTTGCTGTTGTTAAGATTCCTTTTATCCTTGCCTCTTTCTCCAGAGGTTCATTATTTCTACCATCCATACCTTTCGGTTATACCTTCTGGTCCTGAAGGATACAAAATTAGGCTTGGCTCTTGATAAACTCTGAATAAAATAAAACTTGAATAATATAAATTTTGCTGAATCACTTTACTTAGAACAAATTAATACACACCATTACTTTCTTCATCCATTCCAATAGGTCCAGCTTGAGGAGTTTCCCCATTTTTTAGACAGTTATGGATATAGGTTGCCTTCCATCTCGCATATTTTCTGTGCTTCATGTTCTGAAAAAATACAATATTTTGGGGTTATCACTATATTCATTTATTTATTTATTGCTTTTTTTTTTTTTGGAGGGCAGTTGGGGTTAAGCGACTTGCCCAAGGTCACACGGCTAGTTTTTTTGTGTTAAGCGTCTGAGGCCGGACTTGAACTCAGGTACTCCTGACTCCAGGGCTGATGCTCTATTCACTGTGCCACCTAGCCGCCCCTATTTATTTTAACAATATAGTTAGACAGGGAAGAAAATTGATTTGCTATGCTGAAAGTATATAACAACCCAATTAAAATATCGTTGAGTCCAATATAAATTCCCTAAATAAAGAATGTCCAATGTAAGTTCCCCAAACAGAAACTCAGTGCTGAGTTGCAAGGGGACGACAATTTTTTCCAGATTAAGTAATTCTTCTATTGGGCTGGAGGATAAGTATGCCAGTTCTGAAGCTTTTATATCATCCTCAGTCTATATCCTCTGTATCATGACAGTTCTTTTCCTTAGGGTGGGTCTATTCCAGGAACATCCACATATCCAGATGGGTACAAATGACATTCCCAGCAAAGCAAGGAGAGAACTAAGTTAAATGAATAATGAGGTCATAAAAATGGACTTAGAATCAACAGACAAATATTATTTTGTTAAAACAACTCCCACCCCCAACACAGACAAAAAAAAGAAACTAGTTTTCTCTAAATCTCTCTAAATAAAGGAAGGATGCAAAAAAGGGATAGTCTAAGCTTTGAACCTGTTTTCAGGCAAACCTCTAAGCTTTACCACTAAGTAGAATAATATTGAATAAGTCATTTCACTTCTCTGAGGTCTCAGTTTTCTCATTTTTATAGGTTTCACTGTAACTCTAAAAAGATATAACTGTGAAATGAGAAATGTATTTGTCTTCAATTATAAGAGGACTAAAACCTCTCTTAAAACATGTGATGAGCTAGTTTTCATTTCAAATTTTTAGCTGAATTTGAGCATTAAATCTTGATTATCTGAAACAAGTCTCAAGGAACCTTACAATTAATAATTCATTTAAATAACATAAGATCTTTAAATCATTGGCCATTTTCCTCTTCATCATAAAGTAGAACAGTATGAAAAATGAATTTGTAGGCAAAAACAAAAGCAATTCCTTTACCACTTGTGAGAACGTAATGTTTATCCTTACTGATCCAGATACAGTACATTATATGAGATAGCATACTTTCTCTTACTTATGGACTTCTTTCTTTTATTTTTCCCAACTACATATAAAAACAAATTAAAATAAAAAAAAATTTTTGAGTTCCAAATTCTCTCTCCCCTTCTCCCCCTCCCACAAGAAGGCAATTTGACACAAGTTAGACATGTGTAGTCATACAAAACACATTTTCATGTAAGTCAAGGTGTGAAA
The DNA here is from genome assembly GCA_028646575.1 of Pseudocheirus occidentalis. Taxonomy (NCBI): domain Eukaryota; kingdom Metazoa; phylum Chordata; class Mammalia; order Diprotodontia; family Pseudocheiridae; genus Pseudocheirus; species Pseudocheirus occidentalis. The sequence continues at coordinate 301,654,839 of CM053593.1, forward strand.
GAAAACACACATACACACAAAACCCAAGAAAAATAAAGAAAGTAAAGAAAAAGTATCTTTGATTTGTAGTCAGACTCCACCACTTCTTTCTCTGAAGGTGGACCGTACCTTTCATTATAAGTCTCTCAGAACACTCTTAGATCATTATATTGCTGAGAACAGCCAAGCTATTCACAATAGATGGTCATAGAATATTGCTGTTACTGCATACAATCTTCTTTTGGTTCTGTTCATTTCACTTTGCATCAGGTCATTTAAGTCTTCCCGGATATTTTTGAGAGCATCCTACTTGTCATTTCTTGTAACACAACAGTATTCCATCACAATCATATACCACAACTTGTTTGGCCATTCCCTAATTGATGGACATCCCCCCAATTTCCAATTTTTTGTCAAAACAAAAAGAGCTGCTATAAATATTTTTGTACATATAGGTCTTTTGCCTTTTTTTTTTTTCAATCTCTTTGGGATACAGACCTAGTAGTGGCACTGATCAGTCAAAGGGTAAATGCATCATTTTATAGCCCTTTGGGCATAGTTGCAAATTGATCTCCAGAAATGTTGAATCTGTATACAACTTCACCAACAGTGCATTAGTGTCTTAATTTTCCCAAATCCTCTTCAACAGTTGTCATTTTCCTTTTCTGTTATATCAGCCAATCTGATAGGTGTGTGGTGCTAGCTAAGAATTGTTTTAATTTGTATTTCTCTAATCAAAAGTGATTTAGAACATTTTTTCTTATGACTGTAGACAGCTTTGAGGTTTGTCTGACAACTGCCTGTTCACATCCTTTGACCGTTTTATCAACTTGAGGGAGGGTTCTTATTTTTATAAATTTAACTAAGTCTTCTATATATTTGTGAAATGAGGTCTTTATCACAGAAATGCTATACATTTATTTTATAACAATGATTTCTAGCTACATATTTCCCTGTTTATCCTACTCACTCTCTCTCCTTTTACCCTTTCCATTCTCTACTGGTAACAGTTCCCTTCCCTTCCCTTTCCTTCCTACTTTCCTTTCTTACCGGTAAGGCAGATTTTTATACCCAACTGAATGTGTATGTCATTCTCTCCTTGAGCCACTTCTGATGAGAGGAAAGGTTCATGCACTCCTCTCTTCTCTTCCTACTTTATTCCCTCATACTATAAAATCTCTTTTAGGCTTCTTTTATGGCAGATAACTTATCCCATTCTACCTCTCCCTTTCCTCTTCTCCCAGTGCATTCGTCTTTCTCATTCTCTTTTCTCTTAATTTTATTTTTTTAGATAATCATCCCCTCATATTCAACTTACACCTGTGCTTTCTATGTGTGTTACTTCTAACTGCCCTAATAACGAAGATGTTTTCCCATGTAGGAATGTATTGAATCCCTTATAATTTCTCTTTCCTGCTTGCCTTTTTATGGTACTTTTGTGTTAGATTTGAAAGTCAAATTTTCTATTTAACTCTGGGATCTTTTTATCAGAAATGCTTAAAAGTTCTCTATTTTGTTGAAGGTTCATTTTTTTCCCTGAAGGATTATATTCAGTTTTGCTGGGTAGGTGATTATTGGTTTTAATCCTAGCTCTTTTACCCTCCAGAACATTATATTCCAAGTTCTCTGATCCTTGAATATAGACACTGCTAAATCTTGTGGCTCTACAATATTTGATTTTTTTTCTTTGGCTGCTTGCAATATTTTCTCCTTGACCTTGGAGCTCTGGAATTTAGCTATAATATTCTGGGGAGTTTTCACTTTGGGATCTACTGGTAGATTCTTTCGATTTCTATTTTACCCTCTGGTTCTAGAATCAAGATTGTTTTCCTTGAGAATTATTTGGAAGATGATGCCTTGGCTTTTTTCCTTTTTAATAACTGCTTTCAGGTGGTCTATTAATTCTCAAATTCTTTCTCCTGGATTTATTTTGCAGAACAGGTGTGTTTCCAATGAGACTGTGCACGGTTTTTTTTTTTTCATTTTTTGATTTTGTTTGTTTCTTGATGTTTTGCAAAATCATTAGCTTCCACTTGCCTAATTTTAATTTTTAGGGGATTATTTTCTCCAGTGACCTTTTGCACCTCCTTTTCTATTTTGTCTATTCTCTTTTTAAGGAATTCTCTTCAGTGGATTTTTGTACCACTTTTTGCATTTGACAAATTCTGATTTTTAAGTTCTATTAAGCAAATTGTTTTTTTTTAATACCTTGTTCCATCTGGTCAATTCTGCTTTTCAAGGTATTTTTCTCTTCACTGGATTTTTGTGCCTCTTTTACCATTTGGCCTATTCCATTTTTTAAGGTGTTATTTTCTTTAGTATTTTTTTTTTGTGTGTGCCTCCTTTATCAAGCTGTTGACTCTTTTTTCATGATTTTCTTGCATCACTCTCATTCCCATTCTCAATTTCTCTTCTACCTCTTTCATTTGAATTTTAAAATCCCTTTTTTGAGCTCTTCCATGGCCTGGGGCTGTAATGGTAATGGTAATTTGAAAATCTTCCCTGTCCCTTAATAAGCCTAGAGGAATTTGAAGACCTTCCTTGCTTTGAAAATAAAACCTGTGCCCCCTAAATAGGCTGAATGTAGTAACATGGAGTCTGCAGTGGGAGGAGTTTGCTGAAGGGTGGAGCAGAGCTCACAGAAAGCTGGAAGTCAGAGCTAGATAGATGGTGGGAGAGAGAAGACCCTCAGGCAAGGAGTTAGTCAGGTTTGTGAGTAAAATATTGATCTTGTATTAGTTTGTGGTAAGGCTAAAGAATAATGTGGCTCTCTGCTATGTTGTGGTGCATTAACTTCCATGTTGCTATGATGGACTTGGTTTCCTGGTGTTGAAATTTTTTTTTTACTGGTGTTTGAATAAATGTTTTGCGTGGAGAGTTTGTTATATTTTGTGATCGAGCACTATGCAGGAATATTTATAGTCCTGCTTGGTATATTTAATGTAATTGTGGGTAGTGTAAATAATGCATTGGTGCTACAGGGGCCAATTCCTATTTTTCTTTGCGGCTTTGGACGTAGGAGTTTTGACTTTGTTGTTGTCAAATTACTATTAGGAGACACCGTGTTTTCTGGAGTTAAGACTTGGTAAGCAAGCTATGTACTGAGCTTGTCTTAACAACAATCCCCTGAGCTTGTAACTGTCAATAATCCCCCATGTTTCTGACCATCAAGTAAACTGAACCAGGTACCCCCATTGCTGCTCCTGGTTACACTTAGCTGGGTTTTGTGCCCTGCTGAACAACCACAAGGTTCAAGAACTTGGAGATTGTTTATTCAAGACTCAAGAATGCCTGTGCTATGATCCAGCAGTTTGTGGTTCTTACACTTAAACATCCTATCCCTGCCATAAGTGGGTGAGTGCTCCCTCTGAGGAAGGAAGACTTTGCTTACAAGTTGCTCCCCTTACCTTGAAATTAAACTTGTTTGATTCCTGACTCTCCTTTCTCTAGCCTACTCTGTTTGGCTGTGCCCATACTGGCTGACATTGTCTTCTTGTGAGTTTGTGTTTTGATCTACCCTGTCACCATAGTAACTTTATATAGTCAGGATCTTCTTCTGCTGTTTGTTCATTTTCCTGACTATTTCTTGACTTTTAATTCTGCTAAAGTAGGGCTCTGCTTCCAGAGTGGAGGAGGCAACTGTCCCAAGCTTCAGGTTTTTTGTGCAGCGTTTTTAGGGCTCGGTCTGGGGACTTGCAAGTTTTTGGTTCTTCCAAGATGGTATAATCTAGGGAGAGGTGTTTATTACTCTCTTGTAATGTGTACCGGTTTGTGAGTGACCACAAGCATTCTTTTCCATCCTGGAAATGTGATCAGGGTACCCACTCCCTTGTGGCTGGAAGTCCTGGTGTGCTAGTGCTCCTCCTTGCCTTGGGACTGAGACCCTGGACTGTGATCTCGATCCAAGTATGGGCAATGCAATAGAGTCATGCCCCCAGTGCCAGGAAAGGGACCTATGTAATCTCTTTCTGACCAGCTGTCCTATCACTTTGCTGTGTCTGGGCTAAGATGTCTGGAAGTAGCCACTGCTGCTGCTGATTCAGTCACTCCCAAAGCCTACTCTTGGTTTGCTGGGGTCCAGTCTGGGCTCTTCCCTGCCTTTTTCCTCCTAGACTTTCTGTTGACCCTTTAAGTTGCCTTGGGCTAGAAAACTGTTTCACTTTGTCCTTTCGTGAGTTTTGCTGCTCTTGAATTTGTTTTGAGGCATTATTTAAAGGTATTTGGAGGGAGAGCTCAGGAGAATCTTTTCTCTGGCATCATGGCTCCACACAATGGGCTTATTTCTTGGACTGAAATTTTTTTTTAAACACATCTTGGTTTCCTTGCTTATCAAAATACTGTTATATAAATTTTATGGTATTTTAAAATCAGTTTTCTGAAGAAGCAAGAAGCATTTATTTAATTCTTACTCTGTGCAAGGCCCTGTGCCAAATATAAAAATGAAAATAATACTGCCCTTGAGGGCCTTACATTCCACTGGAGAGGGTGGTAGGGAAAACAAGAAAACCTATTTAATAAGTGCTATATAATAAAAAAATTTCAATAATGGAGTACTAACAAGTGGAAAGATGAAGCAAGACTTCACAAGATGAGATAGAACTTGAACATTCTTGAAAGAAGTCAAGGATTCTTCAAAGCAGAGATGAGCAGAATGTTCTTCCAGGAATGGAGCAGAACAGTGCAAATGCACGTAGATGGAATTTCAAAGCTGGAAAACTGTAGGAAGTAGTCAAGTCTAGTTAAATCACTTATTATGTAAGGGGAATAATAGGAAATAACACTGAAAAGATAGGCTGGAGTCTTTCATCTTGTGAGTAGTGGAATCACTTTAGTTCCCTGAGCAAGGGCGTGAGACATGGCCAGTCTGGGGTGTTAGGAGTTTTGTTAGGCAGATGGTTTGAGAGAAGGCAGATGAGAAACAAGAAGACCTAAAGGGAAGTTATAATAATAGTCTACCTGAGTGAGAGGGGAGAAGGACTTGAACTAGGGTGGCAACTGTGCAAGTAGAAAGGAGATGCGGAGAGACACTAGACAAGGCTTGGGGATAAAGTGTGTGAAGGAGAAGGAGGAGTCAAGGACAATTAAGATTACAAACCTAGGTGACTTGGAGCATGATGGTGCCCTCAAAATAAATAGATAAGTTTAAATAAGGGGAAAGTTACAGAAGATATTTAGTTGTTTTGGAAATTTTAAGTTTAAAATGCCATTGAGAAAAATTATCTAAGATGAGAGGTCCAGGAAGCTGATTTGGAAGAGTCCTGAATATTCAGGAGATAAACAGATGGTTTCTTGGTTTCTCTCTTTCTCTCTCATTTCATTTTGGTATCCCAGCAGAAGTAATAAACCTTGAATACTTGTTTCTGTGTTTGAACACTGGATTTCAGTTTGAGCATCTTAAAAATAGTATTTCAAAATTCTAATTACTGATAAACTGTATTTTGTATGGAAAATAGCTTATTAGCATTAAAAATATTAAGCCCCAGAGAGACAAAACAGAACTACTCCTTTATTTTTTATATAAATGAGTACCTTTTGGAAAAGAAAATAACTAGGACATAGCTCCTCTTGGAATTTTGATTCAATCAACCCAAAATTTATATAATACCCATTATGCGAGGATATAACAGTAAATATAAAACATAGTCCATGTGTTCAAACAGCTTATAGTCTTGTGGTGACAAATCTTAAAACACAAAGATTAAAATCTCTGCCCACTTATTGATAAAGAAAATCATTTAATACCCTGGTGCAGTGGAAATGCTGGATTTAGAATCAGAAGACCTGAATTTAGATCTTTGTTCTGCCATCTGCTACCTGAGTAACCTCGGGCAAATGACCTAACTTCTAAATCTATGATATTGATAATCTAATGGTGAAGATAAAAGTGTTAAACTGATTCAATCTGTAAATGCCAAAGGGATCCAAAAAGCTGTCAGTTTTACTGGGGAAGGCTTTATGAGAGATGCAACTATAAGAATCAGTTGAAGGTAGTGGGAGAAAAGAAATATCCAGGAGTAGAAGGTATAATGATTTACAGTGCCCACAATCACGATAAAGACCATGACTGTAAGTATTGCATGATATACCAGACTCTCCAAATATACCAGACTCTCCAGATAAAGGATAAAGCTGAAGGATTTATTTAGACACCAGAAAACTGAATCCCCAAACCAGTAAGCTGATGTCATCATAGTACCAAAGATATCCAGAAGCCATATGCTGAGAGACATGCTGAGAGACACAGCATCCTTTAGCCTTCCCACTAACCAATAGAAGATCAATATTTACTCACAAGCCTATATGACTCCTTTTCTAAGCTCCTCTGTCCCCAAATTCTTTGCAAACATGTTTCTAAATCTCTAGGTTCTCCCTGCCGCAGTCTCTGTTCCCAATTTTCATACCCTGTTTAGACTACTCTCTTGCTAGGGAGGCATAAAAGAAAACCCTCCCATACTGGGATAGCCATTTCTTCTTCTAAATCCCTTCCACCTCCAACTAGAGATCTGGTATTTCACGATCCCATCCGTATTGCCCAATGCAGCGCCGATGCAATATTTACAGCACCCACAATCATGATAAGAGACTGTGACTATAACTATTGTATGACGTTTGGTCACAAAATATGTTGGAATCTCCAGATAAAGAATAAAGCTGAAGGATTTATTTAGACACCAGAAAACTGAATCCCAAAATCAGTAAGCTGAAGTACCAAAGATATTCAAAGACCATAATAATGCTGAGAGCCACAGCATCCTTTAGCTTTCCCACAAACCACAAAACCCTCTATCTCTTTGCCTGAGCTCTTCCTCCATCTCCAACTGTCAGACTCGCTCTCTACCAGCTTCGGCTTCTCTGTGGGATTTGCTTCTCCTCAGCAAACTCCTCCCACCACAGGCTTCATGTGACCACATTCAGCCTATCAGGGGGCAGAGTGTTATCTTCACAGAAGGGGAGGTCTTTAAACTCCCCCCTAGGTCTATTAAGGGGGCAGTGAATATCTTCAAATTCCTATTCCCATTCCACTATCTTATGGAAGAAGGGTTAAACTTATTCTGCTTGGTCTCATAGGAATAAGTGGAAATTTGAGATAAATTTTTCAGTCAGATACAATGAAATACTTCTTTTCTAAAATGGAATGACTCTGTCTTAGTAAAAAACTGAGTTCTCCAAAGCCAAACAACATAGCCAAAGTAACACGGAGTATAAACTACTTAAGATGGGTTTCAAACCTCAATCTCTGACTCCAAATCTAGTGATCATTTTATTTTAGTACACCATGATGACTCATACTATTTCTTCACCTGGTAGTTATTACTTTACAGAATGTGTAACAATGTGCATGCAATCTATCTTTGCAATCCTACTTCCCAAACCAAACCAGACTAATATGTATTTGTTAAATAAATATTGGATTTTCTCATTTCTATTTCTGTTTACATCTTTTCTTATACTTTAATGCCTTCTTTTCCATCTTCATCCACTGAAATCATATCCTAATGTATCTTTTAAGACCAGATGCAAATGCCACTTATTCTATGAAACATTTCCTCCTTTTTCCTATAAAGCTTAACATGATTCCTCCTTTGTCAGACCTCTCTAAGAGGCACTTAATTGAATTCTGCTCTGTATTATAGCTATAAGGCAGACACAACAGCTTCTTCTTTGCTTGAGGGTGGGACTTGTGTTATTCCTTTTTGCATTTCTCACAGTACTTTGTATGGAGCCTCAGACATAATGGGCACACTCTAGATATTTGTTAAATGAATAAATGGACAACTTCTAAATGGCTTAAAATAAAAAAAATTTTTGGATAGATAAAAGAATAATTTCTTGTGCATTAGAAAATATAACTTGAGTTGCTGGGAGAATATACCATTTTTTTTCTCCTAAAATGTCTGAAAATAGGAGATTTTCCTGTTTGGGATAATCCTATTTCTAGACTGAAGAAGAACAGATCCAACGACTTTTTAAAGTACTTTCCAATCTTATGATTCTATGCTGCCCCCTCTAGGGAAGAATTTACAAATAAAGTAGTTTTAGCTACTTCACAAAAATAAGCAATTAACAAGAAATATAATGTTTTAACGTTAAATTTATTACAATTTTATTAAATACATTTTGATGTTTAAAAAAATGGGGTCAGTTAAAATATTAATAGTTTTCTTAAGTTTAAAATTATAATCCTATTATTCCCCAGGTAATTCTTATTCCTGTCAGGAATCTACTGCTTTGCTTTCTAATTCTATCTCCAAAAAAATGTGAAATATGAGAAAAAGAGGTAAGTGAAAATTTTCAAGACACCAATATTTTTGAAACCCTTACCTTCCTTTGGATGGTTTGACATCCTTTCTGGGAAACAGGAACTACAAAAATTGCTTCAATTCTTACTCATGGCCTTTAAGTTCCTGTTTTCACAGAAATGATTATTGGATAATTGAAAATAATTGACATTTGTTTCTGAAAAGCATGATCACTCAAAGTCAGCAGCAAAAATTAAGAAGCTATAAGTAGCACTCCCCCACATCTACCTTCAAAAAAAACCTTTTTTTGCTTCTTTATTAAACAGCAGCAATAAGTGAGAGAACAAGATTTCTTGCTAAAGAATATGGGTCACTAATAAACCTGGGAAGTAGTATAATCTAGTGAAAAGAGGACTAGGACTTGAAGCAAGGACACTTAGGTCTTAGTTTCTGCTCTATTATTATTAATAAACTATGACCTATGGCAAATAATTGAAACTCCAGGTTGCTCAGTGTTGCTATGTGTAAAAAGAGAATTAACAATATATGAACTATGTACATTATAGAGATGATGGGTTGAAATAATATAATAATTGAACAGAATCTTGAAAAAGTAAAACCTCAATTAAGAATTTCTACTGCTTTCTATATGCTAGGCACTGTTCCAAGAAAAAAAAGAAAAAAGAAAAACCAAAAACAGTTCCTGCCCTCAAGTTTACATTTTAATTTGCATTACTATACAAATGAAGTATTACTATACTGAAGAAAACTGAAGTGCTCATTCATGGATGACATCCATTTATTCATGATAGTCATTTGTGATGAATCTACACATAAATAACCTTTGTTTTTTAGAAAAGAAAAAAATTTCTTAAGAGGAGCACTAAAATTTCTTAACTCACAAGGAAAAAAATATTCAAGGTGGATATTTCTTTAGCACTCCAATCTTAAATAAAAAAATAAGATTTCTTTCCTACTATATGAAAGGATATTCCTTTTAGTTGGTGCTACTCATTTGAAACAAAAAAAAGTCTAAGCTCGAGTTACTCCTGGGATTTGATTACTTTTAAGAAACAAAATCCAATGCAGCAAGCTTTAAGACACATCGAAAGGTCAATTCAATAACACAACTTTTCTTTTAAAAAACTAATTTCTAAGTAATTCTAATCAGAATTTTAATAAATTATTTAGGGTACTTATAATAGTCAAAATTTAGGTAGTATCTAGGTCTTGTTCCCCTATCTAAATAAAACCCTATTTTTAACACAGCTGATTTTGGGAGGAAAGAATCAAAGTACAATAGCCTAACATTAGGAGCAAATCAGTTTTCTTGACCTCAGTTTCCATGTCTTTAAAACAGGCATATTGGGTTACATTATCTCTTTCAGCTCTAACATTCAATGAGTGAATTCTATGAACTCTCTAAAACATGCTGTTCTTTTATCAATTTTAGGGATGATTAGTACTTAACTGGTACCTGTAAAATAAAATAGTTAAGAAAAAACGAGGAAAGGTCAAATATGAAAAAGAATCTGTGGTAACTTAGTTCAAACAATTTTTGATATCTATGAAAGGGAGGCAGGATATGTCTGGATCAATTTCATCTCACAAAGGCCATATGGCAAGATCACCAAGAGGTGATCTGGATATCTAAGGTATACAATACTGTTTCCTTTTTTTTTTTGGAGGGTAGTTGGGGTTAAGTGACTTGCGCAAGGTCACATGGCTAGTTTTTGTGTTAAGTGTCTGAGGCCGGATTTGAACTCAGGTCCTCCTGACTCCAGGGCCTGTGCTCCATTCACTGCGCCACCTAGCCGCCCCTACAATACTGTTTCTAATACCGTTCTGTGCCAACAAACTAAAAGGCTTTGTGGAAATGTGGACGTTACTCTACTAACGTCTGTGTCTCTGTGCATTTTAATATTTGTGTCACTGTTCATATGCTCTTCCTTATTCTGTCTGGGTGATTCTAGCTTGCTTAACTCATCTGCCTCAATTTCTCAATCTATAAAATGGGGATGATAACAGCACCTATTTTCCAGGGTTGTTGTGAAAATGGAATGAGATAATATTTGTAAAATGTTTTGCAAACCTTAAAGTGCTGCACTGCTAGCTATTATCACTACTGCTATTATCATTAAGAGCACTGTGGTCACATGCATGATAACATGACTCTAAATATCTATTATCATGATTACTACAACCACACAATCAGTGCTTTTGCCAACCTAGGCTACTTCCCCAAACTTGGCACTCCACCTTCCTTTTTCTGTGCCTTTGTACTGTTCATGCCCAAGATGCTCTACCTTCTCCTAACTTTTAAAACCCCTCTCTTCTTTCAAGCTTTCATCCAAGTACCACTACTTGCACAAAGTCTTTTCTTATTTCTGCCTCCTAATCATGGTGACAGTGCTTTTGCACTTCTCGCTAGTTAATCAATCAATTAATCAATCAACAAACATTTATTAAGAATTTACTGCATATCTGGCATTATGATAATGGTTAGGGATGTAGGGATAGACAAACAAAAAGACAACTTTGGCCCTTAAAGAATTTCCATTTTATTTTAGGGGAATAATAGATGTACCCAAGTCTTTACAAAACATATAAATATGCAGAAGGTAAATATAGGGTACTTAGGGGAGGAGGAGGAGATCAGGAAAAATCTAATTGTTTGAGGTGAGCTTTGAAGGAAGTTAGGGATTCTAAGGGTTACAGATGAGGAGAGAGTACATTCTAGGCATGGAAAGGAAGACTGGAACTGGATTGTTTTGTGTGAGGCAAAGAAGATGACCAATTTGGCTGGAAAGTAAAGTATGGGAAGGGGAATAACATAATAAGGCTAGAAAGGTTGATGGAAACCAGGTTAAATGCCACAGGTAAAGTCACAGGAATTTACTTAATAGGAGTGAGATAAAGCCAGAGTATGTATACTTAAGGAATAATATTTGGCAATGAAGGACAACCAGTTAGGAAGTACTGCAGAAGCCTAAGCAAGAGGAGATGAAGTCCTGGATTAGGATGGTAGCTATATGAAGAAAGAGAGGGGGTCAGATGTGACAGACTGTGTGGAGGTTGACTCTACAAGACTTTATAAGTAATCTTTTGGGTGCTCTCTTAGTATAAGGAACATTCAGTATTTTCTTTGAACAGGCTAAAATTATATAACAAGTATCAACACTTGTTACAGATTTAGCAGAATATAATCAAGAATTATTAAGATGAGCATAATAAGGTCAAGATAGTTGCCCAAAGTGGAGGTAGACCATCCATTTCCTACATACTTACTCCAACAAAACCTTTAGGGTCTCACCACACAGAATAATAAACTATGTTAAAGGATGTCTACTACCCCCAGAACTATACACAGACCAATCAGCAGCTTGAGGGCAAAAGAAAAGTGGGTTGGCAGCAAAGCCAGTGTCAGTGAAGGGCAGTCTCCCAGAACAGCCAGAGGCAAGATAGAGAAACTTGTAGCATGCAAGGATTTGTGCATCAAAACAAGAATGGAGGATTTCCCCAACAATATTTTAGGGTAGACAGAAAGTTTCAGGGATCTTGAAAGCCTAAAGGTGGAGGCAATGCAGCAGACAGAGACCAACGTATTGAGACAGGACACCCCAGGCTCACAGGCAGAGGTCTCTAATATTATCCTGAGATGCCAGAGCCAGTATCCAAATCCCAGGGGGAACCTAACTGCAGAGGGTAAAGATTAGTGTGGGGTCCTTGGGCAAGATCAAGTAAGGGAGAACACTGCCACCCAAAAGAACAGCAGGGGGCAAAGCCTGCCTGTGGAACAGAGTCCCATTTCAGAAACTAAAGCTATGGAGAGATGAGTAAAAGAAAACATTAATACGTATAAAAATTATTATAGATCATATAATGATCCAAGATAATTTTGAAGGATTTATGATGAAAAATGCTTCCAGAGAAAGGACTGATAAAGAGTCTGAATGCAGATCAAAGCAAACTTCTTTATACTTGATTTTTCTTGCTTTCTTTCATAACATGACTAATATAAAAATGTGTTTTCCTGACTCCACATGTATAACCTACATAAAACTGCTTACTTTCTCATAGAAGGGAGGAAATGAAGAGGGAAAGGAGACAATCTGCAACTCAAAATTAAAAAAAAATGAAGGCTAAAAATTGTTTTCAAATGTAGTTGGGAAAAAATATTTAAATAATTATTGTAAATCTAGATACCTGCGGGGGAAAAAAAAGTAATTCTGTAACAACTAGAAACAGTTAAAGAGGAAAAAAAATGTGTGTTATCTCACAAGGATTACATGAATACTTAGAAAAAATTAAGCAAGACATTAAAAATTAATAAAAAGATTAGAGGAAGGAATGGAAAAAGAATAATAAAGAGATTGAAAGAGAAAATTCTGAAAGTCACATGTAGAATTTGCTATATATTTTTTAAGAAGAAAGGATCTTGAGTAGTTCTGAGAACTAATGTAATTAAAAGCTGGAGGATATTTTATATATAAAAATTTTAAAAAGTCAATGCCTATGCTTAAAGTAGTAACTAGAGAGTTAGGGAAGAGAAAACATTACAAGTTGCCAAGAAGAAACAATTTGAATACTGTGGAAACAAAATCAGGATAACCCAGGATCTAGCAGTTTTGACATTAAGGGATCAAAGGGCCTGGAATATGATATTCCAGAGATCAAAGGAGATAGGATTAAAACCAAGAATCACCTACCCAGCAAAATTGAGTATGTTTCAGGGAAAATATGGTCATTCAATGAGGTGGAGAACTTTCAAGCATTCTTGATGAAAAAACCAGAGATGAATAAAAAGTTTGACATTCAAATACATGTATGAGAAGGTAAATGGAAAAGAAATCATAAGGAACTTATCAAAGTTGAACTATTCACATGCCTACAAGGAAAAATGATAATTGTAACTTATGAAACTTTTCTCAGTATGAGGATAGTTGAAGGGAACATAAATGTATATATATGTATATATATACATATGTCTATACAGGAAGGTGTATGTGTGTATGAATACATATTTGAGTGTGTGCATATATGTGTACACATATGGATAGACAGGATCAACTAAATAGGAAGGGATGATATTTTAAAAGGTGAAATTCTGAGGTGGGAGAAGAATACAATGAGACAGGCAGAGACAGAATGGGCTTAATTATCTCATATGGAAGAGACATGGGTAAGTGTTACACAATGGAGGGAAAGAACAGGAAGGCAAAAGGGAGTGGGACAACCTTACTCTCATTGAATTTGGCTTGGGGAGGGAATGATATACACTCTAAGCTGGGTATCTCGCCCTACAGGAGAGTAGGGAGGAATGGGATGAGAGGGGAGATAAGAGAGGGTAGAGGGGGAGGGTTGTTAGAAGCACACACTTATGTAAAGGGACAGGGACAAAGTAGAGAATAGAATGGGGGTGGGTTGGGGAGGCAGGATAGGATGGAGGGAAATAGAGTCAGTCTTTCACAATATGTCCATTGTGGAGATGTTTTGCATAACTACACATGTACAGCTGTATTGAATTGCTTGTCTTTCCAGTGGGGCTGGGTGATGAGGAATGAAGGCAAAGAATCTAGAATTTAAAGTTTTAAAATCAAATGTTAAAAAAATACACACGCACATAAAATAAAATAAAAATAAAATAAAATAAATAGAGAGTTGGGGAATATTAAAAAAAAAAAAGGCCTGGCCTTAACTGAAGAGTAAGAAAAGATAGGTATTATTTAATTTGGTACAACTATAAGTAATAAGATAAAACTGAAACAGAAAATTCAGGCAACTTACCAAACCAAATTTTCAGGGCAAATGAAATCTATAAAACTACAGAAGTTATGAAAGAAGTTCTGTTTAAAGTGGGCATAGACCATCATCTAACAACGTACACCGAAGTCAAGTCTAAATGGGCGCAAGATCTAGGTATAAAGGCTGATACTGTAAATAATCTGGAGAAGCAAGGAATAGTTTACCTGTCAGACTTAAGGAGTAGGGAGGCCTTTATGACCAAAAAAGAGTTGGAGAGCATTACAAAATGCAAAATGGATAATCTCAATTACATTAAATTGCAAAGTTTCTGCACAAACAAAGCCAATGTAATCAAGATTAAGAGGGAAGTGGGAAATTGGGAATTTTTACAACCAGTGTCTCTGATAAAGGCCTCATTTTTAAAATATACAGGGAATTAAGTAAAATCTATAAGAATACAAGTCATTCGCCAACTGATAAATGGTCAAACGATATCAACAGGCAATTTTCAGAGGAAGAAATTAAAGATATCTATAAGGCATATGAAAAAATGTTCTAAATCACTATTAATTTCAGGAATGCAAATCAAAACAACTCTGAGGTACCACATCTCACCAGTCAGATTGGCTAAGATGACAAAACAGGAAAATGACAAATGCTGTAGAGGATGTGGAAAAATTGGAATACTACTACGTTGTTGGTGGAGCTGTGAACTGATACAACCATTCTGGAGGGCAATCTGGAACTATGCCCAAAGGGCTATAAATAACTGAATACCCTTTGATTCAGTAATACCACTTCTGGGGTTGTATCCCAAAGGGATCATAGAAGTGGGAGGAAGACACATATGTACAAAAATATTTATTGCAGCTCTCTTTGTGGTAGCAAAGAACTGGAAATTAAGGAGATGCCCATCAATTGGGGAATGGCTAAATAAGTTGTGGTATATGAATGTAATGGAATACTATTGTGCTATAAGACATGGGGAGGAAACAGTCTTCATATTCACTTGGAGAGGCTTAACTGATGCTAAGTGAGAAGAGCAGAACCAGGAAAATTTGTACACAATCAGACACATTGTATGTGTGACGACCAGCTTTGATAAACTGGACTCTTCTCAGCAATGCACAGGTTTAAGACAACTCTACAAGTCTCTGGATGGAAGGAGATATCTACGTTCAGAGAAAGATCTAGAAAGAACAGAGTTTAAATGAAGACTGAAGCAATCTAAAGGCTATTGTTCTTTTTTATGCTTGGTTTTCTTTCTTTTTCCCATTGTTCACACTATTGGTTACAACCCTTCTATACAACCAGACTATTGTACAATATGAAAGTATTTACAGATTTTATACTTGATTGCATGCCGCCATGGGGAGGGGAAAAAATTTGAAACTCAAGGGATTGTGGAATTGAATCTTGTAAACTAAAAGTAAATAAACAATTTTTTTAAAAAAGGGAAAAAAATAAATAAATGAAAAGGTTTGGTGATAGACTATGTAAAAGGGACAAAAGAATGAGAAATATACAAGATGTTTGAAGTTTCTATCCTGAGCGACTAGAAGAATGCCTATATTAAGTGACACAACTAGAGAAATTAAAAAGGAGAGGCAACTGAATGGGGATTGGGAGAAAAAAGGAATGATAATGAAGTTAGGTTTTGACATTTAATTTTAGGTGACAATAGTATATCTTATAGGCAACTAAAAACTGGAGTTTAAAAGTCTTTTGAAAATGTAGAATGGGGGCATTTTTAGTATAGAGGTAATACAATCCAGTAGATAAGATAAAATCTCATCCTGGTAAAAATCTGAATCGATTAACTTGGACCAATTCATGCATGAAATTGTCAATAATATATTTTCTAAGACTTTAGGTCAATATATAATATAAATAACAGGAATTCTAGAGCTCACAATCTTTAGTATACCATATATGCTTTCATCTAGATAATAAAAATGTTCAACAACAGGACTAAGGCTGAAGTCAAGTTAAGGTACAAAATATTTTCAAGAATGGCTTTCATTGGAGGTGGAGAGTGTGCAAGTGTTAAATATTGCATATGTTGTTACATGAAGTTGATCTGTGGTGGGTTTTGCTTAACCTTTTTTCCCTTTGGTGCAAAAAAATCTACTCTTTTCAATGCTTTGAAGTGATCAAAATTTATCCATGGATTTAACCTTGTGAGACAGGGTGTCATTTGTTTGTAACACATCCTAGGGTTATAGCATTCCTACCAAATCAAAACTTCAAGCTATTTCTCTATTAGTGTCTCTGAAAACATGGAAACCTTAACTCTCCTGGGGAAGGGACAAATGCCAGCTGATGCTTAAATTTCTTGTTTATGTATCTATATATCTATATAGACACATACATGTATATGTAAAAAGCTGTAAAAATAAAGTACAGATTTCTGACATGTTGATCTGCCTTCTAGCTTGCTCAATCTGATTACAAAAAAGTTTCTAGAACCCTAGAGCTAAAAAGGATATTTTCCCATCAATTAAACTCACTCCTATGACGAAAAAAAGAAACTGGGTCTCAGAGAGTTTAAATAGCTTACCTAAGGTCACGTGGATAGCTAATGGAAGAGTCTGGATAAGAATCTAGGCTGCCCAAATTTCAGTTCTGTGGTTTTTTTTTTCCATTAAACAACACTTAATCACCAGAGCTATTTAGATTTTGTTCTATTATTTTTGACAACCCATATATGTCAGTAATATCTATGCTTTTTCTACAAACTATATATATAAAGAATTGAAGGAATAAGGCATTTATTCAACATTATTACATGAAAAGTGCTATTTTATGCATTGTTGTATAGATGTGTACATATTTCTAAAGCCCCAGATCAGTAATTTCACTAGTGATCCTATGATCAAAACATGGTAATCCCTTTCTTGATATAAAATGAAATGTTACGTATAACTTACAAGCTACAGAATTGTCTAGGACATTGTCTTGTCCATGGCTGCACAGTTCTCCCTGATTGCAAGGCTGGCCCTCTATGCACTATACAATACTGACACTCTATGGTTAAAACCTTATATATATATCCAGAACTTAGAGATTGAAAATAAAAAAAAAAAAATCTTGGAAATGATGGAATACAAATCCAAGCCCGACAACAAAATGTATGCCCCCCCCCCCGCCCAAAAAAGATCATCCTAATTTATCTGAAAACAACTTTATAGCACACAGACAGTAACATCAGTGTTTTCTTATCACTTGTTGAGTGCTTCAGCTGTATACATGAGGCTTTATACTTTGCGGTTCCAATTGCATTACATGAACAGTTAAAAATGAATGGATGGAAATTAAATGTGTAAGGAAGGCCAGAAAAACTAGTAATTCATGCATCAAGTTGAGATTTTGATCACACATAGCAAAAGTAAGGTATTTCTAAAATGAATTCAGTAGGAACTTATGTTTTATTAATATTATTATGACAGTCATCTTTGAAAAGTGGTAGATATAGAAGAGTTAACAGTGTTAAAGGGACAGAATTTTGCTGTGGGAGTCAAGAGGCCTAAGTTCTAGTACTACCTAGCTGTGTGAACTTAGGGAACTTTAGTTCTTGGGGTCTCGTTGGCTGAAAGGACTGCATTAGACAAGAAAATTTCTTCTACTTCTAACATGTTATATTCTTTTTTTTAATCTTTTAATTTAATTTAATTTAATTTTGGGGGGGAAAGCAAGGCAATTGGGGTTAATTAACTTGCCTCAGATCACACAGCGAGTAAGTGTTATGTGTTTGAGGCTGCATTTGAACTCAGGTCCTCCTGACTCTAGGGTCTGTGCTCTATTCACTGTGCCACCTACCTACACAAAACATGCTGTATCCTTAAACATCTACTTACAGGCTGACCACGACCTGTATATACCCAACTATTTGTACTTCCAGAATTACAAAAGCTCAGTTAAAAGGAACCTCAAGAGGCCATTTAAGACATACTTGGAAAAGAATCCCTCTACAATATATCTGACCCTTGGGTAGATGGCTGCAGGGACCCTCTTTAAGATCCCACTGCCTGGAACAAAGTTGTTCCTTATCTTTCCTTGTTGTAGGTGCTATCTTGAACACTTGTTTAGTCCCAACATGAATCCTGCTTCTCACCTTTCCAATGTCACTATAGAGAGGAGTGTATGTTTGCCTGTGGTAATAGGTTGAACAGCAGAGATGTAGATGTGGAAGAGAGAAAAGGGGAAGAGGAAGCTTCAAGATAGCTGCTCTTTCCACCTAATTACTGTGAATGTCTTGGCAGGTACCACATACCACTGTCTCTTCCCTTCACCTATATATAAAGCCTTTGTCCTTTGCCTCACTGTAGGATCAAAATCTTAGCACCTGTAATAAAATGCCCAGAGTATCTTTCTTCTTCAACACGTAAAAGTTATTTTAAAAAGTGTCTGGGTTAAATTGTGAAATGCAGATTTATTTTTATAGTGGCAAAGACCCACCAATTTTATCTGTTTTGTATGTATTTTTCCCTACACCTTAGAAGAAGAAAAATATGGCATTGTAGCTGGGACAAGCAATTCCCTAATTGCTTAAATTTTTATCTTTTCTGATTCTATATTGTTAGCATGGAAATTTCAAAAAAGTCATATGCTTATTTCTGGGATAAAAGAGCAGGTGGGAAGCAAAGAGACCAAATTCTCTTCCAAACTAGTTAAGAAAAAGAGAAGGCTCTCAGAGCTCCCGGATAGTAGAAATAAAAAGGTAATATGAGGGTCAGTGCTTGGGAACTTTAAAACATAAACAACCGATCTGGAGTTTGTGGACCCAGGATGTAAAAATGTCACTGAGGTTTGGATAAGCAAGAGACCCCCAGCCTCCCTCGACTTTAGGCTTGAGCCCATATATCCTAGAGCTTTACCATAATAATATTGTTTGCTTGTTTGGGGGAAATTACAAAACATGTTTAAACAACTGATTTACAAATGAACTTCTGGAATACAACCTATTCATAAGGTAAGTAATGCCTGACTAGTAACAGTTGTGTGTACGTTTCTTTCTTTGGATTTATTTCTTCCTTCCTCCATAGTGAATGCAAAAGCATGTACTTGATTGCTACCACTGAAATAAAACATCTTAAAATAGCTGACTCAATACTTTTAGACAGAAGTGAAAAGTGGGACTAATGCACTTCAAGAAAGAAAGCCTTCCCCTTCAGAAAATTACCACTTAAGAATATGGTAATTACTTAATGCTATGTAGTGAACAGTATCTACAGTGACTGTCAATTATATAATTGTTTAACTATTCAATACAATTAAATATTAAACTATGAATAAAGTATAATAATCATAAATAAAAAGAGATATGACTGATGAAAAACTGCCACTGACAAACATCTAGTTTTTAAAAAGCATTCCAAAACAATGTATACTCACTTCATCAGTGAGTTCTCCAAATACTGTTAAGACATCTATTAGAAGACTTGCAGTATAGAAGGACTTGATCATGTTTCTGTAAAAGAAAAACATTTTTTTGTTTTTAGCTGGGTATATTAAATGCAGAATTAAAAACACGTATTAGGAAAGCAGAAATTCTAAAAATATAAATTTTAAAAGTAATTCAAAATTACATATAATCATATTTTAGGAGGTGAGAGAGATGATCAATTTGGGGAATATGTAGTAACTTTTTATAATCTAGGACTCAAGGGACAATATATTTTTATAGTTAACCTTATTATAACAAATATTCTGGTATTTACATTTGTAAAATGCATTCTGCGGCAATAAGTTATCTCACGAAAAAAACCATTTAATCATTTGGAATACTTTTCCAAGGGATTTTTAAAACATAATTCATCAATAATCTTTACAAAACTAGAAAGCAGATTTTTATTATGGAAAAATTACTAATCACAAGATTATTGAACAAAAGGATATAGCCATATTATTAGTTCAGCAGTTTTGACCCAACAAGAATTAACATTATCAATTTTTTTTCAGATGATTTTGTAGCTAGGTGGTACAGTGGATATATAGTTGGACCAGGAGCCAGAAAGACCTGAGTTCAAATCCTGCCACTGATACTCACTAGCTGTGTGAACCTGTGCAAGCCATTTAATCTCTGTCTCACTTCATCTATAAAATAGGAATAGAAGAGCACCTACCTCCCAGAACTGATGTGAGGATAAAATGAGATATTTGTAAAGCATTTTGCAAACCACAAAGTACTATATATATAAGTGCTCTTATTTTAAGGTCCATATACAATTTGTTGCAAAGTATATTTAAATCCTACACATTAGGAAATTAGTTAGTTGGGAACTAAAAGTAAATTAGTTAAATGTATGGGAGATAACTATTCATTACCTTTGGATATACTTGCCTTTAAAGAGTAAAAAAAAAAAGTTTCCAAATAAAATATAAAACTAGAAAAACCATGTTTTCTTCTTTTTTGCTTACTTGTGAAATCTCCCAGCGCGATCTTCATTGTCTGCGTAAAGGAACATTTTCAAAGCATAGCTCTCCACATGGGCACAACCAACTATTTCCTGAGTAATAGCTTCATTATCACCCAATTGCTTTTTAAGCTGAAATGAAATGAGAAACATTACTTTTTGGGGGTCCCTTAAAGTGACTGCTATAGTGATCAGATTTAAAAATAAATATGGAAAGAAAATACTTGCATATATAGCACCCAACAGCTACTTTAAAACACTACTGGATTATCAAATAATATATTAAGTAGTGTCCAAAATATAGATATTATTTTTTCCCAAAATATAAATTGATTTAAACATTTTAACTTTTTTCTACAATAAAAAAAAGCCTTTCATTTTGGTGATAGAGACTTATTATGATATACAATATATATATATTTTAAAAATATATATTACATTAAATATTACTGGTATATGATGAAAAGGCTTTCTTAAATCGACCAAAAAAAGAACTAAACTTAGAGTTTTAAATGGGAGACATTTTTAATTTATACAATATATACATTAATTCATTGTAGTTTTGTGCGTCTACACATTTTCCCCATGTAAAGCATTTTGTGCAGTGCTTTATAAAAATATCAACAACTTAATGAAAAAGGTGTCCCTATTTTTATTATTTAAAAAACCGAAACAACGTAAAGATTTAAAAGCATAAATGATCTGTACTCTGATTTAATGGCTTCTTTTCAAAGATGTTAAGAATATCAAAAGTTTCAGGTTCCCTAATAAAGTCAGCAAAACAAACGATACAGTTACGGGTAAACAGGTGGATTTACAGCTCCTAAACAGACTAACTGTCTGCATTTAAGGAAATCTTGGGTTTCTGGTAGAACAAAAACAAAAAAGACCACAAGACATTACCTTACAGTTTCTATACTGCCAAAAGATTTTTCAAGGAAACTTTGAATTCTAGATTTATGTTTTTTATGCAATATTGTAAGCTAGTCAACTATATAACATAGAAAGCCTGGCAGAAATGTATGTACTCTGAAACTCATAAAAAATATAGCAAACTTCAAGTTTTTAACATGATGTAAACAAGCATTATAATATAAATTAGCCTTTACTTTGTACAAAGAATAAACTTGCCCTTTATGCTCATTATCTAGATGGCATTAAATCAACATTTCATTTTCACTTCAGTTCCACAAATTTAAAAAAAAAAATCTTTTTACCCCTTAGGGACCTATCAGCAAACACAAAGATTCTACTGTAAAAAGAAAATATAAAATTGTAGAAAATATGGTGAACTTGTCAGAGATTTTAAAATATCTGATATACAAATGTATAATTTAACAAAGGAAACAAAATTGTCCCATCTGTTTGTTTCCCCCTCTTCCGTAGTCCTTGTTTTCTTCCATTAATTAAAAATAAAAACTACTGATGCTTTTTGTATATCTATTAACATCCACTAACCTATCAATCCATTCCCTCTGAATAGATGCACTGTGTATTTGTGTCTGTGTATACAAACAAGACTAATCAATATATTTTTCAAATCTAAGAATGTGTTTCTCATAAACCAATTGCAACCAGTGAGCAAGCAAGCCTAGATATAGCAGCAATGCACTTTGTCATGGAGAAAGAAGATGGCAGGTGCCAGGCAAGTCAAATGACCAACACAGCCTCACCTAGCACTTCTGCTAAGTGGAGATATCCCAGGACCATATACTCAAGAGCCCTAGAAATGGTATTATGTCCCAGACTGTTTCTAGTATAGGCCACACAGACCTTGTAGAGAATGGTTCAAAATCCATGCTAAATGCTTGGGCATACAAAAATGAAAAATGACACAATCCTTAACCTTTAAGCATTATTAATTATTGTATTTTGCATATTCTGGCTCTGCAAAACCTGTTATAGATAAACTACCTTCAGTCAGTAACAATTAGAGCAACAATTTGAAATTGGAGAGAAATAATTTTTTTCTTTCTTTTTTTCTTTTTTTGCTTTTGTGGAGGGCA
This sequence comes from Pseudocheirus occidentalis, assembly GCA_028646575.1. Classification (NCBI taxonomy): domain Eukaryota; kingdom Metazoa; phylum Chordata; class Mammalia; order Diprotodontia; family Pseudocheiridae; genus Pseudocheirus; species Pseudocheirus occidentalis. Next base: position 301,677,225 of record CM053593.1, read on the forward strand.
GTTGGGGTTAAGTGACTTGCCCAAGGTCACACGGCTAGTTTTTTGTGTTAAGTGTCTGAGGCCGGATTTGAACTCAGGCACTCCTGACTCCAGGGCCGGTGCTCTATTCACTGTGCCACCTAGCCGCCCCAGAAATAATTTTTTTCAAGGAACAATTATTTCACAATTAATTTAACAATTAATAACAAAGCAAAGAAATTTGGGTGTCTGAATGAATTTTTCACTTTTCAACTAGTTCTATAAAAACTGCATAACTGGAGAAAGGAATTAGTGCAGACTGAAAGATGACTACAGAAGACAGTACAAATATAAGCACTTATGGTGGAGACACAACTTTGTAAGTAGACAGAGCACTGGAGACAGTTCATCTGGTCACTGGACAGAAGAACCATGTAAATCCCTCTCTCTCACCTGCTTCCCTGCTGCCAATGCTCACTAGAAACAGTCATTTTTAAAAACATATTTCACCTTAAATTTATAATCATAATGAGTACAAGTTTTTAAAAATGCATCAAGTTATACTAAAGTAATATCTTAGACCACCCTTACATGTGTAATAAAAAATACTTGAAAAACAAAAACTTAATTTACAAAAGAAAACACATGAGATGATAATCCACTTTAAAAAATATATAAAAGAGAACACTTTCAAATACTCTTCACTAGAGAAAGGTAAGACGCTGTATCATTTGTCATTTTTGTATTTCCTAGCACCTAGTATAGTGCCTGGTACAGAGAAATTACTCAACAAATGTGTGTTGATTTGATTTATTTTTTCAATATTTTAAAAGATCCCTTTCATTGGCATGGGTATTCTTAGAATGAGATGGATGGGGGCAATGATGTCTTGTTCCTATCTGGTTTTATACAACAGTATGTATTCCTAAGAGTGCGATATTTTAAAATGCATTTCTCTTAATACTTTTATGTACTGGAACTACTCACCACAGTGAGGCAAAGGAAACATGACAAGTTAACAAAAATTCCAAGATTTTATTCCAACATTCTGGAACATTAATTATGACATGAATTACTAATGTTACTTACAGCTTCTAGCTGATCCATAAGCTTTGATAAAAATTTTCGGCATTCAGGAGTCTTACTGTCAATTTTCATTCCAGTTTGCATTGCATATAAACGACCTTTAAAGAAAAGGAAAAATAACAAGCAATAACTAAGCAAATCAAAACAACAGGACAAAAATGTTCTAAACAATAGCTCAATTTAGCTACTTCACTGAGTTTGAAATAAGTTGCAAAAATTACTGCATGACAATTCAAATTTGAATAGAATTAACAACTAAAAGCAATATTTTAACTCACTATGGATTTAAGTAGAAACTTATCAAGTAAGTCAAACAAGCATTTATTAAGTACCAACTATATTTCAAAAGCTGAGGACACAAATACAAAGAATGAAACAATTCCTACTAAGAAAGAGCTTAAATTCTAAATGGGTAGATGAGTACATTATATACATTTATACAATTTAAGTAAAATTACAATATTATCCAAAGAAACTGTGAAAATCAACGTATAATTAAGAGAAAAATATTTTGCACATGTGCTATACATTTGGCATTTTGCCAAATAAGTAGAATACAAAGGGATAAAAGATAGTCATTGCTGCCAGGTCTAGAAAGATACAGTAGGAAATATAGAAGGAAAATGGGTAAGAATATTGGTATAGATAATAAATACTTCATGAGTTCAGGCAAGTCAAAGTTTGGAAGGAAGGGCAGGACCTTTTGATAGGATTCAATTTAGCAAACATCTGCTTAGTATCTTCTATGCAAAAGGCACTGTGGATACAAAGACAAAAAAGAAAGTAGCACTGACTTCAAGGAGCCTGTATTCTACTGAAAACTCAATTTGTACAGAGATAAATTCTAGGTTATTTTACGAGGAACAGTACTATTAATAACTGGAGATAGAATGGGAGATTTCTCATAGAAATGGAAAAGGTATAAGCAACAGCAAATAGCTCATTTTGGCAGACGCATATAGAGTAGGACGACAAACAACAGGCAAAAAGGCTATCCAAACTGTGGAAGGCATTAAATGTGAGGTCAAGGAATTTTCAGTTATTTATTCAATAATACAGAGCTACTGAAGGTTTTTAAACCAAGGAACGCATAACAAAAACTACGTTTCAGAATGATTAATCTGTCAGAAGCTTAGTGGATAGACTGGGAAAAAGACTGGAGGTAGTGAAATGAGCTAGGAGGTGTTTGTGATAATACTGGTGTAAGCTGCCTAGACAAGTCTCACAGATGTAGAAAGAGAAGGCAAAAGTTACAATAAACTCTAAAAAAAAAATTCAATGGAACTGTCATTACTGGCAACATTTGGAATAACGATACTTTTGAATTTGAGGAAAGAAAAGTTATTCTAGTTAAGCAAAGTGTGAGCAAATGAAGTAGTGAAGTCTAAGTGTAACTAAAGTTAAAGCATCACTGGCACTTGGAAAAAGTCAACTAAAAACAGATTTAGAACCATCTCATCACTTATGCTGAATGATTAAACATTTTTATATCATTTATTATGTGATTTTATATTCACTATGAGTTTAAGTACTAACCAAGCAGGAGGAGCTGCAATAGGGGTAGGAAACTTTAAATATTGGCTATGGCTTCAACTCTAAATACCAATTATTATTAAAGATTTTAATACCATAAAATCTGAGAATAACCGAGCAAATCACTGAAAAAAAATGGAACCAGAGACTACTTTTAAAGAACTGGATTTTTTTCCAAGTATAATGTGCAAAGAACTAATAGCTTACAAAATAGCACCAAGAAGGGTTTTCAGGATACCATTAATGAATAAATTAGAATGTGACAGTATGTTTTTGTATGTATCAAATATACTGCTAAAGAGATTTTAGATGCTTGAATATAAAGATGCTTGAAAATTTACTTTATTAAATATTTTATTCTGAAACTTAAAAAAAAACCTATTAATCTGTTAAACTCCCTCAACAACTACATTCCAAACTAGCCCTGTTTAAATGATCAGAAATTAGCCAGCAGAACTAAATTAGAGAGGTTTTCCTGCAAGTCAGAATAATATGAAATCATCCTGTCTACCTGCAGCTCAAATGATCAAAGAACTGAGACCCAAGAGCAAATTTGAATTATTCAAGGTTAGAGTAAGTTAACAGAAATCATGTAAGTAAAATTCAGTTAAATTTTGAACTCATATTCAGAGTTTCTTATTTTACAGAAAAAAACAATGACTAATTTATTAAGATAAATATTACTGAAAAATTCTCATAAAATTCATTGTTTTATAATAATGTAAAAGTTTATATAACTTGAAATTTTACATTTCTAAGACTTAAAATAAGAAACACTTGGAAGCAATTTATATACAAAACTCCATGAGCAAGTTCATGCAAAAGTTAAGATGGACAACTGGTGTCTGCAAAAATTATGTTGTCTTAAAAATAGTAACATAACTCGGCAAATATTTTAAAAAGTATGCAGAAATCAATATTAATTTCAATCTTAAACCAATGTCATTTTTCTGAAAATCAACTGATTCTATAAAGACATGAGATGACCAAATTGGTCATACTGGTATACTGGACAGATTTCCTAGTTTAAAAACTCTCAATTTTATTTCTGAGGATATATTTGACATCTGGATTAAAGTAAGCTCTTCGGGGAGCAGAGCCAAGATGGTGGTGTAGAAGCAGGAAAACTCCATGAGCTCTCTCCATAACCATTTCAAACACCTATAAAATATGACTCTAAACAAACTTTGGAGCTACAGAACCCACAAAGCGACAAAGAGGAACAAATCACCTGCTGAAGGCAGACTGGCAGGCCACTGGGAACAGTCCACTGCAGCACACTGGGAGCTAAGCCCAGCATAGAGACAGCCTGATCAGCCATGGCTGGAGGGACTTCAGGATAGTGGATCACCAGCAGCTATGGACATTTCCAGAATTATCAACCCATAAATGCCAAAGGCAAAGGAAAAGTTCAGTGTGAACTTTGAAAAGGGGAATGGAGTGCACGGTCTGGCCTCTGCTCCCGGAAGGGAGAAGCAGCTCAGTTGAAGCAGCCATTCAGACACCTCCACGTGTCTGCTTCAGAGCTGCTGGTCTGCAGATCATAGGGGGACAAAGCGACTATTCTGAGGGGTAACTACTCTTGCTTTAACCTGCTTGGATCAGGATTGCTGTCTTGGGTGGAATTCCTGGGGTGTGTGACCAGGTGCCAGAGCCTGAGGCTTCAGAGAGGGCATCCAAATAATAGCTCCAGCAGCTGCGAAAACACCAGTGATTTGGGACAAAGCCCTCCTCTCTGGAAGCAGAGTTCTACTGTGGCAAAAAGCTCAAAAGTCAAGCAATTGAGTGGTAACATGAGCAAGCAAAGGAAGCAAAGTAAACACAGCAATCCAATTTTAGATTCCTTTTTGGGGGACAAAAAAGATCACAGCATGGAATGGGAGGAAGACAATGAAGTCAAAACTCCTGCACCAAAAGCTTCCAAGAAAAATATGAACTGATTACAGACCAAAGAGGAGCTTAAGAAGGATTTTGAAAACTGAATAAAAGAAGTAGAGGAAAAATTGGGAAGAGAAATGAGAATGTGCAAGAAAATCATTAAAACTGAGTAAACAAAGTGACTGAAGAAAATAACATCTTAAAAAATAAGACTAACTCAGATGGCAAAAGAGGCTCAAAAAGCCAATGAGAAGAATGCCTTAAAAAATATGATTTTGCCAAATGGAAAAAAGAATTTCAAAAGCTCACTGAAGAGAATAATTCCTTCAGAATAAGACTGGAGCAAATGGAAACGAATGACTTTATGAGAAATCAAGATACTATTAAAAAGAATGAAACAAATGAAAAGATAGTAGGCAATTTGAAATATTTCATTGGAAAAACCACTGACCTGGAAAATAGATCCAGGAGAGATAATTTAAAAATTACTGGACTATCTGAAAGCCATCATTAAAAAATGAACTTAGAAATCATCCTTCAAGAAATTCTCAAGGAAAATTGCCCTGATGTTTTAGAACCAGAGTGCAAAATAGAGGCTGAAAGAATTCACCAATCACCTCATGTAGAGATCACCAAAAGAAAACTCCTAGGAATATTATAGCCAGGTTCTGGAGTTCCCAGATCAAGAAGATATTACAAGCAGCCAAGAAGAAACAATTTGAATACTGCAGAAACACAATCAGGATAACACAAGATCTAGCAGCTTCTACACTGAGGGATCAAAGCATTTGGAATATGATGTTCCAGAAGTAAAAGAAGCTGGGGTTAAAATGAAGAATCACTTACCTAGCAAAACTGAGTATAATGTTTCAGGGGAAAATATGGTTATGCAATGAAATAGAGGACTTTCAAGCATTCTTGAAGAAAAAACCAGAGTTGAATAGAAAATCTGACATTCAAATACAAGAAGCAAGAGAAGCATGAGAAGGTAAACAGGGAAAAGAAATCATGAGAAACTTATTAAAGTTTAACTATTTACATTCCTCCCTGGAAAAACAATAACTGTAACTCATCAGACTTTTCTCAGTATGAGGATAGAGGAAAGGAATATATATGTATACATACATATGTATGCATAGGAGGTTGTATGTGTATATAAATATATATGTGAGTGTGGGCATATGTATGTTCATGTATACATAGACAGCACAAGATGAATTGAATATAAAGGGATGAAAAAATGATAATTGTAACTTATGAAACTTTTCTCAGTTTGAGGATAGGTGAAGGGAATATAAATAAGTATATATATATACACACACATACATATATGTCTATATAGGAGGTTATATGTATATGAATTCATATGTGAGTATGTATATTTTTATATGTGTGTGTGTGTGTGTGTGTGTGTGTGTACAGGTATACATAGACAGAGGGCACAGGATCAATTGCATAGGAAGGGATAATACTTTAAAGTTGAAATTGCAAGATAAGAGAGGACTATAATGAGAGAAGATGGGGAGAGACAGAATGGGGTAAATTATCTTTTATAGAAGAGGCAAGAGAAAACTGTTACAATGGAGGGGAAGAACAGGAAGGCAAAAGGGAATAGGTCAACCCTACCCTCACTGAATTTGGCTTAGGGAGTAAATGACGTACACACTAAATAGAGTATCTAGCCCTACAAGAGAGTAGGGGGGAAGGGGATGAGAGGGGGGATGATGGA
>CM053593.1:301692003-301708155 GCA_028646575.1 Pseudocheirus occidentalis
TTCCAGGTCAGTGGTTTTTTCAAGGAGATATTTCATACTGCTTTCTATTTTTTCATTTCTCTGTAACTGTTTAATAGTACCTTGGTTTCTCATAAATTCATTAGCTTCCACTTGCTCCACTCTAATTCTGAAGGAATTATTCTTTTCAGAATGCTTTTGAGATTCTTTTTCCATCTGGCAAATTCAACTTTTTAAGGCATTCTTCTCCTCATTGGCTTTTTGGGCCTCTTTTGCCATTTGAGTTAATTTGTTCTTTAAGGTGTTGTTTTCTTCAGTCAGGTTGTTGACTCTCTTTTCATGATTTTCTTGCATCTATTTTCATTTCTCTTCCCAATTTTTCCTCCACTTCTCTTATTTGGTTTTCAAAGTCCTTTGTAAATTGATCCATGGCTTGTAGGCAATCTTCATATTTCTTGGAAGCGTTTATGTGGGAGTCCTGACTGTGTTGTCTTCCTCCCGTTCCATGCTTTGATCCTTTTTGTCCCCAAAAAAGGATTCTAGAGTTTTATTGCTGTTCTTACTTTGCTTCCTTTTTCTCATGTTGGCCAGTCAATTAATTGCTTGATTTATTTTTTTAGCTCTGTGGAACTCTGCTTCCAGGGGGGAAAGCTCTGCCACACATCACTGGGGTTTTCACAGCTGCCAGAGCTATTAGATGGGTGCTGCAGCACCCACCAGCTTTGGCTTGCTGAAAGTGCACCCCAGGACCACCATCTGAAACCACAGTACAGATCCAGGCTGCTCAATGCAAGAGCTTTTGGCCCTGATCAATCGTCTTGGCCCCCCTACAATCTATCAGCCAGGAGCTCTGAAGCAGCCCAGTGGAGGCAGATGCCGTTTCCCACCACTACTTGCCGCTTCCCTGCCCTGGGGGCAGTTCAGTCAGACTGCTTTTTTCCCCCCCAAATTTAGCTTGAATTCCACTAACCTTTCTCTTAGTCTTATTTCTCTTTGCTTGATAAATGTGAAAGCTGCTCTCACCACCTCCGATCTGTTCTCCTGTAGACTCCAGCTGCAGCTCCTCCCAACCACCCTGGTGCCAGGCCGCGGTTTCAGGCTGGGCTGTCCTCAGCTCTCAGGCTTGGCTGGCTTCCACTCCCAGCCTGCCGTGATGAGCCCCACCTGCCGAACCGCCTTCAGCAAGAGATATGTTTTCTGTAATTCTGTGAGTTTTGGAGCCCTAAAATTTGTTTAGAGTCATATTTTATGGCTATTTAAGGTGGCTGTGTGGGAGTTGCAAAACTTTGCTGCTTCTACTCCAGGCATTCTTGAGTAAAAAACCAGAAATGAAAAGAAAATTTGGCATTCAAACACATGAAGCATGAGAAGGTAGACATGGAAAAGAAACCATAAGGAACTTATCAATGTTCAACTATTTACATGCCAAGATAGAAAAATGAGAATTGTAACTTATGAAACTTTTCTCAGTATGAGGATAGCTGAAGGGAATATAAATGTGTGTGTGTATATATATACACACACATATATATGTATATATACACATATGTCCATAAAGAAGGGTATATACGCATATGAATACATATGGGAATGTGTGTATATATGTATACATAGACAGAGGTTACGAGGTCAACTGAATAGGAAGGGATGATATTTTAAAAGGTAAAATTAAGAGTTAGGAGAGGAACAGAATGAGAGGAGACAGGGAGAGACACAATGGGGTCAATCATTTCATACAGAAGAGGCAAGGGATAACAGTTACAATGGAGGGGAAGAATGGGAAGGCAAAAAGGGAATGCATCAACCTTAGTCTCATTGTGGCTTAGGGAGGGAATGGCATACAGTCTAAAATGTGTTGCTCTGCAGGAGAATAGGGGGAAAGGGATGAGAGGGGTGATGATGGAGGGGAGGTTGGGGGAGGGAGGGTTGTTAGAAGCATACACTTCAGTAAAGGGACAGGGACATAGTAGAGAACAGAACAAGTGGAGGGTGGGATAGAAATGGAAATATCGTCAGTGTTACACAATATGTCCATCGTGGAGATGTGCTGTATAACCTACACATGTACGGCCTATATTGAACTGCCTGTCTTTCCAGTGGGAGTGGGTGACAAGTGATGAAGGGAAAGAAACTAGAATTTAAAGTTCTAAAATCATATGTTAAAAAAATTAAAAAACACATATAATTGTTTTTATTATTATTTACATTATTTAACTTGATTATTTACATGGGAAATAAGATATATAGGCACTGTGATAGGGAGATCCATCTTGCTCTCCCAGAAAGTCAGAGGGGTCATGGGGGAGGATATGGGAAAAAGCAGATTGGGGGATGGGGTATACACTGGGATTACTGTTTTGGGGGGTGGGTAGGGGAAACACAGGGAGAAAATCTGTAACTCAAAATCTTGTGGAAATCAATGATGTAAACCAAAAATAAACAAAAGTTAACTATCTCCCTTACAAAAAAAGAAAGTTTACTGTTGGCTCTGGATATATGATAAAGCCAACTCTGCCAATTTCTTTATCTGCTTTTCAGAGAACCTGTGAACTATCTTTCCAATTGGTTGCAACTTTCTACTGTCTTCTGAATTTGGTTATAGCAAAAAACACAAAGAATGATGATTTAGTTCTTTCATTATACTCACATTTAGCATACCAAAATCTAGTTTAATTTTTGTAGGTCTAAAAATTTGGTGATTCTTTATATTCTCTGCCATCTTTTCTGCCTACTCTTCTATCAGTAATTCACTACAGAAACAGAAGGATAGTAAACAGGACAGAAAGTCACTCTGTATTTTTGTTTCAAATATTACAAAGAAAAAAAAACTAACTGAAAGAAAACAGACTACAAACAAAACATTATGTAAGGAAAACTGAAAGAGGATAACTTGATCAAGAATCCTTAAACCAAACCAAAAGGCCATTTCCCTGAAGTAAGTGGCCAAAGGATATGAAGAAGAAATACTGAAAAGAATAATTATTAACGAACACGAAAGAAGTCTCCAAATTACTTCTAATAATAGAAAGGAAAATCAAAACAACCTGAGATTTTACCTCATATTTGTGAACTTGCAGTTAGCTGGCATAGTGGATAGAGTCTGGAGTCTGTGCCTAGAGCCTGTAAGTTTCTTTTTCTAAAATTCAGATTTGACCCCAGACACTTATTAGTTGTGTGATGTGGGGTAAGTCACTTAATTCTGTGTGCCTCAGTTTCTCATCTATAAAGTAAGCTGGAGAAGGAAATGGCAAACCATTCTAGTATCTTTGACAAGAAAACCCCAAATGGGGTCACAAAGTGTCAGACATGACTGAACTGACTGAACAACAATGAATTTGCAAAGATGATAAAAGAAGGAAATGGTTAATTTTGGAGGGGCTGTGGGAAGATAGGCACACTTGTGAATCAGTACAATCATCTTGAAAAGCAATTTGGAGTAATGTAAATAAAGTGACTAAAAGATCTAACCTATAGATTCTGCTGCTAAGCATATATGCTATAGAGTCATTAATAAGAAGCCCTCACATACATCAAAATATTTATAGCAGTGCTTTTTGTGACAAAAAGTTGTAATGTAGATGTGCATTGACTAAGGAGTTCCTAAACAAATTTGGACATGTGAATGTAATGGAATACTGCTGCGCTGGAAGGAAAGATGAATATGACAAGTACAGAGAAACCTGGAAAGACTTGAACTCATGTAAGTGAAGTAAGCAGAGCCAGTAAACAATATACACAATGACTACAAAATCTGAATGTAAAGAATAATCATGGTTAAAAACTAGAAGTGAATGTTATAAAATTACAAAGAACAAGCATGGCTCCAAAGAAGACATAGGAAAAAAAAAAAAAACATCTCCTCCCTCATCTTTTGCAGGGATAGGAGGTCCATAGGTGCGGTACACTACACATATTTTCAGACTTTATATTTGCTGATTATTTTCTCTCATTTTTCCTGTTATTTTTGTTTCCTTAAAAATATTCTTTTTTATATGAGATGAATCTGAGAGTCATATGGAAAGAAGTTTAGATGATATAAACAAATATATCAATATGTCAATCAGTCAAAAAGTATTGATTAAGCCCCTATTATGCGCCAGGCAGTCTCACACACACACACACACACACACACTTGCAGAAGGTAGGATTTTCTATGACATTTGAAGGAAGCTAGGCAGGAGAGATGAAGGAAGAATTCTATGCATGAGGGACAATAAGTGAAAATGTTCCAAGTTGGGAGATGACAGGTCTTAGTGTGAGGAACTCTGAGGAAGTGATTTCACTGGGTTGCAGAGTGCATTGGTGAGGACACAAGGAGACTAGAAAGTTAGGAAGGGGACAAATTGTGCAGGGCTTTAAAAGCTAAATAGAAGATAATATATTTGATCCTAGAGACAATAGGAAGTCACTGGAGTAGTCTGAATGGGGGTGGGGTACTATGGTCAAATAAGTGCTTTGAAAAGATCAATTTGATAGCTGAGTGCCTTTTACCTTTCTTTGTATCCCACCATTGTTGTTTTTACTCCTATTTATATGCCTGCTGATCAAAGCTAGCAAAAATCATGAAGTACTGTTACATTTTCACATGTTCTCCCCTAATGCCTGGATCTCTCTCTCTTTATCTTTCCTTACTGGCTTCCTTCAAATTTCTGCTAAAATCCCACTATCTCCCTAGCTAATTTCTTTGACATGTTAATTATCTCCAATGCATCCTCTGTGTGTATGTACACACACATACATGTACATACATGCATACATATACACAAACAAACAAGGGTATTGGGTCAACAGTTAGGAAGACCTGAGTTCAAATCTGACACTTTCCTTCTGGCTATGTGACCCTGGGCAACTCATTTAACCTTTGCCTCAGTTCCTTTATCTGTAAAATGGGGATACTAACAGTACTTACCTCTCATATTTATTGTGAGGCTCAAATGAGGTAATAACTATGAAGTGTTTCATTTGCACAGTGCCTGGAACATAATAAGCGCTATATAAATCTATATAAATGTTAGCATGTGTGTGTGTGTGTGTGTGTGTGTGTGTTTCTATATTGGCATAAAAAGTCTGGATTAGGAAGGCTTCTTGTAGAATGCAGGATTTTAGATGGGACATGAAGGAAATGAGGAAAGTCAGGAAATGAAGATGAGGAAGGAGGGAGTTTCAAGCATGGTGAACAACCAGTGAAAATGCCTGGAGTTTAAAGATGAAGTGTCTTGGATAGATTACAGCAAGGGGGGCAGTAGTACTGAACTGAAGAATATGTGGAGGTGAAAAGGTATAAGGATTAGTGAGAAAAGTGAGTTACTTTAATTATGGCTTGCTTCTGTTTTTCTTATTTCTTCAATTGTCTGTATTCTATCACTTCTTTCATACTTTCCAGTTTTTGTATAAAAAATATAAGCCTTTTAGACACAACTGTTAGTATTCCTTCCCTTCCCTAAGATAAACTAACAAAAGAGCATGGTGACTATAAAATGTGAATCTTCTGCTATTTTCAGCAGGCTGTTCCAAGTAGCTACATCTTTGGTTCCAAAGATTTTTTTCTCTCTAGAAGTATTTGCATTTCAAGAAGTTTAGAAACTGAAAGAAGATTTTAAAAAGCTGATTTATGGAGCTGTGGCTTTATTATGTTATATTTTATTTGAATATATTTACAAAACAAAGGATAAAACACTTTGGGATATAGTATTAGCCCTCCGGAGTAGGGCTATTGTTTTATAACAAGTTTCCTCTTTAAAAAAAAAAAAATCATCTTTGTATCTAAAGAGAGCAGAGAAATAGAACTGATTCAAAACTATTTAATACTTCTACATTTTGGTTTCCAATATTCTTATATATTTTTGCTATAATTTGCCAAAAAAAAAAAAAAAGAATTACGCTTTTGAAGTGGAAATTTAAAAACACAGTTTCCTGTACTTTTCTAAGAGGCAAAATTAAATGTACATTCTCTATCTGTTTATGGACTTTATAATATATTTGAATAGCATCTAAAATTAAATGCAATTAGCAAAAACAATTTTGTTGCTCAAAATTACTGCTGGTAAGGTCAGCCTTCCCAGATACATATTTTTATGTGTAAGCCCTTCACTTGAAGGGCTGAATCTTCTCTAGGACAAGTTTTTAAAATTAAAAAGTAGTTTTCATATTTCTTAACTTCTCCAGTAGAGAGAAAAAAAAATTTACCTTTTCTAACATACATTACTAAAAAACATAATGAAACTTTTTTATCTATTCTGGAAACAAGGTAAGTTAACTGAAAAAAAATCCATCTAATCTATTTCTATATTAATTTTAAAATATGAAGCAAGAAGAAGGAAACCTTTTTAGTACAGACCTGTGTTACAGAGAAGCAATTTATCTTAGCAAAAGAAACACAATTAAAATGAAGACCCAAAACGAACATTTAAGTGAACAGTAAATTAACTACTAAAACAGAATAAATATACTTGTGGTTAGATATCATTTAGGAAAATATAATTTAATTATTGAATTTCACCAACTAAAAGTGTTTGCTTTTTATGAATAAATTTTATTTGATCTTGAATTATGAAGCATATTTGAAAAGAGATTAAATACTTTCCTATTCAATTTAAATTGGATGTGAGGCAGCTGTTATACAAATATTTAATAATCTGAAAAAATGTTCAATTTAAAGCACCATAAAACAATTATCTTTATAATGAAGCATTAGTTTACCCAACATTATGAAAAAATATTGAGGAATAAAATAATATGAAAATAACAAAAAGGCTGATTGAAGTATAGAGTCTAATAGGACCAAAGGTTATAGTGAAACTAACCTAACAAATGTCTCCCACTTGTATCACAAAAATAAAAAGTAGATTTCTAAAAGCTGGTTATTTTATATTTATGTTAAAAGTAATGCTAACATCGTAGAATAGGAGTTATCATCAAAATATCTTTGAAATGATATACCAAACAACCTTTTAAAAAAAAGCTGAGATCAAAGCTCTGTGGGGTGAATTTTACTCACAAGAGTTATCACTGTCTCTTGGAGTACTCTTGTTCTTTACCCTGCCACAAAAGAAAGAAATAATTCCTTTTTAGGACACCTTGCTCTCTTCCTATTTCCAAATTGTTCCTCTTCAGCAACTTCAATGCTACCCATCCTAATGCCCCACTCCAGATCTGGCAGGCCATTTCACTTTGCCCTCCCATTCTATTATATCATCATCATCATCATCATCATCATCATCATACTTAACTTTGATTTTAGCTCTCTTGCTCCTTTTATCTTCTGGCACCAAGAACTGGTTCCTACCAGATCATCCTCTATCTCTAGGTATCCCTTCCAGTACTATTGCAGCACCTTTTCTCATATCCTTCATTCCCCCTCCCCTTGAATATGCCTTATTTTCCTTTGCCACTTCCAGAATTTCTTCCCTCTGCCATTCAGCAGCCTCTCTTTATTTGGGATTTATTATTTGATTTATTATCCAAATGGCTGTTTTCTATTGACCTCCAGCAGGACTTTGTCCTTTCTCGTCAAATTTAACAGTCTCTACTCTAATACCTCCTGCCTTTATCCTAGGAGACATCAACATATGCTACCTCAAATACTTTAACTTCCTATTTCCACAATTATTACAACTCTTGTGACCTGGTCCTCCACTCTACCTCAGCTACACATAGTGACTGCCAGTACTTTGATTTTACTACTATCTCCAAATTTTCCACATAATCTTTTATTATTTTGTTTTTCCCTAAGTCTATATATTTCTAAACCATCCTCACCATGAACACCAATCTGTCTTTCCCTCAATACTTTGCTCTTTCTTTTGGTGCATTTGTCCAGGCAGGAAAAAGTCCACCATGGACTTCACAACTATTATAGTTTTGCTTTCTATTTCTCTTTGTTGTTCAATTAGCTTTCCATTTAAGTACTTAGATGCTATTGCACAGAGAGAGAGAGAGAGAGAAAGAGAAAGAGAGAGAGAGAAAGAGAGAAAGAGAGAGAGAAAGAGAGAAAGAGAGAAAAAGAGAAAGAGAAAAAGAGAGAGAGAGAGAGAGAGAGAGAGAGAGAGAGAGAGAGAGAGAGAGAGAGAGAGAGAGAGTTGTTTCTGGTGCTTTTAAGTATAATACAGTTCCCCATTAAGCTCCTTTTACCATGTCTATTTCTACTGTCACTCTTCTTTCTATGAATTATCAAAACCATAAATTCTACTTCAGTCCCTCCTTTTAACTCCATAAATCTGTTTCAAATGTGTTACTTATAAAATGTATACTGTTATATTATGCTTTCTAATCTATCCTACTTTGTGGGTGAGTTCATCCTATTTGCATTCACAGTTATGATTGCTAACTGTATTTCTCTTGATCATATCATCTTATAATTTTCCTTCTCTTTATCTGACCTCCTTTACAAGAAGTAGGTGATGAGAAGAAAGAATGGCAGTCCATTTCTTCTATATTGTCTCTCCCTGTTTCCAGTTACTCAGATCTCAATCACATGTTCTTAACCAACCTTAATATATAATGTGTGTATACATATACATATATTTTTTTATCAGCAAAAATTTACCTTCTTCCCCTTTAGCACTCAAATCTTCCCTCGCTTCCCACTGAGAAATAAAGAAAAACAAATCTGTTATTGTGGTAACCTCCATTTTAGGAACACTTCTCACCCCCCTTCCCTATCAAGTTCACCTAAGAAACCAGCCTAACACCTGTACTCCTGGTCCCCTAGGAGACTCACCAACAAAACAGACCTAGCCCGCCAGAAAGGCCAGCCGAGTCAGGCCTGCCCAAGCCCACCAGAAAGGCTGATCAAGCACCACAAAAACCCTCCATCCAAGCAGAACATCACAGTCCCTAACCCTTACCTAGGGATAAAAATCAAGAGATTTCTACTGTTTGGGTAACTGACAGGTCGTTATTCAATGCTATCCTTTGGCTTCTGTATTTTCCCTGCTTGCTATCAAGTTGTGGTTTCCCTTAGCTACCGTTATGTTGTGGTTTTGGTCTATATAAGCCCTGAGTATATGCATCTTGGGATGGCTCGATTTGGGTTCACTTGTATGTCCCTGGGGATGAACAATAATGTGATGGAATACTTTTATGCTGTAAGAAATACTGAAGGGGATAATTTCAAAGAAACTTTGAAAGTATTGTATCTGAACTGAAACAGAGAGAAATGAACAGAAACAGGAGAACAACTCATAAGATAGCAATATGATAAAAACAATTTTGAAAAAACGAAGAACTCTTGTCAGCATAATAACCAACAACAATTCCAGAGGACTGATAATGATACATGCTACCCACCTGATAGAGAAGTGAAGGACTCAGAGTACAGAATGAGACAAATATTTTCTGGATATGGCCTATGTGGAAGTTTGTTTTTATAGAGTATACATATTTATAATGTTGTAATGACAATTTAGTGAGACTGTTCAAAGTTTAAAGCGGAGTTTATTGTCGTTCCATCACGTTATTGATCATATACCCTACAATTTATGGGCATCTCCTCAGATTATCATTCTTTGCCACCTCACAAAAGCTATACATATTTTTGTACAACTTCAGAGCTTATTTTGTTTAGTACTAATCCCTCCCTTAACTTGGTCTCCCCTCTTCTACCCTTTGTCTCCTATTTCCTTGTTGAATGAAATATATTTCTGTAACCAACTCTGTACATGGATATGTATGTACATTCTTCCTTCCTTTAACCAGTTCAGATGAGAGCGAGGTTGAAGTGTTAGCTACTCATCCCTTTTTTTTTCTATAAATGTCTATTTGTGTAACATAACTATATAATTATATATAAGATAATTTTCCTAACCTTTCTTTCTCTCTTCTTCTTTCTATTCTTCTTCTAAGATCATATAACATAATCCTTCTTATGCTATCTAATTAGACTTCCTCTATGAACTCTGATAACAGAGTCCAAAGGGGATACATGTATCAATACCCTATTTTAGAATGTAAATAGGTTTATAAGTTGTAGTCAATTATTATTCATGTTTACCTTTTTATGTTTCTCTAAACTGTTGAAATTTCAAAATTTTACACAGCTGATTTTTTCAATAAGGAATGCTTGGAAATTCTCTATTTCATTAAAGATCCATTTTCCCCTATAGTGCTCTACTCAGTTTTGCTGAGTAAGTTGTTCTTGGCTTTTAAGTTTCTAGTTTTCCTAGTATACTAGTTTTCTAGTATACTATATTTATTCTAAGTTCTCTGCTTCTTTAAGATGGTGACTATTCAACAGTGTATTATTCTGACTGACTCCTTAGTACTTAAATTCCTTTTATCTGCCTCCTTGTAGTATTTTTTTTTTCTTTGTCCTGGAAGCTCTGGATTTTCAGTATGATAGTCCTGGGACTTTTCATTTTATGATTTCTTTTAGGAAGTGAATGGTAGATTCTTTCTATTTCTACTCTGCCATTTGATTCTAAGAGATCCGAGCAGTTTTCTTTGAAAACTTCTTGAAATCTGATGTCAGTTCTTTTTTGGTCAGGAAGTTCAGATAATTCTATTCTTAATTAAAAAAAAAAAGTTTATCCTCAATTTGTTTCTTCTTCATCTGTTTCTTCTTCTCCTTCTCCTTCTTCTTCTTTTCCTTTTCAGTCTTTGTACTTTGTTTTAATATTTGTTTTTTCACAGAGTCACTGTCTTCTGTTTGATCCATTCTCATTTTCAGGGAGTTTGTTGCTTGGGTAATGTTTTATACCCTTGTGCCAAGCTGTTAATTCTCTTTCCAATTCTCTTCCATAGATATCATTTCTTTTCCAATTTTTTCTCAAGTGTTCTCATTTCATTTAAAAAAAGTATTTTAACTCTTAAAAAAAAAACCTCTTGCTTCATCTCTTTTGGGAATTCTAGCTGAATTTGTGCCTAAGTTGCATTTTTTCTCTGAGGCTTTACCTGTAAATGTTTAGGAGTCATCATTTTCTTTTGCATCTGTATCTTATACATTCCTCCCACCATAACAGTTCATTAATGGTTTTTCCCTGTTTGCCCATTCTTTCGGTCTACTTCCAGGTGTCAGACTTGATGTTAGGGATGGGGTCTGCCACATTTGGGGGATAAAGGAGGATCTGGGCTGGTCCTGTTGCTGCTTTTTTGGGGAAACTGAATGTTGTGTCTAAGGGACAGGCTGGGAACTACAAGCTTTCGGTGCCCCTCAAATGGTCTATCCAGGGAAAAGTTTGATTGCTGTTTACTTAGTATGAGCTCTCTCTGTAAGTTCCTGACCTTGGTTTTGGTCAGAGGAAGAGCAGAATGCTACTAGACTCAGCTCCCATCAACTAGCTATTTAGTTCTGCTCATTTACAACATGACAGACCTGCAGATTCCATTTTGATCTGGAATTCTTCTTGCCCCAGTTATGCCTCTGAAGGATGAGACAAGCTAGAAATGACATCCCACTGCACCAAATCGCTTTCTGCTTGTTCATGGACTCCCCTTCTCAGCCTGTACAGGGCTTCACTACTTGGGAATGTGTTTCCCCCACAAAGGCCCCCCGTTACAGGTTCCCCTCTCTATCCAACCTGGTTCTGTGATCCAGGATTGGGAAGACAAAACACAAATTTGTAGTTAGCACCTATCTGCACTGCAGTGCACTGACATGAGTCTAGCTCTGGGATCTCTTCTTACCATGGTGCACAGGTCCTCCAAAGGCACTGGAGTGCTCATGAGAAGTGTGTTCCTCTTCTCTGTATCAGCCAACTTCCCTGTATCCCTTCCTTATCCCAATCTGGGTCAAAGGATTCACTGTGACTTTTTCAGCATTTCCCTCTTAGGATGTGGTTTGGTGCATTATCGAGACTTGTTTAGAGGAGTTCTGTAGATGGGAACACACCTCACTGTTTCCTGATATTCTGGCATCTTGACTTTTAAAAAATCACTCATTCATAATCCAGCTTCTAAAGGTGAAGTTCATTCTGCTGGTGACGCTATCCTCCCTTAAAATTTAAAAATCGACTGTCCCTTCCCATTGCCCTTGTCTATTTCCCTGTTAAGTTTAATGGATTTCTATACCAAATACTCTGTGTGTGTGTATATGTTTTCCACCTTTGCCTGGTCCAGGTTCAGAATGAGGTTCAGAGACTGCCTTGCTCCTCCACTCCTTGCTTCATCTTTATTTACTCTTTTCCCCACACTTTATGAGAAATATTAAGTTCTACCTCTTATTCCCTGGCTTATTACTTTTGCACTCTCACCTTTCTTTCTTAAGAATATCAGAACAGAACAAAACCAACCCTCCTTCTCTTTTTTAATTCCCTGTGAACCTTGAAAACAATGAGATTATAAATGGAAATTTATCTCTACTACCCCTATTAGCATTCAAACATTTTAGCATCATTTGGCCCCTTCTATTTGCTCACATTTACTGACTTCTCAAGGTTTCTCTTGATTCCTCAGTTTGCATTTTAACTCATTTCTAACCTTACTGATTAATATTGCTTGAAAATCCTCTATTTCATTAAAAGTCCATCCAAAACAATATTCTATTTAGTCTCAAAGGTTATAGTATTACTAATTGAAAACCCTTATCTGTTGCCTTTTTTCTCCTTTATATAAGTTTCTGCCATGTTGTATATGAACTTGACTCCTTGATAACTGATTAATGATTCCTTGATATTTGAACTCTCTTCTAGAAGCTTGCAGTATTTTTTCTTTTACCTACAAGCTCTGAAATCTGCCTAAAATATTTGTGGGGTTTTCATTCAGGAGGCGACTATTGAATTCTTTTTAATTTTCACTTTACTTTTTTGTTCTAAGACAACTATGCAGTTTTCATTTATGATTTCTTCAAATATGACATCCAAAGTTTATGTCTGCCTTTTGGTTTTCAGGGAGTCTGATGAATCTTAAATTATATCTCCTTGGTTTATTTTCCAAGTCAACTGGTTTTGATAGAAGATAATTTATATTTCCTTATTTTCTTTAATCTTTTGATTTTGTTTTAATATTTCTTTGAATCTCAAAGAGTCCCTGAGTCCTACAGGCTCTGTTCTAATTTTCAGGCAGTTTGTTACCTGGGTAAGATTTTCTACTTTCTGGTGTAAGCTATTAATTCTCCTTCAACTTTTTTCCTCCAGACTTCTTATTTTTAATTTAATTTCATTTTTACCTTATTTTTTTTTGCTTCATTTAGCCCATGTACTTTTATAGTCCTTCTCATGAACCATTTTTTCCCTCTATAACAGTCTGATTTCTAGTTGACATGGATAAAAAAATACAAAGTATCCCAAAAATTCTTAGTGTAGTTAAAGCTTAAAATTAAAAGAGCATTAACTAAATTATTAAAGTTTAAAACTGCACTAAGACTTTTGGGATATCCTGTCACATGGAGCCACGCTTGTTTCTTTTGAATACAAAGTCATAATTTCAATAAGCATGGTGTGAAGAAAATCTCCTAATGAAAACATAGGAATCATATATGATTTGAGGCTTTTAAAACTTTTTTTCCTGGTATTGTAATTCATCAATTTCAATGGCTAAAGAGAAAAAAAAATAATTTCAAGGTACATTTACAGGAAAGCTTTCTCTTGCTATTTTAAAAAAGATTAAGTAATTTTTTTATTTTCAAAAATTAGGTTTTTAGAATTTTTAGAAAATGTTTTACCAATACTTTTATAATAAGCTCAAAATAGATTTCTATTCTGAAGGTAAAAGTTCATATTATTTCTCAAAGTTCATATTATTTCTCAAAATAAGTAAGAAGTACATTTCATAACAATGGCTAGAAGAATTATTAACCAAATGAGGAATTGAGGAGGGCTATAAGACAAAACAGATAATTTCAATTACATTAAAGTCTTTGTAGGAATAAAATCAATGTTGATAATTAAGAAGAGAAACTTTGGAGGTAAAATATTTATATCTAATGCAACGATCAAAGATTGTGCAAAGGGCATGAAAAGAGAATTCCAATGAACAATTACAAACTATAAATTGTTAAATGGAAACATGTTATAATCACTAGTAGGTAGAGAAATACAAAATTAAAACACCTGGTTTACCTTAAAGCCTGTGCTTTGTGTTCAGAAGCAAGGCCCCAGTGAAGCTGCATGCAACACGTTGGGCAAGCACTGCCAAAAACATCTCTTTTGGATTTACAAGTTTGATTTTGAATTAATTTTTGGTTCTTGTATGTTCAGAACCCTTTTACTGTTGCCAGTCACAACCCACAGTTTAAGAAGCTGCTACACTAATAAATCACTCTACATACCGGTAAAGCTGTGAATTAGTCTGTTTTGGGTACCAATTTTAAATTATCAAAGGAAAAAAACCTTCAAAATCTTGCTCTTGGGCACATAGCTCATGGAGGTCAAAGACACCAATATAAACAGAAATAATCATAGCAACACTTTTTATGCTAGTAAAGATCTGAAAAAAAAAATAGGTGTTCACTAACTGGAGAATGGCTGGAAAGACCATGACATATAAATACTAATATGCAGTTAATCATGATATTCCAAGGTCAGCATGACTAGGAGAATAGTAGATTCTTGCTAGTGATTAATTAGTTCTGTTTTTTTTTTGTTGTTTTTTTTGTCTTTTGGAGGGCAATTTGGGGTAACTGACTTGCCCAAGGTCACAGGGCTAGTAAGTGGGTCAAGTGTCTGAGGCTGAATTTGACTTCAGGTTCTCCTGACTCCAGGGCTGGTGCTCTAGTCACTGTGCCACCTAGCTGCCCCCAATTAGTTCTATTTTGCCTTGTAGAATAAGATACTTTCAGGATATGTGATTCAATAACCACAGGCAGTTTGTGATGAGTGATTGTAGCAACGCATTAGAGATTAGAATTGAACATTAATCATCTGCATGATTATCACTGAACCCAGGGGAGCTGGTGAGATCACCAAGAAAGGCTGTATAGAGTAATATAGAGAAGATATTCCAGAAAAGTCTTGGGGAATACTCAGTGGGGTGTATTGTGGATGAAGAACCAGTAAAGAGAGACTGAGGAGTGGTCAGAGAGGAGAAGGATATAATATTATCACAAAATAACAGAGAGGAGAATATCTAGAAGGAGAGGAGTATCAGGGATCAAGTAGATCAGTGTCAAATGTGAATTCAGAATTTAGAAATAAGAATCAAGGAAAGGCCTTATTTGGCAATTCAGAGATTACTGGAACTAAAGAGAAGGCAGTTTCTTTTTTTTTTTAATTATTTTATTTATTTTCTTGTTTACATCATTCATTTCCATGAGATTTTGAGTTACAAATTTTCTCCCCATCTTTCCCCTATGCCCCCCCAAAACAGTGATCCCACTATAAAGCTCCTTTCCCAGTCTGCTCTCTCCTATATCCTCCTCCATTGCTCCTCTAACTTTCTGGTAGGGCAGGATGGGTCTCCCTACCCCAGTGCCTATATATCTTAATTCCCAGTTGCATGTGGCTAATAATAATAAAAATAATAATAATATATGTGTTTTTAACATTTGAGTACAGAACTTTGAATTCTAGATCCTTTCCCTTCCTCCCTCGTCACCCACTCCTGCCAGAAGGACAAGCTATTCAATACAGGCTATACATGTGTAATTATGCAGGACATCTCCACAGTGGACATATTGTGAGAGAGACTGATTATATGTCTCTCTAACCCGCTCTCCCCCGCCCTGTTCTATTCTCTACCCTGTCCCCATCCATTTACAGAAATGTGTGCTTCCAGCAACCATCCCCCCAACCTACCCTCCCCTCTATCATCCCACATTTCATCCTCATTCCCCCTACTGTTCTGTGTGGCAAGATACCTAGTTAGAGTTTGTCATTCCTTCCCTAAGCCAAATTCAATGAGAGTAAAGTTGACCCTTTCCCTTTTGCCTTCCTGTTCTTCCTCTCCATTGTAACCATTATCTCTTGCCTCTTCTATATGGGATGATTAACCCCATTCTGTGTCTCCCTGTCTCCTCTCATTCTAATACTCTCCCACCTCAGAATTTTACCTTTTAAAGTATCATCCCTTCCCATTCAACTGATCCTATGTCCTCTATGAACTCATAAACACATATACTCAGATATGTATTCCTATGCATATATACCCTCCTATATAGACATATGTGTAGGTATATGTGTGCATATACACACACACACACACACACACACACACACACACACACATTTGTATTCCCTTCACCTATCCTCAAACTGACAAAAGCTTCATAAGTCACTATTATTGTTTTTCCATATTGGCATGTAAATTGTTCAACTTTGATAA
>CM053593.1:301708655-301724661 GCA_028646575.1 Pseudocheirus occidentalis
CTGTGTTCTCTGTATGTTCGTGAGTCTGAGAGTCCTAGACTTTCCTAGACTTTGTCTGGGCTCGTATTTTCTGGGTGTTTAGGGTGGCGGTATGGGAGCTGCGGGACCTTGCTGCTTCTATGCCGCCATCTTGGCTCCGCCCCCCCGCCAGAATTCTTTGTAATCAGACTTCTTACCTCCTCTTCTATCAAAACTAATCTTTATCAGTCTTCGTTCTTCTTGGCCTTTCTACAACTTTTCACACAACTGATAGTGTTCTACTTCTGGACACTATCTCCTCCTTTGGTGTTACTGATATCACTCTTTCTTGGTTATCCTACCTCTGTGACCAGTCCTTTTCTCTTTACGTTGTGGGCTCCTTATCAACTTACCTACTTTTGTGGTAAATATTCCCTTAGTCTTGTATCTTGACATACCTTCCCTTGGTATTCAGATTAATTTCAATAGCTTTACCTATGCATCCTCTCTAGGTAGAAAATAGTTGAGGCAGCTAGGTGGCATGGTGAATAGAGCACAGACCCTGGAGTCAGGAGGACCTGAATTCAAATCAGACCTCAAGCACTTAACACTTACTAGCTGTGTGACCTTGGGCAAGTCATTTAACCCCAGTTGCCCTGCCCTCCCCCTCCAAAAAAGAAAGGAAAGGAAAAAAAATTAGTGGGGGGCGGGATTGGGGGTCACAAGATGTGACTTCCAGTCTCATTGATAATTATTACCTACGTGACCTTGGTCAAGTCATTTAGCATCCCTGGGCCTCACTTTCCCATTTGGTACAATGAGTTGGTTGGACTAGATGACCAGGTTTCAGATTCCCACCTCTGACAGTTACTCGTTGTGTGACTTTAGGAAAGTCATTTTAGTCTTCCTTGGGTCTCTGTTTATGTTAAAGAAAGTGATTGGAATAGATGGCTCCTCAGGTCGCTTCCAGTTCCAATTTTATAGTGATATATGTCTCTACCCCTAACTTTTCTTGCACATGCAAGATCAGCATCTCCCACTGCTTAACATGTTACTACACCTTTCAGTTAACATCTTTTCCTTAAAAACTGTTTCTTTTTTTGACTTCATTGTTTCTGTCACTAGTGCCAATATTCACTCATCAAAATGAATATCATTCATTCGTTAGAGGCAACTAGCTGGTGCAGTAGATAAGAGTGCTGAGCTTAGAGTCAAGAAGAGTTCAGATCCAGCCTCAGACTCTTAACTGTGTTACCCTGAGCAAGGCACTTGATCTGTTTGCCTCAGTTTCCCCATCTGTAAAATGGGGATCAAAATATCACTCACTTCCCAGGGTGGTTGTGAGGATCAAATGAGATAAGATTTATAAAGTATTTAGCACAGTGCCTGACACAGAGTAGCATTTTAATAAATGCTTATTCCCATTTCCATCTGGTTTCCCATGTTTGAATCTATGGTGTTAACTTTTCATTCTTCATTCTCTCTCCTTTCATTTCTAATCTGTTCCTAAAGTCTGCAATATCTCATGCAGCTGCCTCTGATTCTTCTTATTTTGATACTACCTCAATACACGCTCTCATCACTACATCTTGGACTGTTGTCTTAATTACCCAACAGGTCTTTTTTTTGCCTCTATACTCTCTCTCCACCCAAAATATCCTCTTACCAT
The DNA here is from genome assembly GCA_028646575.1 of Pseudocheirus occidentalis. Classification (NCBI taxonomy): domain Eukaryota; kingdom Metazoa; phylum Chordata; class Mammalia; order Diprotodontia; family Pseudocheiridae; genus Pseudocheirus; species Pseudocheirus occidentalis. Next base: position 301,710,283 of record CM053593.1, read on the forward strand.
AACCAGTTTCATTTTCTTCTAAATTCCTTCCTTCCTTCGTTCCAAACATCTTCTCTGCTCAAAAATCTTAATTGTGTCCCTGTTTCTTAATGAGTGAAGTGTGAATGAATATCTTTGTCTGGCACTGATATTGTGGTGCCTTTCCAGTTTTTTTATTTTCTTTGTACTTCTGTCAACCTGGACTGTTCTCTATCCTGTGAACATTTCATGCATTTTTTTTTTTGTTTTGTCTTTGAGCTTTTCTTCACCATGACTGAAATACCCTTTGTACAACCCCTACTCTCCTCTTCACCTCTGATTAATTTCCTGTGCCCATTCTTTTAGAATCCAAATCCTGTTACCTCATCTCTGAAACCTTACCTGAACCCCGCCCCCCAGTCTGCAATGGTCTTTCTTCCCTTAAGCCTTATAAAAGCTTTTTGTTTTGCAACTCTGTTTCTCTTATTATGTAGTATGTTGTATTAAATAACTGTGTAATTGTTATATCCCCTTAATAAATAATAAAGTCAATGAAAATGGAAATAGTATATTATTAAAATTGATCTTTCCTAGGACCTAGCACAGTGCTCTGCTTACAGGTTACATTTAATACCTATTTGTTGAGTTGACTTGGTTTATTCATTTCTGCATTTTTGTTCATAATGTTCCCTTTTGCAAATGCCCTTCCTTGTTCCATATCATCCATTCTTCAGGGTCATAGTCAAGTCTAACATCTTCCATAAGATTTTTCCTTACCACTTAATTCCATGATAAGTTTCTTCTTACTTTGAACTCCTGTGGGAGTTTTGGATATCAATCATACAGCATTTCTCATTCACAAACTGCTTTGTAAGGTTAGTTATCTTTTAGTGAATATGTTTCTTATCTCTCTGTCTGGAGTGAAAACTTGTAAAGGAAAGGGACTTGGGACTTTTATTTTTATTTACGTTACCATCTTGCACATAGTATGTACTGAATCTATTATTTGCTGACTTATTATTGTGTGTGGGATAAACATCATAGCTTTAGAGTTGAAAGGAACTTGGGAGGCCATGTCCCTGCCTGAATCCAAGAGATGTGAAATGACTTTCCCAAAGTTACATACGATATTTCACCATATAATCATCGCAGAGTTTATGGCTTTTTTTTTTTGCATGAAGATGGAGTGTGAACATTTTGTGAAGCTTTTAAAAATAGTGCCAATATTACTTAAGAATCATTTATTATTATTATACTGTCTTTGGTACAAAATTAGGATTCACAGAATACTGGTGAATATACCTTAAAATAGGCAAGATACAAGTCTTACTGTATCGTATAACTCATTCATGACAGCTTTGCCTACTCCCTTGCTCTCCTCGTACCTGTGGCTCCTCATTGGGTTCAGTAACTATACAATTAGTACTGCAGTACTGGAAACAAACCAAACAACTCAGCTTTCAGAAATACACTTTCATTGTGTGTTCCTTGAGAATTCTAGGCTCCTGGATTTCAGTGAACAAGAGATAAATATGTATCCATATGCCACTGGTGAATACACTGCTGTTCTAATTACCTTTTAAGCAGTGTGATGAATAGAATTATATCATGCAACAGTTATGGGATGAAAAGTTATAAACCAATTTTTGAACTAAAAAAACAAACAAAAAATGGTGTGATGATTATGCAGTGGCAGCAGTTATGCAGTGAAATACAGTAAGTAACAAAAACAGAGGCAAGGTCTGAACACAGGTCTTTTAACTACAAATATAGTACTGTTTCTACTCTACTATGTTCCTCTCCTGCACTCTATCAAACTTTTTTACTTTACACTGTAACACACTGCCTCTATTTCAGTGCCTCACTTTCACCTTAAGTTCAGTTTGACTTCAGTGAGTATCTTGTTCCTTCTCTCTCCCTCAGAAAAAGTCTTTGCTTTTTTCCCCCATTTTTATTAATGCTACCTCCATTTCCCCAGCCTCCCAATCTTGGATTCATCATTCATTTTAATATTTCTTGTTTCTTTTAGTTAAATCACCATATTAAGTAGCTTTTCTTCAAAATGTCTTTGAGATAACCATCTTTCCTCCATTTTCATGGCCAACAATAATTTCAGGACCTTTATAAATTTAGCCTGGGTTTACTGTAATAATTTCCTATTTCTGCCACCTCTAATGTTTCCCTTTACAATATAGTTTACCTTTCATTAATTGAGTAGATCTTTAACTATTCTACACAATCTTATGTTGAAAATATCTTGTTGGGAACATCTTCCTATAAACTTTTCATAGAGGATCTACATTCCTGAAAGAATGCATCTCTAGATCTTTTAACATTTCACTAGTACATTCTTTCAAATTTGTTTGCTTGATTTTTGAAGTGTCATAGAGTCATTAGCTTCCACTTACCCAATCCTAACTTTTAAGGTGTTGTTTTCCTTAATTCACCTTTGCACTTTCTTTTCCATTCGGCCAGTTGTACTCTTTAAGGAGCTGTTTTCTTCAGTGGATTTTTGTATTTCCTTTTCCATTTGTCCAGTTCTACTTTTTAAGCAGTTTTCCAAGCTGTTAATGTTTTTTTCCCTAAATCTCTTCCATCATCCTCATTTCTTTTCCCAATTTTTCTTCTATTTCTCTTATATGATTTTTTTTTTTTTTGGAGGGATCCACAGGTTTTATTTCTTGTCACTCTGTAATGGTATACAAAAATACCAGCAGAGAAAGGAACTAAAAGGGGTAGGGAATATAATTTATGACTGGAAGTATTTTACAGCCCTTTCTCCACGCCAGTTTATAGATAACTGAACTCTTGGAAGGAAAGGCTGTGAGTACACAGCAAGGGTTTGCAGCCGTAGGCCTCCCTACTGACACTTGACAAACCCTTTTGGATCTTCCAGAAAGTTGATGTACTCCTGGTGTTTTAAGGCCATGCTGAGCTCATGCAGTTCATTTACAAACATATTGTCCACTCCTTGGTCGGCCAGGAAGTCCATTAAATGGTCATACAGGACCCAGTCCAGAGAATCTGTGTTGAGTATGTAGTTTGTTTCATTCCAGTTAGATTCAGTGGTGGACTGAAAGCTAAGTTCCCAGATGGAGAAGATGTCGCTCTCATCCTCTTCTTTCTCTTCAACTTTGTCCTGGATAGTGGCAGTTTAACACAAGGGCCTTCTTGGTATCCTCCTTCACAACTTTCACCATGAAGTTTGGGGTTGACTTAAGTTCAGGCTCTTGCTGTTCTTAGGCTTCCTGTCCCTCTCGTGGTTTATCGTAAAATGTTGATGGGATTCTGTTGTTAATATTGAATATGACTGTGATGCTCTCGTCAGCTAATCTCTGGGCTAACTTGACTTTTGTCCGTTGCACACCCAGTTCCCAATCCTTGGACATCTTGGGGAGAGATTTATGTTTCTGGATTTTCCTCTCCTCTTTAATTACATCTATCAGGAATTCAGCAAAGTCCTTGTACTCCCTGGTGTGAAGTCCCCATATATGTGCATGAGCATAGCCTGGGAGTGCTCCAGAGTGACTGCAGATGGCAGGGGCCAACCCACTGGCAATTCCTCTTCCTAGGAGGCCTCTAAAGGCATGGGTGGTATCAGCTATGGTGGGGAGCAGTGTTGGGAGATTGTTGGGGCACAGGGCACACCAGCAAGGGGAGCAGCAGTAGGACCATAACCAGGACATGTGGAGTGGGGTTGGAGTGACAACAGAGACTGAAAGGACAGCCTTTTATATTATTTTTAAGCTCTTTTTTGAGCTCTTCCATGAGTTCTTTCTTGGCTTGAGATCTCTTCTTTTTCCTTTGGGTTTTGTTGTTCTCTTCTGTGTTTGTATCTTAGTCTTCCCTGTCACTATGATAACTTTCTATGATCAGATTCTTTTTTGTTGCTGCTGTTGTTCTTTGCTAATTTTTTTCCTTTTTTTCTCTCTTTGAAATTTTAGCTTTATTCCTGGGGTGCCAGGGCCTGCAGGTGCTTGATGTTTACCTGGTGTTGCTCTGATGTTGCTCAGGCGCAGAAGAGGCCCTCTTGTCTGATGCTGTGTTGAGGGGGTAGGGTGTGTGGTAGCTGACCCTGCTGGAGGCCATAGGGCTCTTGCACCTAACCTGGTGCTGAACTGGGGTCCTAGTAGTTGTGTCTGGTGTATACTGGGGTGTTTCTGCCTTTCCTTGGGGCTACACTGAAACCTGTGGTGATTCTCAGAGCTGGAGGCTGCTGGTTCCCCTGGCTATGCTGAGGCTTTTGGGGGACCCTGGTACCAGTTTCACCATACTGGGGCTCAGGATCTCCCACTGGTTTGCTGAGGAGGAACTTGCTGCTAATTTGCTTGGAGGCTCCTAGTCCTGGAATGTGCTGCCCTTTAACCTTAGTGAGATAATAGACCTTTCTTGACAGTCTTCCAAATTTCTTGGCCTAAAAGACTGTTTTGCCCCATCTTTTTGCTGGTTCTGTTGTTCCAGGATTTGTTTTGGGATGCTGTTTTGTGGTTGTTTGTGGGTGGATATGGGAGAGTTAAAGCAATTTACTGCTTACTCCATTATCTTGACTCCTGGAAATCTCTTCTAGGTGATTCTGAAGACTCTTCTGACACCCCACTTAACAAACTTTCAGGCTATTGCCAGACACTTTCTTCACTCCTTCAATGCTGATTTCTTCCTTGTTACGTTCAGTTCATGACCCCTGAATTTCTCTTCTTTTTCTCAGCCAAATTCCTAGGAGAAACAGTTTCTTATTTTTTATTTCTGCCCTTCTAACCCATGTGTAATATGGCTTCCAGCTTTATTCAAATAAAACTTGTATTCCCAGAAAGTAATCTCTTAGTTGTCAAGTCCAGTTGTCTTTTCCCAATCTTCTTCCATTTGTCATTGCTGATCACTTTCTACTATATACTTGCTCATACCCTCAGTTCTCCTTCTACATGCGTGACAGTTTTTTTTTTTTAATTTTCCTTTGCCTGATCATCCATATCTTACCTCATAACTGTTAGTGTACTGCAAGGTTCTATCCTAAACCTTTCTACTCTGTACTTTCTCATTTGGTGACATGACAAACAGCTCCCTTGGGTTTTAATGAGCCTTTCTGTGCAGGTGACTCCCAATTTTATATAATCAGCTATAGGGTGTCTTGAGCTCCCATCCATTACCACGTTACCTACTGCTTATTTTTTCTTTCAAACTGGATATCACATAGGCATCTCAAACTCAACATGTCTAAAACAGAAACCATTATTTTTCCACTTAAACCCACTTCTTTTTTGAAGTCTCCAGTTAGAGTTGAGGACACGACCTCTTTCTAGGCACTATGGCTCACAATCTAGGTGTTATCTTCAACTCTCACTTTATATATCTGTTGTTGGCACTCTTAGTTACCATATCTTGTCTTTTATACTTCCACAACATCCCTTGCATCATCACCTTTCCTCCATTCACAAAGCTACTCACCAAATTGAGCCACTCATTACTTCATACCTGAACTATTGCAATAGTTTATTTGGTCATCTTACTTCATACTTCTCTACTTGAATCTATTCTCCAAAATGATCTAAAGTTCAGGTCTAATGATAACTCTTAAACTCTAATGGTTTCCTGTCACTCACATGGGAACAAATCAAGTATCACATTTAAAGTACTTCACAAAATGGTCTCAACCTACCTGGTCAGCTTTATTATGCAGTACTCCCTTTCACACCTTAAATGATTTAGTCAAAGCCAACCTCTTCCAGTTTCCCACTCATGTACTTTATTTCCCATTTTAATGCCTTTATACTGCTTGTTTCCAGTGCCCAAAATGCTTTCCCTTTTCTCCACCTAATTAGAATTCCTGATTTCCTTCAATGTATAAAACCATTCTTATTACCCCACCCCAACCAATAGTGATCCCCCAAAATCATTTTGCATTTTTTTTGTTCACATGTTGCATATACCTATACACACACACACACACATACATACATGTTAATTGGATTTAAGCTTCTTGAGAGCAAGAGCTGTTTCACTTTTTGTCTTTGTATTTGCAAGGGCTTACAGTGGTTGTAATATAATAGGTCCTTAATAAATGCTTATTGTTTGATGCTTTGACATTTTTTCCTCCTGTTTGTTGCTATAATGAATCTTTGATCTCATCAGTGTGGGTGCCTCTCTTCAGTGGTGACAATCCCAATCTATCTTCCTTGTCATCTTATGTTACTCTTATTCAGGTCATGTCATAACTCCTTGGGGGTAGGGCAGCAGAGGAAAATGAGAAGTTGACCCCAGTGTTCTAGAGATATTTCTTTAGGCATTTTATTATTATATGGGTACCAGTGTATCACTGAGACTTTAATATCTTGGTCTTTGAAGCATGCTCAGCCCAGCTGTTTTTCTGTTTATATTCAAGTTATAACGTATATTTTGTTGAACAATCTCTCAAGTTGCTTCATCAGAAAATATTTTGGACATCAAATCAACAAGCATCTGTCTATTAAGCCCTTGTTTTATGCCAGGGATTGTGTTAAGGGCTGAAAAGATGGCTATTTTTCTAAAATTCCTTTCTAAGTCTGCTATTTCAGTTCAACAAGTATTTACTGAAGATATTTTTAAGATTCTGACACTTGATGAGAAGAGACACTCCTTACCTTCCCTATCCTTGAACAAAGGTAAAAAAAATTATGTGGTGCTTACAGTGCTTATATTTCTAGGTAATTCCACAAAAGTTTCTCTGACCCATGCTGTAGATCAAATTGTATTCATGTGAGTTATGAGTTCCTCCAGTGCTCCTAAATCTGAAACCTGAGTTTTTTCTGAGCCCTGATTTGTAATAAATTAGAGACAGTATGTATTTACTTATGGCTTAATTATATATTGTTCTCTTCTATTCCCTCTAAACTCAAATGTAATAAATGCCTAATGTTTTATCTGTATGCCTAAAATTGTAGATTTAGGGCTAGACCTTAGAGGACACCTACTCCAGGCCCCTCTTTACAAATGAAGAAACTGAGGCCCAGGGAAGTTAAGTGACTCAGCAGTTTCATATATACATATATGTATATATATATATATATATATATATATATATATATGTATGTGTGTATGTATACATATTTACATACCCATATGAGAGAGAAGATCCTATGATCTTAGATTTTATGATCCTATAATTTTAAAGTTAGAAAGAACATTAAAGATCATCTAGTACAAACCCCTTATTTTATAGACAAGGAAACTGAGCCCAGGAAGGAAAGATGACTTTGCCCTAGGTCACACAGGTAGTAAGTAGCAGAACTAGAATTCAAAAGGCCTTTTGGCTCCAAATTCATGTCATTCCACTGTACCACAATGTTAGATAAGGTCTCCTTTTGTTATTACTGTCCCTTATAACTTTTTTTTTCATTCTTCCATCCTCCAGTCATGAACTGACAGTAAGTGACATACATAAGATTGTAACCCAGATATTTTCACTCTAAATCCATATACGTGTGTGTGTGTGTGCGCGCGCGCGTGTGTGTTCTGTATATAAACTTCATCTCAGGCTGTAATTTGACATCTTATTTGAAGTGAAAGGAATTTAGTGGAAAGAATATTGGTATGGGAGTTTGAAGATCTTGACTCAAAATATTTCTCTGTTTCTTACTGTCCATGTAACTTGGACAAAACAACCTCTCAGGTCCTCAGTTTCCTCAACTGTCAAATGAGGAAATAGAACTAGTTTAAATCTTTGTTTAATTCTGGATGCTATCAGTTCATAAATAATGAAAACAAATATACGTGACCTGGAACTTCCCTGGAGAATCAGAAAGTAGGAACCGATGAATCTCAAAATTGATGGGGGCTGGCTCTCTACTTCTTCACAGTAGATGCTTCTCTGGGACCGGAGCTAGAAGCAAAGAATACATATAGATTTGTTGTTGTGGTTGTTGGGGTCTTTTTCCTTTGTCAGAAAGAAGGAAGAAAACATTGCCAGATATCCTCCAGAAACTTAAAAGTATTTCTGAGATTTACATTCCTTTTAATTTTGTTATAAATTGCCCCTGCTTTATACAACTTTAAAATCTTGATTTACTATTCTTTTGCTTGGGAAAATCCTCTAGGGGGCAGCAATGTTACAGTAAAGGACTGGTTTTAAGGAGTTTGTATAAACATCAATATTAACAAGGTAGTCCCTATTTAACTTTTTTTTTAATTGTCAAGTGATTAACTTTAGGTTATCCAGTTTGTCAGTGATGTAGGCTATATCTCCAAGTATATTTTTGTAACAAAATAGAATTTTTGTAACTAAACATAATTTCAGAAATTTAAAATTAGATGAAAATTTTAGGTGGTTTTTTTTTTTGCTGTTAAGAAAAAAAATCATAAATTTCTCCCATTCCCCAATGCCATGATGATAAATTATATTACTAGTTCTTTCTCTGTTAATTATTTCCTTTTTATCTTGTATATAGCCTATTGTTTATTGTTGTTTAGTAGACTCTTTGCCACTCCATTTGGGGTTTTCTTGGCAGAGATACTAGAGTGATTTGCCATTTTCTTTTCCAGTTCTTATTTTAGATGAGGAAGCTGAGATAAACAGAGTTAGGTGACATACCCAGAGTCACACAGCTAGTAATTTGTCAGAAGCCAGATTCAAACTGAGGAAAATGAGTCTTCCTAACTCCAGACTTGGCTCTCTATGCACTGTGCCACCCATCTGCCCTTGTATATATCTTGTTTTACGTAGTTTTTTTTTGCCTGTTTCCTCTCCCATTAGATTGTGAGCTCCTTAGAGGCAGGGACTGTCTTTTGTCTCTTTTTGTAGCCTCAGTTTATCACAGTGCCTGGTGCATAGTAGATTCTGAATAAATGTTGATTGATTGATTGACTGTTGTAGACTCTCAGATGGGGATTTTAACCTTTTTCGTGCCATGAACTCTTCTGGCATTCCAGAACCCTCTCTCAGAATTTTTTTTTTAATACGTAAAGTGAAATGCATAAGATTACCAAAAAAAAAAAAATCCAAACTTGCCTCAGTTTCCTCATTTGCAAAATGAGCTGGAGAAAAAAATGGCCATCCAATCCAATGTCTTTGCCAACAAAACCCCAAATAGGATCACAAAGAGTCAGACAAATGAAATGACTGAACAATAACAAACATTTTAGAAAGCTATTCACAAAGAATTCTAAGGTATTAACAAAAGGAATAGGAATTTGTTTACTTTTTTTGCTGTATCATGGGGAGATGAAAAACTGAAGATAATTTTTTAAACTCCCTTTTATGTTTATATTTACAAAACTCTCAGCCTGGCACTTAAAGCCCAGTTACCTTTCCAGTCTTGTTTCATATTATCCTATTCAGGAACTCTCCATTCCAGTCAGACTTCCTGATCCTGCTTTATGCTTCTTTGCCTCATTTATATTTTGTAGCTCAGGTGAAACCTGCAGCACATGAGGCCTTTCTTGATCTCCTCCCCCACTCCACCCCAGCTATTAGTGCTCTCTTCCTCCTAATATTACTTTATAGATTTTTAATATTTAGTTATGTGTATAAATGTCATAGTGTAAGCTTTTCAGGGGCAAGAACAAGCAACTGGGGTGGGGGGGATGAGAAGAGATTTTTGTATAGGAAGTGACACTTGCTGAGGTTTAAAGAAAGTAAGGTCTCATACTGGGCAGATATGAAGGGTGAGTATGTTTCAGGGTTGGCGGACAGTCTGAGCAAAGGCTCTTAATACATTTCAGGCATGGGACACATCGTGAGCAAAGGCACAGAGGCCTTTGGAATACTATGTGTAGGAAATACCAAGTAGGTCAGTTTGATAGGAATGTAGTCAATCAGTTATTAAGTATCCACTTTGTATGGGGCACTATACTAAGCATTGGGGATGCAAAAAAGGGGTAAAAAACAGTCCTTACCCTCAAGGAGCTCACAGTCTAATGAAGGAGACCATAAGCAAATAAATATATAAAAAGCAAGTTATATATAGAAGTGAAATAAGAAATAATTAACAGAGGGAAGGCTAGGGGATGGTAAAGGCTTCCTATAGATGGTGGGATTTTAGTTGGAACTTAAAGGAAATCAGGGAAATCCATAGTTGGAGTGGAGGAGAGAGAGTTTTCCAGGAATGGAGGACAATCAGAGAAGAGGCCTGGAGCCTAGAGATGAGTGTACTGTGTAAGGAACAGCCACCAGGCCAGTACCAGTGGACTGAAGAGTATGAGGGTGGGGGGTAAAGTATAAGAGAACTGAAGAGGTAGGAAGGGGTTAGGTTAGGGAGGGTTTTGAATGCCAAAATGAACTTTATGTATTTAATCCTGGAAGTAATAGGGAACCACTAAAGTTCATTGAGTAGGAGGAATGACATGGGTTGACCTGAACTTAAGGAAAATCAGTTTGGTGGCTGAATGGAAAATGAATTAGAGTAGGGAGAGATTTGAAACAGACACACCCAATAGTCTACGTGCAAGGTGATAAAGGCCTGTACTTCAGTGATGGCAGTATCAGAAGAGAAGAAGGGTCATACTTGAAAGATGTTGCAAAGGGGAAATTGACATACTTTGGCTACAGATGGCCAGTGGAGAGTAGTGAGAGATAATGAGTCAGAGATGACTCCTTGGTTGTGAGGCTTATGGACTAGGAGGATGGTGATACCCTCTACCATAAAAGGGAAGGGAGGAAGCAGGGAAAGGTTTAGTGGGAAAGATAATGAGTTCTGTTTTGGATATATCCAGCTTGAGATGTCAACTGAACATCCAGTTTGAATGTCTGAAAAGCAGTTGAGGATATAAGATTAGAGGTCAGCAGAGAGGTTGGTGCAGGAAAGGTAGACTTAAGAATCATCAGTAGAGAAAAGGTAATTAAATCCATGGCAGGTCATGAGATCACCAAGTGAAGCAGTATAGAGGAGAAAAGAAGAGGGCCCAGGACAGAGATTGACGCCTCTCATGGAGTAGGCTAAGTTCCAAGAAGAACTAGCAACTTCAGAGAAAGCAAGATGGATTTTTATAGGGTAAAGGTACAATTACATAGCAGAAATTTAAAAAGAATATAGGAATAGGATTACTATTAAAAAGGCAAGAGGAGTTTGTTAAGGAATTAGGTAATAGAGGATGGGTCCCAGCCTCAGTGGAACTAATGCATATAATTAGGGGGTATGTATATATGGTAATGATATTGTAATAAGCCTCTCTACGTCATAAGTTCACTCTAGGTCCTTTACTATTACTATTAAGTTAGGTGGTTAAGCATCCTGCTCCACATTGGGTGGATATCTTCTGATAGGCTAATTATTGTGATCCTGTCTGAGCCTAAATGGATGATATGATTGTGATTGCACACCTGTTTCATGGGAGGGGTTCTGGAGGGAGTGCTGGGTTTCTATCACATGGACACTCCTACTGTTTGAAGAATTCAGGGACCCAACTGTTGTTCTAGTGAGCAGTGAGGCGTAAGTTAGGACATTGAAGGTGAGCTAGGTAGGTACAGTGTCCTGTAATGAATATTGGGGTTAAGGGCAGCACTATCAGGACTCCATCATCTGGATTTGGCAACTGAGAGATCATTACTAACTTTGAAGAGAGTACTTAAAAGTGCTTAAAGAATTCTCAGTAAGTCTAGAAAGGTAGGCTGGAACCAGATTGTAAAGGGCTTTTAAAAGCTTTGTAGTTTACACATGATCATCACTAACTAGCTCTATAACATTAGACAAGTCAAATGACCTCTCTTAATCTCTGTCCTCATGTATTTTTCTTGTTTTATTTTTTTAACAAAAATGAGAGGGGCTTGCTTATCCACTATGTCCTATTTGAAAATTGCTCATTCTGAGGAAATGTTTATTAATGAGCTTCCATTACTCAATAATTAAATTAAATTGAAATGACAGGGTAAGAAAAGATAAGGTCCTAGCCCTTAAGGAGTCTATGTTAGTGAGGTAGAAGAGAATACAGACACTCTAATAAATGTTGACACATAGTTAGCATATATAGAACAATTATAAGACCTTTACTAAAACACATATTGTTAAGATATTCCTTCATAGGTTTGAATATTTAAATGCTTTCTGAGTAAGTAGGGGGAAGGGGCAAGTCACAGAAGTTCAAGGAAGGAATAAGGGCCAAGAAGGGGAAGAAAATTTGATGTAGAGTCTGAAAGTATAAAGGGATATACAAGGGAGTCCCAGCAAGTTTTAGTGTGGGTTCAAATTACTAAAGCTTAAAACTGCACTAAAATTTTGGGACATCCTTTATAATTTTATGGTTAAAATATGTAAGAAATTAAGAGTCACCATACTAGGTCAGGTAACTTAGTATCTTGATCCTATAATTGATTCTAAAGAACATTTTTTGGAAGAGAGAATTCTTTTCCTTTGTCACGTCAGCTTCAAAAAATTAAAAATGAAATCTCATCTGAGGATCTCTTGTCTCATACATCACCAGATAAATTGATCCTGTTTGCTGAGAAACCATCCTCCACTCCTTATCTCACATCATCCAGACATATTCCTACATTGTCTGTTCCCTCATTTGGATCTCAGATGAAGAGGTGGCCCTTCCCCTTGCCAAGGCTAATCTCTCTGTGTGCACTCTTGATATTCCATCCCTTCCCTTTTTCCACAGAAAATTCCTGCCCTATTATCCCAACTCTCTTATCTTCAATTGCTCCCTTTGTACCAGCTTTTTCTCTGCTTCCTGTTAATATACTTCTATATCTTTCTTGTCTTTTTCAGTCACCCCTGCTAGCTATTATGCCTTATCACACCTCCCCTTCTTGACTAAACTCCTTGGGAAAAAGATGTATATTCATTCCCTCCACTTCTTCTCCTAACTATCTTCTAAACCTTCTACATTCTGACTCCTGACCTCATCCTTCAATTGAAACTGCCTTCTGGGGGGAGGGGGGAAGAGGGCAGAGCCAAGATGACAGCATAGAGACAGAAAGTTTCTCAGCTCCCACACAGCCACCTCAAATACCCATAAAATATGACTCTAAACAAATTTTAGGGCTCCACAACTCACAGAAATACAGAAAACACATCTCTTGCTGAAGGCACCATGGCAGGTGGGGCTCATCACAGCAGGCTGGGAGCTGAAACCAGCCCAGCCTGAAACCGCAGCCTGGCCCCACAGCAGGCAGGAGGAGCCACAGCTGGAGCCTCCAGGAGAATGGATCAGAGGCAGCTGTGGCAGTTTCCAGATTTATAAAGCTAGAAGAAATAGGGACTAAGTGAAAGGTCAGTGGAATTCAGCTAAATTTGGGGGAGAAAAGCGGCCTGGCAAAACTGCCCCCAGGGCATGGAAGTGACAGAAATGGTGGCCCTGCAGTGGCTTCCACCTGGCTGCTTCAGAGCTCCCGGTCTGCAGACTGCAGACCGGCCATGTGATTGTTCAGAGGCCAAGTGCTTTTTCGTTGAGCGGCCTGGATCCGGATTGTGGCCTTGGGTGGTGGTCCTGGGGTGTGAGCCAAAGCTGATGGGAGCTACAGCAGCCACCTAATAACTCTGGCAGCTGTGAAAACATCAGCAATTTGGGACAGAGGTTTCCCCTCTGGAAGCAGAGTTCCACAGAGCTAAAAAGACAGAAAATTCACTGGCAAAACGAGCAGGAAAAGGAAGCAAAGTAAGACCAGCAGCCAAACTCTAGAATCATTTTTTGGGGACAAAAAGTTTCAAAGCATGGAACGGGAGGAAGACAACACAGTCAGAATTCCTACACCAAAAGCTTCCACGAAACATGAAGACTGTCTACAAGCCATAGCTCAGCTTTAAAAGGACTTTGAATACCAAATAAGAGAAGAGGAGGAAAAATTGGGAAGAGAAATGAGAATGATGCAAGAAAATCATGGAAAGAGAGTCAACAGCTTGATTGAAGAAAATAACACCTTAAAAGGCAATTTAACTCAAATGGCAAAAGAGGTCCAAAAAGCCAATGAGGAAAAGAATGCCTTAAAAAGTTGAATTTGCCAGATGGAAAAAGAATCTCAAAAGCATTCTGAAGAGAATAATTCCTTCAGAATTAGAATAGACCAAATGGAAGCAAATGACTTTATGAGAAATCAAGATGCTATTGAACAGATTTAAACAAATGAAAAAATAGAAGGCAACGTGAAATAGCTCCTTGAAAAAACCACTGACCTGGAAAATAGATCCAGGAGAGACAATTTAAAAATTATTGGACTACCTGAAAGCCATGATCAAAAAAAGAACTTAGAAATCATCCTTCAAGAAATTCTCAAGACTCCCCGGATCGCCCCAAATGTAGGTCGCTCGCGAGGCGTCGCCATGCCGCTCCCCGTCGCCCTGCAGTCCCGCCTGGCCAAGCGCGGCATCCTTAAACACATGGAGCCCGAGCCCGAGGAAGAGATCATCGCCGAGGACTACGACGACGACCCTGTGGACTACGAGGGCACCAGGATCGAGGGCCTGCCGCCCAACTGGTACAAGGTGTTCGACCCAGTCTGTGGCCTTCCTTACTATT
>CM053593.1:301734271-301772392 GCA_028646575.1 Pseudocheirus occidentalis
TCTTCTCTTTCCCTCCCTCTCTCCCAATGTCATGATGCCATATTACTGCTGTATAAATTGATAGATGGCTAAAATTAATTAAATCAAGGGTTGTTATTTTCTCAAACACTCCATATATGATTAATTACAAATTTGTCTTTAAGGAACATGGGAAAAGTGGCAAAGAGAAGACCCAAGGACTTGTACTTTTTTTTTTCTTAAAATCTCTCAATCTGAAGTATGTGGTTTCCAAACAACTGAAAAACCTAATAAATGTTGATTTTTTCCATCAATGGTCAGAAAATTTGGAATATAGCATGTTTTTAGAAAGCTCTGTATCCTTGAAACAAATTTTAGAAAAATGAGTGAAATCATATCGAAAACAGATAAGGTAAAACCTCCCTTCCCACTACCTTTTTTTCTGAAATCAGATATCTAGAGGGATAAGAAAAACACTTAAAAATTGCTATTGTATTCAAATTAAATCTCTGCTACATAATCAGAGGAAACAGCCTTTTCTTGGCTTGTACTTGCTTAACTCTGTTTTCTTAAGTGCTGTGAAGCTAGACTTGACTTGTTCTCCTAGTTTTAGAAGAATTTCACTCCCTTAATTAAAAAAGGAGGGGTGTAATGAAGTAAATGTTTCAGGAACTTATATTTATTTTGGTTTTTGCAAGTGAAAGTATCAGTGTAGTGTTTTATTTCCCCCTTTTATAACTCAAGAAAAAGCATAATGTCTTACTTAATGAAAGGCACAAGAAATCTCAGTGAGTAGCATGAAATGTCTAATTTCATGGGGATGGAGAGGGTAGCAATAAATCTACTTTTAGTTTTTTTCCCATAAGAATATTAGTGACAAGATATTTCCAAGTTAAATACTACTTTTTTATTTAAAAAGTTTTTAAAATTATTTTATTTGTTGAGTAATAGTCTCTGAGAACTGTGGTCAATTCATTTGTCACAGTTAAAAAGTAGATGTAATATGATTAGGAACTAAATATGGTAAAAAAATAAATAAGGAAAATCTGCTTAAAGGGAATAGTGTTCTCCAGGAGTATTCATTTGCTTTAGTAGACTGTCTATTGCCTTAGTAGTATTGTATCCTAAAATTCTCTTCTGCATTCTTTCTTTCACCTGATGTTCACTGAGGTGATGGAAAAAGATGAGTGTTTTACTGATGTTCCCTGCTAATGTTTGAAAATCTAAACACTAGTATCACATATCGGTTATCTATAACATCAACATTGAGTAAAATCTAAGTATACTTTTCCCATTAAGAATTTACCATTTTGAACAAAGGTGTCTTTTAGTTGAAATGTTTTTTCTTAAAACAAAACAAAACCTCATCCTTCTGTGACTATTTATATTGTGTTTTTCAGCTCAACTCTACTTTTCAAAATTGGAATTATACAGTCTATGTGGTCAATATCAGGTAAATGGCAGAATTTATTATTTAATAAATAAAAAAGCAACATAACTATTTTGCTAAGAACAATTCTATACGTAATATATGCAATTTGTGTATGGCATAGCATATATTATATAATAATTCATATGTAACCTGTATATACATACATGTATGTGTGATTGATTTGTATGAATGTGTGTATATGTATGCATGTATGCATATACACACATTATTGATCCTGTTAAACCCTGCTCTGTGTTCACCAGCTGTCTTTCCAGAAACCTCACAGGTTCCCCTAAGAGTTAACTTACTATAATAGAGAAAAAAACAAAACACTAGACCCCTTAGGACTCAAGGGACATTCAGACCACCAACTATATAACCATAAACAAGCCACTACCTTTCCAAGCTTTTACTCTTCAGTGACATGGGAAGAGTGATACTTTGCCAGCTACCTCTAAAAATGAGAGAGAGGCAGCTTAGCATAATGAATAGAGAGCTAGCCTCAGTCAGAAAGACCCGAATTCAAGTGTCACCTTGAGACACACACTTGTTGAACATGTCATTTCTATGTACTGCAGGCAACTCTCTACATTGAAGGGTAGGTACAGATCTAAACCAGTAGAAGGAGTTTCCATAATAGGAATTCCTCCAATACAATGAAATCACAGGTCCAGTCCTAATATGGATGAGAATTATTACTAATTAATTAACCTGAAATTAAATAGTAAACAAATATATATTTATATATTCATAAAATGTTTATTTTAATATCACTTTATTAATATTTATCACTAATAAATTAATTATTGTGAATATAATTAATTATTAATGAATATTAATATTAATATTTATTTTAATATTATTAAATATTTACATAAATATTTGTATTTTTATATAAATAAAATATCTAATAAACAATAAAATTCCTCTCACCTTCTCATCCAGGCTATAAGTTCCTTGAGGGTAGGAACTGTATTGTATACCTTCTTCTCTCTTAGTGCCATACACAATGCCTTGTATGCTCAATAAATGTTTGCTCATGATTGTGATCAGTATATTTTTACATTTATAGTCTTCATCTGAACACTGGAGAAGAGAAGATCAAAGTCAAAAGGAGTATTGAAGATGATCAAAGGTAACAATATTGTCACCAGCTTCATTTATACTCTGGAATTTCTTACTCCAAAATCTAACCAATCTCCTCTAACTCTGATTTCTCCATGCTTTGAATCTGGGGATCTATTCCGTTTTAGATTCATAGATACTAGAGTGACTACTTGGGTAGTGATATATATGCTTTCTAAGTTTTGTGTTTGACATAATAGCTTTTTGGTACTTGTAAGATTTTATCAAGATAGTTATACTTTGAGGAACTACGTGAAAAAGGCTCTGTTAACGTGTTTTAACATAAAGAAAAATTGGGGAATAAATGAACATTTAAGAATAAATTTTAACTCCATGCTAAATAAATGTGTTCATAGTTCTTGTTTTGACTGTATAGTAGTAGTCACTATACAAGAATATGATGTTTATACAGTTTTCACATTACTCCTTCTTTCTCACCTCAAGGCCATTGCATATTCCAGATGAATTGGCCCACCTGTGGTGCCACATGTCCATGCCATTTATTCTCCAACCTTTCTATATTTTCCTTGTGACTAGACCATTCTCCTTCTTCTTCTCTGCTTCCTAGAATCTGTAGCTCCTTTCACGACTCAGCTTAAGGGCCACAACCTACAAGAGGTCTTTCTTGATCACCCCATTTGTTATTTTTCTCCTGCTTCCCAAATCATATATATTTTGAATATACCTATCTGTGTATGAGGAGTTTCCAACCCTATCAATAGAATGTATTGTACTTGAGAACAAAGACTACTTGATTTTTGTTGCTCTATCCCCAGCATATAGCACAATGCATGAACCGTATTATCTGCTTAATAAATATTTATTGCTATTGAAATCAAACAGTATTTCATGAAGTGCCATATTCAAATTAATTTTTCAGTACTAGTGTCTACTCCTTTGTTGCCCCTTGGGATAGGATTTTTAACATAGTAGGAAATAACACTTATTAGAATGCTGTGTCTGATGAAAAGCTTTGAAGTAAGAAATTTGAAAATGGATGAAATACTGTATATGGTATCATTAAACTTATTCTCAGTAACATGTTTTCTCTCTATTTTAAATTCAAAAGAATCAGTCAAGAAAAAATAGGGTTCTGAATTTTCATTGTGATTTCAGATTTCAAGTTCATATTATAATTATCACATAGGCAGATAAATGTGTAAAGCACCTAAGTCCAGCAAGAGTCCTACTATAAGGGAACTGCCCAGGAGCACTTGAAATTAAAAACTAAAATATAACATGTACTTTATTCCAGGTACAAAATAATTTTAGGTAAGTGGTTTCCAGATTATGTGGGCAGTCTCAGAAGGACAATAAAAGCGCTTGAAAAGTATTTGAAAGTGGAAAACTTGTCAGTTTTTTCTATGTCAATAAGATTGTCTCATTTAATTGTGATTGTTGCTATTACTGTTGTATGTATGGTTTTGTTTTGTATTTTGTAGGCACATCTATAATGATAACTTAGGTCACTTTTTAGGTAATTTTCTACATTTTCAGCATTCTAAAAATTCTAAAAAACTAGTTAAAATATTTTTTTGTGTAAGAGTGAATCAGAAGGTAATGGCAAAAATTTTCTTGTCTAGACGTCCACAAGAGAAATAAACATCTGTCTTTGAATCTGCCATCTCTTTTTATAAATCTATTTTGAAAGTTCTCATTTCTCTGTAAAGCATCATTGTATAGTGGGTGGAATATTGGACTTTGAAGCAGGAAGGCATGGTTTGAAGTTGTGCCTTCAAAACTTATTAGCTATACAAATATGAATATGCCACGTTATCTCTCTGAGCCAGTTTCCTTATCTGTAAAGTGAGGAAAACTATATATGTGCACGCGGTGTCTGTGTGTGTGTGTGTATACATTCTAACAGCAAACACCCTAGCATACCCAGGTATATGTATATACAAGCATATACATATATATGTATATATATATATATATATATATATATGTATATAAGTGTATCTATGTATATATGTACATGTAAGCCTCCCCTAAGCAAGCTTCTTCCATGGACTCTGCTCCACCCTTCAGCAAACTGCTCCCACCACAGGTTCCTGTGACCACATTCAACCTATTAGGGAGCAGAGAATATTTTCAAATCGGGGCAGTTCCTCAGATTCACTTAGGCTTATTAAAGGGCAGGAAAGATCTTCAAATTCCTGTTACCATCACATACATACACACATATATACATGCATATATATACATTACACAGACAGACAGACAGATAGGGGAAAAAAAACCCTTTCATGACAGACAGTGTTGCATAGTTTGGGGTCTAAAAATTTGGGAATCAAGATCTGGATTCATGTGTTACCTCTGAAACATAAAGACCATTGTCAAGTGTCTTTATTTTCTCAGTGCCCCAGGCAACCCTCCTAGACCTTAAAGTGCACATGAATTGTTAAGATGCATCAGAGTTTCTACTTTGAAGGTTTGTCATACTAATTATATGTCACAGTTTTAAATCACATCAAGAAAAATCTACTGCACTGAGTTGTTGGGAGATTCTGTTGGGAATATGGTAGTTAAGAGACTGAGATAAGAACAGCACGTGTGATTTCATTGGCAAAGGGAGCTTCTATGGGAATCTCCCTGTAGTCACTGATGTTGTCACTTGCTTTGCAATTTCTGTCCTTAAGGAATTGACCAGAGCATTGGGAAGATAAGTAATTAACCAGGATTACGTAGTATGTGTCAGAGATAGAACTTGAATGCAGATTTTCCAGTTCTGAGACTGGTTTTCCATTTCTGTGCCACACTAACTCTCACAAATATAAACTGCTGCTATTACAATGATGAATAATCCTGTGATGGGGTTTATTTATTCCATTTAAATGGAGAATTGGCTTTTGTTTGTGGCATTTCCTTCATGTGCTGAAGAGAAAGATTTGGGATAGCCATAAGACTTGTCCCTTGTCCAGCCAAATGTTACTGCTTCCTCCTACTCCATTATTGAATTACTTGTAGTTTTTCCTGTAAAGTCTGTTCTGAAAGTTGAGCCATACAGTCATACCCCAAAGTAGCAAGTGAACTCCAAGGGATTACCTATCCAGAAGAACAACTTTGATCTTTTTTTAGCTTACTTACCATATCCATCCTAGTGTCTAGCATCACCTAAACAGTCTCTTAGAGGTTGGCAAAGCACTTTACAAATATTATCTCATATTATACTCACAATAATGCTGTGACATAATTACTATTATTATCTTCATTTTTATCTTTATCATCATTTTACAGATAAGGAAACCAAGGCAGACAGAGTAAATGATTTGCCTAGAATCACACAGCTAGTAAGTTTCTGAGGCCAAATTTGAATTCATGTCTTTCTGACTTCAGGTCTAGCATACCCATTGTGTCACCTAGCTGCCTCTGCTTTCTCTCTCCATTTCTCTTTCTCTCTGTCTCTCTTCCTGGCTTGAGACCAACTTTTCTCCACTATAGCAGGCTCCTCTCATAAAAAAGATAGTCTTCAAAATATCTTTACAAGTAAGGGTCACATTCAAGTACTATGTCAGACATTGATTTCTCTGATGGATGTCTAGGCAAAAAAAAAATATATATATATATATATACATATATATATATATATATATATGTAGTATTACTTTCTTACCAACACTTATACAAAAGCATTGGTAAAGTACTTTTATCCCAATTGGGCTACAAATTAAATAATTAGAAATATATTTAAATGTAGGTAGATTTTAAACATATTTCTTCTTTTGGGGAAAACATTCAAAACAATACTTTTTCTTCATCATTGCTAATGCTCTTTTTTACCTTTTTGTTTTGTTCTTGTTCCTGATAGATTTGTGCCAATTTCTCCTAAAAGATATATGAAGGTTTTTGTCACTACTATAGCATCTCATGTGGCTAAAAGTTAAAACAAACAAAGCCCTCCTTTTTAAATTTTAAATTTGTTGCATTTTTGAATCCACATAGTACCTTTCTTTCTGAGGCAAGACTTTATGTCTTACTGAATTTGTTTAACTTCTTTGCGTATGTTAGCAGTGTTAAAACCCAACTTTCAATTTGGATGTTATATCAGTAATGCAATATTCACAACACCCATGATGGTTATGAATATGCTAGTATAGTTATTAATCACAGAATGTAGCAAACTCTCCACATGGAGGGCAGAACCAAGGTCTTTATTCAGAAACCAGAATACCAAGTCCCAGAACCAGAAAGCCAAAGTCATTATAGTGGTCACAAAGTTGATACACACGGTTAGTACAGTGAACACCCACATTCCCAAGCCTTCATGAATAGAACAGGATCCCTCAAGCAGGGATCCTTCTCAGACTCATGATAGTTCTTCAGCCTGGTCCTCGGTAAAAGCTGCAGAAGGAGAATCTCAGCAAAAGGTGCAGTCTCCAGGTGGTGACTGAGAGAAAACTGATGGTCCTGCTGGTTCTCTTCCTCTATACAGTATAGCTCCTCCCTGTTCTTCCCCTTCCTGTTAAGGTATTAACTACCCACAAGGAGTTAACTTGAAGTAAGGAGCTAAGTGCCTTTACTAGGTGCCAATAGAAAGGGGCATGGAAGATCTTCTGATTTTATTAACATTACAGATGTACTGCATGTATTAAAAATTCACAGAATTACAGAATGTATGACCTTGGGCAAGTCATTTAAACTTTATGTATCTCTTTCCTCATCTCGAAAATAAAGGGGTTGAACTAGATGATCTCTGAAGTCTCTTCCAGCTCTAAATACATTGGTCTTGTGAACTGACTATACCATTTAATCGGCAATCAATTTAGAATTTTCAATCCATGCTCCCTAGTGTTTGAAAGTATCCTATTTTTGGTGTTCTCACATTTGAAGAAAATTAATTTAGTCATCTAATCACATGATGCCATACCATCACTAAGTTACTATTTCACGTCAAAGAATGAAGACCATCAAGAAAAAATGAGAAATAATATTGAGAAAGAAAATACTGTGATAAGCATTGTGGATTTAGTGAAACCTGCCCAGTCAACCTGTCAGTATGTACCTTCTGCCTGATAAAACCAAGACTTTTTTTGGATTTTCTCTTCCATTCTTAAAGTGTATATGGTCAAGAATGGTGGAAAGAGCTTCATTAAATGTTTCATTCCATCGGTTTTTGCTGAAAATATTTTCCCTGCTTTTCAATCTCATCATTGAAATTGTTATTTTCCAGGTTAAGGATCTTGGCCATTTTAGTCTATAATGTTACCAACAACATCTGCTTAGAAGATCACCTCATTCAGGAGAAGCTCTTGAGAACCAATGAATCTTTAGGTGATGGCTTGAGGTTGTACACTGTCAGTGTGAAGCAAATTGGTAAGTTGCTTTTATTTAATTTTAGTTTCTGAGTGTTTTGTGTGACTACTTTCTGGGGGCTCCTCTCATTGTCTCCCTCCCCCACCATATGTAAACACATCTGGTCATTGGGGAAGGATATTTAAGTACATGGAGACTTGTATGTTTCTCAAAAATCCACTGAGTCTGAGGGGCACAGCTGGGACTTTTTATGCCCTTGGGGAGTAGGAAGCTACATGTGAGAAGCCATGGCCAATCAAAGTCCTAGGAATAATTTTGTCTAGTTTCAGAAAATCTGATACCTGTTGAAGGAGGGAAAAAAGGAGCAAAGGAGGGAAAGGCGTAATCCATGTTATAGGTAGTAGGGAAAGAAGTTAGGGAAATACTAGTAAACATGGGTCCTGTCACAAGACATCTCTGTGTTAGGCTTATAGTGCTTAAAAGTTGAAAGGATTATAATGATTATCTCTCAAAACCCTACAATTAAAAAATGAGAAAACTAAGTTTTAGAGTCACTTAACTTTGCCAAAATTGCTTAAATAATCTAGGATTCAAACCTAGATCCTCTTACTCCAAATCTAGCATTCTTTCTATGACAGCACAACACACACATTTATGTGTGTACACACACACACACACGCACACACACACATATTTGAATCAAACTGCACATTTATGGAAGAACTTTGTTTTTATGTTTAGAATTTATGCTTTTTCCTTATTGGAATTTTGAAAATGCACACATCTAAGAATATTGATGGAAAAGGGACTCTGCCTGTTTAAGACAAGTGTACACACACACACACACACACCTACCTTAATGAGATGATTTAGGAGTTACAGGGGACCTTCAAGGCCAATTGGTCCAATCCCCTTATTGTAGAGATGAGGAAACAGGAGGTGCAAAAATGTTAAATGCCTTGTGAAGGGTCACACAGTAAATTAAGTGCTTGAGGCAAGATTGGAACGGGTCTTCCTGACTCCAGGTCCAGAATTTAAACATGGTAGACCGATTAGAACACTCTTCCTGTTAAATAAATTAGTTCAGATGAATCTTATTGTGATTTGTTCTTACACAGGGACATGTTCAGAAAATGAACAACCTGAAGGATATAAATGGTCAACCACAAAACCAGCTGTCCAGATGCAGCCATGTAAAGGGAAACCTGGCTATTTTGCATCACGAACTTGGTAAGACATTGACCCTGGTTAGCGGTGTTAAAACTCAACTTTCAATTTGGATGTGCTGCACGTATTACACCATAAAAATTCACAGAATTACAGAATTTCAGATCTGTAAGGGACCTGTTTCTGGTAATTCAAGTGTTGACAGATGATACTGCCAGAAAAAACCCAGAGACTTGAGGATCGAGGGTTTGGGGATGGTAGCAATTAAACTATTAAAGTGGCAGACCATAGGATCAACATTAATGAAAAGCAAATGAATCTAGAATTGGGGGAGATAGAATAGGAGAATGGAAAGGAACCAGAAAGGGGACAAAGAGCAAATTGAGTGTGAGTGGCAAAGTTGGGGAAAGCAAAAGAAGAGGGAGTTAACATCAGAGAATAACACTTTGAGATAGGTCAAATGGGGTGAGAGTTGTGCCTGAAGAGAAGGTAGAAAGTTCACATCTAAGGATGTGAGGCTGGAAGATCAGGATTGGGGAGTCAGCATAATGGGAGGGGTAGAGGGGACTGAGAAGTTGGCAGCAAGGGTTGGGGTTTGCTCATTTGGCAGACCTTTGCAATACAGTGCAGTGCACCGTGTACTAATTGTACTTCCTTACATTGTTATGAAGTTTACTATTCCATTTTTCAAATGTGCCCAGGATTACTTTTAATGATTATACTTTTTATCATAAAGCTTTTTATTTAGAAATTCATAGGAAGCTCAAAAAAGCCTTTCTTAACTTCTTTTTAAAGTTCTTTGTTTCAGAAGTATAAAATGTTTTGGTTTATATGAATGTAAATTGAAATATGAATATTTGTTGTTTAGCCATCAGGATACCACAAACAAAACCTACTGGGGCCCTCCTGATTTAACAAATTGTACTGGTGAGTGAACAAATAATATTATTTTAATTATCAAAGCAGTGATGACATTTCTCTTTATGTTTCCCACCCTTTACAGAACAGTTGTCCTACCTTCTAGTACTTTTTTATATTAAAAACTCAATGTATTAATATTTTACTTTCCTCAGGTTAAAAAATGAAGAGTTGTTCCTTTATTTCTGTTTTCTAATCTTAGATTGAAATCCATGACAAATAGGAAGGAAGTGAGAGTAGAGACAGTCTAAATATTTTGAGAGCATGGATTTAGGGTTCCCCCACTATGATGTCCTTAAGTTTTGTCGTGTCTATAAGCATTTGGTGGTATTGAAACCTTATGTTCAGAAAGTCATTTCTCACATCATTTCTAACAAATTATTTCCCATAACTGTTAGGCAGTTCAAACTGTAAGTGTTATTAAAATAGGAAGAAAAATTTAACTCACTCTTTAACATTTGAAGGCAGTTCTATTAATATGTAAGAATCATTATCAGAGGAGGGGGGCCAAGGAAATGGGCTTGTTCCCTCTTTAATACAGACTGAAACTATGATGTAATTGATTTAGGAACCTCCCAGGTGAGAAAACTCATTCTGTTGTCTCTTCAACTTTTATGCTTAGTCATTTAGAACGCTCAAACTTGCAGGTTTATTACAGAGGAAGGGCTTAAACCCAGTCCTTCCTGGCTTTGAGAACAGCCTTCTAGCCTGTGCTCCATGTGGCTTCCTTTTTCTCCTCAGAGTTTTCTTCCATCATTCCATGAGATGAACTGCCATGTCACTAATAAGAGCTTTCGGAGCCTTTTCCGAATGGGAAAAGAATATAAAATGAAGCTGGAGGTCATATATAGAATGAGACTTGGCAAATGTCTAAAGTCAATGTTAGGTCATTGTAGTAGAGGGTTGTATAGCCTTTACATAGTTTTTAGGTTTTATCTTCTGTTGCCATTTCATCATAATGACTCTGTGAGGTAGTTATGTTGGCAAGTGTCATTACTATTTTGTAGATGAGGAAACTGAGTCAAAGAGAGGTAAAGATGTCTTGTGATTATATTCTCATGTGCTCTTTATTGTGATTTTATATATATTTTTAGGAATACCAAACGAAATAGCCAATGAGCTTCTAAATTTCACTAGTGAAGGACAGCCCCTCACCTCAGCCAATATAACCAGTATTGTGGAGTACCTCAAAAAAATTGTGAATAATGAAGAAAACATTGATATAACTTTAGGCTCAACTGTAATGACCATATTTTCCAATATCTTAACTAGTTCAGACAATGATTTGCTGGAGTCTTCTTCTGAGTAAGTATTTTTTTTCTTCCTGAAGGACTGGGGAGATTTTTAAAAATGCTTTTGACTATGTAGTTTGACATAAGTTTCAGTGGTAAGCAGAAGCCACAAGATACATAATTGCTTTTCCCTAAAGAGCATGCTTTCTGTAACATGTTACAGATATCTTCCTGTAACATTATCTCTACTCCTTCAAGGGTTTGTGGTTTTATCAGAGGGAGTGATATCTCCATGACTGCAAATCATACCATCCCACACTAAAGTAGCTAGACTGGGGCAGTGTGGCCAAAAACTTAATAATAATCTTTTTGACCTATACTTAGCTTTTCCAGCTTGGTACAAATTCCTGGTAGTAGCCTTAGAAAACCCAGGGTATTTTACCTATACTGTGATGAAACACCATAGGAGTATTTTAGTGGATTAAGATGCAAATAATATGGAGGACTGAAAAAAACCAATGTAGGGTTCATTGTCAGCACAAAAGAAGCTGAAAGAAAATTTTGTGGCCATAACAGTGCTCTCATTTAAAACATGAACCAGATAACCTGAAAAATTTTATACTTTTCAAACCTCCTAAAAGTAGACATTTTGCAAATATGCAGCCATCATATAACTTAAACTTAAAAGAAAACAACCTTACTGTCTTAGGGTCCACACTATGCAATGACCATAAGAGCGTCTTTTAGAATTGTTGGAGAACAAATTCTGCTTTTGCCAAACAGTAATGTAATGAAGCCCCCTTTCTAGTTTTATAGCCTTCATTCTGAGATGGATATTTAGTTATTGGTTATTTTTATGCCTTCACTGATCATTTCTTTGAAATAACAAAAAATAAACCATAACCTTACATTTAGCAGTAGACTTTCCCGTAGCCCTTACCAGCTCTATTGATGAATTGATGAACACTACTGTGAGACAAAAGTTTCTAAATGCATTGCATCATCACTTGTCTCAATATGTTTTCCCATGTCTTTATCTTCTTTCTATATAATACAGAAAACAGAGGAAGAAACTTTTTAAGGCCAATAATAATTTCTATTGTATGTTCCTTAAGAGTGTGATTTACATAGTTCCTAAAAGATGACTAAAGGGATTCCCCATGTTGAAGAAGAAATTTATATCATTTGTCTAAGATTCTATTCAGGGGGACTGACTGAAAGTCATTGGGGGGTCTCCTTGAATTCCAGAAGTTCTGTTTTAAAAGCCCTCACACACCCTTGGGCAAGTGGCCTGCCTCCATTGTTACACAATGCCCCTGCTCTTCCAGGGTCATCCAGACAGGCAAGTAAACACTCTTCAGTAGAACAGAACATACTCATCAAATTAAGTGTTTTTCTGAAAAGAAAATTCTCAGTAAAAATTCTGACATCCATATTCATAAATAACTACTGATTTCTTCCCTGAACACGTTTTGTTTTGGTGAAAATAATGCATTCTAAATTATGGTGGGATAATAGTTCATACTCGTTTTTCAGATAGCAGTTTACATATTAAAATAAAAGTGGTAGATTCATTTTCTCATTCTTAACCCAAATATAAAATACCAAGGACTAGTACATTTTCCCCTTGAGATATTCAAGACAAAGATAGAGCACTATTTGTCCTTAATACCGAAGGAATTCACTTGTCTAAAAACAGAGGATTAGACCAGACATTTTTCTCAGGGTCCCATCCAGCTCTGTGGTTCTGTAGTAATTTATAAGTATGTTTGATGTGTGTCCATAATGTTGGATTGATAAAAGGCTTTGAAGATCAATGCCCATGATTTTTAACTTGCTCTATAATATAATATATGTAAATATCTGCTACTTACTTTTTGATGATGTTGATGATGATAGTGTTTTTGATGTCTCTAGGGCTTTAAAAACAATCGATGAGTTGGCTTTTAAGATAAAGTTAAACAATGAAGTACCTGTGAACATTACAACTCGAAATCTGGCTCTTGGGGTGTCATCTCTGACCCCAGAGACATACGAAGGCTCAACTTTCAGTATTGGTCTCCCAAATAGTAATGATTCATATTTCCAGGTATGAGCTTGTAGTTTTTAATGTCTTTTTGAAAGACAACTAAGCATATATGTTTTGGATCCTTACCCTTTTTCCTTTCAGAAAGCTGAAAATTATGGCAGTTTTGAGCAAAATGTAAGATAAGTTCTCATCTCTCTAGAATCATTTAGGAATCTGTGTGTTAGAGGGTAAAATGATTGAGTACCCCTCAAAATAGTTCTATAATTTTAGAATAAACTTGAGGAAAATGTGATTTTTCCTCCCTTCGGAAATCTATAACCCAAGGTTGGCAACTCGACTAGTAATTAAATACTCATTATTCACATGAACTCTCCAGCGATTCAACTCCCAACCTTTTTGTGCCTCTATATCCCATGCAGCTCTTGTCAACATCCTCCAATTTGACACAGGGGGTCCACCCAAGGTGCTAAAGTGCTCCAAAAGGAGGCACTCTGACCAACCATCTGGCATCACACATTCTTGCCCTGTGACCAGTATTTCTTCTCTTTTTTGTCAAACAATTCTTTGACGACTCTGTTATACTCACTCTTATTCCAGGCTGCTGCTTGTTAATATGTTGCAGCCTGCTCACACCAGCCATTTACCTTTCCATTGCCCTCAATGAGATGTTCATCTTTAGTTTTTTGAAGGCAGTACTTTCCAACTGAACTGTTGGTAAGATTAATTTTTGTCAGAAAAAAAGTCAGTCTGGCTTTCTTTTGGATCCCTTTTTCTGTGGTTTACAAATTCTAAGGATTTAGTACCAAAAGGAAAATTTCAGATCATGCTAACGTGACATATTCCTTTATATAGAGTTGTATTAGGATTGTCTAATTCATTGATGATAGCTTATTGTAAAAAAAATGAAAGATAATTTACTCATTTCCTATTTTTAGCAGTTAGTGGGGTTGGTTTCTCCCTCTCAGAAAATAAGAGGAGTCATCTATGTAAGTCATAATTGTTTTATGGATGCTGTAAATGGGATTAGCAGACATTCCTACCACAGAATGGGATGACTACGGCATGTTGAGGGTGGGTCCAATGGAAGTTCTGTTCTGTTAAGTTAGTGGCCACTTTCACACATTTAAACATGGACTTTGTTATACTACTTTGTAACTACTACAACAAAATGGATAGCCAACTTCTCTACTAGCATATGGAGAGAAAAAATCTTCTCTTCGTTTAGGCATAAATCTAGGTGAAGGTATGCCTTTAGGATCAAGGTGAAATATAGATTTTATTTTTCATGACTAAAGAAAGACCATTCTTTGAAGACTGTCCCAAAAGTTAAATGGAAAGTTGACTCTAATGAAATCTGTCTCTCTCTGTCATTTAATCAGTGGTATAAGTACAATGTACTGGAAAATAAAAATTATGAAATTTAAACTTTCCCCTTTCCATAGACATTCTTTATTCTTAATCCAGAGTCCTATTCTCTCTTTTTCTTCTCTGGACACTCCCAAACCACAGATTGTTTTGCAGAGAATCTGGAAAATTGGAAAAATTGACTACTTTGGTTTTAAAGAAGAAAAATCTAATTCTCATATATATGAGAATCTCTACTAATTTTGCAGATTTCTCTTGTTCAAATAAATGAGTATCACTAAATCCTGATCACATAAAAATATGAAGAACAGCTAACCTCAGGTTTTCTCAGCAGAAACTTTATCCAAATAAACAATAAAGTGAGTATATGTCAAAAAGGGAGTAGTTGCCCTAGTACTTACTTGTGTGCTTTGGGATATTACTACACATTAGTCACACATGTGCAATTATTTGACTGTTCTATCTGTGTGTCTCCTAGATGGATTTTGAGACAGGTCAAGCAAATTCTTTGGCTTCTGTCATTTTGCCCCCAAGTTTACTTATGAATTTAAGTAAAGAAGAATCTGAATCAGTTAAAAGAGCTCAATTTACTTTCTTCAACAAAACTGGACTTTTTCAGGCAAGTATATGTTGAATTAATTTTTCTTGATCTAAATTGAATCCTTTTTTTAAAAAAAGGTAAGATTCCAAGTCCCTTAAAGGTAAGCATCTCAAGAATGATAGAAAATAGCTTCATTTCCTTATTAAAATGAAGGTCTTTAATAGCATAATTGTTTTAAACACTTGCTAATAAAATAGGTTTATTTAGATTTATACCAGAAGATAATATTAGTTTCAATACTACAGCTTGAAAAATACAAGTTAACTACTCTACTGTAAAAATGCATATTGTTATTACTAAATAGCAACATTTTCTCTTTAGGCTAAATATTAGCTACTTTTAATCTTTTCAGACACAAGTAAGGAAGGTTAAAGAGAATTACTCACTAAGTAAGGGAAAAGAATTTTTTTTTTCATTCAGAAGGAAGTAGTGTTTTCGTAATGAGAAGCATTCTTGGCTTTAATCAGCCTTCCTATTAGTATTTCAAATGACCTTCTGCTCTTTTATATCCGCAGAATTGGGTGCCATTGTGCTGAGCACACATTACCATTTTTATTGGCATTGTTTCTAGATCCTAGAGAGTAATCTGCCAGCAACACCCATGACCTCCACTGGCCTCAGAAAACATACCTTATCTATAAAAGCTGCGCTAAAATATTTTGTTTTTAAAAGTAAGGATTCTTAAATACTAAAATATGAGTTGATATAAGACATTTCAAAGGAAACCAGGCTGTACAGGAGAAAAATAGAAATTTCTCAAGGCCGATTGGAAAAATTACTTCAATACATTAATTCTACTGTGTCTTTCCCAATAGATAGAGTGTAGATCGATTTAAGGAGTATGAGAAAGTATAGCTTACCACCATAATTCACTGAACTTTGAAATCAGTCTAGTTACATATGAGATACATTTAATACATGAGGTAATACAGAATATATCGTGAAGAAAACAAAGCACTATAATGTATGATCTCTACCCTAAAGATGCTTACAGTCCATCTGGGAAGATAAAACAAAAAAGTAGAGAAAGTTGAACCAAAAAGACTGAAGAATTAGTAGGTTTCACAAAATCATGTATGACATTGCCATATTAATGATATAGAAAGATAGATTTAAAGGAGGGAGGGTTAGAATGTCTTTGTGTCCAAGTTTTTTGAGTTATGACATCCTTAAAACCATATTGCCGTTCTTCCTCAAAAATATTCATCTGGAATTTATTTTAAGAATTATGTGTCCTCTTAAAATGATTAAAGACACCTTGCCATTTCACAAAAGTACATTTGATGATTATTATTGATATGAATTATTCTTGAATTAATTGCCTTGTACAGACCACTGATTTGTTAGAGTAGAAGTTAGAATTATTAAAAAGACTTTGAAAAGAATAATAATGATGAAAAAGATATAGCATACAATTGAAACAACTTAGTCCTAAACTATTTAGATGAGTAATTAAAATGAAAAATAAGTAAAGGATAATAGATGTGACATGAATAGCTATTAAAATAATTTTATAAAGAGGTTTAACTGGTATCATTTGTCACAACAAGAAGACCAAGAAGGTCCATAAAATTTTGTTGTTAGGAAATATATTACTTGTGAAGAGGGAGATGGTAGTCACAATCAATACTAATTTAGAATATACTCTCATTTGTAAAATATTGTGAAGGATGATGGGTGACTCTGAGCAGTATTATCTCATAAAGAAGAGACCTTTACAAGACTTGGCTACTCATGAATGGAGTATACACATTTGTGATAAGGGTATTCGTAGGGAATAATCAGGACTTGGAAAGTAACCTTATAGACCACATCCTTACCATTTCCCAATTGAATGATGTAGACTAGAATACAAAAAGAACCCAATACCTATTGTGTTCATTATTTGAGAAAACATTTGATTTATTACAGCAAAATGTTTCCTTCAAGACTCTCTTCTAATAAGATGTCTCCCACCAAACATCAGACTCATTCAAGATTCCTTGAAAGATATGATGGAAAAATTCTACTTAATAATTCTCTGATCATAAGCACCAGATTAGGAATAAAACAGAAAAATATATCCTGGTCAAAAATGTTCAGTGTTGTGACAGAGGTGATATAGCACAGAGTCCAGACTGAGGAGTATTTGTGGATGGTGCAGTCCGACAGAGGTTCCCATGATGCAATGATGTGCTGGTTTTCATATAATCTGGGAAGATTGTGTACAGAAGGTATCTGTAACCACTCAAGAGTTTGACTTGATCATTTGCACAGGAAAGAGGAAGAGGATGAAGAACATCTCTTGGACTACCTATAAAGCTGCCCCACCTACACATTATTATGTGTAAGTGGGACAGAAGGGACCAATAGATGGGAAGCTGGTCCCATAATTGAATAAAAAGAGATCATATTGGATGAAATTGTGAAACTCCTTTAGTGATCCCAAGTTTCTCCTAGAAATAAAATTTAATTTTTTTTCATTAACCAGCTTTCTACTATTGTAGTTATATGGCTGTAAGACATGGCACAAAACATTCTTTGAAGAATTGAAAATAAATATCATGGAGAAGACAGGGAAGAGGAGCATGGTGGTTATGATCAGGATACAACAATAATCTTCAAGGAGCTTCAAAGAAAAGCAGTATTGAAAAATGTCAGAAATTTAGGATAGGAAGATAGGCTGATCAGGTGACGAGGGATGACAAGGTGGCAGTCTGAGAGGCCCGTTGGTATCCTTGTGATGTTAAAGGAAAGTGAGGAAGGCCTGTGGTGGACTCTTCTTTCCCCCTGCCACGTCCTATCCCACCCCAACTCCCTCTTTCATAGAAAAATTGTGAAAGGAGGTGGACAAGAGATGCAAGAGGGAAGTCATAGTATACTATGATCATCCATCCTGTCCCCCTTCTCTTATAGATGTGGAAACTGAAGATCAGATAAAGTAATATTTTTATTTCTTACATTATGAATACAACACTTTTAAATAACAAGTACTTTTTAAATACCTCCCATGGGCCAGACTAGACAGCCTGGTTGCATAGTGGTTAAAGTGCAATGCCTGTATTCAGGAAGACCTAAATTAAAATCCAGTTTCAGCATTTACTATGACCTTGGGCTAGTCACTTAACCCTGTTTGTCTGTTTCCTCATCTGTAAAATGAGATGCAGAAGGAAAAGGCAAACCACTCCAATATCTTTGCCAAGAAAACCCCAAATGGGGTCATGAAGAGTCAGACATGACTGAAAAACAACTGAACAGCAATGGGCCAAGCAAAGCCACTGTCCCTGTCCTGTCCTATTAGGTGAGGGATCATAGATTAAATGCTAGAAGGGACCTCAGCGAGCAATTAGCTAGAGGTTAAATGACTTACCCAGGGTAACACAGTTAGTAAGTATCAGAAGTAGGATTCCCTGACTCCAAGAATAGTGCTCTGTACATTGCATTATGCTTCCTTTATAGCAGTGGTTGTCAACCTTCCTAATGGCCTGACCCTTTAATTCTTGTATGTGGGAGTATCTGCATGTAGGTGGACCTGTCTGGAGACAGATAGAGGAGTGTGTCTCAGTTCCCAAGACCATCATAAATATGTGTTTTCCGATGGTTTTATGTGACCCTATGAAAGGGTTGTCACAACCCACAGGTTGAGAACCGCTGCTCTACAGGAAGGAATAGCTTTGAGGAGACATCTTAATATTTGAAGTGCCAGCTATTCTCTTTTGAAGGATAAATTGAATCATTCAATTCTGGGATTAAAACTTTACATTTTAGATTAAGTATCTATCAGAAAGAACAATTCAAACTTTTTAGTCAGTAACTGATATACTAAAATTACATTTCTATATAATCCATTGGTAAATGTGTCAAGTGGTTGGTATGAATGTAAATTTTCTATATAATCCATTAGTAAATGTGTCAAGTGGTTGGTATGAATGTAAAAGTTAGACTTAAAAAATTATGCAATTATTCCTTTCTACCTAAAAAATATTTCTCCCAAAGATAAGCACTTGTTTTTTTTCATATTGGAGGAAATGATGTAACTGTTCACAACTTTTTATGAGTTTTCATTGTGTATGAGTTTGCTTTGTATAAAATGTAACTGGCCTCAAATGTAGTCATTTAGAGTGAAAATTCATGAAAGTTGCATTACAATGTGTTCTCCCTGCGTATTTATGATAATAAGGGAAATAGCTGAACGCTGTGAGGAAAACCTGCAATTTGATCTTATAAACAGGACATTCTTCTAATGGGAGATCTTGTAAAAGTTGCTGACTCTTTGCTTATTTTGGAATGCTACAATAAAATAAAAGTGTGCACTTGGACTAGTACGTGTAAAGTATTGTTTTATTCTTTTTTAAAGGATGTAGAAACTCAACAAGACAAGCTAGTGAGCTATGTGATGGCGTGCAGTATTGGAAACATTCATATCCGGGATCTTCAGGAACCTGTCCAGGTTATAATCAAACATACACGGAACCAGGTAAGAAAACATCTTGGACAACACTTCTCCAAGTATGGAGCTGATCAGGTTTAATGTATCTCAAAGTGTTGTTGGGAATCTGCCCAACAACCTGTAGGGTAAGCTCTAGTTTTCCAGAGTAAAGAAGGGAGCAGCAGGAAGCTGCCAACTCTGGGAATTTTGCCTGGTGTCCTTACATCATGGGAAATTGGCAACTTTCTTTGGTTCTGGGGGTGTGGGGGGTAGCAGTCCAAATGATGGAAATGAAAGCCAGCAGGAGGAAGAGATTGAAGAGGAAATGTTTTAAAGGTTGGATGACTCTCTTTAGATAAATACAGATGTAAAACCTGCCTAACTTTAAAAGAATTTCTATTAAAAATAAGAATATAAGTGAATATAGATGAGAAATATACTAGAGGTGACACTGAAATATTGAGACCTATTTAAATGCTGAGTTTATGCTACTTGAGCATCATGGTATTGTGGAAAGAACACTGGACTTAAAATCAGGAAACCTCATTTCTAGACCTGCCTCTTATACTTGCTGTGTGACAAGTACTAGAAAATGGGGGTTCCTAAGTAGTCTAGGCTACATGTTGTCTTCTTCTCCTCTTCCTCTGCCCTCTGCCTCTTCCTTGGCCTCCTCCTCCTTCTCATTGGCCTTCTCCTCCTTCCCTCCTTCCCTCCTTCCTTCCCTCCTTCCCTCTTTCCTTCCTTCCTTCCTTCCTTCCTTCCTTCCTTCCTTCCTTCCTTTCTTCCTTCCTTCCTTCCTTCCCTCTCTCCCTCTCTCCCTCCCTCCTCCTCCACTTTCCTCCTCCCCAAAGTCATGTATGTTACAGAGCCTCTAACATTTACTTAGACTAATAAAAGAGCTGCTCAAGAAAAGGTTGACTTTGTGATAAGTAAGGATTTTCTTTTTCAATAGGGTTTTTAATATTGTGAATCCAATCTAATCCAACCCAACAACCATTTAAGTGCCTATTGTGTGCAAAACACTATTCCAGGAGCTACAGATAGAAAGACACAAAAGAAAGAATAGACCTCAGGTGCTTACATTTTACTAGATACTAGAGTCAAGTAATCAGGGTCTAAATCTTAACACTTGGTGACCTGATTCTATCATTGACCTTCCCTCAGTTCATGCATTCTTAACCTGGGATCCATGAACTCTCAAAGAATCTGAGGATACATTGCAGGATCTCTGTGAAACTGGGTGGGAAAAATATCTTTATTTTGGTTAACTGAATTTCATATTCCATTATGAATTTAAAATACATACATAGTGTATTTACATATATAATATATTCAACTGTGTGCACATATGTATATATGTGCACTCATATGTGTATATATATGCACGTGTGTGTATGCATACACATAATACCTGTGTGCGTGCATATATACTCATGGGTTTTTTTCTTAAAAGGGGTCTATAGGCTTCTCCAGAGCATCAAAGCAGACCTTGGCATTAAAAAACAATTAAGAACCTCTACCTTAGTTCAATCTTGTCATTTACAAAAGAAACATGGGTATGTTATAGGAGAAAATAAAATAAATTCTAAGAACCTTGTTTTTAAAT
The DNA here is from genome assembly GCA_028646575.1 of Pseudocheirus occidentalis. Classification (NCBI taxonomy): domain Eukaryota; kingdom Metazoa; phylum Chordata; class Mammalia; order Diprotodontia; family Pseudocheiridae; genus Pseudocheirus; species Pseudocheirus occidentalis. The sequence continues at coordinate 301,755,369 of CM053593.1, forward strand.
ATCAGTCAGCGAGCATTGTGTTAAGCATGTGTCTAGTGCCAGGCTCTGTGCCACATATTAGGATACAAAGAAAGGCAAAAACAATACGTTTTCTCAAGTAGCTCGTCATTTAATGAATTAGTAATAACAGTAATTATGGTAGTCTGAGGATTTTGTAACAAGAGCAGTATAACAAGTTACATTTTTATAGCCCTTTGCAAGCATAACACCTTTTTCATCATCTGCTATAAGGCTCACTATATCACTGGGGAGTAGAAATACCAGTATTATTGCTATCATCATCATCATCATCATCATCATGTTTCTTTTTATAAGTATAATTTGGATTGTATTTGTAATTATAATTTGAGATTACATCCTATTACAATGGGGATGCTGATACTAAAGCAAGTTAAACAAATTATCAGTTATCCCAAGTGTAGAAGCAAGCACCCCAGCATACCCAGAATGGCTGCTAGCATGGGTTCTTTAATCTGATTTTCTAAAGGAAAGCAATTAAAAAGGGTTAACAATCTTACTTTAATCAAACACATATCATTTACCTAGTTCAGGGATAAAAATCAGCACCCTGAACTTCAGGGAATACAAAGAAAAGTTACAAGCAGACAAAAATAGAGACAGAGAAAATAACACATTCCAGTAGACCAACAGACAGGGCTTCTAGCTGTCTGACCCCTACATAGGTACAGTGTTAGTTACCAGAGAGAGAAACACCAAATCTGAGTTTTCAAAAAGCCAGGGGCCTCAAGGGCTGCCCAGAGTCTCATCTGGCCAAACCACACAACTCTTCCCATAAGTGAGCCCCAAAGCAAAACCTCACCTCAGGGAGTATACATGGCCTTCCCCAGAGTCAGAAAACATCACAACCTTGTCACCCACTGCCTAATTACAAAGTAACAAAAATTGGGCCTTCCAGAAAAAAAAAGCCTTGCCTAAACAAACTTCTCTTGCTGGGTTCGAAGTGAGGCCCATTAAGGGGCAGGGAAGATCTTTAAATTCCCTTACCATTATACCAAGTAACCTAAATCTTACTTGGCAGAGTCAGGACTCAAGTCCAGGTCTCTTGATGTCAAGCCCACAGTTTTTTGGGGGTGGTTGGTTTTTGAAGGGATTTGTTTTTGGGGAGGAATGGGGAGTTGTTTTTTGCCATAGTATATCAATTTTTTATTTGATTCACTAAAAGTTGTAATTTTCTGCTTCAAACTAATTAATGCATTCCTCCTTAGGGCTCCCATAAAATCTAACGCTAAGTGTTCTGGTCGAAGGTCACTTTCTTCTAGGTTTGTTATATGACACTGTTATATGGCATTAACATGGCTAATATTGATTTTCCTTTTTCCTTTTCTACAAACACCTTAAAAATCCAGTAATTTCTGAATTATTTCATCTAAACACTTTGTTATATGTTTTGTGCTTATGTTTATCTAGGTGCTCCATCCCATCTGTGTGTTCTGGGATTTGAATAAAAACAGTAAGTTTATAAATAAGTGTTCTCTTTTTGTTTTTCTAGTCTGCACTTTTGATTTCTTTATTGCAGGGGTCTCTGAGTGAGAAAATTCTCTCGAGCAATGGATATTAGCAACTACTCTGCAATTCCTAGTCTTATAAAGTTTCTAAGTGATCTGTGAGTAGACAATCAATATATAAGAATCAGGTCTTAAATCTAGGTCATCCTGGCTCTATATGAACTTTGCCATGTTGCCATTTAAATTGGTATTCTTTTTTTTTAACTGAATTACATCACTAGCATAGTGATGTGACCATATGTATTGAAAAAACAATTTTAGGTGGATAGAAGAGTCAATTCTTTTTTATTTCCTTAGGACTGAACAGAAAGCAAAACATACACACATACACACACACACACACTCACACTCACATACACAAAACTAGCTCCCCCATAGGATCTGATGACAATAAATTCTAATTTTCAAAATAAATGTCTTACCTACTCTTCTTCCATAGAACTTTAGATACTTCAGGGCTTGTACACAATACTCCAGGACTTTTTGGACAAGGGCATAGTACAATGAGAATATTACTTCTCTTAATCTATACATTTTTATGAAGTTTAAAATTGCATAAACATTCTCTAGGAATCATAACACAATGTTCATTATATCTAACTTGAATTCAACTAAAATTCAGGTATTTGTCACATGTAATCTAAATTTTAGCATTTTTATATACATTCCTATTAAGTTTTATCTTTGTAATTTCTATCCTTCATCCAGTCTATTAAGATATTTTAGGATCCTTATTATAGCACCAAACACATTATCTAATCTTTAATTATCATACCTTGTATATCTTCATGAAAATAATTGATAAAGATGGACAGAACAATGGCATACAGCAGAGGCTTCCATTAAGGTTGATGGCAGTCCATTAATTACCACTTTTTAGGTACAGTTGTTCAACTAGTTCCAAATTTATTTATTAGTCGTGTAATACAACTATTATTTCTCTACCTTAGTCACAAGGACAATTTATCAAATCTCTTATGAAATCCAAATAGTCTCTATTTAAAAATAGAAAGAGCAGTAGATATGGAATGAGGGGACCTGAGTTGTAGCAGTAGTAGCAGTAGCAGCAGCGGTGGCAGCAGAAATAGTAGTAGTGATAGTAGAAGTAGTTGTAGTAATAGAAGTAGTAGTAGAAATAAAAGTAGTTCTAGTAATAGTAGTAATAAATTGATTACTATTTCCAGTAGCTGTAGTAATTATAGTAGTTGTAGTAATGAGGATGCTGTTGCTGATAATTGTAACTAGTATTTATATAGCTATTATATAGTATTTGTGTAGCTAGAATTTATATCTATATAAACTGCCCTGAGATTCACTGCAGTAATTTGAGCTAAAATACATCCAAAACACCAGAACTACCCCTCATAGAGTCTTCTCGTCCTTCTATGTTCTTGGGAGATTCTGAGACTTGACTCTTGGTGCTTCACTAGAAAATGCTAGTTTTGAATAGTAGTCTTTCCTTTTGTCCTTAATTTATATATCTATATAAATTTTAGTCTGATTATAGTCTAATCTAGTTCTGCCTTATCTCTGAGACAAATAGAATATAAGTGACTTGTCCAGGATCACATAGCTAGTAAGTGCCTGAGGCCAGGCCTTCCTGAACTTCCAGAACTCAAATCTTCCTGACTAGAAGAGCGGTTCTCAACCTGTGGGTTGTGACCCCTTTGGGGGTCAAATGACCCTTTCACAGGGGTCACAGGGGTCACCTAAGACCATCGAGAAACACATATTTCTGATGGTCTTAGGAAATGAGACATGGCTCCTCTATCCATCTCCAGGAGGGTCTGCCCACATGCAGATATGCCCATCTATGAGTATCAAAGTGTTGTGGCATTAGGAAGGTTGAGAACCACTGCTCTAGAGTATTCCATCCACTCTGCCACTTAGTTGGAACTAGTTCAAATCCCAACTCAAATATTTTGTAGATATTTTAGCTCTCTGAGCCATAGTTCTCTTATCTGAAAAGTGTGGGTAATAAAATGTATACTTTGAACCTCTCCTCCAAGTATTTTATCAATGGAAGCTTTTTGTTACTCGTAGTTGCCCCTCAGCCTCCTTATCAGATACTAGGCGCAATCAAAAATACACAGATATTTTTTACCAGGATTAGAAATTTTCTTTTTTTATTACTCATTGCTTTTTACCCAGACTTTTTGAGCTTCTGATAAAGAGAAGGAATAAAATACTGATATGGGTAAGCCAGCTACTATTGCTACTACTTCCCCACCTCCTTTAAAAGCCAGATCATTATAATTGCTCATTACTCTTCTGGTCTTCCAATAATTGTCTATTATAAGTGGTTAAGATATTTTCCTTAATACTCCAAATAGTAACCATAAAACAGGGGTTCATAACCTTGTATGTATGTGTGGGTCATGGACCCTTTTGGAATTCTGGTGAAGCCTATAGACTTTTCTTAGAATATTTTTAAAAAATATTTGAAGGAAATGCCAAATTTCAGTTGGAACATAGCAAAAATAAAGATGTAAGTTTTTCCACATTCAAATTCACAAATCCCCTGAAAAACTATTCTTGGCTCCTGTTTCCCAGGTTAAGAACCTCTTCCTTAAGGAGTTGTAAGGGATAATGGAATTAATTTTTGGCGGGAGTAGGGGAAAGTAAAGAAAGGAAATAATTGAAAATTAGGAGTTCTTCCAAAAAGCCAAAACATTGGCTAAATGTTTCTGTATTCCTTCTGTTTGGATCTTGAATAAACTGCCATTTATTCAAGAATACTTTCAATTTCTAAAGTGTCCAGTTTCACAGATCAGTTTTAGAGGTCAGAAAAGAATTTCTTCAGCATGTGTAGCAGCAAGCACCCTAGCATACCCAGGAAGGCTGCTAGCACAGGTTCTTAGATTGGCTTTTCTAAAGGAAAGCAACTCAAAATGGACTAACCAATCTTACTTTAATCAAACATATGTTATTTATCTAGTTCAGGGGAAGTCAGCACCCTGAACTTCAGAGAATACAAACAAGTTACAAGCAGACAAAAAAAAATGCAGAGAAATAGATCAGCAGACAGGGCTTCCAGCCATCTGACTGTTACAGCCATACCTAGTAAATTACCAGAGAGGGAAGCACCAACATCTAGGGAGTGGGTGCTCAATGGCTGCTCAGAGTCTCATCTGGCCAAATCACACAACTCTTCTCAAAGTGAGCCCCAAATCAAAACCTCACATCAGGGTATATATAGCCTTCTCCTGGGTCAGAGAATGTCACAACACTCTTGACCCACTGCCCAATCACAAAGTAACAAGGTATGGGCATTCCTGAAAAACAAGCTTCCTGCCACAGGCTCCATGTGACCACATTCAGCCTATTAGACGGCAAAGTATATTTTCAAGTCAGGGAAGGTTCTCTGATTCACTTAAGGCTATGAAGAGGCCAAGGGGCAGGAAGATCTTCAGATTCCCATTATACCCTGGAACTACATTCATAGTATTTTAGGTTTAAAGCTGGAAGGCACTTCTGAGATCCCCTAATCTGGCCCTTCCCTACTCTCAGGTTTAGAGAAGAAACTGAGATCCAGAGAGGTAAAGTTGATTTTCTCCATTTCAAACAGTTACTTAGTGACAGTTCCAAGATTTGAATTCTGGTTGTTTGACCCCATATCCATTGCTCTTTCCATTACACCCTATTCTGTTTGCTAATATTGTTAACAATATGTGTTGCTTTACTCCTACAGAAGGTTTTGGTGGCTGGAACACATCAGGCTGTGTTGCACACAGAGACTCAAATGAAAGTGAGACGGTGTGCTTGTGTAACCACCTCACCCACTTCGGAGTTCTGATGGTGAGCACAGAATCTCTTCCTTGTTTGTGGAATCATGATTCCCTTTGGAGCACTGCCTTTTCAGATAACATTTTATAGCAGTTTTTTTGGTCATTGTTTTTCCACACTCAGAATATTGGTTTTGAATGAAGAATACTATGAAATCCAGTGTGAATAATTGTTGATTATTACAATGGAAAACCACCTGTTTTGTTTCTTTGAGTTAATAAATTTTAAAATGCATTAATATGAAAGATAACATAAATAAAGAAAGAAGTAATAAAACCCCTGAATCTTGAGAAAGAGAGTAGGAAGCTCTAGAGTTTGGGAAGAAGGAAAAGGGAAATAGAAAGAACACTCCCATGATAAAACAAAGATTCATGTTTTTCCAATGGAAAGTAAAAAACAGTTATTATGATAGCTATGTTCAGTTTTAATACTAAAAATAAGTTTAGGACTCGGGTTGCATAGTACCCCAGTAGCGCAGATAATGAAAAAGGTAAATGCAGTATAAATGAAAGTTAATCTCAAAGAGAAGGCACTAACAGCAAGAGATATGAAAATGCTTTTGGTAGCAGGTGGCATTTGGACTGAGTCTTTCAGGAAGCCATGAAAGCTAGGAGGCCAAGATAAAGAGGGAGAGATGCATGCAGAATAGCCAGTTCAAAGGCACAGAGTCAGAACATTGAGTTTCCTTGTGAAAGACAGCAATTAGACCAGTGTTACTGAATCATAGAAGGAATAGAGTGGAATAAAACTTAAGATTATAATGTTAGGAAAGGGTTCAGTTATGAGGGATGTTAAATGGCAGAGGACTTGATATTTGATTCTGGGGTTATAGGGAGCCACAACAGTTTATCAAATAGGTAAATGAAATGGTCAGACTTTTGTTTTAGGAAAGTCATTTTGATTGTTTCTGTGATTTGTTTCATACACTCATTCTTTAGGATTAGGTGATTTAGTTTCCAATTAATTTTTAGTCTATCTTTCCGTAGCCCTTTATTACATGTAATTTTTATCGCCTCGTGATCTGAAAAGGATGCATTTAGTATTTCTGCCTTTCTGCATTAGATTGTGAGGTTTTTATGCCCTAGTACCTGGTCAATTTTTGTGTAGCTGCCATGTATCACTGAGAAAAAGGTATATTTCTTTCTATTCCCATTCAATTTTCTCCAGAGGTCTACCATATCAAACTTTTCTAAAATTCTATTCACCTCTTTAACTTCTTATTTTGTGGTTAGATTTATCTAGTTCAGAGAGGGAGAGGTTGAGATCTCCCACTAATAAATTTTGCTATCTCTTTCTTCCTGTAACTCCCTTAACTTCTCTAAGAATTTGGATACTATACCATTTGGTGCATACATGTTAAGTAATGATATTACTTCATTGTCTGTGATCCCTTTTAGCAGGGTATAGTTTCCTTCCTTATCTCCTTTAATTGTTCTTGCTTTTGCTTTGTCTGTGATCAGGATTGTACCCCTGCTTTTTTTTACCTCAGAGGAAGCATCATATATTCTACTCCAGGCTTTTACCTTTACTCTCTGTGTATCCCTCTGTTTCAAATATGTTTCTTATAAACAACATATTGTAGGACTATGGTTTTTAATCTGTTCTGCTCTCCACGTCCGTTTTATGGGAGAGTTTATCCCATTCACATTCACAGTTATGATTACTATCTGTATCTTTTTGTCCATCCTATTCTCCCCCTTTTATAGTTTTCTTTCTCCTTTCTCCATTTTCCTCCTCATGAGAGTTTTGCTTTTGATCACTGCCTCCCTCAATCTACCTTCTCTTCAATCAGTCCTCTCTCTTTTCTTTCTTTCCCTTCACTAATCCTTCCCTCCTTTTGTCCACCCCCTTCCTTTTCTTTTCCCTTTAGGAAAGTCATTTTGGCAGCTAAGTGAAGGATGGAGTGAGGAGGCACTTGTATCAGGGAGACTAATTAGAAGGTGATATCACACTGCCTTCTTAGGTGCTTAAAATTCTTATGAAATTTGAGCTAGACCTGATAGTTGCTTAAAGTGGTAAAGCTGATTGTTCACATAGGTATGGAGAAGCAGTGATGTGTGAGCTCTGTCTCACTCTTTGATCTACCTTTATTCCTGCTAGGCCTGAATGGATAACAAGAGGAAAGGCTAAAGAACACCTAGTGCTGCCTGGGGGCCTGTTCTTAATTTGGTCTATGATCTGTCACCCACTTAACCTGACCAGATTTCCTGAGCTCATGATACTTTTGATACCTTTAGACCTTAAATGTCTGGAGGGAAGACAACAAGACATAAATAAAAGATTGTAAAATATAGAAAAGAACATTTTTGTTGCTTTTTGAATATAAATGAAATCTATTCTTTACTTTCAAAAATATGTTGACCTATAAAATGCCAACTTTTTTTTCCCTTTTGAAAATGAGCTGGCCTTTCCTGAATAGTGGAAAATCCCTCATTTTCCCTAGATTTCCTATGCCCTATAAAATAGACTCATTCTTTTATTTCCACATAGATATATTTTGGTTCACAGTCAATTCTTCCAGGAAAGTTATATTCTTTACAAGAGTTAATGCAGAACCATATGCTTTGGTTTAACTGGTTTAAATTTGCAAGTTTTTAAAAACCTTATAAATATGTGAAATACTCAATGAGATGGCAGGAACATAAAAATCTCTAGTTATAGATGATTTCTACCCCACAAAGAAAAAATCTCCCCCTCACCCAATGGATTTTTTTAAGTTAAAACAATTTTTAAAAAATATTCAACTTCATTTTTTTCATTAATTTTTCTCTTCCCTTCCCCCTTTCTCATTGATAAAAAGGGGAAAAAAAAGAAAAAAATGCATCATTAAGAACGAATTCATACATTAGCCATATAAAACGTATGTCTCATTTTCAAGATATATAAGGAACTGATGCAAATTTATAAGAAAACCAACAACTCATATGAAATAAATCTATGCTAGATTTTCCGCAATTAACTGTTGCCCTTCTGATCTTACCTTTATTCAGCCTATACCCACTTCTAAAAAATGGTTTTATTTTTTTAATCCAACAGAAATCTATCTTTTTTACTCCTGCCTTCTCTTTTCCCATTGAAAAAGAAAGGAAAACAAAATAACCAAACAAAACAAATTCCCACCTTAGCCATGTCCAAGAAAAAATGTATCTCAGGACCTCTCTGTCAGGAGCTGAGTAGCATTAACTTCACTTTCTGGAGTCATGGTAGGTTACTGCCTTTATTAGAGGCACCTACCCCTTCTTTATAAAAGAGAGGGCAGTGAGAGAGGAGTGTGTTCAGTACAAGTACCATAGGGTAAATGCAGTCTACTTCAGCTCTCCTTGTACAGAAACAAAGCACAGGGTCTGATCATTTCTTTCCTTTTAAGCTCTTCTTTGTGATATACTCTCCTCAGTTAGAGTTTGTTCTGATAGGACTAATTCCTCTCTTAATATCCCTTCTTTTTTATTTGTCTCTCCTTCTCCCTCCTGTTTAGTAAATAGACATTTCTGCACTCAGCTGTGTGTATTCTCCTCCCCTTTGACAGGTTCAGCTGAAACACAGGTTTCACCCATTCCCACCACTTTGTGTACTTACAGTTTTCTGCTTGAACACTTACATTATATGAGATAATTCCCTTTCCCTTTTCTCTCTTTCCCCCTCTTCTACTGTATTCCTTTTTCTTTCTTCTTTTAATATCATCAAAACCTTTTTAAAAAACCCTTCCTAGCCTAACTGGGCTCTATATGCTTCTTATTAGACTCCTCTCTGACCCTTCCAGGTAATGGGCTTCTGAGGAAGGAAGAGAGATGTCTCATCTCCCCACACTGACTATGATAGCTAATAATGCCAGCTAACATTTATATATAAAGTACTTACTGTGTGCCACGCACTATGCTAAGTGTGTTACAATTTTTATCATCTCATCTGATCCTCACAACAGCCCTGTGAGGTAGGTGCTATTAGTATCCCCATTCTGCATTTGAAAAAACTAAGGTAGACAGAAATGACTTCCCCAGGGTCATATAACTAGTTAAGTGCCAGAGACCAGATTTTGACTTATGTCGTCCTGATTCCAGGCCTGTTGGACCATCCACTGCATTATCCCTTGTGATTGTTTCCTTATACTGACTATTTTTATCTTTTTCTTGATTCTTATATTTGTATTTCAGAGTTTTTAAGCAACTGTAGTCTTTTCATCAGCGATTCTTAGAAGTCTTTTATTTCATTATATGTACATTTGCCTATAAGATTATGTTCATTTTTTCTGGTTAAATTATTCTTGGTTATAAACCTATATCATTTACTTTCTGGAATATTATATTGTAAGCTCTCTCTTTATACTGGTTTTGCTAAAAATTGTGTGATCCTAACTGTAACTCCTCAATACTTGAATACTTTCTGGCTGCTTACAATTATTCCTTTGACCAGGAAGTTCTGAATTTTAGCTATACTGTTTCTTGTAGCTTTCATTTGGGGATTTCTTTCAAGAGGAACGTGATCACTTTATCCTTTGGTTCCAAGAGATCTGGGCATTATTACAATGTCTTGAATGTTACCTCTAGGTTTTGGATTTGTTTTGTTTTGTTCATAGTTTTCAGGTAGTCTGTCAATCTTAAATTATATCTCCTTGATCTGTTCTCTATATTTGTTGCTTTTTTTGCCTTGAGATAATTTATATTTTCTTCTTGTTTTGCAGTCTTGTAGCTTTGTTATAATGTTTCTTATCTTATAAAAATCATTAGCTTCTATGTGGTCTCTTCTAATTTTGGGGGAGTTTGTTGCTTAGGTAAGGTTTTTGTTCCAATCTGTTATTTCTCTTTCCAATTCTTTCTTCCATAGTTCTTATTTCTTTTTTCATTTTATTTCCTCTAGTACTCCAATTTCATTTATAAAAACATACTTGATACTTTCAAAAATCCTCTCGCTTCACCCCTTCTAAGAATGTTGGTTGAATTTGTGCCTAAACTGCATTTTCTTTGAGGCTTTGCTTATAGATGTTTTGGAATAATTTTCTTTGGAGTTTGTGTCTTTAGTGACTTTGTCTGCCTTTTTAAGGCAGAGGTTTTGTTTGTTTGCTCCTTCTTCAGCTTACCTCCAGACTTTGGATTTTTTGCCAGGGCTGGTCTCTGTCTACTTCTAGAGTGAATGTCCTTTAGGTTCTGGTTACTGCCTTCCTGTGTATTGAGTATCATGTGATTCCAGGATTTTTGGAACTTCTCAGTCTGGGGACCTTCAATCTTTAATGTTCCCCAAATTATCTAATCCAGAGCAAAGTCTGATTGCTGCCCTCCTTGGTCTAAGTTCTTAGCCCACGTATGGATCTAAGCAACACATCCATGGTCTTGTCTCTTGAACTTCTAGTAGACTACTGCTGGACTCAGTCACCATCAGCCAGCTGAGAAGTTCTTTTGTTTCAGAGTAATAGAACTGTTGACTTTTACTTGGTCTTGGATTCTTGCCCCAGTTATTACTCCACAGGATTTAAACTGGACTGAAACTGAGACTGAGCTCCATTCCTGGTATCTGAACCACTTAGCTCCTGCTTGCTGCTTCCTTCACTCCTTTTTTGGTATATAGCCTAGGTCCTGGAACCACTCCTCACCCTTGAGTGCTACCTCTAAATACAGTTCCCTTCCCTAGTCCATACTAGATCTATCATCCAATACTGAATAGTAATCAGCAGAGCTGGCAATTGGTACCTGTCTGTACTCTTTCGATAAGGTCACATCTCACTATACAAGATTTCAGACCTCTTCTTGCTATATAGTACACAACTACAGACAGGCCCTTGGCTTCAGGACCATCCTCTGCCCTCTTGCTGGGAAGCTGTTCACAGCACACTCCTGGTTAGAGTCATTCTGTCCTGTCCATAGTCTTCTCTCTCTCTTTATGCCAACCTGGGCTGGAAAAATGACTCACTATGACTTTTTTTTCTCTCTCAAATTTCCTAATCAGAATTTGATCCAGTACTTTTCCTGGAGCTTTGTGGCAGTTGTGGGAGAGAGCTAGGCTATAATACTTACTTTTACTCTGCTATCTTGGCTGATCTCCAAAGCAAATAATTTTAAACTTTGGTATCACAGTAACGGTAGATGGCTGATTTGTTCATGTATTGTTTTAATTTCATTAAGAATTTGTTCCAAGTTGTGCTTTGCTTGCTAGTATCATATAATACAGTAGTTTTTATGTTTATAAGGATATGAATTTTTTTTCAGTCAGCTCCTTTCCTCTTTCCACTGTGACTGCATTTATAGGGCCACTGAGAGTGGGAAGCAAAATTTTCCAAAATGTATCCTGCCTTATACTATACCCAAGAAAGATCTAGTTCATGTTTAGCCTTTCCAGACCACCAGGGCTTTGCTAAGAATCTTTCCTAGGTTTCTGTTTCAGATCCTTATTCCCTTACATGAGACACCTCCAGGGCCTCCATGATCTCTTTATGCATTTTAACATTTGAGAAGGTACTTGAGATTTACAGCATAGTCATACTGGGTACCTTTATTCCCAGTACTTATAAAGTATTTGCTTCCTTGGCTATATTGTTTTATAGTAGAGGCTGGTTTTCATATTATGTTCTATGTTTTCATATTATGTTCTATAGCAAAGCACAACTCCCATTGGCCTTATCAGACTTTCCTGCTTAGGGCCCTCTAAAGAGAAGAGATGAGGGGGTTCATCTACATGATCTTTAAGGTCTCCTCTAGCTCTAATGAGCTATGACTATAACCGGAGGAGAGAAAACAAAGTGATAAATGTATTTGATAAAAACCATCTGCCTAATTTATCCCAAATTGGGACATAACAGCCAATAGCCATTATCTAGCTACTATAACTTGTTTTTTGTTTTTGTTTTGTTGTTTCCAGAAGGGAAAAACAATAAATCATTTCTGTACTTCATAAACTACCATAACTCAAGGATAATTCAGGAGGTGATCTTTTTTTCTGCTTTGTTATTTTCAAGTTTTTTTTGTCTTATATAGTGAAAAATAAGGTTTCAAACAGAAGAGAAATGGTGAAGAATTATTGATGGTCAGTTTCCTCCCATGGTTTATTTTAGTTTCGCGTGATAATCTGAAACCATTATTAGATTGCTTGTGCCACACTATTTTCATCCATGGGAAAACCAACGTTTGAGAAATGTCACCATAAAAGCTATCCAGTGTAATTTATATTAAGCATTCAAAGTGATTTTATAGAGTAGATCTAAGGTTTCCTCTAAGCTTTTCAATCAGGAAAAACAGTAGCCCTAGCAAAAGAAGAGAGTCATTAATTCATTTTAATGTTTTACGTAGGACCTTGGAGGAAATGCTTCAGCAATAGATCTCCAAAACACTAAAGTCCTGACCTTTATTACCTACATTGGCTGTGGAGTTTCTGCCATATTTTCAGCTGCAACTCTCCTAACATACGTTGCTTTTGAGTAAGTATTTCACCATCTGCCAAACCCAAGTTACTGATTACACTAAAGTAAAAACAAGAAAATTTTCTTGGCTTTAAGGAGCATTTAAATCCTACGTGACTCATGTAAGTAAGAGTAATTTTAATTTATGGAGTGTTTTGTCACATGTAACATGCTATACCAAATATAGATTCTTCTTATGAGAATTCAGATATATGAATGACCTTTAGAGTCTTCTTACATTATATTATTATCTATCAGAAAAAATATCTTCATATTATAGAATTAATTCAAACTGCTGCTTTTCTCTAGCAGCATTATGGTTTATTTAATTTTTAGCAGTTTTTAAAATTAAAATTTAAGTAATTAAAAGAAGACATACTGGTAGATTTTCCTCAAAAGTCTTTGAAAAGTGGTCTTGAAATAGAGGTTTAAAATCAGTTATTGGGAGAGAACAATTAGAGGGTCATAAAAGGTGGAAAGAAGTTTTATTTTTAATACTCTAGGGGTTTTTTTCTAGAAAACTTGTATTAGGTGAAACAAACTAATGATATTTCTTATCATTTATAATAAGAAAATAAACCTATAGACAGAACGGATAATTATGCATATCTCCATCCTTTCTCCTGAGAATATCATTTTCAGAGTTCCTGTGTTCAAATCCTGACTCTTTTTACCCTTATGACCTTGAGTAAGTCATTTATCCACTCTTGGTGTTAGGACTATCCTCTGGAAAGGCTCCAGATAGAATTTAATCTCCAACTCTATGATCCTATCATTTTTTATAATGCTTCATTTATTTACATCTGGTTGGGCTCCACCAGTCATTGCAGAGCCAAAGAAAACCTTAATTCCACATCTCTGTTAACTTTACTTCATCAGGATTTGTGGTCATTGCTTATACATCTTTCTCTATGTTTTATTTCAGAAAGCTACGAAGAGATTATCCCTCCAAAATCTTGATGAATCTTAGTACTGCCCTATTATTTCTCAATTTAATCTTCCTCCTTGATGGTTGGATCACCTCATTTGACATCGATGGACTCTGTGTAGCTATTGCAGCCCTTTTGCATTTTTTCCTTCTGGCTACCTTCACATGGATGGGGTTGGAGGCAGTTCATATGTACATTGCTCTGGTTAAAGTATTTAATACTTACATTCGCCGGTATATATTGAAATTCTGCATCATTGGTTGGGGTGAGTGAGCAAAGGTTATGATTCGTTTTGCTGCATTCTCATAGTAGCATCAATCTTTTCTAACTACAGACACTGTCAAAGGAAAGCTCCTGACTATAAATGAGATGTACCAAAGCATAAATCTCCTCCAAGGGAATGTCATGATCCTTAGAACAAATTATCAATATGGTAGTAAAGAAAAAAGTCCATTACTCACTATCAAATCTGTTTCCTCTGTACCCAGTTGCCAGCCCATTCCAGGTCTTCTGAGAAAGCATCTGGCACTGAGTTTCATGCTCCCATTGTGCTTCAAAGCACATGGGCTAGCCTTAAGCCCTAAGCCAAATAAATAGAGCTGGTCATGGTGCCCCACCCTCTAGGTACACCCATCCATACGTGATTAGGCTTTGAAGTTTATAAGTAAACAAGTGATCAGAAGATATGTAGAGTTCTTTGAGCAAATTTCTCAGTATGACTTCTGGAATGGACACCCGTCACCTTTGCCTGAATAGAGAAATTCTCCTATGTCCACCTTGGATTTTTCTTTCAATTATTTCCTCTAGGAGCAGTGAAGGAGGATGGGATCAAAGGCAGCTAGGGGGTACAGTGGACAGAGTACTAGGTTAAGAGTCAGGTAGACTTTTCTCTCCCTGAGTTCAAATCTAGCCTCAGACATTTCCTAACTGTGTGATCCTGTGCCAGTCACTTAACCCTGTTTGCCTTAGTTTCTTCATCTATAAAATGAGCTGCAGAAGGAAATGGCAGTCTAGATGGCCAACATATACATTATGACCATTACCTCTATGGTTCAACATATCTCTGCTAAACTATATGTAAGGTGCTGGTTGTCATTATTCAGTCATATCTGACTCTTCATGACTCAATTTGGGATTTTCTTAGTACAGACACTAGAGTGGTTTGCCATTTCCTTCCCTAGCTCATTTTATAGATGAGAAAGCTGAAGCAAACAAGATTAAGTGACTTGCCCAGGGTTACACAGCTAGTAAGTGTCTGAGGCCAGGTTTGAATTCAGGTCTTCCTGACTCCAGGCCTGACTGCTCTATTCACTGTGCCACCTAGCTGATCAGACTGTATGTGTGAGAGAATGCTATAAATTTTTATCAGGTGAAAGAAGGAATCTGAAGATGTATTTGTACTGATGAAGAGATAAGAAAAATCTTCCTTACCTCGATGTGCCTGAACTTGGGCATCCCTGACAAGCCATCATTGAGGGAGCCAATGATGTAATAATTTATTTAATTAAGATGATATTCTGGCTCCTCAGTTGGAGACCACAAAATGTACAAGATGCTAAATAGCTGTTACTTTAACTTATTTGTCTGCTTTGCTGGTCAAAAGAGAACAACAGAATTCCTTATACTATAGTAATTAGAAGCTCTTCACTCTCTTAAGTCTGTTGTCATTTTTGCCACATCTGAATCAGAAGTAACACTATTCATAGAACCAAGCTGGATCAGAAATAGACACAACTCATAAGGCATTCAAGGCTAGGCAGCTCCTTTGGAAGAAAAATCTCTTAATTATCAGTGGTATAGGATGGATGTCTCATGCTAACCTAATGAGTTTAAAAAACTTTTTTTTTCACTTAATTCGGGTATAATCCCTCCCAGAGGTAAACTGAGCAATTTCTGCGACTAGGGAACGTATGGAGGAGAATTAGACTAGGTGGAGATGGTTCAGAAGAAAAAATTCAGGAGATGTTGCCTGGATTAAGCTTTTGGCAATCTCAGAGTTCTTACCCTGAGGAAGAGTCATGACTTCCCTGTGCTAGTTAATGTTTCAAGTCACTGCTATGAAAAGAAAGTTTTCTCGCTCCTCCTGATTAGTCTTTAAAGAGAATTTAGTGTGTTTCATCAAAGACACTTATGATGTCATCATCTTGTATAACAGGTCTGCCTGCTCTGGTGGTAACAATTGTTCTCGCAAGTAGAAATACAAATGCAAATGAAATATATGGGAAAAAAAGTTATGGCCACGACAACACGGGACAAGGCAATGAGTTGTGAGTAAGAGAAAGGCGTCTTTTCTACGTTTCCCAAGAGGTGAACAGATCTAAACACAGCACTTCAGATGTGGCCGCTTATGGCATACTGCTTAATTGTACTGTACTTGTAATCCATTGAACTGATGAAATTATTTCTTGAGAGGTGAACATTTATCTTGCCAACCCTCCTCAATCTTGTATTCCTGAAGTTTAGAACAAAAATGTGGAGTTTTATGTTTCTCCCCATTACATTTTTTACATGTGCACTTTGGCCCATAACCCTAGATCCCTTTGGCTCAAGGCTCTGTTATGAAGCATGATGGAACTTTCCTTCCCAGTTTGATATCATATGTAAATCTTATAAACATGCTTCTGTGTCTTCAATTCATTAGTGAAAAATGTAGACTAGAACAAGGCCAAGGGCAGATTCCTGGGGCACACCACTATACACCTTCTGATTTGAGATTGGGGTGGGTCATTGAAAGATTAATGACTTAATCCTGAATAATAGAGTCACATCTCAGAGGCAGAACATGGACTCTGGCCTTCTTAACTCTGAGGCGTGTTCTGTGCATTATGCTATACTGTCTCTGCTTTAACCAATGTGGTTAGGTGGCCCGCTTGAGAAAGCACTGTTCCAGGAGTTAAGAATGCCTGATTTCTAATGCAGCCTCAGACATTAGCTTTGGAACCCTAGGAAGGTCACTGGTTATTGTGAGGATCAAATGAAATGATATTTATGAAGTGCTTAGCACAATGGCTGGCACATAGTAGGTACTAAAGAAATGCTTATTTTCTCCCCCCCCACCCGCCCCACACCAAGTCTTAAAGGAAAATGCTCACAAGCCATCCCCTTAACAATTTGCTCTAGAATTTTTCCAGGAATAGAGAAGTCGTACTAATTAGTCTATAGTTTTAACACTTAATTCTGTCCATATAGTCTGTAGTAAATGCTACATCATTTCTCTTTCTTCCTGTCTTGAGCCTTACCCAATCACTATCCATCATGTTTCTTCCTTATTATTTATACAACTATATATGTATGTACACACATATGTATCTATACACAGATACATACATGTATAGATACATGTATGAATATGTATATGTATTGTGTGTATGTGTGTGTGTGTGTGTATATATATATATG
>CM053593.1:301772892-301814826 GCA_028646575.1 Pseudocheirus occidentalis
ATATATATATATATAATACTGTAACACCATGCACCAGCAGATTCCCAAAAGAATGCTGCAGTGAACAGCTTTTAAGGTTTGGATTACACAGTAATAGTAAACACTCTGTTTATTCCATTACAAATCAAGGCAAACATCCACAATATATCACAATATAATATTCACAACATTACATCTTATCACAGAAAATCACAATGCAGTGTTCATAGTAACTTAACATTAGAGTGGCCACACAGTTTTCACTACAGTGTGCACAATATTTAAAACAAAGCATTCAATCAATTCACAATACAGTAATCAATACTAAATACAATAATACTAAATACTAAATAATAAATAATAAATACAATACAATAATCAGTCTTCCACTCATGGGGCAACCATACATCAACTCAATCAATCACTAAATACAATCATTAGAAAACCACATAAACCCTCCACCCCTTGGTGTCCAGCAAACCTCAGTTTCATCCAAGGGGAGGCCTTTTCTTCATCTTGACTCTGGGTGGTGTTTCTGATTCCCTGGATCCCTTTCCATGGTCCCAACTCCCTCCTGAATCCACTAAACAGCTACCTGGATTCAGAAGCAGACAGCTACCAGGTTCTTGTCCAGTCCTCAGAAGTAGACAGCTCCCAGGTCCTTGTCAAGTCTTCAGGGCAGTCCCTGGCATGCACACACACACATACACACACACACACACACACACAGAGTTCACAGGGTTGGGCACATCTCAAACCCTTCACCACTTTTCTTGCCTGGAACTCAAGAATCAGCCAGGCCATGCAGAAACAAAGTCTTATCCTGGTCATGCTTCTTCAGTCTTCTAGCACTTCAGCTGGCCTTAGGACCCAGAAGGAATATCGGCCTTCTGGGTGGCCTTCACCAGATTCTGGTCTCAGGAAAACTCCATCTCACTTCTCAGTCAGCTTCCAGGTACTGGGAGAAAATTCTCATTCTCTCTCTCTCTCTCTCTCTCTCTCTCTCTCTCTCTCTCTCTCTCTCTCTCAAACTCCAGCTCACTACTTCAGTCCAACAGCCCAACTCCTAGATGCTGAGACAGTCCTGCTTCCTCCAACAGCAAAATTCCAGTTCTGTCTCTCTGTCTCTGGAATCCTTCTTTATATACATACACTGGCCTCCTGTCTCAGCCAATCCCCTTCTTCCACGTCAACAGGGTAGTTCACGCCCTCTCAACAGGGGACAGGGCTCACACCTTCCATACAGAGCCCACACCTTACACATCCCTTGGGATGAAATTTGCTACCTTTGAGGTAGCTAAGTGGTATACTGGATAGAGTGCCAGGTCTGAAGAGTCTTCCTGATCTTCCTGAGTTCAAATCTGACCCAGACACTCCCCTAGATGTGTGAACCTGGGCAAGCCACTTAATCCTGTTTGCTTCAGTTTCTTCATCTATAAAATGAGTTGGACAAAGAAATGAGAAATAATTCCAATACCTTTGCCAAGAAAACCTCAGAGTCATGAAAAATGACTTAATTGAATGGTTTACCTTTAGATAAGATAAATATAGTGAAACAGATTAAATTTGATGAGATTCAGAATCACCTTTAATTTTTAAAACTCTACTATAAATTAGACACAAAAATTGTGTTATTGTATTTTTAAATAAGCCATCCATTCCATGCCCTCATTTGACAGATGAAGAAATTAAGCACCAGAGAGGCGAAGGTGATCAAGTTTGCCAAATCTTTCCCTGCCCATCACTCCCAAAGCCTAATAGGAAATCACCAATGTTGTGCATGATGGTAATCACTAAGATGGGGCTGCTTTCTGGTTTTGCATCTTTACAGCTGTTGGATCCAGGATCCAGTGGTGTTTTATGTGACCTGTGCTGGTTATTTTGGAGTCATGTTTCTCTTGAATGTTGCAATGTTCATCGTGGTAATGGTACAGATCTGTGGGAGGAACGGGAAAAGAAGCAACAGAACCCTTCGAGAAGAGATTCTGAGGAACCTCCGGAGTGTGGTTAGCCTCACGTTTCTGCTAGGCATGACATGGGGTTTTGCCTTCTTTGCCTGGGGACCCTTAAACATTGCTTTCATGTACCTCTTCTCCATTTTCAATTCATTACAAGGTAAGAGATATGGTATTTAAATATTTTCTATCTTGCCTTTATTACCTAGTGTGCTTCTTCAAAGAGTGTGTGTAAATTTCTAGGACATTTTGCCTAACAAAAAGGAGGTCTCAATGATTAGCCTGTCTTGAAGAATAACTATAAAGTGCCTTAAAATTTTACTGAATAATTATTTTAATTATTCAAACCTTTTATATTGTAAATAAAAGAAGGTGTTACTAGAGCAAGGGTTAAAGACTTTGAGGGGTCCAGAAGCTCAAATTGGAAAAAGGGTACACCTTGACTTTCAATATAATAGGTTTCCTTTATAATCTCATGTGTTTTATTTAATTTCTTAAAATACATTAATTAATTAACTTTATAAAGTTTATTCCAAAACAAGTATATGGGTTTCTGCCCCAGTGGTCTGTGACAGAAGAATAACTGAGAACCCCTGCTCCATAGGAAGTATCTGCTGATAAGATTTTGTTGCCTGGCAGTTAGGGTTTACCTTTTGTCTTGCTTATAATTAAGTCTCCCTTTGTCCTAAAAAAAAGCCAAGGGGGACACTTTACCACCGCTTGTGGGACAATGTATTTTAAAGTTTATTTTGAATTTATAGAATAAAAAACATTTCTACAATAGTCTAATAAAAACAGATGATTACACATGAAACTGCAAATCTATTATGTACAAGTTGGTATTCCTTTTAAATTCTTAACAAAGTTATAATGTGAGCTTCTTTTTTTCCTTTTTTTCTTCCCTGCTCCCACCCCCCTGCCCTAGAGATGACTACCATTAGACAGACAGACACACGTACACACACACACATAAAATTATTCTATACATCCTTCTATTTATAAGTTCTTTATCTGGATGCAGGTAATGTCTTTGTATGTGCTTTATGCTTAATTTGGGTGTTTATAATAGTCAAAATGACTTAGTCACTCAAATTGTTCTGAAGATGACATTGCTCTTACTGTATACAATGTTCTGTTGGTTCTGCTCATTTTACTCTTATTTCATGTCAGTCTATCCATGTTTTTCTAAGATCATCGAGATTCTTATTTCTTACAGCATAGTAGTCTTTCATCACAATCATTTACCACAACTTGTTTAGCCATTCCTCAATTGATGGGCATCCCTGCAATTTTTAGCTCTTTGCATCTGCAAAGAAAGCTGCTATTAACATCTTAAAACATAAAAGTTCTTTTCCTTTTTCTGTAATCATCTTTGGAAATAGACCTCGTAGTGGTATTGCTGGGTCAAAGGGTATAAGCAGTTTAATAACTCTTTGAGCATAATTCTAGATTGTTTTTTAAAATGATTGGATCAGTTCACAATTTCACCAATAATGAAGTAGTGTCGCAATTTTTCCACATCCCCTCCAACATTTGTCACTTTCTCCTTCAATCATTTTAGCCAATCTTGGGTTGTTTTAATTTGCCTTTCTCTAATCAATAATGATTTAGAACATTTATATTTTCTTCTGCAAAAGGGAGCCATATGCTTCACAAGACTATCAAAGGGCACTATGACACAAAACAAGTTCAAGAAACTGTCAACTATAGAATCAACCTATCATACACTATCCAATGACCATAGAGTTATGTACTCAGTTTGATGAATTTTATGAACACTTCTTAATTTGTAAAGGAGAAAAACTCTCATATTTCCCATAATGACTGGCCTTCCAACTCAGAATCACAGAATTTCAGATTTAAAATGGATCCCAGAAGCCATCTGGTACAATCCATACTGAAAGAATGATCTCTCCACAGCAGTAGTTCTTCAAAGAGTGATCCAGGAACCCCTGGACGTCCCCAGGACTCAGGGTGTCTGTGAGGTTAAAATTATTTTCATAATAATACCAAGAAGTTTTAATTTCTAATATGAAATGTGTCAATAGATAAAACACATATTAACAAAAGTTCACAGAGATTTTCAATAATTTTTAAGAATGTAAAGGGGTCCTGAGACCAAAAGGTGTGAGAACTACTACTGTTCTATAGCAGTGCCACAAATGGGCAGATACCTTGCTAGACAACTGTTAATATAAAGGAAAATACTAGTACCCAAGAGAGCCCATTCAACTCTAATTGTTGGAAAATTTTTCAAATCTGCCATTTTAGAACAGTTACACATTGTTCTTAATTCTTCACCTTGAGCCTACACAGGAGTTTAAACTCTTCTCTATGTATATAATAGCCTTTTAGATGCTCAAGGATGACTCTTTCCTCCCTAGTCCCTTTCCAGTTCTCTTTTCTCCAGGAGAAACTTAGATAGGGCTATCAACTGCTCCTTGAACCTCAAGCTGTTTACCATCCTGGCCACCCTTATCTGAATAATCTCTGTCTTAACAATGTCCTTTCCAGAGTGGGGCACCCAGAACTGAACATAGTATTCCAGTTGGTCTCTGAGTAGAATGTAGTACAGCCAGACCAACACTTCCTTATTCTTGTTACTCATGCCTTTCTTAATGCAAACCATAATTGTAGTAGCTTTATTGCCCTCCATATAACTGTGGTGACTCATATTGAGCTTGCAGTCCACTAAAATCCTTATAATTATTTTCAGAAAAAATATTTTGTCCTACCATGAGGTCCCCTATCTTATACATTGATTTTTTTAAACCTATGTGTAGAACTTTGTCTTTTTTCCTTATGAAATGTAGTCCCATTGGTTCATCCCCAGTGTTCTAACGTGTCAAGCTCTCTCAGGATCCACTCTGCTATTTAAATCTCCTTCCTTTGTTGTCATTGTTCAGTTGTTTCAGTCCTTCTTTGATTCTTCTGTGACCCCGTTTGGGGTTTTCTTGGAAAGGATACAACGTAATTTGCCATTTCCTCTTCCAACTCATTTTATAGACAAGAAATTGAGGCAAACAGGGTTAAGTAACTTGCCTCTGGTTGAATTTGGTAAGATAAGTCTTTGTGACTCCAGGCCTGACACTCTATCCACTGCTTCACCTAGCTTCCACCTTTGTACTACTTGCTCTGTACCATTTTCAAATTTTAAAAGCATGTCATTTCTGTCTTTAATAAATTCTGGAGCATCTTCTCTCATTATCATTATTTGCAAAGGACCCACTTAAAATATGGTACCCCAAATTGATCATAATTTTCCATCTTTTATCCGTCCAATACATAATACAATGTAACTGACTCCCTTGTTTCGGATGTAATACTTCTATTAATAAAGCCTAGGGTCAAGTTGGATTTTTTTCTCTCTTTCATCCATATCACAGTGTTGACTCAGGTTGATCTTGCAGGCCTTTAAAAAATCTCAAAGTCTTTTAGACATGAATGGCTAACTAGGCATTGCCCATTGTTTAAACAGGTGTAATTATGGGTAATTGATTACTTTTATTGTCATTAAAATTTCATCGTCTTTTGAAAAGAAATGAAGGTAAAAGGTTGAATGAGGTGAAAACAATTCTGCTTAGTTGGAATTGGCTTGTGCTCTGGGGTGACCTTGGGAGTATTCCAGAGTTTGACATTGGATTTGCCTGACTTTCTCTCCCAAAGTAGCTGCATTAGAGTTAGTTTTGCTACTTATAGCTACTCTGTTTTTCCATGCCAGGGGAAAAGAAACAGGCTTATTATATTCACTCATTAGACCAATAATCCTCAAAGGAGAGAAACTGTGTATCAGGATTATATGAAAGGTTCCTTACGATCTGTTTCTACAAAAATGAGACATCCTCTCTGTTCAATCTCTTCTGAATCTCCTATTGCAAAGAAGCCTAAATAAATACTTAGGAAAATGTCTGTTTATTTTATAAATTCTGTAGCTTTACATATTGAGATTCCATAGCTTACCCATGAAAGACACATTGATCTAACCCCTTCATACTTGTTTTTGCTATTAGAATTTCCTGGCAGTTTCAGGCAGTTTCAATGGCTAGAGCAGTCTGTTCAGGTCTGTTTCCATTAATGAGAATTGGGATGTTTTCTTTTTCCCAGCATGGTTCTCCTGTCAGTAGGGGAAAATGCTGTAAACCTCATCAAGTTTCTGTTCTTCATAAATCTCTGCATTTTAAGACCAACTCTAAATTGTGCAAATTCAGAACAGATTCATGCATATCCGATAGTACTTTCTTAAAAATATCCTAGAAAGGAAAGTTCATTTTAGAAATCACTAATTCAGAACATATTATTCTATCAAATAATATTTATTTGATTTCATGGAAAGAGAGGGTAGTTTAGCTTCACCATTAATTAGTTGCATGATCTTAGGCAAATCAGTTTAATTTTCTGGGCCTCAGTTTCTGATTCTATAAAATGAGGGCTCTGGGCCACAGGTTTTTTTCATATCTTGTTTACTTCAAACCTTCTTTAAGTAAGCATTGAAGATCTGTATCGGTGGGTTACTCTCTGTGCTCCTCCTAAAAGAAGTTTTTATTTGTTGAAAAAAAAAGGACATTGTTTCTTTAAAAGAGAATATGTATAAGTCAGACATGTTTAAAGAAATAGTATAGAGGATTCAGAATATATCTCTGTAGTGTGGTGTATTTGTTGTCTGATTGTGCAATGCTTTTTAAAAATGTTATTCTTTTAGGTAAATAAAATAAACTTTTGTTTATCCAGAATGATTTGAAAATTAGGGATTCTGGTTAACTAAGTTACCGTATCTACCATTTATGAATTACCAATTCATTTTCCAAAAATAGATTAGAAGATACTTTATACTAAAACTATACTCATTAGTTATTTTTTTCCTTTAGTTTCCTTTAATTTAAAATGAGCATCATTATCTTCTAATACATAAGGACCATCATTATGAATATCACTATAAATGACTAAAACTATAAAGAAGGTGTAAGAGATTGGGATTTATCAGAACTGAGCCCACTATATCTTGGAAGTTACTTTTTGTATGATTAACTTTTTTCATGTCAATTTTTTTTTTTGTAAAATCGTAGTACTTAATCTAATTCAAATCAAGTAGCTTGCGTTTTTTGGTGATTTGGATTCTAGAAAGGCAGCAGTTTATGAGTATATTATAACATAGTAAAACTATATATAGTATAATTTGAGTTTATAAAAAACATAAAATATGATTAATTAAAAGGGCAAAATAAGAAAATACTAGAGTTATAAGATTTTAGATATAATACTAGAATTTCCCTAATGAAGTACAGACCTCTCAGCTAGAAGCAAACAAAAAGCATGACCTAAAGCTAAACTAAATCCAACTTTATAATTTTTTAACTTCTCCTGGTAATCCATGCTCTTCTCTCTTTATAACTTTCATGTAAGAAAACTTATACATTTGTCATTTCAACCATTTTTCCCCTAAAGGCTTTCTGTATGACAAATGAACTTTCTGTATAATATTATGAAATGTCATACTGATTTATAAATATTCATTTATCTTTATCTATTGTACCATAGGAAGGAATCAGGTCACTAATAAAGTAATTTTATATTTTCCCTGTATTGAAGAATATATATTGAGAACAAAGTGATATATACATACTGCTTTTAAAAGAGCATGCATGATTTAGAAAAGTTGTGAAGAAATGACTGAAGTATATACACACTGTAATTAATATTGCTGAAGGACATTAGACCATACATCAGGAAATAAAGTATGATTCATTCTAAAGAAATAAAAGTCAACTCATTGTTCTCTGTTGCTGGGAAGAGGTTGGCCAAGGTTCCTTTGGCCACCTACTGCATAATGATGTCAGTGGTATACTAACAGAATCACAATATTACTGTTGAATACAAGAGTACAGCAGACATGAGATTGGGTATTCAGTAAATGAAAAACAGTAGGCAGCAACATTATACCTAGGACTTACATTTATTAAATTTTTTTTACCATATAATTATATGATACCATTTAGTTAAACTAGGATCCATCAGCATGTGAAAAAGCTTAACACTCTTCTCCCCATCTTCCACATCCTGGAGAAATTTTATCAGGTTTCACTACTGGCTAATGAACAGTAAAAATAGATGATGCTTACAGAGCATGTTTTATACAGAGTATATATACAGACAGCATTCTTTCCCCCAGGCATTTATTATATAAAGTGCTTTATTACCAAGGAGTTTTCTTATAAACAGGAGATGTAATAATGGAGGCTCCTCCCCAAATATGGGACAGAAATCATGGGCTGTCCCCTAGGAGAGGAAGAGTGTGGGGAGCAGCTCTCTGCAGAGGGAGCTTCTTTCCAGGACTATGGAGAGAGGCAGGACAGTGGGCTGCAGAAAGGGGAGGAGAGAAAAGACAAAGAGGGGCATCTCCCTCCAAGAGAGCCCCCTGACCCACATGGAGGGAGTAACGTGCCAAGACGTTTACCAAGTATCACAGCTAAGTAAAGTGCTTTTTCCATAATATCATTCTGATGGTATCACTAGTAGAGCAAAAGAAATCTTATTCTAGTCACAGTCTTACCCTTTTAGGTAGCTGCACTTGAAAAAAACAATAAGGGACAGTAACAGGTTCTTCACATAGCTGTATATTCACAAATCTAAAACACCATGCGTATGTTTTCATATATCACACAAGACACACATAGTAGGACCCAAAGCTGGAAAGATCATAGGATCATAAATTGAGATCAGGAAGGGACCTCAGAGGCATCTAGTTTAGTTAACTCATTTTAGAGATGAGGAAAGTGAGAGCCAAGGAAGTTAAGTAACAAGCCCAAGGTTATACAGTAAATATTTTTGATAGGGCTGTTCCAGCACTAGAGTCACATAGTCTCAAGAGACCTCAGAACCATGTCATCCAACCCTACATGAGGGAACTGGTTAAAGCTACTTGGCCAAGGTCACCTAAGAAATAAATGGCAGAACTGGGCTTTGAGCTTAGGTCTTCAGGCTCCAAATTCATTTCTCCTTTGTACTATGCTAGGAAGGTTCCTGCCAATTTTCACATACATTGATCACTTTTCATTAGCATCTTTTAGTATCAAGGACCATAATGATTCAACATTTCAAGTGCTTTTCATTTGCTGAATTTAAGCCCTTCTTCCACTTACACAGATCATAGCTACTCACAGATTTACTGGACGATCTGTTAGTCATCACCCTGTGGCCAGTCTGTTGATGAGCTTCTTCAGCTTAGCTGTCTAGTCCTCAGACAGCAGACATGTGGTCCACCACAGGACCCACTTGAACCTTGTGTCAACTTGTTAAGATCTCACCAACCTTATACTCCACTGGCATATATAACATCTGAGAACCCTTGGTAACTTGATTGTGACAGAGTAAGGACTTTAGTGAAATGTATGTGTGTATATATACACACATATGCAAGGAGAATATCACCAAAATATATTTAAAATTATATTTTTTAAAGGTAATAAAGGTGGAGGCATGATATAATATAATATTTAATATAATGTATGTATATTAATGTCAGTAGTATAGTATTATATGATATTAATATGTGTTTATAGAACATAATACTTAGCCCTTTGGGACAGAGAGAGAGAGAGAGAGAGAGAGAGAGAGAGAGAGAAAGAGAAAGAGAGAGGTCTTTTTCAAGATTTATATATTAAAAATCTCCATTAAAATCTGAAACATATGAAGTCAATACACATAAATTTAACGAATGATTAACAAAGAGGGATTTAATCTTCTAAAAGCCTCAAAGTAAGATTAATTTAGGGAGATGTTTCAACTTTGTACATTAATTAATGTAATAGGATAAAATTCAAAACTAAGGAAAACTTGGACAAATGACTCAGGAAAATGTGTTAAGTATATATTAAATCTCCTCTAAAAAGAACAGTGTGAAGTTTTCAGAAAACTAAACCATTCCAGTGATTTGATCGTTTTTACTCTGAATCTTGAATTGGCATAAAGGTGAAGATGAACCAGGAGTTTTCCATCCCCAACACCTGTGACTACATCATATTGGCCTGGATCCTTTGAATTGCTGGGAAATAAATTATTCATCCTTTGGCTCTAGAGAAATACCAGTGTACCAGAGAGTATATTGGTAGCCTGCAAGACATTTCACAAGCTACTGCATGAACATTTGAGAGTCATTTAGATAATTATCTTTGTCCAAACCTACACAACAGAACATGTCAATTCAATCAGTTTCATATAAACCTTGTCCACTTACTCAGCTATCTTGTCTACATTAACCCAGGGATCCCAAGACCAAGGTCCTGCTCTATACTGATTTTGAAAATGTAGCACTTTAAAAGTTTCAAAGCACTTTAGATGTCGTCTCATTTAAGCTTCACAACACTGTGAGGCAGGTGCTACTATTATCCCTGTATTACACATGAGGAAAGTGAGGCTGAGAAAGATATCACACAACTTTGAGGCTCAGGATCCCACAATTAGTGTCTGAGGCAGGGTTCTATCTGCTGTGTCACCTAGCTGCCTAATGTAGGCAAGTTAACTGTATTCTCAAATGTTCCACTAACTGGGTGCTAGCAACTGACCACTTTTCAAGCACCAACCTTAACTAAATGTAGAGGTGGAGAAAATAGATCATTAGGTGAGAATTATCTGGGGCCACAATGCAATCAGTAATCATTGATAGGATAGATGAAATTACAGTTCTCTTCAAGTATTAAGATCTTAGATATCTTGTTTGTTTGATTTTTAATTGATCTATTATAGCAGCAAACACCCCAGCATACCCTGGATGGCTGCCAGGACACATTCTTAGATCTGCGTTTCTAAAGGAAAGTAACTCAAAAAGGGTTAATAATCTTACTTTAATCAAACATACATCATTTACCTAATTTGGGTTGGGGGGAAAGGTCAGCATCCTGAACTTTAGAAAATACAAATAGAAGTTACAAGTAGACAAAAAAATACAGAGAAAATAACACAATTCAACAGACAGGGCTTCTAGCTGTCTGACCATCACATACCTATGTAGTTAGTTACCAGAGAGAGAAGCACCAGTATCTGGGTTTTCAAAGTCGGGAGGCTCAACAGCTGCTCAGAGTCTCATCTGCCCAAATCGCCCAACTCTTCCCATCAATGAGCCCCAAAGCAAAACCTCACCTTAGAGGTACATATAGCCTTCTCCAGGGTAAGAGAACATCACAACCTTCATGACCCACTGCCCAGTTACAAAGTAACAAAAGTTGTACCTTCCTGAAAAACAAGCCTCTCCTAAGCAAGCTTCTCCTGTGGACTCTGCTCCGCCCTTCAGCAAACTCCTCCCAACCCAAGCTCCATATGACCACATTCAGCCCATTAGGGGACAAAGTATATTTTCAAATCAGGGAAAGTCCTCAAATTCCCTTAGACTTATTAAGGAGCAGGGAAGATCTTCAAATTTCCTTTTCATTACACCTAGTTATCTGAAAAGTGAAACAGTTTTTTTAGTTGTCACTAGCTTCTCCTGTTACTGCCTACTCTCCGCCTACTCCCTACTCTGCCTGTATTCTTTCCTTATTTTTTTAAAATATGTTCCGTTTCATTTAACCAGCTCAGACATATTTCTTCTTGCTCTGAAATATCCTATCACTCATATTTGCCGTGAAAGAAATGATGTGGTTGTTATATAGAACACCCATCAAGATTATTTAAAAAAAGGCCCTTTCAAAAGAGTTAATATCCCTACTAACTAGGAATTTAGATGGAAATCTAAATTCATACTAACTAGGAGATTAGATGGCTAATTCAAAGTCCATTTTTAACCTGTTTCAAGTCCCTTAGAAATAATCATAGGACTTAAGTTTAGAAATGGAAGAGATCTCAGAAGTCATCTAGTTCAATTATTTAATTTTACAGGTGAAAAAAAAAATGGAGTCCCAGAGAAGTTAAGTGACTTGCCCAAAGTCATACAGATTGTAAATTCCAGGGGTAGGGTTTTAATCCAAGACCTCTGACTTCAAATCTAGCTTTCCTGCTATTGTCCTGTGCTGACTTGAATTTTCAGTGGAAATAAAGGCAGGCAATATTGTTTCCTCTGAATTTGAACCTTTTTAACATTAATATTCCTCTTTAGAGGATACTGTTAATGGCAGTTAAAAAAATTAAACAAGATACAGATCTTTAGCTTCTTAAAAAAATCTGTCCAGACAAACCAAAAAATTATTGCCCAGACCAAACTAAGAAGATGATTTCTGTCTTAATGCTATAATGATGCTAGTAATAATTGAGAAATAAATGGTAATATATGCAGTTGTATAGAACTTTATAATTTGCAGAGCCCTTTAAAGTAGATTGTATAAATTTTATTATCTCTATTTTTCAGATTATGAGACTGATTTATGTTATTATTGGAAAAAAACCTCCCATTTATGTGCCATTTTATAGTTCATATAGTTCACAAGAACTTGAACATTCAAATAAAGACTCAAAAAAGTTTAGGGGCTTCCCCAAAGTCCAATAGAAAATAAGTAATTGTCCCAAGACTCTAACCCTGTCCTTATTTGGGGCTTGGAACTTTTTCCAATACAACCCTCAGTTTTCTCTCTGTAGGAACCAGCATTCTGGTTGAGTTATTAAAGTAAATGTCTCTTGTTTTTTATAAATTAGTAAAGGACTTTTTAAAAGACCAAAATCAAACACAAACATGCAATGGGGGAAAAAAAGACTTAGCCAAATGACAGAAAGTCTTATTTCCATTAGGCTGTTTGAAGTAGTGGGGATTTTTAAAACATTTCAGTTGTGTCCAGGATTGAGGGGAGGGAAAGGAAAGGCCAACACTATTTTATTATTGACATAAGAGAAATTAATTCCCATACTAGTTAAGACTTTCCTTGTGGTTCTCTTTCTTCTTAAGACAGTTCTGGATGCTCTTTCTCTATTCTGGACTGCAGAATTGCAGTCTCAGAGGTGGAAGGTACCTCTGAGACTAGCTAGTCCAACCCTGTTCCTGAAAAGTAATCCTCTCTACAACTTTATCAACAAGTGACCATTCAGTCTTTTCTTGAAGACCACCAATGAGGTCTTCTTATTTGCTATCATTGCCTCTGGATTCCATTTACACTTTGGGATAGCTCTGATTGTTGAAAAATCTTTCTTTATATCAAGCCTAAATTTGCCTCTTCATACTGTCTA
Source organism: Pseudocheirus occidentalis (assembly GCA_028646575.1). NCBI lineage: Eukaryota > Metazoa > Chordata > Mammalia > Diprotodontia > Pseudocheiridae > Pseudocheirus > Pseudocheirus occidentalis. Next base: position 301,785,969 of record CM053593.1, read on the forward strand.
CCCATTACTCTGTATCTTGCACTTTGGGGATAAACAGAACAAAAGTAATCCTTCTTATAGATCATAGCCCTTAATACACTAGAAGACAGCTAAAAGTTATGTTGACTCTTAAGTCTTCCATTCTCTCCCATTTTTTCAAAACCCATGTAGAGATTATCCCTTTTATATAATCTGATTAATTTCCTTATAACCCTGCTATTGCTAAATGCCTTCCCCCCTTGCTAGTTTACTATGTAAGTGGACTTAAAAGTTGTATCATATTGCATATTTTCCCTATCACTGACCCTCCCAAAATCTGCTTATGATGTAATCCTTCCCCCCTTCCTTTCCAGAGTATTTCCTAATCTTGGGTCAGACAGCCTGTGGTTAGATAAACAAAATTAAGATATGGGGATGCCTCTTTAGGGTTTATAATGTTCAGAGATAAGAACCTACACTAACTGTAGCACCCTTTCTTTTTAGAAGAACAGGAAGGGAAAGAGATCTCCTGGAGTAGAGTAAATAGTTACTTCCTAAGGGTCATTATTCTCCTAGATGAGAAAATTTTGACATGAAAGTAGTCAAGAAGCATAAGCAAGATGTGAAAGTAGAGCAATACAATGGCTCTCAAAATACAGAGAGGAGGGAGCACAACTGGCAATGAGAGGCAGCACTGGAGTAGAGTGCCAAGAGCATAGGGTTTTGAATTCCAAGGTCTTGGTTTCAAATTCAGCCCCTGCCACTTACTAGCTGTGTAGTCATGCTCTTTGAACCTCAGTTCTAAATTCAAAATAGGAATAATGATCACAGCTACCTGCCTCATCAATTTGTTGTGAGGTCAAATGAGATAGTGTATAGGTAAGGTGCTTTACAAACTTCGGAATATTTTCTAAGTGTTAACTATTATAATAATCACTTCCTGAGAACTATTTTCCTTTCTTGATTAGAAATTTTCTTATACTGAGCAGAATATGCATGGAATAGAAGACAGAGATGAGGAGAGCAGGGTCCAGTGGGAAAATGGGAATAAAATGATGCTACAAGCTAAAAGAAAAGAAATCAAGAGAAGAAATTTAAGAAAATAATTAGAGGAGGTGGCTTTATTCCCTTTGTTAAATTGAGGTCTCTAAAGTTAACTTTGATTAACAAATAGGAATTGCGATGAAGTTCCATTTTAGACATCAGCTATTTGAATGTGGGCCTTACTATTACTGTGGTTGTTCTGTGATGGCACCCCTCAGGCACCCAGGACTGTAGTCCAGAACTAAAAATAGAAGATGGTGAATTCTGAAGTTCACTGGTTTTTTAACAGCTTCTGATACAATAGTCAAGCAGGAGCAAAGGGGGGAAGTTTAATGGGCCTTGGATCTCTATCCCCATGCGTTAGCCTTTCAGCTCTACTTGGCTGGCTTTCTGTATGCATCTGTTGCTACTTCTTCCTGAGGGGTTTAAGATTCCTTTCCATACTTCCACATGTGCCTGATTCCAGATGTGCTTACCTACCACATTTCCCATGGCAGAATTCCAGAAAAAGAGAGGTTTTGGTCCCAAATGAATCTTGGTATACTAATTATCTCCAAATTAACTTAAATTCACTTAACAAAGGTTAGTCATTCCAGATTTTCAGTGGAATAACTTGTTCTGGGAAGCATATTCTGATTTCAAATGGAACCAGACTCCACTGCTGAAAAAATCCACACAAATATAATGATAATTTGGATGTCTTTAATATGTTTATTCCTAAGGTTGCAAGTTTCTCCTGCCTGTTATTTCATTTCATCCTCCCAATGTCACTAAGAGATAGGAAATTGCAGGCATTTTTAATGACATTCCTTAATAAGGAAACTTTCCCCAGGGCCTCACAGATAGAGTTCTCCTGATTTGGAGTCCCATTCAAACACCAATATCTCTTAAAGCTCAGATGGAAGCTAGGATAGGCCCAGGAAACTATGGCTTCTAAAAACATTAGCAAAGGAGTAATCTTGTGATACAAGAGTTTAATTCAGAACATCAATGCAGAATATAAAAGTGGGGGCATATAACCAACTTTATTTCACCTTGCCTCCCTGTGTGTGCCTGACAATAGCAAGGCTATATGTTTCAAAGCTAAGCAGCACAACACACCTAAAACAAATTATTCCCAGAGCATAGTTTTATCCTAATGTCCACAAGACGTTATATAATGTCAACTTTTTAACCTTTGAATATGGAGTGTTAAATTGGAAAAAACCAGAACAAGAGTCTAGTGATATTTAATAACTTTGGACATTTATAGTTTATAACCATAGCCATTATATAAAATAAACTATTAATATACTCATTAATCTAATTTAAGAAGCAGTATAGCACAGTGGATAGAACACTGGATTTGGAGTTTCAGGACCTGAGTTCAAAATTTCTCCCTCTGACATTGACTACATGTGTGATCTTGGGCAAGATATTTATAAACCTTGCTTCCTCACCTGTACAATAAGGGGCCTGAACTAGATAGCATTTTGTGGCTCTTTCAAACTCTAAGTCTCTGATCCTTGGAGATAATGTGGTATAGTGCATTAGGCATTATACTTGGAGTCAGGAAAATCTGCATTCAAATCCTTCCTCAAACACTTACTAGCTTTATGACCATAGGCAAGTCACTTAACCTCTATCTGCCACAGTTTTCTTTTATATAAAAATAAGGAATCTAGATTTGAGGGTCTCTACGGTCCCTTTTAGCTACAAAATCTATGATCCTATGGTATGTCCCATTCACAGGAAACCATTGGCTTAAATTGGTCTGTAGTTATATCTTTATGAATAAGTGGGAATTGAGAAGAAAATTCTTTGTAGAGATCTTTGTAGCAACATGTGTGCATTTGGGGTGTGTGTGTGTGTGTGTGTGTGCATGCATGTGTATGTGTGTGCATGTTTAATCTTCACATGAAGCAAAGCTTTTTGCCTTTTCATCTCTATGACAAGAACCCTTTTAATGTCCAGTTTCTATTGGGTCCTTCTCAGTTGAAGGTAAACAAGACTGACTGAGTAGACCTTGTGAAATGATGTTCTCTATTGCTGGCCTCTCCTTTATATATTCTCTTCTTCCCACTGGATGATTACCTCTCAAGCTACTATAGGTATACTATGCTTTCCTGCTCTAGTATCTGTAGAGAATCTGATAATCAGTTGTTATACTTAATATATTTAAATCAAAACATTGATTTTAAGCATTTCATGTCTATTTGGAAAATAAAGGATTGTTTTCTTGCTAAAAGATTTTCAGACATTAAGAAAACATTTAAGGATTTGGAGATAGGCAGTATTGCTAGAGAGGTCCCTGAAATAACTAGATTTCTGACCGGATTGGTCTCTAGTCTTTCATCCTTACTCCCACCTAGACAGGCTGACTGAGGTTAAAGCATAGTTTTAGATAGTATTAGTAATTACTGGAGGTGGAGAAATCTATCTTTCCTTCTAGGACCTGAAGCCTGACCAATTAGCCTGCCAATAGCTCTAGTCTCTCTAGACCAGGAGTTATTCAGCTTTTTTTTTTTTTGTCTTGGACTCCTTGGCAATCAGATGATACATACGAAATTCTCAGAATAATGTTTTCAAATGCATAACATAAAATACATAGGATTACAAAGGAAGCCAATTATATTGAAATGCAACCAAATGGAATGGGTTGCCTCAGAAAGTACTGGGTTCCTCTTCCCTAGTGATCTGCAAGCAAAGCTGGAAAACTAGTTGTTGAATACATTGTAGAGGGGAATCTTATTTAGGCAAAGATGGGACTGAGTGGTCTCTTAGATCCCATTCTAAGATTCTGTAATTGTATCAACAACTCTGTGAAGACATTGGGGCTTTAATGTTTGGGGGAAATTAGGTGGCTTGTCCCAGGGCATTAGCTTGAATGGGAGATTCAGGACTTAAATCCAAAGACTAGTACTCTTTCTAATATACAAGTTGTCATCCCCTAGAATACACTAACCTTGGTTTTTTTTTCAGATCATGACATTTAAAATAGTGACTCTGGTTACTTGAAAAGAGAATAAGAATATTTTGGTCAAATTAATTGTAATCATCCTATCCCTGTTGTTCAATTTTGTCCTAAAAATCTTATCCGTACAAACTAGTTCTAGGCATTATGTTGCTTAGAAATTCACATTAGAACATTGTTTTCCTCTGTAGAAATTATGGTCAGGGTGTTGTTTAAATGATAATTTTTGTTGTTGTCTCAGGATTATTCATATTTGTATTCCACTGTGCTATGAAAGAGAATGTTCAGAAACAATGGAGAAGACATCTGTGCTGTGGAAGATTTCGTTTGGCAGATAACTCAGGTAGAAAAAAAATTTGTAGTGTGTGTGTTCTCTGTTGTATCCTCTTGTGAGCCCCCACTGGTGCATTTCTGTTTACACAAAACAGCAACTTGTAATAATGACACTTTAAGCACTTAAATGTAACCATTTTCTTAGCAATAAGCTCCCCCCCCCAAATCATAGATACTCATATTAAATGAAGTTTGTGAATAATAAAATATATCCCAATATATTTTTCAGACTGGAGCAAAACAGCCACTAATATCATTAAGAAAAGTTCAGATAATCTGGGGAAGTCATTATCATCAAGCTCCATTGGCTCCAACTCGACCTACCTTACATCCAAATCTAAATCCAGTTCTACAACATACTTCAAAAGAAACAGCCATCCTGGTGAGTCATTTCAATAACGTCTCAGAAATCCCCTTGGCGATGATAATCAGAGAAGCTGACATTTTCATAGCACATTGAAGACTATGAGAGATTTCTTTATCTCTATTTGACAGATGAAGAAATAAAGGTTTCAAATGATTAAGTGACATATCCAAGATCACAAAACTAAGTGTCTGATGTGGGATTCCAATTCAAGCTTTTATGATGTTAAATTGAACACTATTTCCATTACATCGTGCTATCTCTCTAATGTATTGGGAAAACAGGTGTATCCTGTGACTGTGAAAAATACCAGAAAGACCAAGTCCTATTGTCCACACTTAATTGACCTTATTAGCTCTTACCTTCCAAGGTAGAACAATCCTTTGCAGTTGTTCCTTCCATCACAATGTGTGGAAAAACACAGAGAAGGTGTCATTTTGATTGTCATGACCATTTCTTCTCTGTTTATCTCACGCTTTTTCATGATGTGTATCTGACATTAAGTTTATAATATTAGTGTTAATGAAAACAGTAAATCAAAGGCTTATGATCTGTAGAAGACTATGATGTCTTGTAAAATGAAAGAAAAACCTGTATGTTCCATTAAATGTCTTTGGCAACGTTTCCAAAGGGAAATAACACTGTTCTTTTAAATGATAAGTAGGGATTTGGTGAACAGCCATTTAGATGAGAACAAGTAAGACTCTGTAGGTGGAAAAGTCTTCAAAGAATATAATGAAAAGCTACTCCATTTGTGTCACGGTTTCATATTAGAGCATGATAGCTATAGCTCTGGAATCTCTGGCAGTTAGATGGCAGGCGTCTGTTCATGTGTCATTATATCACATTTTGGGGAAGGAATTGTTCGGAGTGTCTTATGTATATTTAGTCAGTTCCTGATGTAGAAAGCACAAGCAGTCCCTATAAAAAACTACGCTTGTCCGATGGAATAGGAAGCCGTTCTTGCTACTGTCAGGGCCCCCGCCGGGACTGTCAGGAAACCTTTTTGAAAAATGTGAGCTTCTATCGCCTCCGTGGGTTCAGAAATGGTAGTTAAAGGAGAACAATAGAAAAAGAGTATCTTTTTGTTTTTCAGACTGGAGCAGGACTGCTACTAATAACATCATGAAAAGTTCCTTCCCCAACTTTATCTCCTCTTTGAAAAAATATAATCTCTCCTACCAACAGCCTAAATTTTTTCCCCCACCGGGCAATTTTGTATTGCCTAAAATGCTACCAAATTTTAGATTCATTTGGGTTATCATACATCCTCTTTAAAATTTATTGGTCAGTGAAAGGGTCAATAGTCACTAAATGCTAGTTTTAAATAGTTCATTCATCCTGCCTTCCTCTTATGCTATCTATAATTTATGAAATATGAATCTTGATTAAGTTGGAAAGAAAGGTTAGACAATTTTGAAACATGACACACTTTAGAGGGTAAAGCAGGTGGGAGGGGTAGGCAGTGATGAATATATTATGAGAGTTCTGAGAGCCTAGACAGAAAATTAATTAAGGGAGGAGGGGAATGGGAAAGGTTTCAAAACGGGAACTGTCAAAGATTTCTCTCTGAATTGTATATAGATCCAAAATAGAGGACATATTTTTACTTCTCTTCATCTCCTGAATGAACTCTCACTCTCAGAAATATTGTTTGTAAATTAGTATTATATTTCTGCTGTGTTGTAGTCTAAATAGACTTTTATGCAATGATAAGAGAATTTAGTAACTACTTACTAAATTGTTTTGATGGAAAAATGTGTTCTAAATTCAAGGAGACTTGTTTTGTTGGGAAAATGTGTTCTAAATTCAAGCAGACTTGTAAATGTTTGGGAAAAAGCCATTTTGGAAATGGGGGGGGGAGCGGGGGCCTTTAACAGTGAACTTAATGCATATCATGGCTGTAGATGTAGTTGTTATTCCCTGGAATTGACCTAGACATTCATATGTTTATGGCATAGATAATGTCTTCTAAGAGCATTCCTTCAACAAAGGTGGATCATCCAGGTAAAAATATTCATTCCTTTTGTCAAATGCATGAAATCTCAATGAGGTAATGGGGGAATGAATATTTGCATGGATTTAGCCAAAAGATTTCCAGCTGCCTCAGAAAAAAACCTGCTTTTCCTGCACAGTATAGCTCACTTTGCACAATGATGGAAGGCTGGAATTTCTGAAGTTCCCAGCAAGCAAATATGTGCTCTGGCTATTTTCTGCATGGGGTGTCTGCAAATCTGTCCTTCTAAGAAATGTACCATGTGCTCACATCCATGTCAGTGACATCCAAAGCAGTAAAACAGCCTCTGCTAGAAGACTGAAAAATAAGGGGGAAGGGTAGAAAATTTTGTTTTCATACAGCTTTTATGAATGACAAAGTGTGTCATGGTACATTTGTAGAAGTGGCAAATGAGGAAATAGCTCTTCTAGGACTGCTCCTTAAAAAATGTTTATCTGCTTAAAAATATAGCACAGGACCAATAAAGTTCATACCCCTAGCCAGTGGTTTTCAGTCTTCCATTTATGTTCCAATTCCATATTGTCCATTATTTGGTGTTACCCAGAACATTAGGGATGATAGTTACATTGAATTATTGCTCCTGTATTAAAATTGCCCAGGGAGACCAATAAATCAGGGAATAGGTTTGAAAGCAGGTGAGTGGATAGAAGAAGAATGGCTAAAATTTTAAATATGTAGAATCAAAACTTGAATCTGCAACAAGTGTAGAACATATTAGTACATGGGGAGTCCTTAAGGAATTATAAATATAAGACTAAATGCTTCCAAATTTTGTGTGGGGAGGGGTTGCTTATATTTTAAATGAAGCAAAGATTAAATTAGTGGAAGATTCTTTATAGAAACGTCCTTCCCCTAATAGAAAACCATTGGCTAGTGTATAGATGAACTAAGAGAAGCCAGTCGCAGCTAGCTTGCTTAGAAACTTGTATGCGGTCAGCAGTCCTGACTCACTGAGGCTTCTTTCCACAAGCATCAGAGAACGGTGATTCTGCGCTACAGTCTTCCCATTCTTCTCTTCCTGAATGACTTTCTGTTCTTTGCTCACATTTCCTTTGTGTGGGTTGATAGCAACATTTCCTATTTCAATCCATATTTTATTTCATGTATATCCCAGAACAAGAAAAGAACTGAAAGAATGTATTCTTTTCTGGATGTAGTACATGCGGTAATAATGATTTTCTTTAACAACTGGTCGCTTGTGTTGTACATTGGCTATAACTGAAAATGTCAGACACCTTGAGTTCAGAGTTTCTGTCATTTCATAGTGTGCTTCTCTTTCTACCTTCTCCACAGAAAGGAGAAAGGAGTAAGACTGAAGGCAGTAGACATGCATATGAAAGCATCACCAATATAGTCTAACCCCCATGCAGACAATGGGTGTTGTTCATTAGTAGAGCACTCTCTGTCACTTGACTGTAGGGTAGGACTACACTTTGGTCTTTGTTGGAGGAATATGATCATAGGATAATAAGACCATAGATCTTGAGTGGAAGTGACTTGAGAGTCCATTTGGTCCCATTTTACAGTTGAGAATACCCAGGGAGATTAAATGACTTTCCCTTTGCTCAAGATCATCCAGGTAGCATGTCAAAGGTAGTATTTGAACCCAAGTATTCCAAAGGAGGAAGAGGAAAAGGAAATAATTATATTTATGTAGTGACATCTATATGCCAGGCCTGTGCTAAGTGATTTACGCTTATTATCTTTTGATCCTCACAACACTGCAAGGTAGATACTATTATTACCCCCATTTTATCATTGAGGAAACTGAGGTAAACAGGTTAAGTGAATTGCCCAGGTTTATGCAGCTAGTAAGTGTCTGAGCTTAGATTTGAACTCATCTCCCTGACTCCAGGGCCAGTACTCTGGCCACTGTAGCACCTGCCTGCTTCCACTCCAATGTCAGTGCTTGTCCAACCATAATAATGGCTTAGGATCACGTGAGGACAGTGAAATATATCTAAATGCATTAGAATGGATAGAATACTTTCAAAAGGCCTTTAGACCCAAAATTAGGAATCTGCTTGGGAAACAAATTATCAATAAGGAAGCACTTTCCAAGGGGTATTTTACCAATATGTAGTCCCACTCCATTTGCCTAATCTATGTATGAACCCTTGACTTTCTATATTTATTAATTTCATTAGAAGTCATTTAGCAGGTACCATTTAACTCCCGGTATTGTTGAGTTTGAAGCAGCATGACACAATGGATAGAGAACCAGCCTCTGAAATAGGAAGATGAGGGTTCAAGTGTTGCCTGTTTCCTCTACCATCTGGGTGATGCTAGGAAACTAACATAACTTTCCATTGCTCTAGGCAGCTTTCTAAGACTATAAATTGCAGAGACAGTACCAACCTCCTCCCAAGTTTCCTTACGTGGGAGTTCTTTATACCAATGATATCATAGGTCTAGTGCTTATCCAAATGCAGGATTATAAATGTTTACACGGAAAGGTATTTCTTAGAAGAAAAACTTTGGAAAAGGTGCTTTTCCCCCCCAAAATTTCAATAATCCCAGAGAGTAAAAATATTATTTCTTAGTATTCATTGGAAAAATCATTTGTATTAGTCTTTCTCCAAGTTGTTGCAATCATTTTTTATATATTTTGTGACAGTGTTTTATGTAAGCACAATTTTGCTTTGATTTGTCTGTCTCAGATACTTTTCCTAAGGAGTTTCCAAATTTTCTTTCTTCCTTCATTTTCTCAAAGATGTCAAGTATAAAAATATCATTTGTATATCCCCATCATAAAATGATAGAAATTAAACTAATATATCAGGAAATATCAGGCCCCCAATTTGACATAAAACGCCCACCCCTCAAAAAATCTTGATTGAGAAATGCTTTTGGCAGCCCACTGCTTAACCTTCAGATAATGCTCAGTGCTGTTGAGTGACGGAAGTGGATCATGTTCTGCAATGCTCTGCTACCTATGTGCTTTTAATCAATAATGCGTAATAATAATAATACTCAGCAGCTCAGGCACAAAACCTGCCCAGATTGTGACCTAATTTCTCATTTCATTTCCCACAGAGAGTGTTTTTGTGGACAAGTCCTCATCAAAGCTTACCCACCTGGATGGAGAACAGACATCAATCATCCCTGTCCATCAGGTCATTGACAAGGTCAAGGGTTACTGCAATGCTCACTCTGACAACTTCTACAAAAACATCATCATGTCAGATACTTTTGGCCATAGCACAAAGTTTTAATTGGGTTTTGTTAAAATAATAGAAATCAGCTCCAAGTAGAGACCTACAAGCAAAGCAAAGAGGACTGCCAGATGTAAATGTGCCATTACCAAGGTAACACCATGCATTGGAAAGATATGGATTTTTTTTATTATTACAAATACCGTTGTGAAATTTACAGTGGAACTCATCTGTGCCTTTCCCCCATGTTGGAGTCTTCCACCATCCCCTAAACCTCAGCTCTCTGACAACAACATGACTCAGTAGCCACGGGGAACACTATGTATTTTTATAGCTGAATCACACTGATCAGAACTGAAGAATATTTGAAAGCCAGAGGACAAGGGAAAAAAAAAGCAGTCAAAAATCGATTCCAATTGAGAGCTTTATTCTGATGGTGAGTTGTTTTGGACACCATCGTTTGCTACATATTCTTCCCCTATATTGAAGGAAACGTAAATTTTCATCACCATATGTGGCTAGTTCTCTATAAGCCCTTCCCCAATGCTGACTCCATATTTCCTTCTTGTGCCTGACTTGTAGGAGAAATTTCAAGCAGATAAAATATAATTTTAATTCATCCAAAGATTACAAAGTATCATTTATTAGTTTATTTTTAACTATACCAAAGCTAATTGTTTAACACTTTAGCTTCTTAGGTGAGAGTACATTTTCACCAACATCTATACCCTTATCAACAACGTGCTAAATTTCTGAGATGTTTCACATTTCTCTATATGTAATACATAAACAAACATCACACAATATAATGTAAGCATTGCAAGTTAAAGACCTATCAGGGTTCACATTTTACCAGTACATTCCTCCTAGAGGTTACCAAACAGCTCAATTAAGACACCTTTCTTTTCTTTAAATTATGATTGGGGATTCCTAAGGGCAAGATGATTCCATCTGTTGCCACAGCAGCCCCCATTATAAGGAAAGCTAGAGACAGAGAGAGAGAGAAACAGAGACAGAGAGAAGCCATGGCCATACCCTTTCCTTCCAGAAGCTAGACCATGCTTATATGTGGAAAATCCCATTCTGTTGCAAGCTGATTTTCCCTGCTTTCATGGGGGGAGGGGAATATCATCTATATGTCCCCTATGTTCCCTTACTCTCAGATGAACACACTATTCCTGCAGGTGGCCATAGTAGCTGCTTATCCACTCGGAGATTACATGTCCCCTGAGTCTACAGTATCTGTTGTTGGGACATCTGTGCATAAATTCTGTGGTTGCACCATGAAATAGTATGTTTGGGAGGGAAGCTGGCACTAATAGACCATATTTGGAGTACTACAACATGGCTTCACTTTGCTGATGGCATACGTTTGGGTGACATTTTCAAGTATTTGAGGAGAGCCTTAATTTTTTTTTTTAAGTTGCTGACAGGGAATGGATACTTGGTAGGTACATAGTACATAGCAGAGTGCATTTTTACTTTGGTTAAAGCACTGAGTTAAATGGAGCTTTTTCAGAATTTGCTTTAGCACAGGCTTTACTTTTAATATTCACTCCATGCCATCTGGGAAACAGCATGGAAAACATCCATTTCTAGGTAGACAGCTACCCCAACTGTGAGAAATGCTGCCTTGTGAGCAGAACCATCCTGTTTGGAGATCTAGGCAGGAACTTTCTTTAAATGTCTTTCTGGCAATCTGAGTCTATGGCTTCCCTTGTATCTTAGAACAGCATGAGCTAGTTCTTTCCCCTAAGGCAACCTAAAGTGATGCAAATATGCTTTAAAATGTAGTGCCACAGCCAAGGATTCTGAGCCACTTGTCTCAAAGGCTCTCCCTGATTCTCAGCTGGGAAGGAGCTGCCATTCTTTACTAGCTTGATGAGATCATCAAGTGGTGAGATGTTGGGTCTTTGCTGGTATTTCCCTTTGCTTGGTTTTGTAGAAGAAGATTTGAAATATTACCCCAGGAAAGCTGACCAGGTATCCTATGTGGCTCTTCTACTGTGTCAACCTGAACGTTTGGTTAAAGGAGACAAATAGGATAGGTGATATATGTTTATATCATTTATTCCTTTAAAGCTAGTCAAAGTTAGCAAGGTTTTAAGGAGGAGCCAAAACCCAAGTTCTGACTGTCTGACATGAGAATGACAATGTTTTTATATGTTTTAGGACAATCCCAGGATGTCTGTGTGCCTCAGAGGTCCCTCTATATGTTTTTAGAAAGGAAGTTTCTTAGTTGAATAAGTTGAAATACAAATTGAAAAGACAATTGACAAAGTGTTGTCTGCTAGATCCCAGGATACCTGAGCCTCCCACACACAGCACATGCCCCTAGGAAAGATAAGAGAAATCCCACTATTCAGCCTTATCTGGTCTTCCAAGTTGCTGACACAGAAAGGGCATTTTTTTAGAGCAAAGCAAAGCAGTCTGATTGATTAGTTCAGGCTTTGGCCCTTATTGGGCTTCAAATATTGTCAAGTGCAAAATAAGCAAATTAAGAATTAAATTCTAATTACCAAGGGGGAAAAAAATCTTACTTTTTTTTTCATATAGAACAGGTGTTCTTGATCTGGTTTTTTTGTACTAAATCTCTTAGTCTGGTGAAGCCTATGGGTCCCTTCTCAGAATTAATATTTCTAAATGTATAAAATATATAGAATTATAATGGAAACCAATGACTTAAATATTATTTATTAGTTATTTAAATATAAAATATATCTAAAGGTAAAAGTTTAAGGACCCAATGTTAAGAGATTCTATTAGAGCATGTCCTAAGTGGGATTAAATTTGCTGAAAACTTGAACTGAAATGTTCAGAGAACTCAGCCTGCCTTAGCCTAAGCAATCTATTCACCACACTAATCTACCTTTCTATAAAGATTCATAATAGAGTTCAGTTAGCAGCTGAGTGCTGGGACATTTCCACACCAAAAATAGGTTTACTTGACAATGCTTAAGATACAGTTTTAAACAAATCTCTGTTTAACATTCTTCTTAATACCCACCAAGTGATGGGAAAATATTCCTGCAACAGAAGAGAAGGAAATAAATGAACATGAAGATAATACAAACCGAATGAAGACATTGAGTCAAATTCTACCCTCGATCCTGAAGTTAAAGACCTGATGACCTAAACTTAAAAAAAGAAGTAGGATAGAATTTGATTCAGGGAGTACAATGGCTTAAACCTTAGCATCCAGTCCTTGAAAGTCAGCTCACATTAACCCTGCCAGTCATTTATGGAAAACTGTCTTTTTTTCTTTTCTTTTCTTTCTTTCTTTCTTTTTTTTTACTACCATGTAGTAGAGCCACAAATCGTCAGTTTCAGATGCTTTCAGTTTTTGTCACCATAGCTTGCAATGTAAAGATTTCCTTTGTCTATTGTCAGTATAGCCTCCCTTGTACATATTTATTTATTTTTGCGTCTTCAAGTGTTACCTTTTTCATAGCTTCATACTGTCTGGCTTTGTTGTTTTAATGAATTTTCCTTTGGAAGGGAAATGAGAGGGTGGGGTGGGAAGAGAAAGATATTGTATATATATTTTCTAAATTGTGAAATATTTTCTGTAGCACTCTCTTTGATGAAGAAAAATGACTGTGAGCATAAATTGAAATTATTAGTAAGAAGTTAGTACAGTAGATTTGCCATTTTCCTGAAATGGAAAACATTTTTTCAAATAAATACTTATGATGTTAATATTCCAAATTATTAAATTCTTTTATGAGTGGATGTTTTTGTTTCTGACTGTTCAGTAGGAAAAGATTATTTGACAGCTGGAAAATAACCTGCCACCAGTTAAATATGTGACATAGCTTTACTTTGCCAAATCAATAGGAATAAACTTGTAGCCAGTCTCCAGATTTCTGGGACACAAATACACTTCAAAGTCTCTTTATTTTCATCACTGACTGATGCAATGTTAAGCATTATGGCTGATCGAGATCTGTGTATATTCCTTCACTGGGAGCCCTCAGTTTTCCACGTTAAAAAAAAAAACACAAGGAAAATCCTCATTACTTGGGAGGCTAAAGATTAGGTTGCCTTCTCACTGTTGCCTTCTCACATTGCTTCAACTGTACAGGGACTGAAAAGTGGCAGATTTCAGCCAACTTCATTTTCACAGTGAGTTATAGGGTGCTACCAGCCGTTTCATTAGAACAGCGGTTATTTAGGGTAATCCCCTTTCTCCAGAGAGCCAAGGCTTAATTTGGCCCTCGGCCTCACTCAGCGAGGTTTCTGCTGAATATTAAATTGTGTGGCACTTTGGCAAATGATTACTAAGATCATCTTAGCCAACTGTCACAACTCCTGGCCAAACCAAGTTAGGAAAACACGCGAGCAGTTGCTTATGGCTCATCTACAGAAACATATTACAATATGACTTCAGAAAGTACAGGGGGTAGTGGTGGGAATCTCATTTGATCTACAAGCTGAAACTTGTGTCTTATTGGAGAAAATGTATTTGTAGTATTTCTGAAATTTGGAGGAATTGAACTTTATAAAAACAATGTTTTAGAAGTGCTTCAGAGTATTCAGCTGAATAACATTCCTCTACTCCCAGATAAAGGCATCAGGACCTTTTTTTGTCCTCTTTCATTTCAAAGTGGAATGGTTCAAGCAACAGCTTTGTTTTTCTGCTACCCTGGAGAAAATGAAAATAAATATGAAATTTTGCCTTCATATTCCACAGTCTGTCAGCAAAACAAGGAAATACAATTCATTCCATTGCCACAAGCAGCTCTAAACTGAGCTAAAAATCTAGGGAAAGAGGCGACTCCCCCCCCCCAACAAGGTTCTTGGTTATATGAGATGGAAAGATCACTTTTTCTATTATATTTCATAAACCAACTGGAGTTATTAAAATGTTTGGACTTACTTGGTGACTTTCAGACATTATAGCATGTAATGTCATAACATTGAAAGTATAGTGTACTGAGATATTTTGCATATCCTCCTACTAAACTATAATCTCTGTGAGAACAGGGACTATATTTTATCAGGCAGTGAAGGGAAGTGAAAAAAGCACTGGATTAGGAGTCAAAGTACCTGGGTTCAAATCCATTTTATTCTTCACTCAGCTATCAAAATAGTCATTCTGAAGTTCAGGTATGATGATATTATAGTCCCCCATGCCCCACCCCCTTTATACCTCCTTTTCTTTTCAGTCTGTTCCAGAGATTCCCTATTATCTTCATGATAAAACATAAAGTCCTGTTTGGCTTTTATAACCCTTTAAAATCTTTCTACTGTATCAGTCTTATTACACTTTGCTCTCTTATATATACTCTATAATCTATGACACTACAACCCAGAGATCTCTGCTATTTGTGCAAGATACTCTCTTCCAAATTGAGACATTTTCCTCAATCCCTGGACATCTCTTCTCTGCTGGTCTGCCTCCTGGTTTCCTTTATTTCCCTAAAGCATTTAGCTAAAATTGCACCTTTTACAAGAAGCTTTACCCCATCCTCCATAATGCTGTTTTCCCTCTGAAATATTTCCAAGTTGATAGCTAGCTCCCATGTGTCAAGCATGCTATGTTCTTAATGAATGCTTTTTAATGACTTCAAATCCAATCTCCTTTCCTTTGCTGAACTTGGATAATTACTCTTTGGACCACAGTTTCCTGAGGCCTTCATTTCCAAGGTTGTAGAAGAATACCAGTTCATCCCCAGGGAATTCTGGGACCAGACACTGCCTTCCGGGATCTACTGCCCAGATGTAAATAGGTCAACAAGATCATTATTTGCATTAATGACCTCTAAGCACCATTCCAGCTCCAAATCTGATTCTTATGATCTAGGCGTTGTATCTTCCTCCAGCACAGATCTATGCTTGCCTTTAAAGTACTTGGCAGATGAATTGAAATATTTGATTGTCTACAACACACATGTTGAACAAGATTCAAGGTTTCTTGCTACAAATTGTTTACAGTCTATATTGTGGAGATGGGATTTATGCATATGAAACAATTTGTACATACAAGAAGAAAGTGTTCGCCTAGTCATTACCACACTTTCAAGTTTTGTCACCAAATTAGAACATGTACAATTTAAACTAACATATTCCATTCAACCCATGCCCTAAAGCATCTCCAGCTTATCTGACTCACATTCTTCCTTCCCTTAGTTGATAAGCATGGTACAGTGGAAAGAACACTGGGTTTGGAGTCAGAATATCTGGGTCTAAATCCTCACTCTGATACTACCACTCTGACCTTGGGTAAGTCACCTAATCCCTTAGGCTACAGTTTTCTCATCTGTAAGTGAAAAAAGTCAGACTATATGGTTTATTATGACGTATATATGGTCTTCCTTCCTTCCTTCCTTCCTTCCTTCCTTCCTTCCTTCCCTCCTTCTCACTTTCCCAGTTTCCTTCCTTCCTTGTTCAAAACACAGATGTATAAAGCATTTATAGCATTTACTATGTACAGAAAACTATGCTAACTTTTGGGGATAAAATATAGGCAAATAAGAGAGCCCCTATCCTTGCAATGGTTCTCAAACTTTCTAATGCTGCAACCCTTTAATACAGCTCCTCATGTTGTGGTGATCCCCCCCAACCATACATTATTTTTGTTGCTACTTCATAACTGTAATTTTGCTACTGTTACGAATTGTAATGTCAACATCTGATATGCAGGATGTATTTTCATTGTTACAAATGGAACATAATCCACAGGTTGAGAACCTCTGCTTAAGAGGCTTACATTCTAAGACAGGGAGCTGGAAAGTAGGATGAGGACAGTATGGTTTGGGTATGACAGCTAGAAAGTAAACAGAGATCTTATTCTGGGCAAAGTAAGGCAAAAACTTACCTAATCCCACTTCTGGGGATCCACATTTGTGTGGGATTTATTGTGGTCACCCAGTTGGTTTAGCTTCACTGTTGCTCATAACTCTCAAGCTCAAGTGGCCTACCAGATTCAGCCTGTACTAGCATGAGCCATTTCTCTCATTCCTTTTTTTTAAAGTTTATCATAAAATGGAATTCAGTAGACACAAAGAAATACTGACTGACAACTTGCTGATATGAATAAAAATAACTAGCCTACCTATCGCAATTACCATCTATCTTTTATGAAATAGGGTTATAGGGACGACTAGGTGGTGCAGTGAATAGAGCACAAGCCCTAGAGTCAGGAGGACCTGAGTTCAAATCCAGCCTCAAACACTTAACACAAAACTAGCCATGTGACCTTGGGCAAGTCACTTAACCCAAATTGCCCTACCTTCCTTCCTCAAAAACAATAAAAGAAAGAAAAGAAATAGGGTTGTAAAAAGTATCTTGTTTATTGAAGAGTTTACCTTATAAGGTATAATATACCTTACCATATATAATATGGTATAATATAATATATTATATATATTATATTGTATATATTATATGTATAATATATATAAGGTATCTTGAAGAGTTTATAAGTGCAAATGTTAATAATAAAAAGAAAAATCAGAGAATTTTAAGTAATATATTAGCCTGTCCATAGAAACTCTTCCTCTCCCCTCTAGCTAGGTTCAAATCCCAGATCTCTCATGTATTGCCTGTGTGACACTGGGCAAGTCATTTAACCTCTATAGGCCTTATCTCTGACAGAGAAATGGAAGAAGCCACCAATAAGTTTGTTCAATGAATATTTAGAGCCTACTGCTATATGTGTCAGTCATTGTCCTAGGCATTGGGATACAACAAGAAAAATGGAATATTCCCTATTCTGGGAGAGGAAATGATTTCTATGAAGAGGTAAGTTTAATGTAAGGTGTGGAATGATAGGGGCAAAGGAGACATACGCAGTACTCTAGGAAAAGCTGAGACAGGCTTTTAGCTGAGGGGGATAAAGAGTTCTCAGAGGAGGTGGTACTTTGGTGGAGCCTTGAAGGAAAGGAGATATTTTAAAACTTAGATATGAGAAAGCATACCAAGCAAGCACTGATGATGGCCTGCTCTAATGTGTGGAGATAGGAAATGGCAGCTTGAATTTGGGGAATAGCTAATAGATTAGTTTGGTTGTAATATAGAGTGTTTGAAGGGGAATAATCTTAATAAAGCTGAAAGGTGGATGGATCTAGATTGTTGAAGGCCAGAATCAGGTTTCCACATCACTTCCCAAACAGCCTACAACCAGGGATGGGAAACCTGTGGCCTCAAGAACGCCTATGGCCATCTATGTCCTCAAGTATGGCCCTTTGAATCCAAACTTCACAGAACAAATCCCCTTAATAAAAGGATTTGTTCTGTAAAACTTGGACTTAAAATTTTTTTAAATAAAAATTAAAAAAAACCTTAGACTTAGTCAAAAGTTTGCACTCAAGGACCTAGAGGGCCATGTGTGGCCTTGAGGCCACAGGTTGCCCACCCCTGGTCTACACTTCATTTTTCCTCCCCATCTTTCCCTGGTCCTTAACTTTGGCCTCTGCCCCTACTGCCACCTGAGTTCTCTTAGATGAGTTCCTGCGTTTCCTTGCCTAGAATCAGGTCTCCATTTTACTTTCTGGATACCATTTCCAAACTGTACTATCCTTCCCCCATTTTACAGCTCCCTGTCTTAGAATGTAAGCTCCTTAAGGGTAGAGACTATCCTCTCTGCTTATATTTGTATCCCTAACACTTAGCATTGTGTCCATTCCACAATTAGTGTTTAATAAATGCTTTATCATTTTATCAATGCTTTATCTGTCATCTATATATCTATCTCTATGTATCTCTCATCTCTCCACCTATTTATCAGTCATCTATCATAAATGTCAGGCTAAATAAATCATTTTATCCTTTGGTTGCTAGTCACTAATGTGTCTAAGAAGGGGAGTGACATGGTCAGAGCTGGACCTTGGATGATTCTGTGATAGCTTGGTGTGGGATGGTTTAGAATGTGGAATGACTAGAAGCGTGGAAATTGTATAGTAGGCTATCACTTTGAGTGCTGAGCTATGGCGCTAGCAGTGTGACTGAAGATAGGAGACTGGATGTGAGGGCAACATGAGCAGCTTTTGGATATAAAGCGTGAAGGAAGGAGATAAGCATTTCACCTCCTCTGTACCAGTCACTGCAGTAAACACTTTACCAATATTATGCTTTGATCCTCTTAGCAACTCTCTGGATTAGGTTCCATTGTGATCCACATTTTACAATGGAAGAAACTTGGGCAGACAAAGGTTAAATGACTTGCTCAGGGTCACACAGCTGGTCAAGTATCTGATGACAGGCTTGAACTCAGGTCTTCCCTGACTTCAAGTTCTGTCCACTGTGCCACCCAGCTGCATCTTAGGAAAGAGGAAGGCAGCTGAATCAAAGAAAACTGACATTGTTTGAGGTAGATTTTTGAGTCATCTACCCAGAGATAACTGCAACCTGTAAATGAGATCAACCAGGGAGAGAGAGAGAAAAGGATCAATGCCCAAGTCTTGGGTGGTACCCACACTTATGGAATAGGGGGGAAAGTCCAAGTTTTCCAGAACAAATCAGGATGATTAAGAAGGTACATTGACATAGGATGAGAGTCAGGGGAAAGTACTCTCTTCTGTCATGACAGAAGGCTGTCATGACAGCCAGGAGAGGAGAGAGTGTGCAGAAGGCCAAAATAATGGTTCTACCATATGGAATATAGCTACTTCCTCTGGAATTTAATTCACTAAACATGTTTCAGGAGATATAGAGAATCATAGATTTGAAACTGGAAAGATCCTTGAAAACCATCCAGTCCAATCCCAACAATATGAAGAAAGGAAGAAATGATGAAGAAATGAAGGCCAAGAGGGTTGAATAACTCCTCCAAAGTCACACAGGTGGTAAGGGGCAGTGTTGAGATTTGAACTCAGATTCTCTGAGTCCAAAACAAGTGTTCTTTTCACTTCATCACTCTCTCTTTTTCTTTTGGTGGAGAGAAGGTTGGGCAATTGGAGAGAAGTGACTTGTTCAAGGTCACATAGCTAGTGCATGTTAAGTGTCTGTCTGAAGCTAAATTTGATCTGAGGACCTCATGACTCCAGGGCTGGTGCTCCATTCACTGTGCCACCAACACCACACACTCTGTCTTTCTTAAGAAAGAAAAGAATGAATAATTTCTTTTGCCTTTACAACTTGCTATAGTTGGTTATTTTTCCATGAGATATCAAAAGTGGATTTAGTCTAATATTTTAAATAGCTTCTTCATTGTTATCACTGAATATTCTAAAAATATGCTCTCTAAAACTGCTGGCAGAGTCTTAGTCAAAAAAAAAGCCAAAACTCACCATTGGGTTCAGGCCAGAATTCAGAACCGGTTCCCAGGTAGGTATGGATTACTGGGTGGTCTGGGCAAAGGTAAAGGTGGTATTTTGTCTCTAAAATCAAAGAAAATTGATGGGCATGGTACTATAGAACCACTAACATTTTTATCATGCTTCAAAGTTTACAAAATATTTTTTTTCTTCCAACAGCCCTGTGAGGTAGGATCATAGGATTTAGAGATAGAAAGAATAAGAGATAGTCTAGACCAATAGCTTCATTTTATAGTTGAGGAAATTGGAGCCCAGACAGGTTCATGATTTTCCCAATATCACCTGGATAGTGAAGTACATGACCAATATTCAGAACTATGACTGGTATTCAAATACACATAATACAAGTATTATTAATCTTAGATTACAGAGGAGGACACTAAAAGGTAAAGTAATTTGCCCAGGTTCCCAAAACTGTTAAGTGTGAAAGTATTTGAACTCAGACCTCCAGATTCCAGGGCAAATTCATTTTCCAGTTACTATATACTGAACTGTTTCATTTATTTTACTTTCAAAAGAGGACATTCTCTCTAACCCATCTATTATACTGAATATTTAGTGTTACAGTCTCCATGATTTATGAACTGATTATCTAGACCTCCTTTCTCACTTTTGGCTCATGCTGATCATAAGTATGAAATAAATATGAAAGTGAAGCCTTCTAGCACCGTGCCTTGCACTGGTCAGTCAACATTTGTTAAATGTAACTGAATCAGTATCAAATTTGCCCATTTCTCTTGGTAAAACAAGGGGTTTTTAACCTCCAGACCTTCTCAAATGGATAGATTCCAAGGGATCTGTGGATCTGGATAGGAAAAAAAACCCTTCATTTTCACTAACTGATTAGAATTTAGCATTTCCTTCAATTATCAATGTATGCAACAAGTATTTTGAGGAGTACATAGGTCTCACCAGACCACCAAAATGTTCATGATATACAAAATGGTATAGAACCGCTGAGGTAAAGATTTGGGAGAGAGAAACTATAGTTAAGGATTAAGTTTGAGTATTATTGTATGTTGCATGTAGGTACAACTTGGGAACCATTACAGTTTCCATAGGCCTTGATGTATCAGACCATGGGAACATGCCCAATATTTGACCCCAGTATGAGGAAAATACTCTGCAGAGTAAACACCATCTGGGCCAAGGCTAGAGTAAGCCAAGTCTTCTTTGCGTGTGATCTTTTGCCTAGATACCCTACATAAACCACAAACAACCTCCAAAGGATAGGATTGTTTTTTTTTAATCTAATAGAAATCCCAATCTGTTCAAACTCTTTATGACAGCTATTGTATCTCTGGGTTTCAGGACTAGCTGAGAGTGAGGAGGGTGATTATGTGTAAGTAGCTATGACTACTTAGATATATGTAGAGACTGATGATTTCTCTACTCTCTGTTCTTCAGCAAAACCTATAAAGGCAAATCAATTATAATTGTGTCAGACTACAGGAATCCTCCAAACCCAGAACCAAGACAATATGCTATATACATTTCAATTACCCATGTTTCTATAACAGCAAGCACCATACCACACCCAGGATGGTCTGCTAGCACAGATTCTTTGATCTACTTTTCTAGGAAAGACTTCTCAAAAAGGAGTTAACAGTCCTACTTTTTACATTCACTATTTCAGGGAAAAGTCATTACCCTGAACTTCAGAGCAAATACAAGCAGAGAAATTAGCATAAAGATCAATAGGACTCCAGCTATTGGAACATAGCAATATTGCTATACACTTTACATTCATCACTGAATCAAGGGAGCACAGACATCATCTGAATAGTCTGGGGTGGAGGAAAACTCTGAACTTATGGCTTTTTAGTGTCTCGACCAGGAAATCAAAAGCTCCTTCTCATGAGGGAACCCCCAAAGCAAAATACCAACTCAGAGTATGTATGCACTTCTGAGAGCCAGAAGGCATCACAACCCTCTTGACTGAGTGCCTTATTAGATTAGTACCAAAAGCCTCCCTACAAGCAAGCCTCTCCTAAGCCAGCTTCTCTTTAAGCAAGTTCTCCCCCAGTGGGCTCTATGTGATTCAGGATGTATCACAATTGGGCACATAGGCCTGTTAATGGGTGGGGAAGATCTTATCCCATTAATATTGCAGTTTCCCATATCCATTTTTTCTAGATAATTAACATACACATATATTGAAAATGATCTATTGAAAAATCACTTTGAGTTGAACAAAATAGCCATGTGTAGAAATGGCCCGACAGTTTCTGAAAATGCTTTTTCATTCATATGATCACTTCATCTATTTCCTTTAAGAGTAAGCAATAAGTTTGTGAAACTCTAAATATCACTAAGTGTCACATATCAAATGTGAATGGATGGACAGAAGTAGAAAGAATATTAAATGGCTTTTTGTTTTTTTCATAACCTGCAGCCTGGGACCTTCCCCATGCCCACTGAAGATACTAAGCTTACAAGGACCAGATTTCTATCTTGGAGAGCAAACAGCAAAATAATTTGTTTTTTCTCTTTGGCTTGTTATCACCTTAGAGTTTTATTCCAGGGAAACTTAAACAGTAAAATTTAGGTATATATCAATTTAGTTTTCCTTAAATGTGGGTTCCAGAGTCTTCTACCCCAGCACAGATGCTCTGTATACATTATGGTTATTGGATATGATACAGCTTTTATTTCTCCACACAGATGCTAATGATCACAGGTACAGATCAATGGACATGGAAACAAATAGTTCACAAGATGCTTCCAAAATGGAACTGAACTGAGTTATATAAAACTTTGTCCACCAAACATAATTTTTCTGAGGTTTGTTCTACATTGTGGTTGAAAGTCTTCCTAGGATGGTAAACCTATATTAAGTAAAGAATAACTAAATAGAAGAAACACCCAGAAGCCCAGGCTCAGGCTTGTCTTGCTGAGACCACACAGTCAAATATGGTCAGAATGGGGGAAAGGCAATCAACCTTTTCTCTTAACAATCTAGTAAATGATTCAAATGGTACTCATTTGTCATCTGCAGCAGAGAAGCTCCAATGTAACGAGGCACAGGTTTTAAAGGTTTACAGAATGCTTATCATGGCCAAAGCCCCCTTCAGCTTTGAGTCTCTGTGCTCCACTGGAAGGAGCCAAGAGCTTTGTTAACATGAAAATGTCCAAGTACCACATTAGCATATGGGCTTGGTCTGAAGCAGGTAAGGAAGCCCTGCAATCCTCTGTACAACAACCAGTTACAAGAAAAAGATTACAGGGAAAAGATGGAGAAAAGTCCTAAAGAATGAGGAAAGAAAAGGAAAAAGCCAACACCAAGCTTTTATTTTATAGCGCACATGGATGATTGACTGATTCTCAGTTAGCCAATCATCCCCAGCCTTATTAGCAAGTGGAATCATGGCATGGAAAACTGTAAAGGACTTTGGGGAGTTTCTGAAATCAAATTAATATGATTCCAGTAGGTTTATTCACCTTTTGTGAAGATGTGCATTTGGTTGCCTCCAAACCACAGAACAACCTATGTAAGTAATCTCATCAGGTTGTTTGAGCAACTCCTCCCTTGATCACCTTTGATCTGGAAAGTTTGAGTGTTTGATAGATTTCTGTTGAATTGTATATTGAACTAAAGTTTTCCTAAGTTCAACAGTTCTTTTGGTTCAAGTGAGGAATGGAAAAGCCTGAGAAGTCAGGATATCTATTTTCAAGTGTCCTTTCTGTCACTGATTCCTTTTTGAGCCTTAGTTCTCTGTGGCAGGTCACTTTTCCTTCCTTAGCATTTGCTCCTTTTAGCGGGCCACTTCCTTTTCCTGAGTCTTAGTTCACATGTCTGTAATATGACAGGGTGAGATTGGAAGCTCCCTAAAATCCTTTCCAGGCTTTCATGCCATGATTCCACTTGCTAAGAAAGCCAGGACGCTACTAACTTTGTGACCTTGGGCATTCTGTCTCCTTTTCTGTTGAATTAAATTGAATCGAATGGAATAGAATAGAATTGGGCATCATTTTTGGCATCTGTAAAGTGAGAGGGTTTGAAAAAGTGATCCAAATCCCTTAGAGCACTCGTGGTTTATGATTCCATGATTACATTTAATGTTTTTAAAATGCTGTTCATTTTCTTTGAACACAGACTCTAGCACTTGAGTGCTGATACAGTGAATTTAAGCTTCTTTTTCCTGTATTTTCAGAGAAAGACATGCAATTTATACTTTTTTAAATTTCAAAAATACCTGTTTTCTATAGAATGTTCAATACACTATCTAAGCCAAACTGCAGAAGCCATTAGTGAAAGATTCACTTTTAAGTCATAAAGAAGACAGTAATTATTTTGAAAATCATGAGAAAACCTCAGTGATTCTTCAGAAACTCCACAGGATGAACAATCCCCCAACATGGATACCAATATTCCATTTCTGCTCCCCAGCAGAGTGTTACAACACAGCCCACAACCCACTGGGGAAAAGATGAAAACATCCCAGCAGGAATGCCAAGCAGTGAGCAAAACTGACTTGGCAAATGCCAATACTTGTCCTCAGAGGGATGATAGATGGTCTTGCACTGGGCAAATAAGAAACAGAGAACCACTATTCTCCACATGTGTGTATCTGGCACTCCAGAGTCCAAATGTTGCCCCTGGATGCCTGAACAAGGTTTGAATTTAAATTCTAGGAAGCAGCTTTTGTGTGCCTCAGGGCATTGCTTGTCTCTAAACAGGGAGGGGGATCAAAAATGAACTCAAAGTTAAAATTCAATTCAACATTTATTCAGCACCTGTTTTATACAAAGTGCATTTGAAGCAGAGAGGAAAGAACAAAGTTTAAATTAAATTGTGCTAGGTACTCTCACAGAGCGTCTAACCTAAGAACCGGGAAATATATATACATAGAGAACTATGATACGCAATAATGCATGCTAAGTATAGTGGAGGAGATATAAAACAAAGTCCTAGGTAAAGATGGAAGAGGAATGTAGCATCTAAGAGAAGCACCAGTAACAAAAATCAAGAAGACGCAGCGTGGTGTGATGGGTATAGGGACAACCTGGTTTCTAATCCTATCTCTGATGATGAAAACTGGCTGTGTGACCCTGGACAAGTCATGTAACTTCTGAGTTCTCTAGGCCTCAATTTCCACCTCTGCAAAATGAAAGCATTGGACTTCCTGACCTTTAATATCTCTTCTAGCTCTTAGTCCATGATCCTTCCCTTCTATAATTTTTAATTTTTACAATAACCTTTTATATTTTGGTAATCATCCATTTCCAGTTTATTATGGTATGTGGTTATTGAATACTGACCTTTTTATCCATGACTTTGTATACAAAGGTAATCACTATTGCCATATGTACAAATAGTGCTTCCTAAAGTTTAAATGAAAGTCCTGTCCTATCATCCAGGGGAATCATTTTTACCTGGAATGTAAGACACATATGTGGGGGCGGCTAGGTGGCGCAGGCAATAGAGCACCAGCCTTGGGGTCAGAAGGACCTGAGTTCAAATCCGACCTCAGACACTCTACCCAAAAACTAGCCGTGTGACCTCGGGCAAGTCACTTAACCCCAATTGCCCTCCAAAAAAAAAAAAGACACATATGTGCATCTCTCCTATATGCCCTGTTCTCTCCTCCGACACTGCTACTACCCTATTGCAGGTAGTTATTACCATATGCCTGGACTATGGCCATAGTCTTCTGCTTGGTCTTCCTGGCTCAAGTCTTTCCTCACTTCAATCCACCTCTGCTCAGCTGTCAGATCAACTCACCTAGAGTTGAGGTCTACCCATGGCAAGCCCTCTTCTCTCCATTCCATTCAATGTATTCCACTGGCTCAATATGAGTTCCCATATCAAATATAAAACCTCTTTTTTGGCATTCAAAACCCTTTACAAACTGGCCCTCCCACTTTTCCAGTCTTTTCATGTCTTAATCCTGTCTCTTCCCTACCTCTGCATCCTCTTCAATCCAGTGACACTGGCTTCCTTACTGTTCCTCACACTAGACACTCCAACTCCCAACTCTCAGCATTTTCACAGGCTGTCCTCCATGCTTGGAATGCTCTCCTTTCTTATCTCCTGCACTCTCTGACTTTCTTCAAATCTCTACTAAATTCCTACATTCTAAGAAACCTTTCTCAGTCCCCCTTAGGGCTAGAACCTAACTTTCCGTTGGTTGTCTCCAATTTATCTTTTATGTATCTTGTTTGCATGTAGTTTTCATGTTGTCTCTCCCATTAGACTGTGAGTTCCTTGAAAGCAAGAATGGATATTTTGGTTAGTTTCACTTCAGTTTTTTTGCCTTTCTTTCCCCAGTGCTCAGCCCAGTGCCTGGCACATAGCAGGTGATAAATCCATATTAATTGAATGACTGACTGGATACTGTTGGTATTCTCTTATTTGGAGATACTAATCACAACATTTTTCTATTGAATTTTCAAGGCAGTTTCTCTACTAGCCAACCCTTTGTCAAACCTATTATTTTATTTATAATTTTCAGAAAAATAAATACATTAAGAAATCATTCAAAAGTAATGAAGTTTGACTCTGCATCTTGATGATTGACATAAGGTACTCCACCATTTAACAAGGTCATGCTCTGCCCATGAAAACTCCAAAATAAGCCACCAGATAAGCACTAGTTGGAAAATGCTTTCCTAGACCTTTGCTACAATTTCAGTAAACCGTTTGCAGTTATATAAAAGAGGATTTTTCCTTGTCCACAAAAGCTATAAGGGATTATTAACATAGTTGTGGCTTTCTTCCTTCCAAACAATTACCATTTCACTTGGAAATTGCTTCTTTTTCCCCTTCAAAGAAAGAAAAAGGAT
Organism: Pseudocheirus occidentalis; assembly: GCA_028646575.1. Taxonomy (NCBI): domain Eukaryota; kingdom Metazoa; phylum Chordata; class Mammalia; order Diprotodontia; family Pseudocheiridae; genus Pseudocheirus; species Pseudocheirus occidentalis. The sequence continues at coordinate 301,812,838 of CM053593.1, forward strand.
ATACATACATATTAAATTATTTGTACAGCTATTTTGTATATTCAATATTAGCCCAATAAAATAGTTTAAGCAAGCAATCTCCTATCACCCCCAAGGATTATTTAAAATTGTTTGTATTTCATCTAGTATTTCAACTAGAGATGAACCTGGGCCTGATGAGCTCCACATTTCTGTAAAGAAACACTAAGAAAGCATCTCCCTGTTCTCTTTCCCTTTTTGCATTCTGGACTAAGGCCCAAACAATGCCACTCACCAGTAGCTTTAGGAAAAATTCCCTCTAAAATCACAGTGGTAGTCTAAAATACAAAGTCTCATTTTCTAGCTACCCTAGAAAAAGAGAAACTCACTATACAATGAACCCTCTTCCCCAAAGCTTGATTAACAAGGACCTTAAAATGACCTGATGAATGAAAATAGACCTTAATTAATGTTCCCTTATTTTTCCATAGTAGATCTATCAGGGTTCCCTGAATTTCTCCCCACACATATACTTTCCTCTCTCACAATATCACAGAAGGAAGATTTTATTAAAAGGAAAAAAACACAATGCAGAAATCCTCAAATGAACAATCATTTATTCCAACTGTGCATGTAAATCCCCAGAGTAACTTCGAGTTCAGAAGTTGGAAGAGCCTGAGCCCCTCAAGCCCAGTCTTGGCTTAGTGTACCCAGCTGCTGCTCTTTGCCACTTGAAGCAGAAAAAGGGAGCCAATTTCCCACCATACTAGAAAACGTATTAAGAACATTATTTCTCATAAAGATCCCTCCACATTGCTCAGGCCAAAGAAAATGAGTTTTATAGCATGCCTGGAAGCGAATCTGAATATTGTCATTCCTTCACAAGAAAAGGAGCCAACACCAGAACCCAAGGCTCTTGCCTAATGATAACAACCATTTTCATTTATCTCATCGATAAAATTAACTGGCCTGTGAGATCCCTTTTGGATTCTAGATTTATGACTTCATAATCCCAATGAAATATTGGGCAGCATTAAGAGAAGCAGAGCTCCCAAGAAGAAAGAAGTGATAGTCCACTATACTCTGCTCTGATCAAAATTCCTCTGGAGTGTGTTCAGTTAAATACAACATATTTTAAAAACATCAGTAAGCTAGAAAAGGTCCAGATGAAAGCATTCAGGATACTGAAGAGCTTTGAGTTCATGGCATATGAGGACCAGGAAAAGGAACTAGGGCTGTTTAATCTTCAAAGAAAAGAAGACTTCAGAGGGACATGATCACTAACTTCAAATCTATCATGAGGAAAAGGGATTAGATTTGTTTGGCCCGAGCACAAAAGGTATAACCCAGAGAAATGGGTGAAAGCTGAGAGGAAGCAAAGTTACACTAGGTATCAGGAAGAACTTCCTAACAATTGGATCTATCCTAAAGTTGAATGGTCTGTCTTAGAAGCTAATGAGTAAGGATGGTTGACTACTTGTTGGGAAATGGTACCCTTTTCCAAGCAAGGCTTAGAGTGAATCATTTCTGATATCTCCCAACTCTGAGATTCTGTTATTTGATGATTGAGCTTTTATAGAATTTGACACTAGAAGACTGGTGTTCAAATGTCAGCTCCTATAATTATTATTTTTTTTCGCGTTAAACTGTTTTAATGGTCTCAAAATTCTGTGACAGATTTCTGGTCAAGTTGTTTCCATTTAAAAATTACTGATTTTAAAAACTAATAACTTAAAACTGCCACGAAACAAATGGTCCACAAAACATTCCTTTCCTCCTGAAGCTTTTACGATGCATTGTAATCATTAACCAGTCTTTTACTATTAAACTTAAATGGCCAATTGAGACAAACAGTTCTGAGACCGTTCTTCCACCACTGATTAAGACTGGGGTGGCAGGTCTTATACAGAATATTCATTTAGCCTTCTGGGCCTTCTGGGCAGATTTTGTGACCTTGCCAGCTCCAGCAGCTTTCTTGTCAACTGCCTTGATAACACCAACTGCAACAGTCTGCCTCATATCACGCACAGC
>CM053593.1:301815326-301835483 GCA_028646575.1 Pseudocheirus occidentalis
TTGAGTTATTTTGTTCTTTAAGGTGTTGTTTTCTTCAGTCAGGTTGTTGACTCTCTTTTCATGATTTTCTCGCATCATTCTCATTTCTCTTCCCAATTTTTCTTCCACTTCTCTTATTTGGTTTTCAAAGTCCTTTTCAAGTCCATCTATGGCTTGTAGACAATCCTCATATTTCTTGGAAGCATTTGGTGTGGGAGTTCTGACTGTATTGTCTCCTTCCCGTTCCATACTTTGATCCTTTTTGTCCCCAAAAAAGGATCCTAGAGTTTTATTGCTGTTCTTACTTTGCTTTGTTTTCCTCATGTTGGCCAGTCAATTAATTGCTTGATTTTTTTAGTTCCATAGAACTCTGCTTCCAGGGGTGGAAAGCTCTGTCCCAAATCGCTGGGGTTTTCACAGTTGCCAGAGCTATTAGTGGGTGCTGCAGCCCCCTCCAGCTTTGGCTTACTGAAAAGGCACCCCAGGACCACCACTCAAGACCATGACCCAGATCCAGGCTGCTCAATGCAAGAGCCCTTGGCCCTGATCAATTGCCTCAGCCCCACTGCTATCTGCAGGCCGGGAGCTCTGAAGCAGCCCAGTGGAGGCAGTTGCTGCTTTCAGCCATTCCTGCTGCCACAGCTGCCTTCCCCTGCTTCCTTGCCCTGGGAGCAGTTTGGCCAAACCACTTTTCTCTCCCAAATTTAGCAAACTCCACTGACCTTTCTCTTAGCCTTTTCTCTTCTGGCCTGATAAATGTGGAAACTGTGCTTCCAGTGCTGTGGATCTGCTCTCCTATAGATCTGGCTCTGCCTGACCACCCTGGGGCCTTGCCAGGGTTTCAGGCTGGGCCAGCCAAGCTCCCAGCCTGCTGAGATGAGCCCCACCTGCCGAGCTGCCTTCAGGGAGAGATGTATTTTTGAGAGTTTTTGAACCCTAAAATTTGTTTAGAGTCATATTTTATGGGTGATGAAAGTGGCTGTGTGGGAGCTGCAAAACTTTGCTGCTTCTATGCCGCCATATTGGCTCCGCCCCCTGGCATGCTTTGTTTGTTGAGAGAATTTCAGAAGCAAAGGAACAAAATAATTCATCTGAAACCTTCTAGGGAGTGTGTGGCAGAAACACAAGAATTGTGATCTTGTATACTGTCAAGTAGCACAAACTCTCTCCATCTGCTTGGGCTGATTCAGGTTATTTCCCTGCTGCTAAGGAAGAATCATGTAATTTAATGTGGTTTCAAGAGTCTGGCTAATCCAGGGTGATATGTCCTCATCACTTTGTAATGTTACCATCACCAAATATTTACAAAGCATCTACAGGGACCTGAGGCCAGGCAAAAATACTACATGATAGGGAAAAGGTGAAAATTGCTCAAGAAGACATATTTTCATCCATTCCTTCACCCACTCCCAAATGTATTTTGTCATTGTGGCTTGTGACATATTTCACATTGCTCTCCCTTTATCCTCTTAATGAAATTCTTCCTTTTGGCTTTTGTTGAAAATATGTTACCCTCAATATTCCCTTCTACCTTTATGGCCTATTCCTTCTATGTCTCTTATTCATTAATTCAAACAACAAACATTCATTAAGAACTTAATCAAGCATTAATTATACAAGCCACTGTGCTATATGCTGGAGTACCAAGACAAAATAGTTGCTGCCTTTACAGAATTTGCCTCTTACTAGGCTGATACAACTTATGTCACTAAAACACTTAATGAAATAAGTCAAAAGATAATTTGAGGGAGAAGCAAGTTTTTGAGTGGTTCTGATTCCTCCATTCCCCTTTCCATCACCCATTTGGGCTCAGCCTACAGCTCCATCTTGCCTTTGTTCCTCTTTGCTTTTTGTCCCTTGACAATCTCATTCACTTTCCAAGTTTCAGTTCTCATCTTTACACCAACGATACCCAAATTGAAATCTTTAGCTTGACTTTTTCTGAATGCCAATCCTGCGTCTCAACTTTCTGGCCATCTTTATTTGGGTGTTTCCTCACCTCTTTAAAATAAACTAATAACCTTCCCATCCCTTAAGAAGTTAGTTTTCTCTACTGACTTCCCTATTTCTGTCAAAGTTGATGTTCTTTATTCTATTTGCTTCCCAGGCCAGAAACTAAGATGCATCTTTTGCTCTATCACCTTCATTCCCATATCTAAGCCATCAGAAAATTCAGCCACTTGGATTCTTTTTTTCCTAGTGCTTTATTAGCCATTTTCTTCTTTTTCATTCTTTTTGTGACTGTCAGTGTACAACTGGATTACTAAACTCTTTATCTTCTCCAAGCTATCCTTCACACTATATACATGTTAATTTCCCTAAAACACTGATTTCTTCTCATCAATCTTCTTTTTCAAAAACGTTAAATGATTCCGTATTTCCTACAGAGTCAAGTCCAGACACTTTTGCTTTGCATTCAAAGGCATAAATATTCTGGCCCAAATCTAACTTCGCACATTCCCTGTATTCCTCTGTTCAAGCCATACAACTTTACTCATTATCCCTTAAGTATGATTTCTATATTTGGCCATCCCTGCCTTTGTATTTCCACCATCTGGATTGACTTCCCAAATTTACCTATTGAAATTCTAATTACCCTTCAAGTCCATCATCCATGAAGCTTTCCCTCACCGCTTTAGCCTACGTGCTCTTAAGTCCTTGCCTTTGCTCCTGTGCTTTCCCATTCATAACTCTATACTCTCTTCTACCTGCCCACACTCTCCTTGTCCTTTAAGGACTGACTCAACTGATTGAAAGATCTCTTTTCCTCCTTTGAACTCCTATTTACCATTATTACCTATTCTGCTTATTAGACCCACACTGCCTCATAATGGTAGTTATATTTTAGACGCATTTTTTTCTCCCCAGATAGACTATTTTATCATAATTGAAGGCAGAGATCATATCTTATCCTTCTCTTTCTTGCCTATAATGTTACTACGAATAGTAGGCATTCATTAATTTTTTGTTTCAGAGGATTTAGGTGGCACAGTGGATACAGTAATGGGCCTGGTCTCAGGGAGACCTGAGTTCAAATCTGGCTTCAGTACTTACCAGCTGTGTGACCCTGAGAAAGTTATTTAACTCCAGTCTGCCTCAGTTTCCTCAACTATAAATTGGAGATAATAATAGTACCAACTCCACAAGGCTGTTGTGAAGATCAAATGAAACAACATTTTTAAAGTACTTTTAAAAATGCCTGGCACATAGTTGATGCTTAATAAATTCTTGTTTCCTTTTTCCTGTAACTAAATTTTATTTGAATATTTATGATTAGTCTTGCCTAGAAGTGGGAGAAGGGACCAGTTGACTTCTGATAGGTACTTTAAAATTTTTATTTGTTTATTTTTCGTTTTCAACATTTATTTCCACAAGATTTTGAGTTCCAAATTTTCTCCCCATCTCTCCCCTCCCCCCACCCCAAGGTAGTGTACATTCTGATTATCCCTTACTCCAATCTCCCCTCCCTTTTATTACAAACCCCTCTTATCTCCTTCCCCCTCATTTTCTTGTGGGATAAGACAGATTTCTGTGCTCCATTGCCTGTATATCTTATTGCCCAGTTTCATGTAAAAACAATTTTTAGCATTAGTTTTTAAAACTTTGAGTTACAAATTCTCTCCTTTCTTCCCTCCCCACTCACCCTCATTGAGAATGCAAGAAATTCAATGAGTTATACATGCATAGTTATGCAAAATACTTCCATAATAGCTATGTTGTGAAAGACTAACTATATTTCCCTCTATCCCATCCTGCTCTCCACTTATTCTATTTTCTCTTTTGACCCTGTCCCTTTTCAAAAGTGTTTGCTTCTGACTACTCCCTCCCCCAATCTGCCCTCCCTTCTATCATTCCCTCTCCCCCACTTATCCCATTTCCCCTTACTTTCTTGTAGGGTAAAATACCCAATTGCATATTATTCCCTCCTTAAGCCAAATCCAATGAGAATAAGTAACCTTTTTCTTGCCTCTCTTACAAGAGATACTTTACCCTATTCTATCTCTCCATTTCTCCTCCCAATATATTCCTCTCTCACCCCTTAATTTTACTTTTAGATATCATACCTTTATATTCAACTCACCCTGTACTTCTACCTACCTACCTACCTATCTACCTATCTATCTATCTATCTATCTATCTATCTATCTATCTATCTCTCTATCTCTCTATTTTCCAACTCCCCTAATATTGAGAAAGGTCTCATGAGTTACAAATATCATCTTTCCCTGTAGGAATGTAAACAGTTAAACTTTAATAAGTCCCTTATGATTTCTCTTTTCTGTTTACCTTTTTGTGCTTCTCCTGAGTGTTGTATTTGAAAGTCAAATTTTCTATTCAGCTCTGGTTTTTTCATCAAGAAAGCTTGAAAATCCCCTATTTCATTGAATGTCCATTTTTCCCCCTGAAGTATTACACTCAGTTTTGCTGGGTAGGAGATTTTTGGTTTTAATCCTAGCTCCTCTGATCTCTGGAATATCACATTCTAAGTCCTTGATTCCTTAATATAGAAGCTGCTAGGTCTTGTGTTTTCCTGATTGCACTTCCACAATACTCAAATTGTTTCTTTCAGGTTTCTTGCAATATTTTCTCCCTGACCTGGGAACACTGGAATTTAACTACAATATTCCAAGGAGTTTTCTTTTTAGGATTCCTTTCAAGAGGTGATTTCAATTTCTATTTTACCCTTTGGTTATAGAATATCAGGGTGGTTTTCCTTGATCATTTTTTGAAAGATGATGTCTAGGCTCTTTTTTTGATCGTGACTTTCAGGTAGTCCAATAATTTTTTAAATGAACTCTCCTGGATCCATTTTCCAGGTCAGTGGTTTTTCCAATGAGATATTTCACATTGTTTCCTATTTTTTTCATTCTTTTGGTTCTGTTTTATAATTTCTTAATTTCTCATAAAGTCATTACCTTCCATTTGTTCCATTCTAATTTTTAAGGAATTATTTTCTTCAATGAGCTTTTGGACCTCTTTTTGTCATTTGGCCAATTCTGTTTTTAAGGTATTCTTCTCCTCATTGTTTTTTTTGTAACTCTTTTGCCATTTGGGTTAGTCTATGTTTGGGTTTTTTGTTGCTTTTTGGAGGGCAATTGGGGTTAAGTGACTTGCCCAAAGTCACATGGCTGGATTTGAATTCAGGTCCTCCTGACTTCAGGGCCAGTGCTCTATTCACTGTGCCACCTAGCCTCTCCTGGGTTAGTCTATTTTATTAAGGTGTTATTTTCTTCAGTATTTTTTGGGTCTCCTTTAGCAAGCTGTTGACTCATTTTTCATGATTTTCTTGCATCACTCTCATTTTTCTTCCCATTTTTTCCTTAACTTCTCTTACTTGATTTTCAAAATTCTTTTTGAGCTCCTCCATGGCCTGTGACCAATTCATATTTTTCTTGGAAGCTTTGGATGTAGGAGCTCTGACTTTGTTGTCTTCTTCTGGTTGTATGTTTTGATCTTTCTCGTTACCAAGGTACGATTCTATATTCTGACTTTTTATACACTGTTTGCTAATCTTTCCAGCAAAATACTTGACTTTCTAACTTTTTGTCAGGATAAGACTTTACTTTTAGTGGGGATGAGGATGGAAGTAGGGGTGGATATACTATCCCAGGCTTCAGGGGTTTTGTATCAGCTGCTTGATCACCCCCCCCCCCCACTGTCTGTGGGCCCAGAGCTCTGGAAGCAGCTCCTGCTGCTGCTGCTTCTGCTGCCACAACTGACACCAACTCTGCCACACTGGGACTTAGACTGGACCCCAGATGGACCACACTCTTCTTTCACCTAGATGCCACAGACTTTTTCCAATGACCTTCTATTTTTTCTTTGGTATTTGTGGGTTGAGAATCCTGGAAACCACCATAGCTACCAGTGATTCAGTTCCCTGAGACCTGCTCCAGGCCTGTCTGTTCTGGTGCAACTCCTTGCTGGACTGCATTCCACTCTTAACCCAGTGCAATATACTCTTCCTGGCCTTCCAGATTGTCTTGGGCTGGAGATTTGCTTCACTCGGTCATTTTGTGGGTTCTGTAGCTCTAGAATATGTTTAGAGTCATTTTTTTTTCTTTTTTGGAGTAGGGAAGGCAGGGCAATTGAGTTTAAGTGACTTGCCCACGATCACATGGTTAGTATGTGTTAAGTGTCTTAAGACCACATTTGAACTCAGGTCCTCTTGACTCCAGAGCTGGCTCTCTATTCATTGTGAATGCCCATTTAGAGTCATTTAAAATAGATATTTGAAAGGGTTTTGGGGTGATCTTAAGCAAGTCCCTGCTCTTACTCCACCATCTTGGCTCCACCCCCAATGAGTACTTTTTGACCTATAATTTTGTGCACTCTTAGAATAACATGGTTTTGCAAGGGGAAACAAATCTACTCTAATAGATATTGACATTGTTCTATTTTCCCCCTCTATTTAGGCCTTGTGTTTTCCCCCTTCCACTGTATTATTTTTCATCATATTTGCCTTATCTTCTTCTACTCACACCCAATAGAATTATAGTATTTTAGCATCAGGAGGAACTTTAGAAATCATCTATCCAAATCTCTTATTTTCAAAATTAAATTATTGAGATCCAGAGAAGGTAAATGACTTGTAGCTAGTCACATAACCTGCTAGCAGAAAAGGTGGTCTAGAACCCCAATCTCCAAACTTTTAGCATGATTTTCCTCAGAGTCTTTCTGTTGTCCCTGAATTTCCTCAACTTTATTAGAAAATGAAAGAATCAACTCTTATGTTGGAGAGTTCTAAAGTAAAGGCTATATTGGTGTATGAAAAATTTAGGGGAACCAGGCTTGGTAGAATGTGAATATTGGAATAGCAGTTCTAATTATTTAAAACAGAAAAAGAGAGATCATTTTCACTTGAAATGCTTAAATTAAGTGAGCGAGAAAGCTAATGCTTTTTCACAAGTCAATATTGGGTAAGGGAAATGGGATCTTTATGATGCATAGATGCCTGAACAAATGGCTCCATGTGGCCAACGAATTATGGAAATGCAGATTGTAGGAAAGTGAGGGAACAGTTTGAGCTCTCTGCTCTGATATAAAGAGATGCTACCAATCTGTAACACATCTTCTGAATAGGTGTCCCATGAAACAGCAAGAGTAGGCAGACCACCTTGCTGCTTAATGAAAGTGAAACTTTTTTTCCACCAGTACTTTCTAAGTATCCCCACAGGCTAGTATGATCTGAAATACTCCATTCCACCAATTGGTATCTGTGTGTGATATTCTTTTCCCACCTTTCCTTGTCCACGCATAGCCTTGTTAAGGGGAACAGAGGGCCTTATCGTGTTATTAACAAGACCAGGTGTGAAGCATAAATTTTTCTTGGGAAGAAATTAAAGTGCTGAATAAAGAGAAAAAACAGTGTGGGCTGTGGAGTACCTGCTTTATGAAATGAAAGGATGAAAAACTTTCTTTGTTGCCAGGAGAGGGTTCTACTTAATAGGGAAATGTCCGCAGAAAGTGAGATGGTATAATCTAGGGGACCTGATAGTAGTTCAGAGTACTGTCTCTGGATAGGTAGCTAGTGACTGAGAGCCTGAATCAGCCAAGGCTCTCAGCCAAAGTACTGTCACCTCTCCAGTTTTAGGCCGTCTTAAATTATTGGTCCTTGGCTTGTTATGCAGGGTTCCTTGTTACAATGGCAGTCATGGCTCCCTCTGTGACTGTGGGGTTCCCTGTTTCTGTTTTTGGATAGGAAAGCCTTTCTTTCTGGCAGGGGTGGGGACATAAGGGGTGTGGAGAATAGCCAGCCAGACATTTTGATAACACCAAATCTTCAGACCTGTGAGGCTGAACAGCTGCATTCTCTTCCACTAAGCTGGCCAAAATTTGACAAGCTGTGCCTCTGAATTGTTTCACGATGAATGGGCAACCTAGAGCATAAAGAATGGGTAAGGGTCACTAGAATTATGCAACCATGGGATTATTTTCATCAAAGCACATGCAAGGGCTCATAGCCAGTAGGAAGGAAGAGGAAATATATATATATATATATATATATATATATATGTATGCATATATTTTTTTTTGAGAGAAGGAAGGAGATGAATAAGGTTCCACCACTTTGTGGACAACTTAAAAGAATGTTGATTTCAACTCTCACTTTAAGGCCAAAGTGTGCTCGAGCAAAAGCAGAAATATTTAAAGATTTTCACTCTTCAGCACATATTTGAAAAACTTGGAGAGAGACAGAGAGACAAAAAGAGACAGAAAGAGCTGCTTTTTAATCTCTCATTTTTGAATATTCTTTAGAAACATGCAAAATGAACTCCATTTAGTGGACATGGACTATCTTCAAGCATGTCTATAGGCAATTTATGCAGCAGCATCAGTGGAGCAGATTTTGTGACATATCTGGCTAGTATTTAATTTAAAAAAAATTTGTATCACCATTGGAGCTTTTGCACAGCCCTCTTCCCAATTCCATTTAATTCAATAAATATTTATTTAGCACCTACAGTGTACCAAGCACTGTGTTAAACACTGGGGATAAGAATAAGAAAAAGACCTTGCCCTCAAGGAGCTCACTGTCTAATAACGGAAGACAAAACACAAGAGGAAGCTCAGGGAGGAGAAATGGGAACTAGCAAGTATATAGTCCTGTGGAGCTGAAACCCAGCAGAGCTGGAGAATGGAGAAAGTGGAGTGAGTTGGTAGTCCAATTTCTGCCTACTCTAAAGGAAGTCTTAGGAAGGAGTTTAGTCCTCTACCCTCAAGCCCTCCAATCAGAGCATGAGAAATATTGGTGAGGAAAAGCTCACCAAGTTTCCATGTGACCAACGAATACCTAATAAATCCTAAAATTTAGAGGAGGAATGGCTCCTAGAGAGCATTGAACAACTATTCATCTTACAGATACGAAAACTGTAGCCCACAAAAGTTTAGTGACTTATTCAAGGTGAATCAATTCATTTTTGTAAGAATTTATTAAATATTTACCCTGCGCTAGATGCTGTGCGTACAAAGACACAGTGCCCATTCCCAAGGAGTTTAGATTCCCTTGCAGTTAAGGTCATATGTGAAGCAAGCAGCACAGTCATGATTTGAAGCCAGGTCTCTGACTACAAGAGAAAGTGCATTTCACTCTAGCATAATGTCTTACTGTGTAATGAATCTGCCTTCAGGTTATTACAACTCTTTGGTGGCAGATAGAATTGCTGTCATTTCTTTTGTAACCATTCTATGCTTTCTAGCACACAAAAGGGACTCAGATGTCTGTTAACTAATTTTACCAAATTTATTCCCCAAGAATGCACCAATATACACCATTTACATTGTCCCCTGTTTGCCTTTTCTCTTAATGTCTCCCTGTCCAAATGCACCATCTCTTCTCTACCTATCCAAATTCTAGCCATCTTTTAAGACCTGGCTCAAGTGCTGTGCTTAAAGAAGTAATGAATTTGAAGGCTCATGGTTTGAGCTCAAATACCAGCTCCTTGAACAAATGATGTAGCCGCTCTTCATGTCGAAAATGAAAATTGCCAAAATGATGAGGGCAAACTAGGTGGTGAAGTAGATCGAGTGCTGGGCCTAAAGTCAGGAAAACTCATCTTCCTAAGTTCATATCTGGCCTCAGACACTTACCAGCTATGTGATCCTGGGCAAATTACTTAACTCTGTTTGCCTCAGTTTCCTCATCTGTAAAATGAGCTAGAGAAGGAAATGGCAAACCCCTCCAGCATCTGTGCCAAGAAAACCTCAAGAGTCAGAACAATTGAACAAGAAGGCAAAATGATCTCTAAGACATTGATTCTAAAAATCATATAATTCCATGGCACCTGGGGGACTCCTCTTCTCACATGGGTAAACCAGAAAACCTCACTTAGGTTCAAAGTACTCTGTGAGTCCACATCCACTTTAAAATGCATCTTATAAGTCTCTACTGATGTGTTTACTTTTAGTAGTTCAGCCAGAGGACACAATTAATTCAAAGCAAAGGCATTTAATGAGATAGCACAGTAAGAAAAGAAGCAATAAAACATCTTATTCCATAAACCTAGAGGAACACACAAATTGGGAACATATGTAGCTCATAAGCATTGTTATGAAGGGGGCATGCATGATGCATTGGTTAACACATATATGGAGGAACAGCCCATGGATGGCCCTCTGACACTAGGAACACAGATACTGGGGGCCGATGTCATTGAACTCTTCTACAGGGCTCTGCTCCCTGATAAGTATTTTGTTTCTGCCATTTGTATCCACATGCTCTCCTGCCCCCATCCCTGTACCCCACATTGGATTATTTTGTATGTTTGTCATGTAATTTACCTTAACTATAGTCTTCAATTGAAGTGCTACCTCTTTGGAACGAATTGTTAGCCATATTGTCTCCTCTTTGTTAGAGTATTGTTACAGGAAAGCCTTTCCTTGATGACTGCATATTGTTGGCTCTTTAACCACACAACTGAGTTCATAAGCCACCACATTAAGTTAGAGTGTTTTGGACAAAAGAGCAGCAAAGTGTCCCCAAGTTAATATCAAGTCCGTTCTTTGGATTTACTATATTTGGTTCTGTATTAAAATTTACTGTGCTAGACAACTCTCTGATTTAGGATTAAAAACTACTTGTAATGATTCCTGTTTTACCAATTACAGGAATCCTGTGCTCTGAAGCCCATTATAAGGAACTCTGTCAAAATAACACCACTACAGCTTTGTGGGTTATGAAGTCTCTTCACTTTCAAGATGCTTTTGGCATGTAAACGAATCTAAGCAAGCAAAAACACTTTACCTTATTTATCCACATTCTGCCTTTCACAAGCTGATGTAGTCAGTAATAAATCACCCAGTCTTTGAGTTACCCTACAATCCTAAATGTGAAAATTAATTTTAGAACAGTGTTTATTTAGTTTTGTTCACCTTTTGGTCTGACTCTGAGACGTAAGATTCTGGATTTTACCTAAGCAAATGACTGCTCTACCATATCAGATCATAATCCTTATGTGTTTTCAGGAACTATTTCTGGAAAATAAAATCATTCAGTGGTGATCTTGAGCCTACATTTCTTATGTTTAGCCTTAATCACCTCTGTTACATCCTTAGGAGTAAATATCTAACCTCTGCTTGAATATTTCCAGGATCAAAGAAATTAGTACCTCATTTTTGTACAACTTTCATTGTTTAAAAGAAAAAGGTCTTCCTTATATTAACCCAAATACCATCTCCCCAATATTCCCCTCCCTAGTCCTAGTTTTATTTTCTAGAACTACGCAGAATAAGAGTCTAACTCTTCTTCCATATGACAACCTTTCAAATAGTTGAAGACAAATATTATGCTCTCTCCCTTGAATCTTCCCTTGGTTCATTGCATTGAGATAGAGTGGGATGGGATGGGATGAGATGGGATGGGATGGGATGGAAGTCTCTGAACTATGAAAGACAATATGCTGCAAATCCTAGGGGATTCTTCAGTCTTGTAGATATTTGCCTGCTTTCAGTAAAAACTGCAGAATTCTGGTGCAGTTTCCTTGTTTAGCCCCAACCCCTCAAGAAACATTCTGTAACATATAAATGTTGCTTAACAGTTGATGAGCAGGAGACCACAAGATCTTCAAATTTAATGATACTTTAGTTTCATCCACTTATTAGTAGAGAAACTAAGTCCTAGAGAAAAAGAAGAAACTTATGCAAGGTTACCTACCTAGCTCTGATAATTAGTAGCAGAGCCAGAACTAGGAGGTAGGTTCCAGTTTCAGAATGCTGCAATAATAAATTTTCAGAATTTTACCCTTACTGGGTTTTTGATAGCATAAAGACCATGAACTTGGCAGATTTTTGCATCCCCTTCTTTTTTAATCCTGATGTTTGGTTACCACCATCACTCCTTTGCAACATGCCCTCTTCAGTCAAGAATAAGTATATAGATTGAGGCAGGAGAGGAAGGATATTCAATTATTAATTACTGTGCTTACTCCAAATATGCAATATTCATCAATATCCCTCCACCACAGAGCACTGTCTAAATCTCTAAATCCAACAAGAGACCTGAATCACCCACTGACCACCTTAGGGATTTCTTAGTCCAGGCCTGTTGAAAGGCTCTTAACTATTATTGATTGAAGGCTGCCCTCTGGTGGATATCTATATGCTCACAACCACATTTATAAAAAGGATAATTTAGGGAAATGTTATATTGCTTTGTAGTGATTGAGGTAAAAAAAAAATGTTTAGCTAGTATATCATTGAAACAGTCACGTCTTGACCAAATAAATCTTTGTAAGTAGAAATGTCTCTTCATCCCTCAAAGGCATTTGAAATATAGTAATCCTAAATTGCTAACAAAAAAAAACTAAAATAAAGAAAAGAGGAAAGCTCATGGCTAGAACACAGATCTTCCTTATCAGAGAAGAAGAGCAGAGAGGTGATGCCTTGTTGTGGACAGCCAGAGCTATAAGGGGAGTTTTCTCTTCAAGTGCAGCCTGGGAAACTGAAGACTGGGCTCCAGCTGGAAGGTGGAGAGCTTTTCTTACCTCACTTTTAAACAGAACCATAAGGGGGCTATTTGCCATCTGGCCTGAGCCTCCCCAAATACCTTGCTGAGCACATCTGGGAACCTTTGGCTCTTTTTTGGCAAAGGACATTTGTGGTCAGGGTTCACCTCACAAGGAGATGGTCGAGATGGTTGTATGATTTTTGACAAATGCTTGGCAATTCTCCCTACCTTGAAATTCACTGTCTTCCCCACTCTTCCTGTGTTTAGGCCCATTTTTATCCCTCCAGTTGCTAATGTTCCGACTCAGAAATTACCTTATTAATTCAGTTGAAGCACCACCCTCTCCAAGGATGCTTTCCTGATTCCCCCAAATGTTAGTTCCTTTTTTCACTATGTACCTCGTATTTAGCTGTTTTGTACTTTGTCTGTAGGAGAGGCAGGCTGATGTAGTGGATTGAGAGAGGGTTTTGAAGTTAGAAAGACCTGGATTCTGACACTTTCTGGCTGTCACTTAACTTCTCAGGCTTCTCCCTCAAATTTTATATTGCAGAAAAGGTGCTGACCTACATTGGTAGATGGAATTTTCTAGCCTAGAAATTCCCTGTGACAATGAAATCACAGTTCTAGTTTTCTATCCCTTATTCTTTATATACTTGTATATGAACATCTCTCCTCTAAATAAGCTCCTTTGAGGACAGGGAGAGAATGTTCCATTTTTGTGTTTGTACTTGGCTTTGTTGTTTGTGATCGTTCAGTCATTTTAGTCTTCATGGTCTCGTTTGGGGTTTCCTTGGTGAAGATACTGGAGTGGTTAGCCATTTAATTTTCTGGCTCATTTTTATAGAGGAGGAAACTGAGTCAAACAGGGTTAAAGGACTCTCCCAGAGCCACACAGTTAGAAAGTATCTGGAGTCAGATTTGAACTTAGGAAGGTGAGTCATACTGACTTTAGGTCCAGTTCTCTATCCACTGTGCCATCGGCCTGCCCTGTACCTGACTAGTTAGTGCTTAATAAATGTGTGTGTGTGTGTGCGCGCATGTGCATGTGTGTGTGTGTGTGTGTGTGTGTGTGTCCATAGATAGATACAGATCTATATTAACAGCAAGGTTTAATGGATAGACATTCATACTGAGAGTCACAGAAGTCAGTTCAAGTTCCCACCTCTTACACACTCTATCTATACCACCTTTGGCCATTCATTTAACACTTAGTGCCCCCAAAGTGACTCTCTAAGATTCTAAGTTGCAAGTGCTTATTGCCATTGGTAGAGGGAATTTTCCCACTGGAAGTTCCTTATATCAGTGAAACACAGGTCAGATCCCAAAACAGAAGATTCAGTATTTACTTAGTTGTGTTCATTCATTTTGTTTGTTTCTCCCATCCTACCTTCCAATGAGCTTCCTAACTAAGGCTAGATCTTTTATTTTGGGCTTTTTCTTTGTATTTCTAACATTGCACGATCTTGCTTCCCCTTCTCTACTTAAATAGTTATAGAAGTGAAATTCAATCACAAAATTCAATTACTTAGATTCATTCTTTTTAGCCCTAAAAGCATCCTTCCCAGAAAAGATTGTGGCTGGAATGGTTATGTGAAGAGGGTAGGCAGAATTGTCTGCTTCATAGTTTTTCCTCTCTTCTACAATGGGTAAATGCTCTTGACAGGGCTCTAAAGTGCCATTATTACTGGTAATCTTCAGTTTAGGAAGTAGCTGCGTTCCAAAAATCGGTTTTTGACTAGAACTCGGTACAGTTATTTCCCACAGAAATAATGATAGTTAAAGAGAATACTGGGACACCAAGTTGCAATCACAGTTTTGACACCATTTTCAGCCTTGAGCAAATCATTATATTTCTTTGGAACTCAGTTTTATTATCTATATAAGGAGGGACTTGTACCAGAAGGCTTTTAGATCCAGTTTTTAACTACTATCCATTGATCCTTGACATCAATTTTCACAGCCTAAGGTCAACCCCTAATAATTATAGCTTCATTGTATCTCTGCTACCCGTAGGGATGGTTTAGATTTCACTGTCATCTATAGCTGCGCTACGTCTGATATAGGCTGGTTATGGTGATTCTCTTGCCCTAAAGAAAGAATGAGAAATGTTAGTCAGAAATAGCTAGAGTAACTGTGTCTTTAAGCAAAGCATCTGCACCAACTCCTGAATCTAGGCTTATCACTATGATCTGGCATGCTGCTAGAACTGAGGAGGTATGGGTTCAACTTCTAGCACCCATATCCCCCTAAACACACATGCACACACACACACGTGCACACACACACACACACACACACACACACACTCTACTACCATCACAACACCCTAACACCACCACCAGAAGCCAGGACAGTTATAAACAAGGAAGCTGTGGTTTGACTTAGGGCCGTTTGGTTTAACTTTATGTCCCTGTTGGTTTGATCTAGGACACAGCTTTGGGGAAGAAAAATTTAAAAAGTAATTTTTGGGACCTTGATGAGATGTTCCTGAAATCTCAGGGAAACTCCTTGCCAGAAGTTTTCATCTCGAACTTCTTTTTAATCACCTTGATAGCTGCTTTAGGAGGACTGTGTGCTGCATTTTAATATATTTTTACTAAACTGATTATATGTTTGAACCTTTATGTTTTAACTTGGATAAATGGCTATGAGGTGGGATCTGGTGTAATAGCCTCCCTTTGAAAGAGCAATTAAGGATCACATGGCCCTAGTCAATGAGAAGGACAGGCATTGATGTGAAAAGTGACCCTTGGACAAGCCTTACCACAACAAAACCAGGAGAAAACAGGAGTGCCCTGGCACCGACAGCATGAGTAGTGGTAATGGTGAGACAATGACCTTGGCAGGGTCACCCAGCCATAAGAGATAGGATTGAGGGAAGTAAAACTGATCATTTTGATTATATGAAATTAAAAACAACCTTTTCTATAAACAAAACTAACGCAACCACAATTAGAAGAAAAATAGGAAACTGTAAAAAAAAATTAGTCCACATTTCTCTGATAAAGGACTCATTTCTCAAATCTATAGGGAACCAAGTCAAATTTATAAAAATAAGAGCCATTCTCCCAGTTCAAAAATGGTCAAAGGCTAATGATCAGGCAGTTTTCAGAAGAAATCAAAGTTATTAATAGTCACATGGAAAAATGCTCCCCAAAGCACTATTTATTAGAGCAATGCAAATTAAAGCAACTCTGAAGTATCATCTCACAACTATCAAACTGGCTAATATGACAGAAAAGGAAAATGACACATGTTGAAGGGGATATGGAAAAATAGGAACACAAATGTACTATTGGTGGAGTTGTAAACTAGTCCAACCATTCTAACAAGAGGTTGGACCCATTCACAAAGACCTATAGAAGTGTGAACAACTTTTGACCCAGAAATACCACTACTAGGTCTGTTTCCCAATGTGATCAAAAAGAAATGAAAGAACATATTTGTACAAAAATGTTTTTTTGTATGGTGACAAAGAATTGGAAATAGAGGGGATGCCAATCAACTGGGGAACAACTAAACAAGTTGTCCTATGTGATTGTCATGGAATATTATTGTGCTATAAGAAATAATGACTGGATGGTTTCAGAAAAACCTGGGAAATCTTATTATGAACTGATGCAAAGTGAAGTAAGTACAATCGTGAGAACAGTGTACACAATAACATTAACATTGTAAGGATGATTAATTGCAAACAACCTAGCTACTTTAATCAATACAATGATCCATGACAGGATCCAAAATTAAAAATGCTATTTACCTATAGAGAGAGAACTGATGAACTCTGAATGTAGATTGAAGCATAATTTTTTTTACTTTCTATTTTTCTTTGTTTTCTTTTGCAACGTGGGTAACACGGAATTGTGTCTTACATGACTTCACATGTGCAACTGATATCAGATTGCTTGCCTTCTCAAGGGGGTAGAGCAGGAAAGAGGGAGAGAATTTGTCATTTGAATTTTTTATGGTTATTAAACACTTTTTACATATAATAGGGAAATATTTAAAGAAATTTTTTTAAAAATAGGAGTCAAGGGAGGTGGCAAGGTCATTGCTTCTATCTCCAAGTCATTCTCTTAATTTTGGGCAGGGCTGCTCTCCATCTGTCTCAGATAGGAATATTAGTTGCACATATCACAGAAAGCAATCTGTGAAGCCTAATAGGACTATTAGTCAGGAGTCGTAGATTTTAGTCCCAGCTCTTTCTCTAAACCACTTTCTGATTTTTGGCACACTACTTAACCTCTATGCTTTGTAAAATAAAAGAGATGAACCATATGACCTCCAATTGCCCTTCTAGCTCTAGCATTCTTTGATACTGTTAGTGTTAAAATATACTTTCAAATTATATGGCATAGCTGCAGACTATAGGATGTACAACAATTGGAATGAGGTGATTAATTTTTAATAAAGAGCTCAGGTCAGATACAAAAATATTTCAGTGAATATTGTAATGAGTACTAGATTCAATAAAAGAAAATGGCTGCTGAAAAGGAAGGTGCAATCCCTATAAGTTCATGGTGTAGAAATTTTTAGGCTTTTTTTCAGGTCATTCCATCAGTGTTCAGTACTATTTTGATGCTAAAAGGTAACCTTCAAGAACTTTGGTTTTTTTAAGGTATATTTCACCAGGGTTTTTTTGTCATTTTCTTTCATTTCTGCCCAGCCAGAAAAGATAGAAAGAGAAATTCCATTTAAAATCACTGCAGACAATATAAAATACTTGGGACTCTACCTGACAAGACAAACCCAGGAACAATATGAACACAACTACAAAATACTTTTTACACAAATAAAGACAGATCTAAACATTAATTACTCATGGGTAGGTCAGGACAATATAATAAAAATAACAATCCTACTTAAATAAATATACTTATATGGTACCACACCAATGAAATCGTGAAAAAATTTATTTTATAGAGCTAGAAAAATAATAACAAAATTCATCCAGAAGAACAAAAGGTCAAGAATATCAAGGAAATCAATGAAAAAGAAATGTGAAGGAAAGTGGCTTCATGGTGTTGTTGCATTGTTGTTCAGTCATGTTTGACTCTTAGTGATTACACTGACCATAGCACACCAGCTCCTTCTATCTTCCACTATCTCCCAAAGTCTGTCCAAAGTCATGTATGTTGCTTCCATAACACTATCTATCCATGTCATCTTAATAGTACCAGATCAAATAGTATTACAAAGTGATTATTATCAAGACAATCTGGTACTAGTTAAGAAATAGAATGAAGAATCAGTGAAATAGATTAGGTACAGAATACACAATAGTAAAGGACTATAGTAATCTAGTGTTTGACAAATCCAAAGATCCAAGACTTTGGTACAAGCTCAATACTTGACAAAAACTGTTGGGAAAACTGGAAAATAGTTTGATAGAAACTAAGGACAGATCAATATCTCATGCCATATATTGACATAAGATCAAGTTTGAAATATGATTTAGATATACAAAGTGATGTCACAAGAAAATTAGGCGAATGTGGAATATTTTTATCTGTCAGATGTATGGACAAGAGAAGAATTTGTGACCAGACAAGAGATAAAGAACAGTATGGGATGTAATATGGATAATTTTGATTATATCAAATTAAAAAGATTTTGCACAAACAAAACCAATGCAGCCAAGATTAAAAGGAAAGTAAGAAATTAAGAAAAAAATTAGAGCAAGATTCTTTGATAAAGGCCTCATTTCTCAAATATGTAGAGAGCCGAGTCAAAGTTCCAAGAATACAAGTCATTCCCCAATTGATAAATGGTTAAAAGATAGGAACAGGTACTTTTCAGAAGGAGAAATCAAAGCTATCAATAGTCACATTAAAAAATACTCTAGTTGGGGAGGATATAAGAGATAGCAGATTGGGGGAAGGGGTGTAAGCTCTAGCATTAGGGGAAAAATGGGGAGAAATTTTGTAATTAAAAATCTTGTGGAAATGAATATTGAAAACTAAAAATAAATAAAGATTAATTAAAAGAAAAATATTCTAAATAACATTTATTAGAGGAATGCAAATTAAAATAATTCTGAGGTAACCACTTCATACTTATCAGATTTGTTAATATGACAGAAAAGGAAAATGATAAATGCTGGAAAGGATATAGTAAAACAGGAACATTAATGTAGTATTGGTGGAGTTGTGAACTAACCCAACTATTGTGGAGAGAAATTTGGAATTATGGGGGGGCAGAGCCAAGATGGTGGCATAGAAGCAGCAAGGTTCCACAGCTCCCACACAACCAACCAAAATACCCATAAAATATGACTCTCAACAAAGTCTAGGACTCTCAAACTCACAAAAATACAGAAAACACATCTCTGGCTGAAGGCAGCTCGGCAAGACGGGCTCACCGCAGCAGGCCGGGAGCTGAGGCCAGCCCAGCCTGAAACGGAAACATGGCGAGGTCCCAGGGTGGCTGGAGGAGCCAAGCAGAGCAGCAGCCAGTCTACAAGAGAGAAGATCTACAACATCTGAGCAACTCCACTTCTAGCAAGGTGTGAAAAACAAGGACTAGAGAAAGGCAGCTTGGCAGCAGGGGCTCATCTCCCAGGCCCAGGCCGGCAGGCCAGGAGCAGAGACCAGCCCAGCCTGAAACCAAAACCACGGCCAGACCTCAGGGTGGTCAGGAAGAGCCAAACCTCCCAAGCCGCAGCGTGAGTCTACTCCAGGGAGCAGAACTACAGCACCTGGAGGGATTTTCACATCTAGCAAGACAGGATTACAGAAGGTCAGTGAAAGCAGAACTTTGAAACTTAATTTGGGGGAGGAAAAGCAGTTTGGCCACCCTGCCCCCAGGGCAAAGAAGCAGTGGGGGAAGGGCAGGAACTGCTGTAACTGGTAGCTGCCCCACTGGGCTGCTTCAGAGACCCTGGCCTGCAGACCCCGCAGGGGGGCTGAATCAATTGATCAGGGCCAAGTGCTCTTGTGTTGAGCGGACTGGATCCAGATTGTGGTCTTGGGTGGTGGTCCTGGGGTGCACTCTCAGCAAGCCAAAGCTGGGGGGAGAGCTGCAACACCTACCTAGTAGCTCCAGCAGAGGGGAAAACCCCAGCGATTTGGAACAGAGATTCCCCCCCACACCCCAGGAAGCAGAGTTCCACAAAGCTTAAAAAAAAACCCAACCAATTAATTGACTGGCAAACATGAGGAAAAGGAAGCAAAATATGAACAGCAATAAAACTCTAGAATCCTTTTTTTGTGGACAGAAAGGATCAAAGCATGGAATGGGAGGAAGACAACACAGTCAGAACTCCCACACCAAATGCTTCCAAGACACTTGAAGAATGTCTAGAGGTGATAGATCGACTGAAAAAGGACTTTGAAAAACAAATTAAAGAAATGTAGGGAAAATTGGGAAGAGAAATGAGAATGATGCAAGAAAATCATGAAAATAGAGTCAACAGCCTGACTGAAGAAAACAATGCTTTAAAAAATAAACTCAAATGTCAAAAGATGCCCAGAAAGCCAATGAGGAGAAGAATGCCTTAAAAAGTCAAATTTCCCAGATGGAAAAAGAATCTCAAAAGCATTCTGAGGAGAATAATTCTTTCAGAATTAGAGTGGAGCAAGTAGAAACTAATGACTTTATGAGAAAAAAGATACTATTAAACAGTTACAAAGAAATGAAAAAATAGAAAGCAATGTGAAATATCTCCTTGAAAAAGCCACTGACCTGGAAAATAGATCCAGGAGAGACAATTTGAAAATTATTGGTCTACCTGA
>CM053593.1:301835983-301867207 GCA_028646575.1 Pseudocheirus occidentalis
CTCTCTTGTTCCGGGATGTGATCGCGACTGAATAAACACCACCTCCTTTCACCTCGGGTCCTCTGTCTGGTTATTCCTCCTCGGAGGCTGGTGCCTGGGACGCTGGGCTACCGAAGACTTGGTACGCAAATGCGGTAAGTAAAGAGGGCAGGGCTGACCCTTTGTAGTCCCTTAAACCCCAAGTAGCCCGCAACACATTTGACCTCTAATAGTTTAGAAAGAAAGATGCAAATCCAGGGTGTTGTACAGAATGAAGTTTTTAAGACAAGCAATATTTTGAAGTGCATTTATCAACAACTATTCTCTGCTCCAAAAGAATTGGTATTGTTTGCATTACTGAGGAATAAACATTATAGGTCCCAATTGGCCAATTAATGCCATGTATAGCCAAGCCAGTGCACAAATAGAGATCAAAGAAAGAATACCCAGCTTTCATCTTGATGGGGAAAATACAAGTCATTCAATTTTTAAAAACTGAATTGTAATGAATAAAAAAGATTTTACAGTGAATGTCATGTTTTGCATTCTGTCATAATTAAACTGTGACATACCCCTAACCACTCTATTATCTATATTCAGTAAAACACAGCTATTTTCTCTGCACATTTATCAACTACCATGTTCAAAATAAACAAACAAAAAAACCCCACAACTCTTAAAAAAGGAGATATGGATCGCTGGGACATACAGATAGAATGGAAACTCTGAAAGTTACTCCCAGAGTTGTACTGAAAACCAGGCAGGATCTGACTTTTCCCATGAAGCCTCTCAAATGACGAATGACGGGAAATAATCCAACTCCAAGGAGTTATGGTTGAAGTTTAAAATGGAACCTTTATCCTTAGCAAAGCAATTAGGGCTCTGCCTAACAGGGAGGCCAACATATAGCATGACTTCATGTCACTTGGCCATTCTTGGCTCTGACCATAGCTGTAGGAAACAATTAACTTTTAGTAGAACTGAGGTGAGAAAGCAATAAATCCTTTAGCAGTGAGTGGGAGTATGTGATAAATTAGCTTAAATATAATTTTAAAAAACTACACCTATAGTAGGGAGACTATAAGACCAGGGTTAAACTGCCCTAGAAAGCAAAAATCCTTAGAATTTTGAGAACTGGAAGGGACCATAGAAGATCATATGCAGAAATTTGTGGAGTGAGCTGTATTTTTTGTATCATTACCATGGAAAGAGAACTAAGAATGAGGAAAGTTCAGTCATCTACAAGTCACTCCTTGGAAGGTCTTGATTCATGAAACATATATCAAATCTGGTAATCTCAAAAAGTTTTAAAGAGAAAATATCAACTAAGTTTCTGTTAGCTTGTGACCATTTTCTGAAATGTAATTAAAAAACAAACAAACAAATAATTTGTACACTTCCTTTTCTAGGATGATGAGAACTAAACCACCCAAGGTAGTTCCTTTTCTGTCTCAGCTGGTCAGAAACTCAGATTAAAATTCACAACTCAACCGGAATGATTCAGTTCCCAGGTGCCTGATAACATCTTTTTCTGCTCCTTTTGACAGCCTTGTTTTGTTTTTAATTGCCCTGTTCTGCATAATACATTGTGTATGCTATACAAATCCTCTTTGGAAGCATGCAAGGGTAGATAGATTGATAGGTCGATTGTTCAAATAGAGATACACTGACAAAATCCAATGGGTATATTATGAGACTATTCCTGAAATATTCAAAAGCACTTCTAACCTTTTCAGACTGTAGTTTAAAAAAATCATTTGATCTATTCCACACTTTAAAAAGTCTTCACAATTTGCTCTGGCTCTATCCACTTTAACATATGACACCCTCTTAGCCCATCACACTTTCTCCTACAATTTCCCACATCATTGTGTGAAGAAAACTCAAGCATCTGCCTGAAGCAAATATAGTAAGAATTTTTAAGACTATAGTCAAAGAATATTTAGAACTGGAAGGAAACTTAAAGAGCAACTAATCCAACAATGTGATTGTGTGTGTGTGTGTGTGTGTGTATGAGGACACTGAAGATGTGAAACAACATCTAAGGTCATATATTTTAGGGGCAGAGCCAGACTAGATATCTGATCTCCCATTTTCCAGTCCAATGTTTTTCTTACTGTACCATAAAGTCTCTCTGCCACTTAATTATTTCTGTGACAATTTTTCACTTAGAGGATTATATGTGGCCAATTTTATATACCTAGCTGGTTTGATTTTGTCTGTCAGTATCCTACTTAGCTGACTTCCCTTCTCAGCCCTACATTTAGAGCTGGAAGGCACTTTAGAGATCACCTTCTTTAAATTCTTCCTTTTACAAATGAGGAAACTGACACAAAGAAAGGCTAACTCTTCTGGTGACAATGTGGTATAGAAGAGTGAGCCCTGGATTTGGAGTGGCGGACCCAGGTTCGAATCCTTGCTCTCCTAACTACATGCCACAATAGAGATAGGAAGTATGACTTTGGGCAATCCACTTAACTTCTCTAATAATAGTTATAATAATAACTACCGTGTAAATAGTGGTTACTATGTGTCAGGTGCTGTGCTAAGTACTTGGCAATTATCTTGTTTGAGCTGACTTGCCCAGAGTCACATAGCTAGAAGTCTTTAAGGCTGGATTTGAACTCAGGTCTTCCTGATTCTAGGCCTGTTGAACTATCTGCTGTGCCACCTAGCTGTCCTATGTGGGCCTTTTATCATTTAGTGTATTCTAAAGAAGTAGAAAATAACTCAAATAGTAGTCTAAATAAAGCTGAATTAGGAAGGTAAATATGCAGCAAGAATAATTGCATAGTGTGTTCCAAACCTCAAAATGAGTGATTTCAAATTATCCAAAAGAATAGCATGATATAATGAGAAAAACATTGGATTTATCAGAGGATAGTCTTCGCTGAAAATTATGGCTTCTTTACTATATGGTTTTGTACATAACACTTAACCTCTCTGAGGAACAGGTTCTTTTTCAGTAAAATGTCGATGATGATATTTTATCATCTATTTCACAGTTATTTGGGTGATCAAATAAGGTAATTTCTATTGTTATTTTATAGCTGGTAAGTGCTATACACTTTATATGGTTTATAGCACTTTCCATTTTCTTCACAACGGTATGAGATAGGTAGTAGAGATATTATCCAAATTTACCAGTGAATAAACTGAGTCTATGAGAGACTAAGTGACTTGCCCATGATCACACAGCCAATAAGTGGCTGAGTCAGAATTTAAACCTAGGATTTACATTCCTATCCGGTGCTCTTGTCACATGCCATACTGCCACTCCATAAACTATTGCTATCATCATTATCATAACCATCGCCATTCTTATTTAGGATACCAAAGTCCTGATTAGTTCAAATGGACTGAATAATTATGATTACAAGAGTAATTTTATTTTTTAAAATTTCCATATGCGCCATGTTGGAAACAAAACACAAACAAAATAAAACAATAAAAATAGAGTTTAAAAAGTATGCTTCAACCTGCAATCAGAGTTCATCAGTTTTCCATCTGAAGGTAGATAGATTTTTCATTATGGGTCCTTTGGAATTGTTTCAGATCATTGTCTCAAGCAGAATAGCTAAGTCTTAACAGTTTCTCATCCTTAAAGTATTGCTATTACTGTGTACAATGTTCTGGTTCCGCTCACTTCACTTTGCATGAATACATATAAGTCTTCCCAAGTTTTTCTCAAACCTCCTCATTTTTGCTCCTCATTACTTCTAGAACAATAGTATTCCATCAAGATCATATACCGCCGCTTGTTCAGCTATTTCCCAACTGATGGGTGTCACCACACACACACACACACACACACACAAAAGCTGCTATAAGCATTTTGTACAAATAGGCCCTTTTCCCTTCTCTTTTATCTCTTTGAGATATAGACCTAATTGTGGTATTACTTGCTCAAAGAGTATGCACAATTTATAGCTCTTTAGACATAGTTCCAAATTGTTCTCCAGAATGCTTGGACTAGTTCACAAATCCACCAACAATGCATTAGTGTACCAATTTTTCCACATTCTCTCCAGCATTTGTCATTTTCCTTTCCTGTCATTTTGGTCAATCTGATAGGGGTGTGGTGGTACCTAAGAGTTATTTTAATTTGCATTTTTCTCTTCAATAGTGATTTACAGCTTTTTAAAAAAATATGACTATAGATAGCTTTGACTTCATCTGAAAGCTGCCTGTTTATATCCCTTAACCATTTATCAATTGGGAAATGACTCATATTCCTATAAATTTGTTTCTGCGTTTCTATATTTGAGAAATGAAATCTTTATCAGAGAAATTTGCTATAAGTTTTTTTCTTCATTTTCTTACTTTTCTTCTAATTTTGGCTGCATTGGTTTTGTTTGTGCAAAGCCTTTTTTAAATTAATGTGATAAAAATATCTATTTTATATCCTATAATGTACTCTCTTGTTTGGTTACAAATTGTCCCTTTATCCATAGATCTGACAAGTAAAATATTCCATGCTCCCCTAATTTACTTATGATATAATTCTTTTTTAATCTTTATTGACTTGTTTATTTACTTTTAGTTTACAAGATTCAGTTACAGAATCACTTGAGTTTCAGATTTTCTCCCCTCCCTTCTCCCCTGCCTCCCCATGGTGGCATACCATCATGTATGGAATCTGCAAACACTTTCACATTGTACAATAGTCTGGTTGTGTTGAGGCGTTGTAACCAATGGAGTGAATAATGGGAGAAAAAAAGTAACAGAACCAAACATGGAAAAGACCAATAGCATGTGTTGCTTCAGTCTCCATTTAAACTCTGTTCTTTCTAGATCTTTCTCTGAGTGTAGATATCTCCTTCCATTCTGAGACTTGTAGAACTGTCTTTTAACTGTGTGTTGCTGAGAGGAGTCGAGGTTATCAAGGTTGGTCATCACACATATGATGTATCTGTGATTGTGTGCAAATTTTTCCTGCTTCTGCTCTTCTCACTTAGCATCAATTCATATAAGCCTTTCCAGGTAATTATAAAGTCCATCTCCTCCCCATTTCTTCTAGCACAATAGTATTCCATTACATTCATATACCATAACTTGTTCAGCCATTCCCCAATTGATGGGCATCCCCTAATTTTATGATATAGTTCTTTATGTCTAAATCATGTACCCATTTTGATCTTATCTTGCTTTAGAGTATGAGATATTGGGCTCCTATGTAGTTTCCTCCACTGCTTTCCAATTTCCCAGCAATTTTTGTTGAACGTTGAGTTCTTGTCCCAAAAGCTTGAATCTTTGGGTTTATCAAACACTAGATTACTATAGTCACTTACCATTTTATGTGCCTAATCTATTCCACTGATCTACCACCCTAATTCTTAGCCAGCATCAGATTGTTATCTGTTTCTGAATAGTTGCCAGTTTTCCTTACTCTGACTTGAGAACTCCAGAGGCTTGCAGCTGCTTCTGTTGCTACCACCTAGTCTTACCACCAATGTTTCATCCACATCCAGGCCAGCCTCCTTCCAAATATCACAGACCTCTTTTTGACCTCCTATGTTGTCTTGGACTGTAAGAATGTCTCATTTTGACTCTTTGTTGGATCTGCCACTCCAGAACTTGATTTGAGGTGTTATTGTTAGGAGGGAAATATTGGATTTTAAATAAGTGTATCCTGAATAACATGCCACAAATAAAACCTGAATGGAAATTAATTTCTGTAACATGATCAAATTCATTATTTGGCAAGT
This sequence comes from Pseudocheirus occidentalis, assembly GCA_028646575.1. Classification (NCBI taxonomy): domain Eukaryota; kingdom Metazoa; phylum Chordata; class Mammalia; order Diprotodontia; family Pseudocheiridae; genus Pseudocheirus; species Pseudocheirus occidentalis. The sequence goes on from CM053593.1 coordinate 301,841,671, forward strand.
CAATAAGTATTTATTAAGTATGTACTATATTCTAGGAATTATGCTAAATACTAGAGATAAAGAAAAAGGAAAAAGAAAGTCCCGACCCCCTGAGCAAATCTAGTGGAGGAGAAAATGTGCAAATAGATATGTATAAAGGAGCTATGTAGGATAAATAGGAAATAATCAACAGCAGGAAGCCACTGGAACTAAAAGGCATTGGGAAAGCTTTCCTGTAAAAGATGAGATTTCAGCTGGAACTTATACGAAGCTAGGGAAGCCAGGAGGTAGAGATGAAGAGGGAGAGCATTCTAAGAATGGAGGACAGTCAGAGAAAATGCCCACATTTGAGAGATGAAGAGCGTAGTTCAAGGAACAGCAAGAAAGCCAGATCACTGGATTAAAGGGCAGGGAGAGGGGTGTAAAATGTAAGAAAACTGTAAAGACAGGGATGGGGCCTAGATTATGAAGGACTTTTAATGTCAAATAGAGGCTCTTGTATTTGATCTAGAAAGTGATAAGGAGCCACTGGAGTTAATTGAATGAAGTAGAGGAGGGGTGACATGGTCAGAGAGGTTTTAAGAAAATCACCTTGTCAGCTGAATGGAGAATGGACTAGGGTAAGGAGAGACTTGTGGCAGACAGACCAACCATCAGGCTACTTCAATAGTCCAGATATGAGGAGATTGGAGCCTGCATCAGGATAGTGGTAGTATCAGAGGAGAGAAGGGGAACATATTTCAAAATATGTTGCAAAGGTGAAATCAATAGGCCTTAGCAACATATTGAATTGGGTTAATTGGGAATGAGAGAGGAAATAGTCAAGGATAACACCTTAGTTGTGACCCTGGGCGACTAGGCGAGTAGCAGTGCCCTTGACGGCGATAGGGAAGTTTGGATAGGATAAGAGTTTAGAGGGAAAAAAATAGAGAGGTCAGTTTTTGACACATTGAGTTTAAGATGTCTGATAGGCTGTTGGAGAAGGGAGACTGGAGGTTAGCAGAAAGGTTAGGGTCGGATATGTAAATTTAAGAATCATTAGCATACAAATGATAATAGAATTCATGACAGCTTTGACACAATCACCAAGTGAAGTAGTATAGAAGGAGAGGAGAAGCTGGCCCAGGATAGAGCCATTTGGGATACACAAGTTAGCAGATGTGAATGGAATAAAGATCCAGCAAAGGAGACGGAGAAGGAGTGGTCAGATAGGTAGGAGAAGCAGGTAGGAAAAAGTAGTCTCCCCAAAACCTAGATAGCAAAGAAAATCAGGGAAATAAGTGTTGAAGGCTATAGAAAAGTCAAGATCAGTGATGTGTTTTTATCTAATATGCCTTCTTTCCTTAAAATCATTAGTTCCTTAAAGCCATAAGTATTACTTACTGAACTACTCAAATAAATCTGTGATCTCATTGATTGGGACATTAATGATGCAGATGACAGTCTATCTATGATTGCACTTTTAGTGACATTCTGGTCCTTGTCTTCCCGTAAATTTGTCACAGGATATCTATCTGGTATGCAAGAGGCCTTCCAATGGTACTAATGGAGCAGGCTGTATGTCCATCTCAGCTTTCCTATGTAAACAGCTCATTTTCTCTTCCTATCACACATTACCTTGTTGATATTTTTTGCTCCTGTTCTTTGAAATTCCAGATCGAGTGTGTTGTATGCTACTTAAATACACCACTTACCTCTCTATTACTCACTATGTGATATTAATTTTAAATTCTTCAGAGACTTTTGGGTTTTCACTGCTATACAGCAGCATCAATAGAATGTTGTTATTACAAAGAAGAACTTTTGTTTCCCTAGGAAATTTGAAGTCATAATGAGCTTTAAAATCTTCTGAAGGCAATCTAGCATTATCTGCTCCTATTCAGCTCTGGGTCCAACTAATTACTCATATGCACTGCTCGTTCCAGATATAGATGCTGTTGAACAAGCTCTATAAGTTTTATATTTAAATGTATGTCATCATCTGGGCAATAAACATTCTTCATCTATTTGGTCTTTCCTGTGTGAATGAGCAGACCAAACTCTTCTGAGTGACTAAATCGCTTCCAAAAGGATTTTCACTTTTCTAAGACTTAAAGGTACAACCGGTGCAATGCCATTCATGAATGGAATCATCTGGAAAATTTTACCTCCCACAGGTAATCCCTCTTTAACTCCATCCTAGGTCTTTTATAATATGAGGATAAACACCTTTAGCCAGTATACGTATCCCAGTTTTATGGCTCACCGGATATTTATGATCAGAGGATTTTAGCAGGTTATTTCTGTTAGATTTTGATATATGACTGGGATCTAGACATTTTGTTGGATAAAAATCTTCAAGGTGGCATTTTGCTCTATCAAAGCAAATTTTTTTTATAATCAACAAACAATAGATACAGTATTTTAGTTTCTCTATAACGTTTAATCAATTGTGAAATGGTAAATGCAGTGTGGCAGCTAGGTGGCACAATGGATAGAGTGCCAGGCTTGGACTCAGGAAGATTCATCTTCTGGAGTTAAAATCTGTCTTCAGACATTTACTAGTTGTATGACCCTCAACAAGTCACTTAACCCTGTTTGCCTCGGTTCTCCATCTATAAAATGAACTGGAGAAGAAAATGGCAAATCCCTCCAGCATCTTGGTCACAGAAATCCCAAATGAAGTCACGGGTTGGATATAACTGAAGATGAGTTAACAGCTAATATAGGGTTCATACTCCACTATTGAATTACTTGCCAAAGTTTGCTTTTTCCCTACTAACACACTTAACAAAATGCCCTCAATGTGTATAAATGATTCGTATAAAGATTAGTTTTTATAAGTGACTGAGCCAATATATTGATCAATATGATGTAGACATTTTTGTGGTTACTATTTTTGGTAGATAGATCATCCGTGATTTTCCCCAGCCTTTAGTAACTTGCACTCTTTCAGATAACTTGAATATCTGACTTCCAAAGCAGTTGCTAAACCTTTGGGACATGTATTTCTTACATGAGTGCCTCACTACTGTTGTGGTCTAAATTTAAGCTTACTCCTTCCATGAATGCTCTGTCCATAGGAATATGATTTTTGGTTGCTTATATTTTGTGAGATATTTAGAGGGTTGGGGGACTGAATTTTTAAATATTTATTTCTTCAAAAATCTGGGACAATTTACTTTTTGACCTGTTCATTTTTCATTAATGATTTCTTGAAATATATCTCTGAAAAAACAAGCTTTTAAAAAGCTCATTGTGTTTCAAGTGGAGCTACCTGACTAGCTTTTAAACCAAAGTCATTCTGGTCTACATTGAATGGCCAATAATAACCCCCAGCCCAAGCCCCAGTGGCTCACGGTGTAGATTTTGATGGCTTAGAATAAGTATAAGTAACAATTGTTTTCTGTTCTGTCTAGAAACTTTGAGCGTCTTCTCCTTCCAGATATTTTTTGTGATGGTAAATTAGGCCATCTTTTGTCTTAATTCTTTATTAGTCCTTAGCCATTGAATGGACATTGTCTTAGTTAACTTGAGACCTGGAAAAGGCCTTAATTGAGAACAGCCAAGGTCACCCACTTCGTCCAGGGCCATCCCCCGTCATTTTGACTTTTTTCTTGCCACTAGACTTTGATGACTCTAAAGGAGGGAGAGTGACAGTGGTGACTTTGTGCAACTCTGCGTCACTTAAGTCCAATTTACCACAGTTCAAGACTTTATCTTTATGATGTCATCAATCGTCCTTGAGAACAAAGGATAAACAACAACATCTCTTTATGATGTTAGGGGTCCAGGTGTGGTTGTTCCGCTATCCTTAATAGTGAAGACGGTTTATTATAATCTTTTTTACAGATATTTCCCATTTTTTCTTTCTTTTTTTTGTCTTTGCATTTTTAGTTTTAAATGTCCTTCAAAATGACTTTCCATGGGCGAATCTCTCGGCAGGCTTTCTTTCAACTAGCTTTACTTGACACTGCTTCTCTCTACTTTATGAGACTAGATTCCTCATAATCATCTGTCATCCTTCTTTGTAAGATTTCACAACAAAATTTATATTCTAAACCAGTGTTGCCTTTGGCAACCATCACTCATGGCAACCACTGACTTTTGAATTTCTATACCTTACATTTCATATCACAGATCCAGGTTCAATCAAAAAGTTCACGAGCTGACATGCTTGTAACCTTAACAAAGCAAACACATCATTATACTCTAGAATAGACATATAAACACTTGTGAATTTGCTAAATTTTTTTTTAGCAGTTGCTCCATCTTTAAACTTTAAACAGAATTGGCTTTGGGCGAAATAGTCAAAGTAAAGCTTCTTTAATACCTTTTCTTTCTGTCATTGCCCTTGCATTTGACTCTTTCTCCAGACACTAAATTATCCTGTTTCGCTCTCCTGACTGATCAAGGCCCCTGTGGAATGTCTTATACTCCATAGCCAGCTCTTTTCCTTTTAATTCCAATTAAACTTCACCTACCCTAACTCATATTTCATGTCCAAAGTAACAAGTTACTTGAGAAACTAACCAGTGTGGCGTAGTAGGTAGATAGAGTCACTGATCATTTTTGTTGGTGGTCATATTTCTCAACTTCATAATAATAAAATCGAGAGGGAAAAGGTTATTAATTTTGAAAAGATGCAATTTTGTGGTCAGATTGTCGGAGGAGTCATTGCTAAGAATACTGTGCTCTGTAGCATGACAGCAGATGATAGGAAAGTTTATAAAGAAGGACAATAGGTCGTTGAAATGTAAAAAGTCTCTCCAGAAATCTTTTGGTAAAATGGAAATATTCCTAAAAGAAACAATAGGTTATGCCATTAACATCCTAATATTTTAGCCCCTTTTTAAAAGTGTGGCTGATTTCATCAATGAAGGGTCTTTTGCCCACTTTTTTCATTGTTACCCTTGATATTCTAGAACATTTGTTACTCTGTATGAATTTCATTATAATTTTTCTGGTTTTATAAAATATTCTCTTGGTAAAGTCCTGAAGAAGTCAATTAATTTAGACAGAAATATAGTTTTAATCGTATTGGCTTGACCTACCCATGATCAATTAGTGTTTCTCCAATTATTTAGATCTGTCATTATTTTTGCAAAGAATTGCAGAAAAGCAAGAATTTATTTGCTATCTCTTTTTGAGAGCTACATTTTGAGGTCTCTAAGAGTAGAGAATGGTTGAAGTAAATGTAAATGTTTGAAATGCTTCCTTATTTATTAACGTTTGGCTATTATGATAGATGTGGAGTATCTTATCTGTGATACTAAGTGTTGTGAGGAAAAAAAGGGGAGAGAATTCAAAGGGATTTAGGAGTAAATTCAGGAGAAATCAAGAAAAAAATGAACAACTATAGGTTTCCAGTGAGTTCAGGAGTCCCTGGAGGGTGGCTATGGGTTGTTCTCTTGTAACAAAGATTAAATGTCTGTATGATATTTTCCCCTGATAGTCTATGTATGAATGCTAACTCAAAATCTATAGGGGAAGTAAAAGGAAACTCCTAGTACACAAAGATTCTTAAAAAGGAAAAGAAGTTTTTAATTATTGATAGAGTTATCTATAAAAATCTACATGCATATACAGACTCAGTGGCTAGGAATATTGCTTCATTTACATTCTGAAGAAGGCAGATGACATGTCTAGTTAGAAAAATCTAAGAAGAAAACATATCCTTTACATATACTAAAGATAAAAAAGCCATAAGCCAGACACTAAGAAATGAATTGCAGCCACTATTTAAGAAATCTTAGATACAGCACAGTGCATTTCTCCAGTCCTAGAGTGTATCTCCTGTTTTCCACAGTCTTTGAATCACTGACAATGAGCCTTCAATCATATCTGCTAGTTTTTTCAGTACCTGAGGATGTAGTTTATCAGAACCAGGTGATTTACACTCATTGAGAGAGGCTAGATGCCCTCTTATTGTTTCTTCACTCATCTTGGGAACCAGCAACTGCTTGTTTTCCATTTTTGTCCTGTCATTTCAAGGTCAAAGGTAAATTCTTCTTGATAGAGAAAACAGAAGCAAGATGAGAACTGAGCATTTGTACCTTGACTCTTCTGTTAGTTATTATCCCATATGCACTGTTATAACAGCAATCAGTTTAGCAGACACTTAGCACTTACTAACTTAAGTATGGAAGGCATGAGCTCTGTATGGAAGGTGTGAGCCCTGTCCATTGTTGAGAAGGCATGAACTCCACTGTTGACAGGGAAGAAGGGGACTGGCAGAGAGAGGAGACCAGTGTGTGTATATAAAGAAGAATTCCAGAGACAGAGAGACAGAACTGGAATTTTTCTGTTGGAGGAAGCAGGATTGTCTCAGCATCTGGGAGTTGGGTTGCTGGACTAAAGAAGTGAGTTGGAGTTTTCTTGAGAGAGACAGAGACAGAGACACAGGGAGAGACAGAGAGAGACAGACAGACACACATACACAGAGAGAGAGAGAGAGAGAGAGAGAGAGAGAGAGAGAGAGAGAGAGAGAGAGTTTATCTCCCAGCATCTGGAAACTGACTGAGAAATGAGATGGAGTTTTCCTGAGAACAGAATCTGGTGAAGGCCAAACAGAAGGCCGATATTCCTTCTGGGTCCTAGGGCCAGCTGAACTACTGGAAGACAGAAGAAGTATGGCCAGGATAAGACTTTGTTTGTGGACTGGCTGATCCTTGAGTTCCAGGAGAGAGAAGTGGTGAAAGGTTTGAGATGAACCAACCCTGTGAACTTCAGTGTGTGCCAGGGACTGCCCTGAGGACTGGACAAGGACCTGGGATTTGTCTGCTTCTGAATCCAGGTGACTGTTTGGTGGATTCAGGAGGGAGCTGGGACCATGTAAGGGGATCCAGGGAATCAGAGAGACCACCCAGAGTCAGGATGAAGAAAAGGCCTCCCCTTGGAGGAAACTGAGGTTTGCTGGACACCAAGGGGTAGAGGGTTTGTGTGGTTTTCTAATGACTGTGCTAGTGATTAATGATATTTAGTCATTGTGAATCTAGATTAGTAACTGATTAAGTTAATGGTTGCCCCATGAGTGAAAGATTGGTATATTATGAATTGATTGATTGATTAAGTGAGGAGGGTTTCCCCATTAGGGAAACCAGATGATTATTCTTTTGTTCCTTGTTCTAAATATTGTGGACGCTGTAGTGAAAACTGTGTGGTCGTTCTAATGTGAAGGTGTTATGGACACTATATTATGACTTTCTGTGATAAGATGTAATGTTGTGAATATTATATTGTGACATATTGTGAATGTTTGCCTTGATTTGTAAGGGAATAAACAGGGTGTTCACCATACTATACAATCCGAACCTTAAAAGCTGTTCACAGTAGCATTCTTTGGGGAATCTGCTTGTGCATGGCATTGCAACTGTCAGTTCAAACCCTTTTCTAAGGCTCCTCTTTTCACCACTATGGCTTAAAGCAAACAAACAAAACAACAAAAGCTTTGTATTGCTGTTACCTACCATTACCAATCTCAGCTCATTCTGAACTTTGGCACTCTGGATACAATTTTTAGAGGGCTGTTATAAACTCATATTGATCCTCTGATACATCCCCTTGTTTCCATTTCTTTTTTTAAAAAGGTGGTTGGTTAATTTCTTATGCTCCTTTATTCTTGTGTTTTAATCTCTTCAGGTAACTCCTAGTTTTCCTTCTCATTGGAACTGGTTTGGTTTCATTTATGTTTTTAGAATATCATTTTTGGAAGCTTTGCATTCCTCCTCAGCTGATTTCTCTTATAGAGTGTTAATCAGCTAGGCCTTACCTGTACTTCTTCTGAATCTCTTGAAGACTTCTCATTAAATCTAGGTTATCTGTCAGATATGACCTAGTCTTCTTGTCCTTTGTCACAGACTCAAAGAGGGAGTCACTTAGCCACAAGGATCTCGTTGCTTTCACCCCAGTGAAAAGATCTTCCCTCTTAGTGAGAATTGGATCCAGGACAGAATTTTACCCTTGTTGTTTCCTCAAGAAAGAGGTATTGTCACTAAGTGCTGTCAAGAAAATATTAGCTTCTCTGACGGAGGTGGGTGTGGGAATGGGGAAAGAAAGAGAAATAGAGAATAAGAGCAAAAAAGAGAGAGAAAGAAGACAGAAATAGGGACAAATAGAAAGGGGGAGGGAGATGGAAAAAGAAGGGGTGAGGAAGGGTGAAGAAAAATAAGAGAGAGGGGAGAGTAACTCCAGCAGGTGTTTAGATATTTGAAGAATTCCTGTATCATGCTATAAAGCCAAATATGAGCAGCTCTCCAGAGGACTGGTGCTGTGAAGAGTTTTTATTTTCTGATCACATAGTATAGTGAACTCTCTATTTATTCAGCAGTAAACTAAGGCAAAGCATTCATAGAAACCAAAGTACAGTGTTCACAATGATATAACATAACAATTTACCAATGAACTGGCCACATGGTTTTAAACAAAAGATATCATTCAGTAAGTCCTTAACTCAATTGTCCCTAAGGAGCAATCCTCCTTAAGACTAAGGTCAAAGCTTTTCTACCCCTAGGTTACATTGTCTTAATATCTCAGTCAAGAAGTCTTTTTTTTCTTGATTGGAAATTAGTTTCCAATCATCCTTAACTCAATCATCCATAAGAGGTATAAGGTACAAAGTTCTTCCATCCCCAGGCCACAGTAAATCATGATCTTCTCAGTAAGCACTAAGTACCCAAGGAGAGGTCTTTTCATGTTGACTTGAGGCTGGCTCCCAGATTCTGTGGTTCCTCTTCCATGGGTCCAGCTCTTGCCTGAATCTATCCAACCCTTACCTGCGTCCACAGGCAGGAAGCTCTCAGCCCCTTGTCTAGCTCCTTATCCAGTTCCTCATGCAGCTCCTGTTCCATATTGTAGCTCATAGTGTCCAGTCTACCTCAGGTCCTTTGCAATTTTTGTTTCTGGGAAGACAAAGCTTAACACAGTCAAAACAACATTCACAGATGTTGCTGGCACCACCATCAATTCACTATCTGCTTGTGAAATCAACTCAGACCCACAAACAAGGTTCAAGAAGTCAACACAAATCATCACCATAGTCCCAGGACCTCTGAAACTCTCCTCCAGGACTTTTGTAAACAAACAAGAAGATCCTCTTTCAGGGATTCCAATAAGGTCCCAGGGCTTCTGTACAAAGTATCAAAAACACAAATCAACACAGACCAACAGAGTGCTGGCCACCACAATTATTCCTGTCTCAGTTCTGCTCAGTCCCAGCTTGTGCTCCTTCTTATATATGGTGGTTCTCTTTCCTATCCCACCCTTTCTGTTGTATCAGCAAGTTCCTCCCACTTTCAAATCACAAGAGGCTCAAACAAGGTGCTAAATACTTAAGTAGCTGAAACAAGGTGCTAAGTACTTGCTAAGTACTCCTTTGCTTGCCATTACACATGGCTCTGTAAATAGACTTGTAATCTACTTCCCACATGTCTATAAGATCCTCTGATGACAAAAACCACTTTTGTTTCTCCCTTCATTTATCTTCACCTGAATGCTATCCATAATTTCTCCTCTCTGATTTCTGTATTTCCTTCCCTGAGTATACCTTCCTAATATGCAATGCTACCCCACTCAGCTTTTTGACCTCTTCTGGTTTTTTAAATTATTTTTCAATCATGGGAATTATCCATCCGAGTTCAAGTAATACCTATAAGATCAAGTTCGGCCTCCTTGGACTTCTGGTTCCTCTTGCTCAGTACCTAAACTTTGATCCTTTATGTATAGAATTTGAAGCTATAGATTTTTACCATTATATCTTTCCAAAGCTTTGTGTTCTATGAATGCCTGACTTTCATAGCTGGTATTATTCTTCCTTCACTTAAACTACCCTTTATGGTATCTAGCTTGATAGACACACACTGGCACTTTTCTGCTTCCCCCATTATTTTTTATTTTACTTTATTTTTTTGGAGGGGGGAAGGTAAGGCAATTGGGGTTAAGTGACTTTCCCAAGGTCACACAGTTAGTAAGTGTGTCAAGTATCTGAGGCCAAATTTGAACTCAGGTCCTCCTGTCTCCAGGGCCGATGTTCTATTCACTGTGCTGCCCAACTGCCACCATTACTTTTTATTTAAAGCCTTTTGATTCAGTTTTTAAGATATGAAGCAAATACATATTTGCCAGCATTTCTTAGTTGTGCTTTATCCTTGGCTAGGAATTTGTCATCCCTTCGTTTTAGTCCATGGCCCATACATCTAAATCCTATTTTTGTGAACTCCCTTTTTTAGCTGGCTCTTCAAATGGCAAGTGAATTTTTTTCCTATTCTGTTTCCCTTGACTTTAAAAGGCAGCAATGAGGAAAATTCCACCCGAGCTCCCGTATTTTTGTGTTCTAATATTTCTTACAACACCTTGAGATTTCCTAGTATTTGTCAATACTTTTTAGGTTCCTTTCGGCAATGTCACTTGTGCCGGCATAATTATCAGAAGTAGAAAATGCTAATCATGCTTTGACAAATCTTAGAATCTCTGTTATATCTTAAACCATTATCAGTTCTATAATTTATGTTATTATCATTATCAGGTCTATAATTAACTGTCTCAGTACTTCTGAGCTTTTTCCTTCAACTCTCACCAGATGATATCACACATAATAACTCTACTGTATCATTCTTTGCAGGACAGACAGATGATTTCCCCTGAGAGTAGCCATCTCTTTCCGTTTGGGGAAAAATCTCAAATTCTTCTTTTTTAACCTTTAAATGTACAGTTTTCCTCTTCTACCACTACTTCTATGTAAAATTCCCCTACTTTCCAATCTCCTGGTAAGGATCTAGTTCTCTGTCTTCTACTTCAGATTCTGTTATTCCCCCATGGAACTAATACTTCCACATTTTCAAAGAATCTTTTCATAGTCCTTGATGACCTGGAATGTGGAGAGAGACATTCCTCAAGTATTTTCTTTGATTTAAATCAGTCTTCACTTGAAACACATATAGAACTTGCTTGACTATAGCAGTAAAACACATATTGCATTCTCAATAAAAGTCACTAAAAGTTTTCCATGTTCTCCATACTAATTGAGATTTTTAGCATTTTAACTACTATTTAGGAGTGTTTACACTTCTTCCATAAGCACCTTTCCTTTATGACCTGTAAATAGACTGTTAATGCCTATTATGCACTTATACAACCATATTCAAATTCCTTTCCTTGGACTCAGTAACAACTCCACCCTCCATGGCACTAGCCATTTAGTTGTTCATCAATATGCCCCACTAGGAGCATTCACTGGGACCAATATGCGTTACCTAGCAATATATTCCACTAGCTTTTTCTTATTTACTTTTTCTTGCCACCTAGTCCTTTCACAAATGCTCAAATCCTTCTCTTCAGTTCCTTTCTTCTCAATCTTCTTAATCTTACTCCTTCTCCTTCACCAAAGACTGAAAAACCCAGAAACCATTTTCCTGTCCTAATTCAGGTCAAGTACTTTTCTTTTCTCCTCTAACCTTCTCCCAAGGAAATTGTAAATGTTATTAAGGACTCAAGCTAAGACTCTGATATTTATTAACTTGTGATGGGCAAGGTATTTAATCTTTCATTGTCACAAGTAACTAAGATTTGGAATTCCCTACACTATATACTTAATCTTGAAAATATCGTTTAGTCTAATAACATCTCATTCAATCTAATAATTTCAATTACTACCTTATGCCAGTAATGCCCAAATCTACTTCAACCTTAAATTCTCTTTCTGAGCTCTACATCCACATCTTCAAATATCTAAAAGATATCTCTGCCTGTATGTCTCATTGACACTTAGAACTCAATGTGTTCCAAACTAAACTTGTATTCCTCTTCCCCTAAACATGCTTCTTCGCATTTCCCTATTTCTCTCTGCAGTGCTACATTTCACTTAGCAACCCATGGTCAAAATCTTAGAATTATCTTTTACTCTTCTATCTGTTTTGTATTCATTCATTAATTTATTAATTCCATAAGCATTTATTAAGTGCCTATTATGTACCAAAGCCCTGTGCTGGACAGAGGAAACAATGAAACACTTCTTCATATCAAACTAGTTACCATAATGGCCTGTCAATTTTCCTCCACTATGACTGTCACATCTAGCTCCACTAGCTTTCCATTGCCATGTCCTGATAGAGGTCCTCATTAGCCTCCATCTGGACTATCGCGATAGCCTGCTGCTAAACTCTCATTTGACCCAATAATCTAAAATTATCTATCATATCATATCTCTCCTCCTTTTCATAGTCACAGTCCTAGAAAGAAATATCTACTGTACATTTGTTGCTTCCACTCCCTCACTTTCCACCCACTTTTTAAACTCAGACAATCTGGCATCCAACCCAACCAACTGACAGATGTTGCTTTCTCCAAGGTTACCAACAATCTCTTAATTGTTAAATCCAGTAGCCTTTTCTCAGTCCCTATTCCTTTTTTAAACCTCTTTGTAGCTTTTCACATTCCTCTTCCTGAGTTCTGTTTCCTTCCCACATTCTTCCTATGTCTGCATTCTCTTCCTACCTGTCTAATTCCTCCTTCTCGCTCTGTTTTTCAGGATGATCATACAGGCTTCACCTCCTAAGCATAAAAGCGTATCAGGGCTCTCTTCTTATCCCTTTCTTCTCTTTCTACATGCTTTCCTAATGATCTCTGAAATTTCCATGGGATGATTTACACTATCAGTGAAGATAATATCTACCAAATTTATATAACCAGTCTTCATATCACTCTTGCACTACAGTCTAACATCATCAACCACAGGACAACTCCAATTGAATATTTCATAGGCATTTCAAGTCAGCATGTCCAAAATGGAACTCACATTAAGATGAGTTAGTATTTACATAGTACTTTAATATTTGAAAAGTAAATATAGTTATACATGTTAGTTCATTTAATCCTCATGATAATCCTTCAAGAAAGGTGATGTAAATAACCTTATTTTGCAAGAGGAAACAAAAAGATTAAGGGAGTTGCCCAGGGTCACACAGTAAGGATGTGAGGCAGAATTTGAACTTGGGTCTGCTTGGCTCCAACTCCAATGCCCTAGACATAGTATTTAGCACTCTATTTTCTCTTTAAAAGTCATCATTCTTCCTTACTTCCTCCTTTTGGTAAAGATACCATCATTCTTCCAGTCAGATTTACAACCTCAAAAGTGATTCTCAGCTCTTCATTTACATCCACTTCTGATATCCCATTAGTTGACAAGTTTTGTCAATTCTATCTTTAGAGAATCTCGGATATTCATACCTTTTTGTTCTAACATAGTCTGCATCATTTAGATATCATCACATTTCATCTGGATTATTGCAACAACCACTTAATTGGTCTCCGTGCTTCCCATATCTTCCTTTTCCAAGTCATCTTCTATATGGTTAACAAACTGGTGTACCCAAAAGCAGAAATCTGATCATGCCATCCCTTCATCAAGAAGCTTCAATGGATCCCAGTTACCCTGAGATAAAATATGAACCCTTAAGTTTAATGCCCTTTACAAATTGGCTTTATCTTTCCACACTGTTTTCATGTAATTTAGTCACATATGCTCTAAATTCCAGTGAAACTGGCCTTCTAGTTTCCCAAATGTGGCATTCAGTCTCCTACTTCTGTATCTTACACAGACTGCCCCCAATATCTGGAATACTTATCCTCCTAGTTTCTGACTCTTAGAACTCTTAACTCCTATTAAACTTACCTCAAATACTACTTCTTACATAAATCCTTTCCTGACCCTGTTTATAGCACAGCCCTATATTTTCCTGCCTCCATGCCTTTCCTCCCAATAAAAAAAAATTAGAATTGTCCTTTCTGAACAAAGAGGAGAAATACTTCTGGAGTCACTCTTTGGCTTTTATGACCAAAGAGTGGATAATTTCTCCCCCAGAAGAGTCTAGCACATCAGCATTCATTCAGAATGAAAATGTATCTTTCTTGAAATCCAGGCTTTTAGTCAATTTTAGAAGATTTACGTTCATCAAGAGCATTTTAAAACAAAACAAAACCCCAAACACCTAGATTTGGTTGAATTATGAATTTGGGGAGGAAAGGATTAAATGAACTAACATGTATAACTATATTTACTTTGCAAATATTAAAGTACTATGTAAATACTAACTCATCTTTTTTTATTGGGAGGAAAGGCATGGAGGCAGGAAAATATAGGGTTGTGCTATAAACAGGGTCAGGAAAGGATTTATGTAAGAAGTAGTATTTGAGGTAAGTTTAATAGGAGTTAAGAGTTCTAAGAGTCAGAAACTAGGAGGATAAGTATTCCAGATATTGGGGGTAGTCTGTGTAAGATACACCAGAATGCTGATGTGCTAGACTCTTCTGGGGGAGAAATTATCCACTCTTTGGTCATAAAAGCCAAAGAGTGACTCCAGAAGTATTTCTCCTCTTTGTTTAGAAAGGACAATTCTAATTTCTTTTTTATTTTTGAAATAGACGTTCCAGGTCCCTGAACTTCAGAGATTTGGAAATAGCAGTGAGTCCAAAAAAACGCTACTCTTGCTTCCAGCCTATCCCCACCAGTCACTGAGAGGAGAAATAATTTTGGAGAGGAGGTTCACCTTCCTCCTCACCATGAGCAACAACTGCTAACCGTCATCTGTAGGTAGATAAGCCAAGATCACAGGAAGTAGGAGCCCAGATCACCAGTCCTGCTCCCAGACTAGTCCACATAGCCCGCCTATGAGAAAGCTACTCTTGTGGAGAAGGGGTCATTCATCCCCACTGACTGCCAATCAATGGGAAAGCAAACCAACCTAGCTAGTGTAGCAAGACATCTTCAAAGAAAGACAGGAGGTGACATACCAGGCAGGTCAAATGATCATTGCAATTACTACCTTCACTACCATTTCTCCTCAAACCTCAGTGGAGACAGCTCAGGATCCTGAACCTAGGATCCTTGGGAATAACAATGCTTCTAGTATAGCACCAACAGTCATTATCCTAGGAAGCAAACCCCGTGGAGAGGTAGCTTGACAACTGTTTCCACTTATGTAATAATGACAGCTACTGAAAGCCTCGAAAGGAAAGTTCTTGCCACCCAAATCCTTGGCATTGTTAAATGGTTCAACAGCAGAAACTGATATGATTTTATCAGTGGAAATGTCATTAAACCAGTGGTTCTCAACCTTCCTAATGCCATGACTCTTTAATACAGTTCCTTATGTTGTGGTGACCTCCAACCGTGCAATTACTTTCATTGCTACTTCACAACTGTAATTTTTCTACTGTTATGAATGGTAATGTAAATATCTGATATGCGGATGTATTTAAATCGAACATAACGCAGAGGTTGAGAACTGCTGCATTAAACAGTGAACAGATTGCTGGGACTGGAGTCAGGAAGACAACTTCATGAATTCAAATCTGGCCTCAGATATATACTAACTGTGTGACCTTAGTCTGGTCATTTAACCCTGTTTGCCTCCATTTTCTCATTCATAAAATGAGTTGAAGAAAAGGACACGCAAACCACTCCAGTATTTCTTCCAAGAAAACTCCAAAGGGTCATGAAAAATCAAACTGAACAACAACAAAAACGTATGTTCAGTAGAAGCTTTAAAATGCTATATAAATGTAAACTATTTTTATTGATTGTGTAATGTTGTGTATTATAACCATTGACTTCTTTATCCCTTTCATGTGCTATAAACTTCTACCAGGCAAGAGCCATAGGATGATCTTCTTATCTAGATTCCATATCTAGTACTTAGTACAGGTCTCTGAAGACAGTTGGAACTTGACCTACTTATGTTTGTTGAATAAAGGAAGCAATGATATAACTCCAAAGATGGAATGTGCAATAGTAGTGACTCTCCATATTATCTCAAATGGATATGGGTATCTCATATAGATTGCTACGTTCTCCAGTAGTGCTCTATATCACCATTAGCTCTCTCTTTTGCTATTTCCCTTTGAGATTTGTTCTGATAACTCTGTGTGTGTGTGTGTGTGTGTGTGTGTGTGTGTTCCATTGATTGGCTCATTTGGCTGAACGTACCCCCTAGGAGCCATAATCAAATTTATGTACTCACCGACCCTGCAGAAAGGGGCTTGGGTTCAAATATCTCCTTTAGTTCTGTGTGTCCTAAGTAAAATCACTGATCCTCTCTGGTCTGTGGATTCCCTATCTTTGAAAAGACAAAGCTGACCTTGATGTGATGCTGGGGTCCCTTCCACTTCTAGACCCAACAACAACCAAAAAACCCTAGCATCTTAGGATCCCTCTGTTGTACAGATCATAGTTCCCCCTCCCCATATACTTAATAAACAGTTGCCTGGGTAAAATGTGGACAAAATGACATATAACCTGGTGCCAAGGCCCTGGTTGTGGAACTTTGCGTACATAGGATTTTCCTTGGATAATCCATGTCATTTCAGATACCATTAAATCCATAATGAAAGTCTTTCCAATTTGATAGGCTCTTACAGAGTTTCAGCTGTATTATTTTATGACATATCATCTATTTACATAGCACTTTAAACTTTACGAAGCTCTTTGTATTATCTTATGTTATCCTCACAATGACCCAGGGGAGAAAGCTATTATTATTATTTCCATTATGTAGATGAAGAAACTGAGGCAGACAAAGTTAAGTGACTTACCCAGGGTCACACAACTACTATTTGAGGCAGAATTTGAACTCAGGTCCAACTGCACCAACTAATTGTCTGTGTGCCTAAAATAGCCATCAAGAATCCAGAGTCACTTCTACAGTTCCATGAAGCATGGAATAAAATATTAATGGAGCTTCATATGTTATGACTGTTCAAAATACAAATATCTACTACAGGTAGAAAGCATTCTGGTCTATTCATATGAACTAGAACTCAGAATACTATGCATTTCTAATGCAAGAGTTACACTTACATATTTAAAGTAGATTCAGCTTGATCAGGCCTTTTCCACCCACATCTTATCTGTCCTGAACCTCTCCTTCATCTATGGTCAAATTAGAAGCAAATTTCAACCCTCTAGCAGCTTCAGAGTGATTCTCAAAACCTCATAACAATGAAGTGAAATCAAACATCTTGTTAATAATATATGATATATAGTCAGATCAATTTTTTTCCTCCTTTCAAAAGTTTCAAGTCCTCCCCAAATTCATAATTCAACCAAATCTAGGTGTTTGGGGTTTTGTTTTGTTTTAAAATGCTCTTGATGAATGTAAATCTTCTAAAATTGACTAAAAGCCTGGATTTCAAGAAAGATACATTTTCATTCTGAATGAATGCTGATGTGCTAGACTCTTCTGGGGGAGAAATTATCCACTCTTTGGTCATAAAAGCCAAAGAGTGACTCCAGAAGTATTTCTCCTCTTTGTTCAGAAAGGACAATTCTAATTTTATCTCCAACCATAAAATTGGTTTGGGGAAGGTTCAATGCAGAGAGAGAATATCAACGATCCTGGTTAATTATGTAATTAGATAGTTATTCCAATGGATTATATGTTAACTGGCAGATATTGGAAGTAGAGGCCAGATCATCTAAGCTCCTGGCATTAGTATATTTTTTAATATAGTGTTTTCTTTACAAAATCTCTAGGAGATGGTAGATCAAAACTCCCTCCCTTAGTTACTAATGTGATTTCCTTAGTCTCTAAATATGTCGTCCTATTCAAATGACTGGAACTAGAACTAGAACATACTGGATGGTTATTTTTTTTCATTCATTCATCATAGTTTGGCAGCTGAGAGGAGTCTTAACTATAATCTACATCAGTCCTCTTTTTTTAAGAGTCTGTCAGACAGAAAATGTTCCAGAGAGACTGGAGCCTAGAGTACAAAAGGAGAATTTTTGCAAGTAAGGCTTAAAATTTAGTTGGGCAGCTGGCTATGGTAGGCCATGAACAGTAGGAGAAAGTGTTTCATCTTAATTGAATAAACAATAGGGAGCTATTGAAGATTTTTAACAGTGAAATGATTTACCAAAAAAGTATACAGACAAGGAAGATTAACCTCACAGAAATGTGTATGATCCTGGAATGAGAGAACTCTTAAGATAGTACGGGTAAGGGTTAGTGAGGACCTTAGCTTGAATAATAGCCGTAAGAAGGAGACATATGAGAGAAATAGGACAGGGAGAGAAATGACAGGCAACTGATTATGTATCTGGGACAAGGGAGAAGAGAGAGTCAAAGATAAATGTGCAGAAGAATGGTGACATCACTGACAGGAAAGTTAAGAACATGAGAAGATTTGAGAGTAAAGATGATGAGTCATATTTTAGACAGGCTGAGGTGGGGGATAGGTTGACAGACATTTTGAGAATCGGTGAGCCATGGTTAAACAATAGTTTGCCTCAATAAAAAAAATCTGGGGTTTTTGGTCTTCTACAAACTCAATATAAGTCATCACTGTGATATGACAGCCAAAAAGATAATGTGATTTTTTGCCTTGAGAAATAGCTTCTAGGAATACAGTGGTGATAGTCCTTGTGTATCCTACCCTATTTAGGCACCAGCTAGAATACTGTGTTCAATTAAGGGCACTACTGTTTAAAAAGGGCAACTATTAGCTCAAGATGATCCAGAGGAAGGCAATCAGGATGATGAAGGGACTTTAGTGTATGTCATATAAGGACTAGTTGAAGGATTGGGTATATTTAGCTAGATGATATTGTAAAGTGCTTTGCAAATTTTTAAATGCTATGTAAATGGCATTTTTATCTATTTGTATTTATTATATATAATATTTATATATCTTGTATAATAATAATGAAAATAATAATAATAATAATCTTTTTGTGTCATGGACTACTTTATCAGTCAGTTGAATTCACTACAGGTAAATTATGGGGACATATTCTCAGAATTTTTTAAATACATCAAATAAAATACATAAGATTACAATAGAAAACAATTATATCAAAATATAGTTATCAAAATATTTGCAAACAATAAATTAAGAGCTGGTAGGTTAAGTAATTGCTCAGAGAAGATGCTTGAGACTTTGTGAGCCAAAAAAGACCTTAGTAATCATCTGGACTAAACTTTTCATTTTATAGGTGAGCAAATTGAGCCCAAGAGAGGTTAGGTCACATAGTAATAAAACCAAGGTGTTGGAGAAGGTATTCATGTATTAGCTAGGAGTCACACTAAATACTTTTCTAATGTTTCTTACAATTCTAAATTCTATCATTTTATGAGCGGCAGATTTTTTCACCTAATCAGCATCAGTAATGGGTCAAGCATCCTGATTTTACAGAAACTGGATACCTATCCAGTTTTTGTACTTCTATATGCTCCAAAGAAAGATAGAGGACTTGTGTCTACCCTCCATTTTTCTCTGCCATAGTGAATGGACTCTTTACTGTGAAATTGAGAAACCCATTTTCTTGGCCAGTGATTTCACTGCCAATTCCCATAGCAGATGAATAGTGTTGAATAACACTTACATTTCACACCACCATTAATTACTTCCGTAATTAGATTTGCCAAAAAAACAAGTCTTTTCCCCACATGATGAGCATATACTTTTCTTTGAATTGAAAGCAAAGAACATTTTGCTTATCACAATCATCACTTGTAGCAGATTGAGGCAAGAAAACAAGTTAACAAAGATCTTTTGAAGGAAAGAGACTGTTTATTTGTATGCAGTTGGACTATTGAGGAGACAAGGTTACACAAGAGGAGAGCAAATCGGAGAGGGAAATCTCCTGTACATATAAAGAGAATTAGAGCATAATCAGAGAATCCAGGAGAAGAAGCTGACCTCCCATTCCTTTCACTTTATCCTCTCCAGGAAATCTGTCCTGCAATACTCACAGAAATCATGTATGATTTTCTAGTGGGATGGTTTTAGATGGGTATAAGCCAGAGACCAGATACCCATGCTTATTAAAAAGCACATTAGGTGAAATTATTCTGGAGATGTAAAACATACAAGTATCGAGGTAGAGGCAATCCAGCGTAGTGAAAGAGCATTATTTGAGTTATCTCTGCCTCTCTTTATATCTTATACAAATCCGGAATACTTTTAAAATAATGTCACCCTCAAAATAAATTTCATCAAAGAGTATAATATATGTTTTGGTCCAGTTGCTCTTCCCAGCTTCATCTTCACAGGTGCCATTTCAACTTCCTCCTAAATGACATTGTGGTATTATGGTATAAATATGGTGACAGCACCATCATTGAGGCTGAAAAAATAGATCACTGTATAAATTCTCATAAACCTGATCTATTTTGTATTTATTGTCTTTTAATCTCTATCTATGAGTGATCTTTGATTAATGTAGCTCAACTGTAGCTCATCCCAACCTTTTGTAGACTTGTTTCCACCTCCATCACTTTTTATTGTTTCATCATCTGATACTGCTTATGATCTTCTGCTCATCCTATAGCACGTTTTGTAAATGAGTTTGTAATTAAGCCAGTCTTCCTATGACTTCTACATCTCTCTTCTTAGCAAAGAGATCAAGTGTTTATAGGCTAAGGAAGTCTCTGAACTCTTTTGGCCACTTTATTACATCAACTGCTGCCCATCTGTTAGTGTGTACTAAATGAAGTCACATGCACAAAGACATTTGGAAAGTAGAAAATGCCATGTAAATGTAGACTATAATAATTATTATTATTATTCACACTTTCAGGCCCTAGGAAATGTGAGACATTTCAAGTGCAAAACTAACCAATAATAGAAATCTGTTTCCTAAAGAATATATTAAAATGTACTTCAAAAACTCATCGAGGCTAATACTTTCTCCATACTTCCAAAGACCTGGGATTACATTTATGTGGTCAGTCTTCCCAGCGATGTACGTGAAAACCCTTACTCTCCTTTAACCAATAGTTTGAAGAGTTACTTGACCCTCCTTAAACTTAAATCACCATCTCATGGTCAGGTTTGGGGTTTGGGGAGGTTGTTTTGTGTGATGAGCATCTTCTCAATTAGCCATGATGGTTTTCAGATGACAGATCCAGAAATCTTTCCATGGCTTATACTCAGTGCCTTTCCAGCTTGCTATAATCTGCTAGGATTTTACTCTACTGGTATGATTTTTGAGAACTCATGTTATGGAAGGCACCAGAGAAGGATTTCAGCAAATAATCGAAGGAGATATTTAAAAAAAATAGTTGACATGTTTGAGTTGCAATTCATATTTTTCCTCTGGTATTCAAATGTAGTTTTACTCATCCCTCTAGCTCTTAAACCGCCTTGTAGAATTCTCCAAAGTGATTTCAGGAGGGTATAAATGGGAGGATGTGCACTCTGACAAATTTATCATTGCCAGTGGCTGGTATAAATTGCTGCTTTGCAAGAAAACAAAGGAAAGACATTGCATAAACCTTCTCTAATTCTGTCATGAGACAATAAAATGCTTATTTCCATATTGGAGGAAAAAGATGTCACACAAATGATATTGAAAGATGATGCTAAATTCATCCTGCAGATTTATGTACATATATATCTGGGATAGCTCTGTTGCAGCCTAATACAGAAAAAGAAAAGAAGGTTGTAGCATAGCTACATGCACCAGCAATAACTTAAATAGAGTAGGAATACAGAGAAGAACCTTAGCTGAATTTTGTAAAATTAGAAAACCATTGCATACTTTAAGGTGGAAGGACAACCTTAGAGTTGATAGGGTGATAGGGTGATCCACCACCAACTATTTATTGTGTATTTTCTCTTTCCTCAACATTGTACAGGAAAAAGAGAAGAATGTAGGGGTTTTGCCCTTAAAATGATCCCAATCCATTTGGGGAAAATGTATGTATACATACATATACATATACATTCATGCATATATGTATACATATGTGCACACATATATATGTACACATACATATATATTTATATATTTAAAGAAAAAATTAAAAATATGATTTATCAAAAATTTGACAAAATGAATGGTGCAGATGATTGGGGTGACCGATAATGGCTCCATAGACAAAATGGAACTTGCTGTTGGTAATTAAGGATAGGTAATATTTGGGGAGAGAGTTGGAGAAATTTGTCAGGGAGAGAGGAAAGGAACAATATTTTTCTACTTTTGTCTCTGTATATGAGTGATATTGAAAAACATGGGAGAGAATAACTTTGCTAACACCAGAATTCTCCTCATCATTAACATCAGGAATTTAATAGATATTTACTGTGTATAAGACAGGATGCTAACTGTTGGTCTAACTGTGGTCTGGAAGCATCTTTGAAGTCCTTTGTTCATGTATAAGAAGCTGTACTTTCAACTTCGGTCTCATTTTTAAAAATAAAAGAAAATTTATAGTTGAAAGCAGTTTCCAATTGTGAGTTCTTAACTGGTAGCAGAAATGATGCATCTATAAAATCTTTACACGTTAAAGAGTCTATAAATCACAACCAAATGCAGCACACAACTTGTGAAGGCATTTTTTCCCTCTGGTTTGGTTATTTTCATTTGTTAGATGGAGGCAATTCTTTGATATTTTAATCTTCTTTCAAAAGAAGAAAACATTTCCCTTATAGCATAGAATCTATTTGTAACATAAAGATAATAAATCCCATTTAGGCTTTGTTTCTTTTTCCACACAGACTACCAACATATTGTACAATTGTGGTTTCAGAAAAAGGCAAATATGCCATTGGGAAAGTAACTCAAACTCTGTATTTTACAAATAAAAAAAGTTGAAGATTCAGTGCTTAACACCATGCCTGGCACAGAGTAGGCACTTAACCAATTCATGTTCACTTTATTTGACTTGACTTCCAGAGGTAAAGTGACTTGCCCAAGGTAACCTAGCAAGTATTTGGCAGAACTAGGGTTAGAATCTTAGTATCTCAATTTCTTAGACAGGAGAAATGAACAATAGCAGCTTCTAGGAGGTTCTCTTAGCCTCAGCCTGGAGACATTCCTTTTCATGTTTTAGGACATTCTTTTTTGTGAGCCATAACTATTTCATGGACTCTATTATTACAAAGATTTTGCATAGGACTAAAGAATAATTTTACATGGGATAACTGAACAAAAAGTGCCAATATATAAACAGATGTTTCAGTTTAAGCTAAACATAAGTTTTGGTTTACAACATTTGTGAACTGTTACATATTGTTCTAATTTATACCAAAATAACCTAATTTTGGATGAAAATATTAAATTTGATTGATGTTCAATATTTACATTAGATGTGTAGGCAAAGTGGATTGTGATTTGTATCACTGGAGAAAATACCCACATAGATAAAATTACAAATTGATATAACAGGGTCCTTGGAGTACTGGCGTGATTCAGCAATCCAATGAACACAGTTACCAAAACCAAAAATCACAAACCTTTTGGTAGGGACTTTAATTTAAAATTTCCCTTTCATGATTTCAGAAAAAGTCAATGCATAGGTAGAAAAAGCAAGCAAATGGGAATTAGAATACACAATTCTGTCACTATAGTTGCCTAAAACAAAGAATGAAAGTGCATACATAAAAATACATTTTAAATTATAAAAGATTCCACATATATTTTTCAATATTGTTATTTCATATAAATAACATATTTAAACATCATAACAACAATAATAAACTAGTCAAATTAGGGCATGAGGGAATCACATTAAGTTAAAATGCATGTTGAAAAAATCTTCACTGTCAAATCATCAAATATTTCATATCTTACAATGGTACCATTATTGGGAGTTAAGGGTATGTTCATTGACTTTTTCCTATGTAGCATGAGTCATTATTTATGTTGGTTATATTATCAAATAGCTGAATTGCATTCTCCATTGTAAGAAAGGTTGGTCTAGGTCTATATGGTGAAAAAAATGAAAAAAGCATTGCAAAAATTAAGTGCAGTTGCACAGTCTGTGGCATTGGTCCATCAGTATTTGTATCTTTACAAATGCTACAAATGTATAACAAGCTGTATCAACAATGCAGCATTCACAATGCCTACAGTAACTATGAGTATGCTGATATGGTTATTAATCACAAAATGTAACAGGCTCTCTACATGAGAAATATAGCTAGAACATTTATTTAAACACCAGAAAACTGAGTCCCAAAACCAGAAAGTCAAAGCCAACACAGTAGTTACGAAGTTGGCACATGTAGTTAAAGTAGTAAACACCCACATTCTCAAGCCTTCAAAACAGGTCAGGCTATCTCAGGCAAAGATCCTCCTCTCCTCATTCATGACAACTGGTCAGCATCCAGGCAGCTTGCTCCCAGCAGCTCTGCCTCCCCCAACCCCTGCAGTTCCCATACCTGGCAGTCCTCAGCAGGAGTTCTTAGCAGAGATTCTGGGTGGCTCAAAAAAAAGGAGTTTGCACCACAACCGCAGCCACTGCCCCTGCTGCTGCTTCCAGTCACCATGGCATGGATGCTAGCTTGGTTCCAGCTTTCTCTTGCTCTGCCCCTTCCTGCTACATCAGCAAGTTCAAGGGGAATGTAAGATCTTCAAATCCCAGTACCATTACACAAGCCTACCATTGAATAAGAGGGAAGATTAGATTTGGAAAATTGTACTATGCTTACAGTGACACCACTATCAAAGTATTCACCACTACAAAACCAACCTCTTTAACTTCAGAATTCCTCTGACTATGCCTACTATGTGTCAAGCACCAGGCTAAGTGCTAGAGATGTAAAGAAAAGCGTGAGACAGCCTCAGGTCTCAAAGAGTTCATAGTCTAATGGTGGAGACAACATGCAAACCTCTATGGACAAAGAAGCTCTATGCCAGATGAATTAGAAATAGAAGGAAGAAACTTGAATTAAGGGGGACCAGGAAACATTTTCTGTAATGTTGCAGTTGTAGCTGAAACAACTAAAATATTCCCTAAAGAAGCCAGAGAAGCGAGGGGGTGGAGGCAAGGCAGGGCCTTACCTGAGCTCTCCCCAAAACTCCTCCAAACATAAAATATCACCACAAAATGAATTCTGGAATAATAGAACAAAGAAAAGGATGGGGTGGAGTGAGTCTGGGGGCAGAACCAAGATGGCAGCATAGAAGCAGCAAGGTCCCACAGCTCCCACACCACCACCCTAAACACCCATAAAATTATGAGCGCAGACAAAGTCTAGGACTCTCAGACTCACAAAAATACAGAAAACACATTTCTCGCTGAAGGCAGCTCAGCAGCAGGGGCTCAGTGTGGCGGCCAAACGCGGCCAGACCCGGGGTGGTGGGAAGGAGCTGGGATGAGCTAAGCCAAGTTGCGCCACAGCCAGTCTGAAGAGGAGAGGATCTATAGCCTCCAACACCATCACATCTGCCAAGACGTGAGGAATGGGGATGGAAGAGGGGCAGCTCGCACCAGAGTAGAGACTGGCCCAGCCCAAAACACGCAGCTGCGGCCAGGCCAGGCCCCAGGGAGGCCAGGAGGAGCTGAGCCTCCCAAGCCGCAGCTTGAGTCTACTTCAGAGAAGATCTAAAGCATCTGCCTGAGGGGATCTTTAAATACCACAAACCAGGGTCAGAGAAGGTTAGTGAAAGTGAAACTTTGAAAATTAATTTGGGGGATGGAAAGCAGGTTGGTCAATCTGCCCCCAGGGCAAGGAAGCAGTGTGGGAAGGGAACTGCTGGAACCAGTGGCGGCCCCCACCAGGCTGCTTCAGAGCTACTGGCCTGCAGACTCCACAGGGGGGCTGAATCAATCGATCAGGGCCAAGTGCTCTTGCGTTG
>CM053593.1:301867707-301890828 GCA_028646575.1 Pseudocheirus occidentalis
AATGAGAGAGAAAAGGATAAATGGGGAAACAGGACAGTGAGAAATACACAGTAATCATAACTATGAAAAAATTTAACATCAAGTTTCTCTGATAAAGACTTTACTTCCCAAATATATAAAGATATAATAAAATATCTATATAATAACATCTTTTTTAAATGGACACTTTCTAGCACAAATTTAGTTGCCCATAGTTCTTGCAACAGCAGAGTTGATGATTATTGGAAAAAACTCTGGAATGGGAGACGTCCAAGGACCCTGAACAGGGTATTGAGTCAGGGAGCTTGGATTGAGAAGGGAGGAAATGGCAATATGTAGGAAGTGAGCAGGTTTTAGGGGTTTGGAAGAAGGATAGAACAGCCACTTCTAATAGCAGCATTAAAGAAGAAAAAGAAATGGACTTACAAGAATAATTACCTGGAGAAATGATGGATTTAGTTGGCAGGAAAAGAGGGCAGGCCATGAGTTCCATAAAGAAAATGCTACAAATGTGGCCAGGATGTGAAATAATGATTCCAGAGCTTTAAGAAGAAACTTCAGCATTGCCAACTAGTTGTGAGGCCTCAGCATTCTCAAGACAGTCCCATTGAGGCTGGACAGGAAGAGATATAAAAGGTAGATGGCATCTGACCTTAGCTTTCACAACCAGCAAAATGAGGCTGACCTGACTCTGTCTCCCACTTTGCTGGGGAAACAAAGGAATTAAAGCAGAATTAGATTATGACTTACCTTGAGGATGGAAGTCAATCTGTGGATAGAACCTAAAGTCTAAGAATGTTTACTACCTGATTTGTTTCTGTTATTGACTTCCCCATTCTGCTTATTTGCTGTTTTAAAATTTTCTGATGAGTCAATTCTTTGTGTGATCTGGAATCAAAATACATTGTTGGAGGTGGAGGCCAAGGTTTTGGATGGTTGATCATCTAAAACAGCAAACCAAAGCTAGGAAGTGGTGGAGTTGTAGAGCTGTGTGAGTATTTGTGGAGTGGCCAGTACAACTTACAAATGCGGATGCTATTTTTTTTAAAAAGGATATTGTTTAAAAGCATCCAGAGGAAGTTGGAATTTTCCCCAAAGACCTCAAATGCAGACTTTGTTTTTTTTTTTTAACTGAATCCCTTTTCTCTATGAGTATGACCAAGAAGAGACATGAGAAATCTTGGTATTTCAATACCATTGTTAGTTAAATTTGGAGAGGAAAATTGTATGCTGTTAGAAGCTAAATTTGGAGAAGCAGATTGTAATGAAAATTAAGGATAACTGAGATGAAAGTCATTAAAAGATGGGAAAATCAAATAGTTTTTTTTAACCAATGGAACTCAGAGAGATAAAACTATATTACTTAATACACTTTCCATTACAGAACCATAAGTATATCTGATAAGCTGTATATTAAAGTCACACTGAATGAGCCAGTTGAGCTCCTCCCCCTAAATTATACAATTTAGATCTGTTCTTTCCACCCCACACTCATCCTGGAGAAAGGGAAATATTCTGGGACTGTGAATCAGCCAGTTGTGTCCTGAAGAAACACAGCTGTACTGCCTGAAATCACTTTTCAAAAAAAAAAGAGATAGCCAACTTCCCTGAGCATGAAGGGTCATTCCTAACATAACTACACCACCTGTTTATCCCCTTGACAAGAATCTAAAACTAGAATTAGACTGCTCTGCAATTACACTCATCTCATACTTTGGTGCTTGATTTTGCAAAGTTTACATCTGTGCTTCATACAGACATGCATAACACACAAAACTCCATCCTTCCTCTGGAGTTACCATCCCCATGAGAAACTGGATCATCTAAAGTAAGTCAACAGTGCATTAACACCCCTTAGTTTCACAGCCTAGGTAAGCACAGGAAAGGGTTATGACAGATATGTTGGAAATCATGGCTCAGACTTCAGAAACAAGAGAAACCAAATATATATAAGCTTTCCAAGAGCCTTTTGCCTAGTTATCATGAATAGTTTTTTGTTGTTGTTTCACCACAATTAGAAGATACAGAATGTCAAACAACAATAAAACAAAAAAATCACCCCTTCCCAAATGATATTGACTGTCTTTCTTCCTGTTCTGCTATGTCTATGGAAATGCCCAATTCATTTGGTGCTTGGTATGTTTAGAATTTAAAAAAACAACAGAAGAGAAACTGTCTTTACAGAAAAGAAAGAGTTCATTACTGATGTGGATTTATTTCCAAATTGTGCGCTCTGACCATTGACTTCTCATATGGAATAATCTTGAGGTCTGCCATCCTACTTGACTTCTCCTATGTGTTCTCTACCTTGTCACTGATCTTTGTAAATGTAGACCCTAAAACTGAACCTAGTATTACATTTGTCATCTGACCTAGGCACAATATAGTAGGGCTATTATATCCCTAGTCAATGACAAGTATCATTGCTTAAATATATTTGTTAAGCATCTACTGTGTAGAAAGGCTTGTACTAAGTGCTTGAGAGGTAAAAACAAAAAGAAAATAGTACCTTACCATGACGAACTTGTATTTTCTTAGAGACATATGTTAAGCAAATTGACAGGGAATTTTAGGTTAAAATTTCAAGTTTTACATCTGCTCCTAATGCCTTTTTCAAAGGGATACAAGATCAAAATGGTAAACAGAGTTTCTTTATTAGGAGTTCCTTATACCAATGAAATCATAGGTCTGCGTCCCCCAAAATAAATAAAAGATTACAGTAGTCTTTTTATCTGCCATATTATGTTGTTGATATATCAGCTCTGAGATGACCTGCTAAATTTATTAATTCCATAAAATTATAAATTAATAAAGAAAAAGACTTTAACTTGGGTTTTTTCATTTTCCTAAAGTGGCTTAAATGACATGAGATAATCACTATAGTAGGGAAGCCAAAAGGTCCCATACATTTTACCTCCTTTCCAAGTGGAAAACACTTCATAATACAAAGTTTAAAATATAAACTTATTTGTAAATACTTCTAGAGGAGGATATTTGAAAATTAAATATAATATCACTCCACAAAACAGCAAAAAATTTGAGAAAAAGAAGCATGCAAAAACTGTGGCATTAAACTCTGTTGAGTAAGATCACAACATATAACATTTAAAAATGAAATTGTTCGTAGTACGTGGCATAAGAGATGTCATTCATGAAATAGATGATCCCAAACTGAGTAGACTAGTTAGGTCCACAAAACTAAATAATAGGCAGAGAGCCTAGGTGCAGCATTAGTACTCATTTAAAGGACTAGATGAAGGCTTATGGTTTGGATGGGCTCTCTATGGAAGATGGTAGAGGGGTGAGAAGGGAAGAGAGAAGGCCTAGTGTTCAGTAAGATGAGAAATATTATGATCTGTGTCACTGGAGGGAGCACTCGAGAGATCAAAGAATCCATAGAAGTTGTATTTCCTTTTTCAAATTTTTTTCTTTTTTTAATTATATTTTAATTTATTTCCAGACAAAGATCAGTCAGCTTTATTTCCATGACCTTACCAAAAAAGAATGAAAAACAAAATCCCTTTACAATCATGCATAGTCAAGCAAAACAAATTTTTTCACTGGCAATGTCTGATACATACACACATACATACACATAAAAATGTCTCAGTCTCCACACTGAGTTTATCGCCTCTCTGTAAGAAGGTGGGCAACTTGTTTCATCATGACTACTCAGTAGTTGTAGTTGGTCATTATGTTAATGAGAGTTTCCAAGATTTTGCGCACACACACACATGCACATATACACGCACACATATACATGCACATCTATATGCATATATGTATACGTGTATTTATACACACACGTACATGTGTGTGTGTAGCCAGGCAAGAGCTCATTCTCCCACCACACTACAATGGTATTCCATCTCATTCATAACCATTTCTTTCATGCCATTACTTGTACATCTGTTCCCAAATTAAGGGTACCCCTTCAGATTCCCATTCTTTACTATCTCAGAAAAGAGTGATAGTGTTCACTTTGGCAGCATATATTCTAAAATTGGAACAATACAGGGAAGATTAATCTTCTATTTCACTAAAAATCCCATTCTGCCCTGTACCATTATACTGTTTTTCTGGGTAAGTTTTTTGATGTTTTTAGCTCATATCTTTTGTGTTCTAGAATATTGTATTCCAAATACTCTACTCCTTTAGAGTTATGGTTTCTAAATTGTGCATGATTCTAACTGTGGCTCCTTGGTACTTTAATTCTTTCTTTCTCCCTACTTGCAGCATTTTTCTTTAGCCTAGAATCTTTGGATTTTGGCTATGAAGTTCCTGGCAGTTTTAATTAGAGGGTTTCTTTTAGGAGATGAGTAGTGAATTTTTCCTATTCCTCCTTTTCCTTCATTTTCTTCATCTGCAAAGTGAGGATAATAATAACACCTTACAAAGTTGTTGGAAGATCTAAAGAGTTGATATGTTTGCGTGTACATGTATTATATAGGTATGTTTGTATATACTATAAATATATGTGTGTGTATATACACACACATATGTATATACACACATGTATGTGGGAAAAGTCTGCTACAAACATTAAAACAGAGATTGACAAACTATGGCCCAAACATCAAAGGCATTTAGGGTCGTACTATAAGCATGGAGAACTTTGTGGGTTCTCAGGAAGGAAGGGGCCCGCCAAAGAGAGGAGTGTTGTCTTAATTATTTATGGCCCATATGACCTAATGTAGAGATAGATGAATTCATACCTATGATGAGCTATGAATCCTTTTTATGGCTTTTACGTTAAATAAAACTTGTCCTAGAGAATCAATGCTTCATTACTTATGTGCTTCCATAGGAGACACAAAGTCAGCCTGATTTTACATGAGAAATCCTAGATTAAGAGAAGACCTAAAAATTCAACCAAAACTGGATGTCCAAAGATTCTAAGGTTTCCCTTGGAGACACTTGGAGTAGATCAGAAATCTTTATAAGAAAGATCAATTTCATAACTGAACTCTGTTAGAATAGATTGTGGGAGAGGGATATTAGAATTGGTGGGAGTAACTAAAGATCATTATCACAATTCAAGTGGAAGACAATGATATACTCGAAAAGGAGTGAAGGCAGTGGAATGGAAAGGAGACAAATGGGAAAGACAGGGAAGAAGTAGAATGGACATAATTTGACATCTGGATTTGGGAAGGGAGAGGGAGAAGCTAATGATTACTGAAAGGTGTTTTATCCTGGGACAATGACATCTGTCAAGATCTACAGCTCTTAGCAGCTGAGAGCTTCAGAATTCACAGTGGATTAGACTTGACTCAAGGTCAAAACGCTGAGGTCATTTGAAAGGAGATTGCCTCAGCATTCAAAATCAGCAACAAGTCAAGGTCATTAATAAGTTAGAACGAAGTGAAGACTCTCACAGAGTCATCAAAAGCAATCAGGTTCTAGAGCAAAAGAAATTTATATATTTACTTACATTGTTTTCATAAAGTGTAATGCACTTAAGTGGGAGAGGGAGACATAAGATTTTCTTCTTTTTATGCAATTAGAGAGTTCAATACAGAAGGATGAAAAGAGCATGGAACTAAGAATGAAGAACGTGAGGTTCAAGTTCCATGTCTGCCCTTCATTCATCAAGTAACCTTAGCCAGTCATTTTTACCTTCCAAGGCCTTGATTTCCTCATCTGCCAATTTAAGGAGCTGGATTGTGTGATCTCAAAAATCTCTTCCAGCCCTAAATTTCAACAGGAAACCTATGTTGATTCATTGTTTTCTTTAAATGATGTGAAAAGTCATCTTATACTTCTGTTTAAGATATCATTTAAAATATTATTCTATTTCTGTTCTGTTGTGTCCAATTCTCCACGACTCCATTTTGGAGTTTTTCCTGACAAAGATACTAGAGTAGCTTATCATTTCCTTCTCCAATTCATTTGACAGATGAAGAACTGAGACAAACAGGATTAAATGACTTACCAAGGGTCACACAGCTAGTAAGTCTCTGAGGCCAGATTTGAACTCCTAAAAATGAGTTTTCCTGACTCCCAGGGCTCTATCTACTATGCCACCTATTTAAACTACATATACACACACGCACACATATATGTATATAGTATAAATATATAGGATATATGTATATATGGTATATAAATATATAGTGTATATATGCATATATGTGTGTATGTGACAGACAGATAGATAGATAGATGGATGGATGGATGGATGGATGGATGGATGATAGGCAGATAGTTGGTGGAGACAGAGTATTTATTATGCACTTTCTATGTACCAGGCGCTGCACTGTCTGGCAATACAACTAGAAGCAATCAAGATGGTCCCTGCCCTCAAGGAACTCATATTCTAAGGGTGTAAGCAATTCATAAATGGCACCTGGGGAAGGTGAGGAAGGTTGGATATGTTCTTGAGGTATAGTGAAGACCTAGAATCATGTGGGATAGTAGGCCTCCCAAAGACCAAGGTCCTTCCAGGAATATGGTTCCATTTTCAGGTTAGAAAGCAGTGAAGATGATGGCATGAGTGGAGTTCAGACAGCATGACTGGAAATGTCCCAGAAGTCTGGATTATGGACTTGCCTGTGATTTCATGGATACGGGGAACTCCTAGATGAAGGAATGGTCTCTTCTTATGCAAATAAGCACATTCTCTACAACTTAAAATCTTAGAGATATTTTGAGCAGCGAGAAGTTAAGTAACTTGTCTGAGGTCACACAACCAGTATGTGTCAGAGACAGAACTTAAACCCAGGTATTGCTTGTTGGCCAGTATGCTGGAGGCTAGCTCTCTATCTGCTAATTGAGACTGACTGTCATATTGAACGGAGTAATAAGCACAAAAGAAATCTCAACTATCTGTCATTTCTCAATATTTCAGAGATCACAAAGACCATCTTATAAAACACTTTCCTTTTACTCCTTCCTGAAGCACATGTAAAGTGACTTGCTCAATTTTTCTGATACCCAGAGTCTAAGATGTTAAGATGCCTCCTTTAAACATGATAACACATGATGTAAAGAAATTTAAAGTGTGGAATACAATCTCTTTTCTCCTCAGAGTGAATGGATTCAGAGACACCATGGACATTTTCTACTGGAATCTATGGTGAGCTGAGTAGTGACATGTAAAAAAAATATTCTCTAATGGCTCACCGGGGTAGTAAATACTCATATTTAAAGACTTTGAAAATATAATATAGATATTGGGAACCATCTAAAAGTTCTCCTATTTCTTTTATTGAGCTAAACTTTAACTAGTCCATGATTGAGCTACACAAGGAGAAAACCTCTAATCAGTAGCATTCTGCTTACAGTATTAACAAATGGACACGAATGTTTGCAAAAAGTTAAAATGACAATATCTATAATTGCACACCCTGGTGGCCATTCTTAAATACGAAATTTGCAATGTTGAAATTATATAAATGAAAACAATTAAATAATTTTCAACCACTCATGCCCACAAACATAATCTGTGATTATTATTCATAGAAAGTAAAAAAGGAGGTAGGACATTAACATCATATAATAACAGCTTGAAGCAAAATGTTACTTTCTAGCACCAGAAACAAGCATCTATACATAACACACATTCTAATTTTTTACTTAATTTCTTGTTTGAAACTGTCAGACCATCAATTTGGTGAAATTTTCAAATTATCAATTTCCTGAAGGCATTATTAGCATGAATGAAATAGTATTTAAGTATTTTAATTGCAGCCACACTAATTAGTACAGGCCTAGCGTCTTTTTGTAGTATTTGTCCTATCTCTCCCCAACTGGTTTATAAAATCCTTATGAGAAGTGCCTGTATTTTATATCTCTTTCAATCTCTCAAAGTGCCTCCAACAGTTCCCAAGTCCTTGTAATTACTCACTAAACATATGTTGATAATGATGAAGGCAAGTAAAACTTGAACTGAAAATGGTCCCAATATTTTTTTTCATTCATTAATTTATTTAAAAAAACACCAATTGGGTGCCTATTATGTATAGAAAACCATGCTGGACCCTGGAAATGATACATAAACACATATACATGCATACACATACACTTATATGCATGTGTATATATGTATATACAAACATATATATGCAATGTGTAATAATATTGTGTACACATACTGTGTAATAATACATGCATGCATGTATATATGCCTATATGTATGCATGCATATGTATTATACCGTGTGTATATGTGTGTGTATGTATTACACACTCTCAGACATCGTGGAACTACAGTTCAGTCAGAGAATAAAGTGTAATTATGAGTAAGTATAAGAAACATATATATATATCTAATATGTCATATATATATACATATACCTTGTATGTACTACCCCCACAATGAATTTATAATGTAATATATCTCTAAATCTCTATGTACAGACATATAATGTAATATATCTACTTTAATATAATCAATAGATAGCTAGATTACCTTGTTAATTCTTTGTAGAGGTAGGTTCAAAACAAAGTACTACATGAGATGTAAAAGGACGTTTTGCTTTTCCTAGTTATTAGTCATATTGCCTAATCATTCAGCTTTCTCCCTCTTCTTAAGTTCCAGAACCTCTTTTACATGCTTATCAAATTTTCTCTTGTGTTACACTTATTTCCACACAAACTGTCTCCCTTTCTGGACTACCAGGGAGGCTGATTTCTTTTAAGGAAACATGAATCTTATAGAAGAAGCCTTGTCCTGCTGTAGGGTTTGATGCAAGCATGGAACTTAAGTACAGGAAATAAATATCTCACATTTATATTCCTTTCCTGATATTAGTAGTCAAAGGGTCATTGAGCAAAGGTTTTGTGGTTGTATTTATTAAGGGGTGATGCAGGATCTTAACATATGAGCAACACCCTATTGGAGGCATACCCTTGGAGATGCAATTTTTTTTTTCTCTATCAAGCCAAATGTTTTTGTCTGGGGTTTTTTGTTTTTGCTTTTCTGCAGCAAACAAAAAAAAAAATCAATGTAGGATCTTGTATTCTTAGCATCTTTTAGTTCATTATGTGACTGTAAAGTTGTAATCAGATGGAGAAAACCATCAGTTAATGTTTGCCTTTTCCCTTTTCATGGTTTCAAAGGATAGCCTTTTGTTGAAATGTATAGGTCCTTATCATAAATGTACAGATCTACATGTAAATCCTTCTCATAGAGATTTTATAAAGATGAAGAAATAGGCACAAAGATCATCAGTTTTTAATATTGGTAGTTCATAGTAGGCAGTAAATAAATGTTGAATAAGTGAATATTAACTTACATGATAGAAACTACTTTCATCCGCATTCCATGGATACGGGGCTACATTCTAAAAGTGGCACTAAGTAGCATCTTAGGGGGGATCTTTGAAATGTGCAGCTCCATGTAGTAGAAAGAGTGCCAGATTTAACATCAAAGGAGCCTTGTTTCAGTTGAAACACTTAATACCTGTGTGAACTTTAGTAAGGCCCTTAACACTCTCTGGGTTGATCTTTACAATGAAAAACTTGACCTACATGACACCTATAAAACTTCTTCCATCTCTGAAGCTTCTTAAATTTGAACCATACTTTTTCATCCCTCAAAAGAACCAATATAGCTTATATTTTCAACCTAGACTAGATTCATGTTATGGGTATTAGGCTCCTCAGTTTCACCTTTATAGTGTGTTACATTATACATATAATCTTTTTAAATAGCCATAGAAGTCTATGGTCCACTTTTCTTGGACTGTGTTCTATTACACAATTCTGGGATGCTTGAGGTTTAGATTACATTCATTTCTTATTAGAAACTCTCCTACAAACTTGCTGATGATGCATAGTTATAATTCCACATTCCTGGTTGTAAGTAGGTTTTTCTGGTTAATTTTTAGAACTCCAAGTCCCCTAATCCCACTAGTAATGGGAGAGCTGCCACCAGAGACCCTTTGTCTGAAAACCATATATAAACCAGAGCTCCTAGGGGCTCTGGACCTTCAATCAAAGAAGACATCTCACTATTTGTCCTGACCACTACTTAGAGTGTTGCTCTATGAGTCCATTGGGTCAAAGGAGGTTTCATGAAACTCTATCCCTGAGTGTATTGTTCTATCTTCTATGCTACTCTTAACTGTAAGTATCAATAAATAATTCTAATCCATAATAGTGTAGTTATGTGTCATTCACATGAACTCTGACCTCTGCCTTAAATTTTAATGACTCCTTTAAACTTGGAAGGCAAGTTCAAGACTTGAATGCCTATGACAAAGAAGCTAAGAGACCAGTGATGGGATGGTCTTAGGCTTGGTTCCAGTAATAACTGTCTTCTAATATAAAGCCTGTTTTTTAAAAAAAAGCTTTTTCTAAAATATACTATTAGTCTTTCTGAGTTATTGATTATAGATGTTAATCTTTCTGCTAACTTATTTTTGAAGTAGCAGTTCTCATCTTTATCCCATTTAGAGGCATTATAGACAGACTTGCTGGCATCTCTCCATAGTGCTAAAAAACATTATAGGCATAGGTGCTATCATACTTCAAGGCAGTTTAACAGGACTCAGAGTTAATATGTACCTGAGAAGTGCTTCTTTCTTTCCCAGGGCCACATGTCTGGTTTAGTTGGCTTGAAGAGATCTATAAAGAATAGCAATGACCTGGTACAAAAGGTAGCAAAAACCATCAGGTTGGGTGAATGATGATGTTGGTGCCCTAATCTGAGGGTGATCATGATGAGGAGCAAGTTGTAGTTCGTAAATACCTAGCAGAGAGTTCAGCCTACATTTTCTCCCTATCCCAAAGGACTTTTTAAAGTATAAGTAAGGATATATAATATATAAAGCACACATATATATGTGTGTGTGTATCTAAAACTTTGCAAACCTGAAAGCAAATTAAAACTATTATTATAGTCATTCATAATTAGTGAAGGAAATTGAATTAGAGGCAACAAGTAAAACATGGAATCCAGAAGGTAATCACAGGAGCACATGATCAAAATGCCAGGCAGATTGTGAGATACAAACAGGCACTAACACAAAACAATTGGGGCAGATAGAAAAGAAAGGGTGAAATGGGAGTGGGGTGGGGAGAATCCACCTCCAAGCCAAAACAAATCTGGGAAAAGTAGATAAGTTTTCAGAGTAGTAAAAGATGAGGCTTAATTGCCTGCTGACAAGATTACTGTGTGCACAAAATTGTATTGATTAGCTAGGGTGAAGTGACTGCTATACCTTTTCAAGGATTTTAATGACTGTACTCCAATGCAGTAAATCTTGGGGTACAGTAAGGGGAAGGGAAGTAGAAATATGTTTCAATACCCCCTCTTTCTACTGCTATCAATTCTGTATAACAAACATAAAGTTTTTTTTCTTTTGTATTCTTTCTTTTCTTCCTTAATGAAATAATATATGTAAAATGCTAGACAAACCTTAAAAGTTTGCTCAATAAATATCACATTCTGATTCTCTTTCTTTTCTCTGTGTATCACAAACTCCATTTGCAATTTGATTTTTCATTCAAAGTCATTTAGTAGGGAACCCTCTTTGCTCTTTCCCTTTCTTTTTCTATGGAAAAGAAAAAGAAAATACTCCATACTTTTGTCTCTTCCCTCAAACTAGATAAATGTATAATGTACAATGATTGCCTCTCACAATTGTAAGAGAGAATAGTATGCCTTAACCAAGGAATTCCCAGTGAAAAGAATAGTAGTAAGTGAATTTCAATCTTGAACTTTCAATACTCTTCTCTTTTTGCCTCCAAAATGCTCAAGATATAAGAAATTTGTCTTCTCTTGAAGAAAGATTGGCATATAGAACAGAGTATTACTTGGTGGAGAGAAAGCAATAAAAATCCAAAGGAGAGAGTAGATGATTCTCAGAGGGCAAAGAGGATCTTTGTTCCAATCTCCCTCTTTTTCTCCTTCTTCCTTATCTTTTAACTCAAATATTTGCGCTTCCCTTGAAAAACAGAAGAAAAAACCAGCACAACAGGAAAATAACATATGTTTAAATGGTTTTGAAATGGCCTTTGATGAGAGTTGGGATGCCAAAGAAGGTGTCATTCATGCATTTAGGCATAAAGTGACTATAATACAGAAGAAAGATATTAAATTATGGCAGCTGGGAGTACAACAGGGAAATCAAGACACAGCCCAATTGTATATGGTACAAATGCTCAAAGAGATCCGTGACCTCGTTGATTTGGGAGTTCCCTCTAAGAATTCATATTGTAGCCCATATATGCTTGCCCATCCAATGGGACTCTCTCCCATGTTCTCCCCAAATTTCACTATGAAAGATTTCACTGCTAACATGCTAGAGATATTCTTAACTTTCTCCTGTCATCAAGGCTACCAATGAAGAATGGTGCCCAATTACTTGTCCTTATTTGTTCTCCTTACATGATCAACCCATCTTCTCTTAATTTTTCCATGATATACTTTACTTTTGTTCTTCTGATTCTTCACTGGTTACATGTTACAGCTTGCTCACACCCCCCACAGACCTCTTCATTGTTCTCAGTGATACTTGTTCTTAGTTCTTTGGAGGCAGTGGCATTCCTTATCTCAGGATCATATATTAGCACTAATAAAATGTTTATCTTGAAAAAAATGGACCTTTTTTTCATGGGATGTTTGGGAATCAAAATAAAAGTATTTTTCAGTTTTCCAAAAATAATCAATTCCATTCTCCTATTCCTATTAAACTCTAAGTCCAATCCATTATCTATGTGTATTGTCTGTTGGGCAGCTCAATTCTTTGTCCATTTGGATGAATGTTGAATTCTAGACAATAGACATCATACCTGTTCTATGGGGTAAAATGATAGACTCTTAGGGCTACACATGTCCTTATAGATAACAAAACATCATAGTTGAAAGGGATCTCAGAGATCATCTAGACCAGTTCATCACTGAAAACAATACACCTAACCAATGGCTAACCAGCCTCTGCTTAAAGTATTCCAGTAATGAGCAACTTACTCTCTCATAAGAACACCCATTCAATTTTGAGACTTTATTGTTAGCAAGATTTTCAAGCCTAAACCTACCTCTCTATGTCTTTTGTCCATTACTTTTGATATTTTAGTACATATTCCTTATTTTATATATGAAAAAACCAAGATCCAGATAATTATTACATATTAAATGTCATATAGCCAATACAGGGCATGTTTATATTTACCTATTTTTCCCTATTATGCTCAGTAACCTGGGGAAGTATTGGGGCACCTTTCTCATGTTTAAAGTATATTCACAACAAAAATCAGTTAATAAAGTGAGCTGGGTAAATTTGATGTCCTAGGTATTACTAAGACTAGGTGGTATAAAATTCTTGTTTGGGCTATGCTGGGTACCTTATTCAAAAGAAACAGGATAGGTAAAAGGTGATGGGAATGGAACCATACATTTGTGTTGTTGTTGTTGTTCAGATGTATCTTACTCTTCATGACCCTATTTGGGCTTTTCTTGGCAATAATACTGAAGTGATTAGCCATTTACTTTTCCAGCTCATTTTTCAGATGCTGAAACTGAGGCAAACATGGTTAAGTGACTTGCCCAGGGTAAGACAGGTACTAAAGTGTCTAAGACAAGATTTGAACTCAGAAAGATGAGACTTCCTGACTCCAAGCCTGGCCCTCTATCCTTCGTGCCATCTAGCTGCCCTAACTGTGTATTATTAACAAGTTATATTCACATGAGAAAATCCAGAAATCAGAAGGGGGAAGTATGACTGAGAGAATTTGGTGATAGTCAATATAGATGAAATTCAATAAAGGAACACACACACACACACACACACACACACACACACGGGCAAAAAGGGCCATCTCCAGTCATCCTGATCTATATCTGGTCACTAGATCCAAGAGAAAGTGAGGCTTCTGACTTTTCACAGCCCTCTCTCATTTAAATCCAATTCATTTGCAAGTCATGGCATAGTCTTCTGACTTTGGTCCAGTCTGAGAACAATGGACAAACAAAATCCTGAGTAATCAGAGCTGCCCACTAAGGACCCAACTGGTCAGTTCCAGTTGGGCAACACAGCTCTTCCCTCCCCTCCCTTCCCACCTCCTCTCCTCCCCCCTTCCCTCACCACCCTTTCCCTCCCATCTCCTCCCCTTCCACCTTCCCTCCCCACCCCTTCAGTCCCATCTCCTCCCCTTCCCTCCCCTTTATTCTCCTCCCCTCCCCTCCCCTCCCCTCTCCTCTCCTCTCCTCTCCTCTCCTCTCCTCTCCTCTCCTCTCCTCTCCTCTCCACTCCTTTCCTCTTCACTCCTCTCCTCTCTTCCATACCCTTACCTGAGGGTTCTCTGCCCAAAGGAAGGTAAGTTTTGATGACTGACAGCTACCTGGGTTTCTTGGGGTTTACTACCCTTCTTTCTTAAATACCATGCCTTAAACCCAATTAATTCTGACTCTCATTGATTGCAAAACAATAAGTCCCTGTCTATTTGGGGGGCCCTAATAACTCTGAGTGAATGTAAATGGTAATTGTTTCTCTTTTGGTCAGAAACCCTGAGAGTCTTCCCTTCCCAGTTTGATTTTTCAAAATTCTTATTAAATGGGCCATCCTTGGCTCACTTCTTAAAGAGCCTTAATTACTGAATGGGTATTGCCTCAGTCAAAGTGAGAACTTGGAAAGATCTTAGCTTAAAACCACCGAGGTTTTAACCACTGCATCCTGGGCCATCTCCAGTCCTCCTGATCTATGGCTATCTATCTAGTCACTCTATGGCTCTGGAAGAGAAATTGAAGGCTAGGGTAAGAAATGAAGCAGAGAATGGCCTCTTTTACCTAGTCAAACAAAAACAATCTGAGAAGGGAGGACTCTAAGGGTTTCTGACCAAAACCAGACACAACTTCTATTTATATTTTCTGAGCCAATAGGGCCCAAATGATGACCAAGTGGAACTTGGCCTGGAACCTATTGTTGGTCACTCAATGAAAGCCAGAGGGATTTGGGCTTAAGGCATGGTCCTTAAGTGAAAAAAAAGTCTAGGCTATAAAGGTTTCAGTGATCAAAATATACATTCCTTTGGGCAGAGCATCCTCAGATAAGGGTATGATACTCTATGTAGACAGAAGAAAGGGAAGGGAAAGAGAGAGACAGACAGAGAGACAGAGATAGAGACAGAGAGACAGAGGCAGAGAGAAGGAAAGAAAGAAGGAAGGAAGGAAGGAAGGAAAGAGTTGTGTTGCCCAACTGACCATTTTCAGTTGGATCTCAAGTAGGGCAGCTCCTACTACTATTCACAGAGGTTGTTCTTTGTCATTTATTCTCAAACAGGACCATGACATCAGGACAGTGATGCCATGACATGCGAATGAATTTAAGTGAGGGAGGGCTTTGTAAAGTCACCAGCCTCACTCTTTCCTCCAGAGCCATTTGAGTCTAGTGGCAATATATAGATCAGGATGACTGGAGATGGCCCTTGTGGGTGATTATCCTTTAAGTGAAAGATGAGTGCCTGAGAACCGGGAGGCTCTGATTTTAAGCCACTGAAAATTATATGTCTAGGGGATATGGGATAGAAGGCTAAGGCTGAGATTGAGGCAAGTGAAAATTAAAGAAACACCAGGGAGTCAGAAAAGAAGCTTTGTTGAAG
The DNA here is from genome assembly GCA_028646575.1 of Pseudocheirus occidentalis. Taxonomy (NCBI): domain Eukaryota; kingdom Metazoa; phylum Chordata; class Mammalia; order Diprotodontia; family Pseudocheiridae; genus Pseudocheirus; species Pseudocheirus occidentalis. The sequence continues at coordinate 301,883,232 of CM053593.1, forward strand.
CTGTTTAAAGAGAACAGCATAGAAGCAGTCAGCTGTATTCCTAGGACCTCATGCTGAGGTGACTAAGACAAATGGGAAGGTAAAATATACCATTATTTTAAGCACTGGGTTTCAAGAAGCTATTGCATTATAGTCCTTTTATGAATGGTATTTAGGGGAAATTCCATTGGACCCTATGGAAAGGTTAAGACCATACAAATTGGGTTATAAGAATTATTCCTGCTTGGGTTATATTAAATTGGATTGGAAGTTCATTTGAAGTTGGCATTGAGAAAAAAAGACATGTGAACATTTACATATCTATGGATATTAATATATCCATATACTGAAACTATTTTTACTGTGTTAGTTTAAATTAGAAATAATACCACTTTATTTAAAAATTTACTCAGCAGTATATTGGAATTCTGTGTAAATATTTTATTATTGCACATGGCTTGTGTTGAAACATTAAAATTCCTTCAAATCAATGATAGATCCCCAACTACTATTTGAATTTGATGATTCTCTGGTATCTGAAGAGGGAAAGGACCATTTGAAAGAGCAATTCAAGGCAAAGAAACAAGTTTTCTTAATGCAAAAGTGGGATGTAGATATTCCTAATGAACAACTAAAAATTAATCTCAAAGATTTTAAAACAGTTATGGAAATTTCCTCTAAAATGGGAAATCTTAGAAGTCATTTAAAGGAATTCATCACTGAATACAACAGTCTTTATTCTTTACGTATAGTAGTTATTGGGGAGGGGAATGTGTAAAAATTTGAGTCATGCAGATTTTTGTTGGTTGATCGGTTATTGTCCTTCATTCTTGAAGAGGACCAAAATGACATCACTATGCTAGAGTCAAGTTACAGTGTGTCTGACTGTGACTGATCAGACCAATATGAGCTTGGAATGCTCTACCACAGGTCGGGCACAAATAGTCCATGTGAATATTTGAGGTGGATTCTCTAAATTTGTACATCTTTTGTTTCTTTTGAGTTATTGCAATTCTTCTTTGCTCATAGAGCACAGAACTTTCTCTGACAAGGACACACTATGTTGGGTGGTCCTGTGCCAGTCTCTTCCAGGTCACACAATCAATTCCAAAGTTCTTAAGAGAGACCTTGAAAAGTGTCTTTGTATGACTTCTTCTGACCACCATATGAATGCTTGTCCTGTGTGAGTTCTCCATAAAATAGTCATTTTGGCAAGAGTACATTTTGCATTCAAACAATCTGACCACCCCATCAGAGTTGCAGATTATTGAATATTAAATAAAAGGATGAAAGTGAATCAATATTCCATACTAAGAGTTCAAGATATTTTGAGCTATTTCTTAGAAAGTCAATAATTTCCTATTTTGGACTTGGACAATAGCTTTCATCAAAGTACCATGGTTAAAGAAGAGAAAGAGAAAACGGCATTCACACGTGCAACATTATTTTGTTGGTTTGAGTATATGCCTCAAGGCACTTCTGTAGCACCTACCTCTTTTCATTCTGGAAGAAGTAGTTGGTGACATGAACTTCATAGGCATGTTATTGTACTTGATTGATATCACTGTATTTGAGGGAACAGGGTAACATAGAGAAATCCTGATTGAAGTGTTAGACTAGTTCAAGGTTAAAGGTAATTGGTCTGAAATTGTTGATTGATAAATACATACTTTGTAGAATCTTTATTAAATATGCAGTATTCCTTCTTCAGAAGAAACAGAAGCACTCTACAAGTGGCTAGATCCTAAGGATTTAATATGAATTTAGGATTTTCCTGGGATTCAGTGGCTGCTATAGAAGGTTTGTAAAGAATTATGCTACTATTGCTAAAATTTTCAACAATCTTACTCATATTTCATGATTGCAAAGAACCAAAAACATACTGACAAGAAAGGTCAATATCTCTCAAACTCTTGGAAGCCTTTTGGAGATAATTGGAATAAAGAATGTGAATGTTCTTTTAAAAGTTTGGTCAATTAACTTATAAATATACTGTTTGTGGTCTACGTTCACCCAAATAACCCTCCATGTTGTATATGAGCTACTTAGCAAAGTTGGAAAGTACCTTTATGTCAAGTAAGTAATGGTCATAAAAAAAAAACCTATGACATTTGCTAGTAGAGGACATAGTAGTAGTGACACTTGGTATCTAACATACAAAATGGAATTTTGTGGGTTTTTGCTTTTTGGAGGGGTCAGGGCAGGGCAGTTGGGGTTAAGTGACTTGCCCAAGGTCACACAGCTAGCAAGTGTTAAGTGTCTGAGGCTGGATTTGAACTCAGGTCCTCCTGACTTCAGGGCCTATCGTTCACTAAGACGGAATTTTTAACTTCAAAATACACCATCACTAAAACGTTTAAAAATTTTATATGTATAGAAAAAAATTTCAAATGTAAACAAGCAAAACTTAACTAACATATTTTGGACAGAGCTAAGCTGGGTGCTGATTACCAAGGAAGAATCATAAATTCAGTAGGTACTATCCACCAGAAGAAAAAAATTGTATCAACATTTCAAACACCTCACGATACCAAAATTATGTTCATAACTATAAAGGAGAGAGAGCTATTTGTAATTTTCAGGGAGATAATTTTAAAATAAATACAAGTGCAGTTGCTAGTTTGGGCTACCACCTATACACTAGTATAAGACGTATTTTTCACAACATTATGTGTTGTATGTATATGTGCATGTGGATATTACATTAAACAACTACTCTTTCCCTCGGTGTTAGATGACTTGCAATGAAACCAAATTAGTGGTAATGAAGTACATGTCATCATATAATTCAATAATGTGAAGGGATGACCTTTGAGGATCCGTTAAATTTAATTCCCCAGAAGAAATACTTTTAATTGTTATGACAATGTTGGAAGTTAGAGCTTTGTACTGGAGTGTTACACCAAATTGTAATAGATCTTAACCATAGTAACAAAAGAAATGATCAATTTTGTGCAAATCTTGTAAACATTTTGTTATGATCATGAAGGTATTGTGTGATTATTTTGGACATTTGAGTCAGGAAATAACCCTTTAATTAATAAATGTATAACTTGTGCTAGTTGTATGCAGAAGAAAGATTTACCACTTTGTATAGTATACCTAGAAAATACAATGACCAGTAAACAATTGAAACACATGTGAATGGATTTTTTACTGTTGAACGAAATCAATATGTCTTATTCTGGTGATAAAAGACCATTTCTCCAGGTATACTCAACAGAAAATCAGAAAGCTACTACCATTGCTAAGGTGCTGAGTCAAATATATTTTATGATATGTAGTTTCCAGGCCAGAATTCGCTCTAATTAAAGTAGAGATTTTGAAAGCAAATTACTTAAAGAGATAACTTTAATGGGAATCTAAAATACCTTATCACTCTCAGAACATTATTAAATATGTTGGATACTTTAATATCTAAACAGAAATCACAATAGAGTTATTTCCAGTAAATGAATGTAATTCTACTTGAAATGATACTATACTATTTATTAAAGAACCATCCATGTTTATAACATCTATTAGAGAATCATGCTTACTTATTTTTAAATTTTGTTAATGTTTTATTTTTACATTATAAACATACAGAACACTCCCAGTCTATGAGAGGTTTCTAGTTACAAATTAAAACAGGTAAGTAAACATAATGTCAGTGACCTCATCTGAAAGTACATGTAACATTTCACATCTATAACATTCTTTCCCATCTTTTTATTAAATAAAAACCAGGAACACAATGTATTTTTTTCTCCCACCCCCTTCCCATTGGGAAAACAATAAAAAAATTTCTTGTAATAAACATGGATAATCAAAGTAAGCAATTTTCTCCATGACTATGTGTAGAATTTATGTCTCCCATACTTATCTATTGAGTTCTGTTTTAGAGTTGTAGGAAAATTAGAAGGTGATTGAATAAAAGAGAGTGGGGGTAAGAGAAGGAGAGTAAAAAGGAGAGAGAGAAAAAAAGAGAGAAAAACATTTATTAAGCACTTACTATGTGCTATGAATTTATATCTCATCATTACTATGAATGGCTGGCTTGAGTATATAGAAACATATCAGTTGGGGCTCAAGAGTCAGGGTAATGATTATTTTATGGAGGGGGTTTAGGGAAGCAGAATCAAAATAAGTTTGGACCCCCAAATCTGGGAAATTTTTAGGGATCTTTTGTTGGTAACTTAGACCTGCCAATTTGAGAGAAGTTTAGAGTGAGCAAGACAACTCAGACTAGATACCAACACACTTCAGATTTTAAGGTGTGACCTTATTGCGGTGATAGTCATACCACATGTATTATTACATCAGGAAAAAGTTCCTAAAATTAGAACTTTCCAATAATGAAATTGGTTGCCTCAGAAGGCAGTGAGTTCCTCCTCCTTTGAGGTCTTCAGAGGTTAAATGACCATTTGTAGCACCTAACAGCCAGAGAGTACAATGAATAGGGCACCAGGCTTGGAGTCAGAAAGATCTGAGTTCAAATCCAACCTCAGATACTTACTAGCTGTGTGACCATAGCTTATCCCTGTTTGCCTCCGTTTTCTCATCTATAAAATGATCTAGTGAAGGAAATGTCAAAGCACTCCAGTATCTTTGCCAATAAAACCCCAACTGGGATCATGAAGAGCCAGACACAACTGAAATGACTGAATAATAACAACGCATAAGTTATGCTGAGTATTCTTTTTGTGCATGAGTTGGACTAGAGATCATGTCCGATTCTTAAATTCTGTGGGCAAAGTAAGAAAAAAAATTAAACTAATATTCATGCTAAAAGATTATCATAGTTGTACATAGTTCTCATATACTCATCTTATTAAATATTTTAACAGAGACAAAAGGATTGAAATTTCCTCATATAATCTTTATTCAGGTCTCATGGAGCTGTCCCTGTTGTACATGCTGCTCACACTCTTACACTCAAGCACAACTTCTCATTAGGCTTTTCAATCTCATCATTCCCTTTGCTCTTTTTTTTTTAACCCCTGGAATATGCATCCCACCCTCATTTTCAATATCAATGGTTAGCAAGTGTCCACATTTGTAAAATGGGGGTAGCAAGAGCTCTGCTATCTCCCTCTCATGGTAATTGTGCTGATTAGATGAAATTAGTGTACATAAAGTATTTGGGGACTGTAAAACACTCCATGTAAATAAGCTTTTGTTATAAATATCATTATTTAAGCACCAAAAGTGGTATTACTAGTCTAAACATTTTGGGGTTGGAAAATTTTTTTTTAAATTGTTTATGTGACTTCCAATAATTGTTATTGTTATGCTAGCACTTAGCATAAAGTCTTAGCACAATTATGCTAGCATTTAGCCAGCACTTGGCACAGCACCTGTCACATAGTAGGTGCTTAGTAGACATTAGTTAATTGACTGATTCATGCTAATCTCATAGTGTTTATTATTCCCATTACAGCTCAGATGGATGACAGGGTTAGTCATTACATCCTGAATAAAGGATCCATAAAAATATATTCATCTAAGTGATATTGTTTTCTCTAAAATATTAAATATGGAAATCATATCTCTATAAGAAAATTAATATAAAAATAACTTTCCTAGGAGTTCCTAGGTTCTAGTTCCTACAGTCCTAGGAACCAAACAGATATTTAACCAGGAGCATAATATCTTCAAGTATACACTTTAGATTAGCATGTAGAAGATGCTAACAGCCAAGAGTCGTTAGGCTAGCAGTGCAAAGGCTCATTTTAAATAGAAAGTAAACGTCATACTGACCATTAGGCTAAATATAGTCATAAACAATGAAAAGGGTTTCTGTCAGTGGTGCTGGCTGTTGCCCAAAGGATTATCTGTCCTTGTACTCAATATGGAAAGCAGTTTTGCACATATCTCTCTCCCACCCAACCCCTAGTCACATTTTTCTACAAAGAAAATAAATCCATCAGGACATCACAGCTAATCCATACATTTTCCCACAGACTTGCTCTTTACAAAGTGACACTTCTGAACCATCTTGATGGTTATCCCATTACAGATGGGATAATGAAAATACGTTAATGCTGCCACCAACCTGCCCTTACTGAAGGAGGGAATGATGTGGGAGGCTTGTTATTATTATTATTATTAACCATTATCATTATCACTCTTATTACTATATGTATAAAATCTATAATGTATATAAAATGTTTTTCATTATAAATCTGGATTCTAGGGATATGGGGACGTAGAAAATAATTCAGTGATTAATCATCTAAGAGATTTTATGGAAAGTTAGTAATGCTAATTAACTAAGAAGCACCCATTAATTGGGCCCACTACATTTCAGATAATGGAGAATGGCAAGAGTGATCAAGTAACTCTGGACCAGGTCACTTCCCACAGAGCTGGGCATGCATGGTTTGGAGGAAAATGTGTTCTTGCTCTTTGCTAAAGAATATATGTTACAAGGGGCTCATGTTTTGCTCCCATGTGTCCCTATGACTGGAGACTATTGAAAATGATCAGAAACCAAGCTAGGAAGATTCCACAACTAAGCAGTTGATAAGAATAACTGAAGAGAAACAATTTGCTTTCTCTTTTTCTCTTTGGAGGGGGATTGCTTTGGGATCCAGGGAGCTCTTCACTGGATTTCCAGAAAGGTTGGAAAAAGATTTCTCTTCCACTCCTACTCTTTACCCTCCAAACATCACAATGTCTATACACACAAGGCAATATGCCTAAGAAAGCCTCTGATTGAGAGGAGGAAAATGCACCCACCAAGAAACAGGGTGTCAAAGTTCAGAATCAGAAGGATACTTGTAAAGAAATGAAGATCGCCTAACGTGACCCCTCCTCAAAATGGAAGTCCTGAAGTAAACTCACCAGTGAGAAAGTAAGAGTGACATGGTAAAAATAAATAAATGATGGTCCAAGGTGAAAAGACTAAAAAATAAGATGGATGTCCCAAGATAAGGAAGCCTCAGGTACTGAGAGAAGTTCCTGGGTGAGACTAGAGCTGAGGGATGGTGTTGAAGTCCAGAAAGTCAGGAGAACCAAGAAGGGAATGAATTCCGTTTTAGACATGCTAGGTTTAAGATGTCCTTATGACATCTAGTTTGAGATGTCTGAAAGTCTGTAACTGATGAGAGAGACTAGGTTTGACTATGTAGGTCTGGAAATTGTATCCATAGAGATAATGATCTGACCCATGGGAGCTAATAGGATCACTAAGTAATATAGTAGTAGTAATATAATACTACTACTGTATTACTATCAACATTTTTCCTATTTGCCTAATTTTTCTGTTCTTAGGTATTATACCATTTCAGATCTTTATATGTAATACTATTATTTTTCATTGCTTGTGGTACCTTTAAATGTGATATAGTTTTCCCGTATGTCTGTCTTGATATTATTGATTTTCTCTGTTACTTTATCTGAAATCATGATTGTATTTTCTGTCTTACTAGATTCACCTGAATAATAATAAAGTTTATTCTGTCTTCTTTTTATTCAGTATGTTTTTAAAATGTGTTTCTCATATGCAGAAAGTTGATAGATTTTTAACAATATATTCATTCTTTCTTTTCACTGGGTAATTAATAAATTAACATTCAGGGTTATAATTATTGTTTGTATTTTCTTCTATTAAATACTTTGAGTACATATATGT
>CM053593.1:301890928-301917771 GCA_028646575.1 Pseudocheirus occidentalis
AGAGAGACAGCGACAGAGACAGAGAGAGAGACAGAGAGAGGGACAGAGACAGAGAGACAGAGAGACAGAGAGAGACAGAGAGAGAGAGAGAGAGAGAGAGAGAGAGAGAGATATGCAGACATAGATGTACTTATTTCTTCCTTAGGCCTGACAAGGAACTAGATAAAATTTGTGATCCTTAGTGAGTGAGGGTGACCTGCTAAGACCTTACTGAAGGGAAACTCTGAAAGGTCACTATAGTTAGAGCTATTTTCCCATCCTACTCTTCAGAACTTCACCATTCTCTCTGTGACTGACAGTCCCTAGGGCAATGGTTCTCAGACTTCTTTTGCTTAAGGCATCGTATTATTCTTTGCCATGACAAATCACATCATATTAAAAGAGAATTAGAAGACTAACATGCATGAAGCTGCAAATGAAAACTCCATACAATGGTTTAGCATACCTAGTAGAAATACTTCTGGTGTGCCATATCACATCCTTTAAGAAACTGCCCCAAGGTGATACACCTTGGGGTTGGTTCTAATAGGAATGTCCCCAAAACACTGCTGGGGGGAATCTCTAAGAAGCCTTGTCAATTGGATATTTCCTCCACATATTTTTTTTTTCACTTCTGCTGGCTGCTGGTTTCATTTCATATAGTAGTAAATATCTGTAACCAGTATCAAACTTCTATTCCTGTACTTCCTCTATTCTCTTTTCCCCTAGGGTCTCTATTACTTTATAAATGCCATATTCACCTCCTCTTGGATCTAGGTACTAATCATATTTTGGGCTTCAATCTGTCCTGTAATTTTGCTCAGTATATAGCGCATTTTTCTTATTTATTTGTAGTCGCCGAGAAGCTATTTTCTATGGTTAATGCAATAACTTCTTTTGCTTTATGATACATATCTATAATTTATAATTCTTGCCTTCTTAAGGAGGGGATAGCTTGAGAAAAGTGTGAGGGAGAGAATTTGAATCTTAAAATTGATTTTTTTTAATAGAGAGAAGCTATTACCTATTCTGTCCTTCACTCCATCATTTTCCCAGGATTGCTCTAGCATATGTGATATATAATGATAAACTCATTGGAGGAAATCTGGGAACTAAAGGGCAGAAAACGCTAGGCTGGCAATCAGAGAAGGGACCAAGAAGATCAATATTGTCATTGGAGTACACTACAGACAGCCTAGACAGAAAGAATAAATAGATGAGGAATTTTGAAACCAAATCTGCCACAGTGGCATCATAAAATAGTAATCGAGTTAATGTAGATAATATCTGGAGTATTGTGCAGTTTTAGGTGGCTCATAATGAAGGTTTGATGGAAGGAACAAGATTTTTAACAGGGAGAAGAGAGAATATAGGGGAGGAGATCATGAAAAATGTCTTTAAGAACTTGAAGCATTGTCTTATGGCAAAGGAAGTAGATTGTTTTGTTTGGCCCTGGAGAGCAAAATTAATACTTGATACAAGTAAAGATTTCCTGATAATTGAAGCTATCCAAAAATAGAAAGGACTATTATGGAAAGCCATAAGGTCACCTTCACTGGAAGTCCTCAAGTAAAGACTGGATGGCTACTTATGTTGAGAAGAAGGTGTTTTTGAAGTACTACTAATAATAACAATAACTAATGGTCATCACACACACACACACACACACACACATATATGGAGAGAGAGAGAGGGATGGTGGGAGGGAGGAAGAGAGGGGGGAAGGGAGAAGGAGAGGGAGAGGGAGAGAGACAACATATGCTTTTAGGTTTGCAAGTGCTTTACATATATAATCTCATAACAACCTTTTGATGTAGATGCCATTATTATACTCATTTCACACATAAAGAAACTGGTCCTAGAAGAAATTAAATAACTTGTCCAGTCACGTGATTTATAAGTGTCTGAAGCAGGGTTTGAATTCGGGTTTTCTTGACTCAAAGTCCTGAACTCTGTTGACCATGCCAATAGTCCCTGCTGAGGTACCCTCCAACTTTAAAAGTCTGTGACTATGATTCTGACATCATTCTGTCCTGATATTATGTACTACATGTACTTCTGGATTCTAGTCCAGTCAAACTGAAAGACTACCTTTTCTCTGGCCTTACCATTCACTCCCAACTCCATGCCTTTGTATAGGCTATCCTCTTCACCTGGAATTCCATCCTTATCTCTACTTCCCAGAATCCTTTTCTTTAAGTTTCAGTTTAGTTTCACCTCTTCTGTGAAGCTCCTCCTTTCACCAAATAGTTCTCTATCCCTCCTTGATTTTCCTGTTTTTATTTAGCAGTATACATGTTATATTTCCCAGTAGAATGTATTTCTACTGTACAGTAGAATATTTCCCAGCAGTCCCCCTGAAGGCAAGGACTAATTAATTTTTGTCTTTGTATTCCAGGTACCTCATGCTATGTCTTGCATGTGATAAATACACGCAATAAATATTTACTGATTTTAATTTGATTTTAGATCCTTGTTTTAATTAGTAGCAAAATCCCTCATAATAATAATGACAAGTAAGGAAAGATTTTTATACCCCTATTTCAGAGATAGCAGTATTATGAAGAAATTAGAAGACATTTGCTTCTTCTCAGGAGGGCACCTAGTATAAGAGAATGGTGGAAACCATTAGGAGAGTTGTTGAGCTAAGCCCAAGGATTTGCTGGTGGTAGAAAAGTTGTGGTGTGGTTGAGGAGGAGGTTCAATTTTTCAATTCCCCATTTCCCCTCGTATCACAAAGATGTAGTACTAGACACTTTGAGACATTCAGATTATCTCTTAAGTCTGTTTCCTTTCCATAACCAACACTCAAATTTGGGCTCTTATTTCCAATTAGATTATTATAGCAGTCTCTTAACTTGTTTTTCTAATTCCAGACATTTGTCCTCCCAACCCCAAACAATTCTGAACATTACCAGTAAATTAATCTTTAAAAAAATTCACTTCCATCATGTAATTTCTCTGACAAAATCCTTCCATGACTTTCCATAGCCCAAATTTGGAATTAAGCCCAAATACCTTACCCTAGGATTTAAGACTCTCTCTAATCTGACCATAAATTACCTTTCCAGTTTTATTTCTCACTACATGAACCCACTGCTTTAGTGAGTCTATACTAAACCATAGAATTAGTCTTAGAATTTCATTTTTTTTCTTTTTTTTTTCTTTTTAGAGGGCAGTTGGGGTTAAGTGACTTGCCCAAGGTCATGCGGCTAGTTTTTGTGTTAAGTGTCTGAGGCCGGATTTGAACTCAGGTACTCCTGACTCCAGGGCCGGTGCTCTATTCACTGCGCCACCTAGCCGCCCCCTAGTCTTAGAATTTCAGAATCAAAAGTTCTCTCAGTACCTTTTATTCCAATTCAGACCCCCAAAAAGCTTTGTTATAGGATACCTGAAAAATGGTCATAATCCTTGCTTGAAGACTCCCAAAGAAGGTGAACCCATTATATATCAAGGCAGCCCATTTCATTATTGGAGAGTCCTAATTGCTAGAAATCTTTTCTTACATAGAGTCTAAATCTGAATTCTAAATCTAAAATCTAAATATTATAAGCATTCTTCCTGGTTCTTCCTGCTAGGACAAAATAGAACAAATCTAATGTGAACTACTTGAAGATAACTATCCTGTGCCCTCTGAATCACCCTTTGTTCAGGCTAACCATCACCAGTTCCTCCAACTGATCCTTATATGACATGGCCCATAGGTCCTTCACCATGCAGATTGCCATCCTCTGTGTGATCTCACACTTAATCAACATCCTCCTTAAATTGTGGAGCCCCAAACTGAGCATTATATTTCAAATTGGTTCTGACTAGGCCAGAGGATAGAGATGATCACATCCTCATTCCTGGAATGTATATGTCTCTTAAAGTTGACGAGAATGATATGAGCTTTTTTGACTCCCATATCACATTGTTGAGTCATGTTGAGTTTGCAATCCTCCAAAACTCCCATATCTTTTCTTTCTAAAGACAAACTACTTTCTAACCAGGTTTCCTCAATCCTATATTTATTCAGTTGATGTTTTTAAAATACAAGTGTAAAATTTAGCATTTATTCCTATTGACTTTCCTTTTATTAGATTCAGCCCCAAACTCTAGCCCAGGGGTTGGGAATCTGAGCCACAGGGCCAACAAATTCAGTATATTTCTGTATGGCTCAACAGGAGCTAGAAATGTTTTGTACATTTATTGTAATAAAAGTTTACTGTATTTAAAATTGTAAAAACAGAAAAAAAAAAAAACCATTCCAAGCAGTAATTGTCCTTCAAGCTCCAGCTTATCATGATTTTTTGGACCCTGATTGTCAATCAGGGCATTGTTTATCCTTCCTGGCTTTGTGTCATCTTCAAATTCACACACTATATACACCTTTATTTAGGTAATTGATGATGTTCAACAGCCCAGGATCCTCGTGGAACTTCACTGGAGATCCACTGCATGTTGACGTTGAACTATGAACAATTACTTTTAGAGTTCAGTCATCCAATGAGCTCAGAATTCAATTAAGTTTATAGTTGCCTAGTCCACATCTCAATCTTGCCCTCAAAATTGACATTTTTTACTGAATCCTTTGCTAAAATCTAGTAGACTAGATCTATGGTATTTCCCTCATGTACCAGTTTAGCAACCCTATCCCCCCCCCAAAATAAGGTTAGTCTATCATGATTTCTTTTTGATAAGACCATGTTGTCTCTTTGTACTTACCTTTTCCCTTACAAATTATTCATTAATAATTTCTTTATGAATCTGTTCTAGAATTTTCCCAAGAATCACAGATAAGCTCATTGCCTATAGTTTACATACTCTATTCTCTTCCTTTTTTTCTTTTTGGAAATAGAATGTTTACCTTTCTCCAGTCTTGTGGTTCCTCTCCCATTTCCTATAATCATATTTTGCTAGCAGTGGCTTGCTAGTCATATGGCAGTTCCTTCAGTGACAAAGGGTGTAGTTCATTGGAGCCATTTCCTGGAATAGGTTTTGTACCTCTAGGCATTTGCTCCTTCTGTTTTCTGTACCTAAGTTCTCTCCACTTCCACATTTACCCCCAAAATGCTCAACTTTAAAATCCATCTCAAATCGAATCCTTTATATGATATCTTCTCTTGTTCCCCCATCTGGATGGGAGTCTGGATGGATATATAGATGAATTCATTCTTCCTTCCTTCTCCAATAACACTGAATTTATATCACTCTCTTGGTATTTATACCCAGTCTTATATTCATTTGTCTACTTCATGCCCTCCCTCCTTGGTCATAAACAACTCAAGGATAGAGGATATATCACTTACAATGCCATATATCACAAACCACCTTACACAGCACTTTATACATGTCAGATACTTAATAGATTTTTGTGGATGAATTCATTGGAAGGCCATTTGTCTGTATTCTTTCTATCTATGTGGTCTGACTGTAAAACAATAAGACCAATTTTCTGGTGGAGGTTGGGGAACCATCCTCATTATTTAATAATCATACAGTGTTTTTCTAGCCTTTTTTGTCTTCCCCATCTGTGTCTTTATATGAATACACAGGGAAGGGGCCTCTCTCATTTGATGTACTGAAAAGGGCTTAGCATGTTTTTGGCAATCCATAAATGTTAACAACAATGAGCATCATGAAGAAGGATTGCACAAGAAAGAAGTAAGGAGAGAGCCAAGGGTTGGCAAACATCAATGGGTACACCCACTCCCCTCCTCCCAAACCCATATGATTGTAGAACATTCTTACTTTCTTGACATCTTTAACTCTTTCCCTCCTGGAAGTGAGCATGGTGATTGCAAGGAACTTTGATCAGAAAGCCCAATCCATTGCCATGGTGCCCTGAAATACTATAAAATAATATGGATTCCTAAGGCTGTTCCCCAAAGGCAACCCCCATATTCACAGAAATGACACATTCAAGTTTCATTTCCTCCCTCCCTCCCTTTTCTTCTCAATAGTGAAAGGACACAGTATGAGGAAAGTGGAATTATTCCAGAGGGCTGGGCCACCTCCATGCTCTCGCTGCTGAAAATAAGGGAACTAAACTTCTAAAATCAAGATCCAGCTACCAAACACCTTGTCTCCATCAACATTTCAGGCTGGTTCAGCTGCTTTCTTATCCTAATTAAGACATAAAAAAACTATATGTCAGCAGAAGTGAGAGAAATGAAGGAAACACTTCTACTTGGCAACACAAAACCTCTGTGTCGGCCAAAAAATATGTGAATGAAGTAAGCTTTCAAGATTTCATGGTCTCTTTGTCAATGTGAGCCTAACAAATTAAAATTGGAATTATTTTCTTCCATCCCTACAGATCTCATCAATCACCAATTTGTTTCTCGGCTGATTTTCCCCCCAATGAGGAAAGACAGCTGGCAAGAACGAGGAGCCTAGTGTTAGCTAAAGCAAGTCAAATTAATAGAGGAACTTGGTTCTTGGTAAAGAAAGCTTGAAATGTTAACTTTAGGTTTTCTTTTAAAAATATGCAAAAGAAGAGAGAAGAGGGAGAGATATTAAAGAAAGAAAAGGGGAGAGACAGAGAGAGAGAAGGGGAGGAGGAAAAGGGAAAAGGGACTAAGAGGGAGAGAGAAGAAGGTAGAAATAAGAGAAGAAAAGAATGAGAGAAATGTAGAAAAGAAATATCCTTGGAGATCTAAAAGGTAAGCACTTAGTATGTACCAAGTATTGAGGCAATAAAGTCAAAAATAAAACAAAGCAAAAATAAAAACTAACAAAAAACTGGTTTCTGCTCTCAAAAAACCTCATAGCTTAAAGAGAGAGCAACAATACCAGCAATTAAATACAAACAAGATATGTACAGTATAAATTAAAGAGAATCTGAGAGAGAAAGCTCTAAGACTGAGAGCTGAGAAAGGCTTTTTGTGGAAAGCGGGACTTTTGTTTAGTCTTAAAGGAAACTAGGGAATCCAGGAGGTAGAGATAAAGGAAGAGAGAATTCCTGGAATGGGGAGTAGTCAGTGAAACTGCCTAGAATCTGGACCTGATGTGTTTTATGAGAGGAAGAGCAAGGAGTCCAGTATCACTGCATAGAAAAATACATTGAACTGAGTAAGGCATAAGAAGGAGCCAGTTTATTATGAAGGGCTTTCAAAGCCAGAAAGGATTTTATCTTTGGTCTTGAAGACCAGAAAGCCACTGGAATGTGAATGGGGGGAGGAGTGAGATGATCAGACTTATGCTTTAGGAATAGTTCTTTGCCAGCTAAGTGGAGGAGAATGGACTGAAGATAAGAGGTGAATCAGGGAGACCCAAGCAGCCAGGCACTGCAATAATCTAGTTCTGAAGTGACCAGATCTTGCAGCACGGTGGTGACGATGTCAGAGGAGAGAAGTGGGCATAGACAGAAATATTACAAGGTAGAAATGGCAAGAACTGGCAGCTGATTTGGATGGTGGGATGTGTGAGAGAGTGAGGAAGTGAGGATGGGGCATAAGTTGTGAGCCTGGGTAATTGGGAAGGTCACAGTATTCTCAATGTAACAGAGAAATTAGAAAGAGGAGAGACTTTATGGGGAAAGATGAGTTCAGTTTTAAATATGATGAGTTTAAGATGTCTATGGGATATTTAGCTCAAGATATCTAATAGGCAACTTGGAAATATGGGACTGGAGGTAAAGAAAAAGGGCTAGACAAATAGATCTAGGAATCATCTGCAGAGAAATAATGATTGAATCCACGGGAACTAATGAGATCATCAAATGACGTAGTATAGTAGGAGAAGAGGGCCCAGGACAGAGAACCCTGGGCCACAACTGTTAGCTGGCATAACCCAGATAAAGATCCAGCAAAGGAAACTGAGAAAGAAGAGACAAGTAGGAAGACAAGAGGGACCATATCGCAAAGACCTGGTAAGAGTAGCAGGGAGAAGAGGATGTTCAATAGTGTCAGAGGTTGTAGAGAGGTAAACAAGGATGAGGATTGAGAAGAGTCATTAGATCTGGTAATTCAGAGATCATTGGTAATTTTGAGGTACCCAGTTTCAGTTGAATGATCACTTCTGCAAGTAGAAGGAATTCCCTTGTCAAGTGAGACAGGTGAAGAAGGAGAAAGCAGTAGATTATACCTGAGTGATGTCTGATGAGGAGGAAGGAGGACAAGGATCTCTCTGTAAATGGCCTAAATTTTGAGGTCAGGTTCTCAGCTGAGAGGGTGGGGGTGGAAGCCATGGGATATTTAAGGAGGGATGACAATGTTTGGCAAAACCTTTGCAAAGCCCTACAGAAATGTAAATTAGAAGATAGAATCAAAAGTTACCTGGCTTCAAATCCCAGGTCTTCCATACATTCACTTTCTTATATTTGTCATCACTTCCTTGAGGGGTATAAAATACCAGTCAGGCTTGGAAGAAATAGGTGTTCTCTTACATAAAAAGAAGAAAAAGTCTTCACACGGCAAGATGTGCCTTCTGGTATTGATCACAGAATGACAATTTCCAGATGTTTCTTAATTGTATTATTCAGTCATTTAAGTGTTATAGCTTAAATTCTGCCACCATCCCCATTAAAGTATGGGAGTGTTTCAGTCCCCTAAAGTAAGTAAAGAAAAAAAAATTAAGACCCTTTTTCAGTGATTTGTTCTCACATTAAGTACTACAATGACCAGTCTAGGAATCAGCTCATAGTATCACTAGAAATTCAGCACAAAAACATCTAGATCAGAGGTCTAGGACTTTTCCACATTTGGTCTTGGCTCATAGTTACTGACCCTTCTCAGGCAATGAAACAGGATTCTCCCCTACCCCCAAAGCACAAGGGGTTGGAATTCCAGCTCAGAGGCCAGACCCAGATATCAATTCCTCCAGGGAATTTACCCAACATTGCCTTCTTACTAGAGCAACATCTCAGGCTACTTCGCCCCCTCAAATGACCCAGGATCAGCTTCCATATTTAAAGGGCTCACTTTGGATGATATTGGCTGCCAGGAATAACTCAGCTGTTACTCCATAGATGGCCAGAGAGCCTGGAATTCCCATTTGAGCTGTGTAGACAGCTTCTCATCTGCCAAGGACACCAGCCTAATCACCAGCCCCAAATAATTTCTAGAATGGTTCTGTACAGTAAGTGTTTGTCAAGTTCATTTGACATAAATGATGACTAGGCCTCAAACTATCTGTATTTTCCAAACCTCTGCCCCTTTTAATTTCATACCTTGTGCATAGATCTACACATGTTATGAATCAATCTGTACAAATATGCATAGTGATTATAAACTGCAATCTTAAAGTAATAGTTTCTTGGCTTGTTTTGTTTTTCACTTCTATATATTTTTTCCTTTCCTCAGAACTCCTTTCTAGCAACTTCAGCATGAACATTATTTTTCCTATTTATTTAACATAACATTTTAGGGGGGAGGAAATAGAAATTGGGCCTCCTCTTTTCATAGGCTGGAAATGCAATTGCCCACTGGTGATTGTTACAAAAGCTTTAGCCTGCCCCGTCTTTCAACTTGGGCTGACTTACACTTCTTAGACAGTCTAGTGGCCCTGAAAAACTTAGTGTGGATACCTCATTGGCTTTAGCCCTATTTATTGAAGCTTAGAACTTCTGAACTCAAGAGATCCATAAGCCCCAACTTCCTCCAGTTATGGGGATTTCTATGTAGACCATACCTCCTAGCCTTAAACAGTCTTCTGAAAATTGTTATGCCTTCTGGATTATCTTGTGGAAAGCAGAATTTATCTGGTCTTTGATACCAACATTGCAATTGTCTTTTGGCAATTTTTTTTTCTAAATTCTTAGGAGCATAGATTTGAACCTGTCAAGGACCTATATGCCATGTAGCACAACCCTTTTGTTTTACAAATGAGGAAATTTGATTTTGTTCTCTATTCATTTACTTGGATATTAGTTGATTGTTTCTGGCAACTCAGATTAGCAGCCACCACCCTTCTCTAAGTGATATGAATAATTCAATACCCCTTTCTTTTGTCCTTGACAAATAAAAATCTCTCCTCTCTTTCAGCTGGAATCATTAGGCAATTTTTTGGAATTCAGAAGCTGGTTGTCTCTGGCTCCCTGGACTCTGCAGTTGGGCAAAGGTGAGAAGCAAGAGCTTTTAAAGTCAGAAAGGCAGAAGAATCTGAGGATTTGCTAATGGTTTCCTCCTTTTGTTATCCTTGAATGCCATCCACCAAATCCTTGGGAAGAAGTGAAATATGCTACCATCCACCCTTTAGCACACCTCTTAGACAAATGGATCAAATGGTTTAGAATCAAATGGTTTAGGTCTGAAGTCTGGCATTATAAAACAACACACAGGCATAAATGTACGCTCCCCACATACACTTAATAGTTGTAATGAAAACATCATTCTCCTAGGAGCTGTGATAGAGACAACATATTGTAGCAAAAACAGCTGCTAGATCCCAAGTCAGAGAACCTGGTTTCAAATTCCAGGTCTACCACTATGACCTTGGCCAAATCACTTGACCTTTATTGGCTCCAATTTCTTCATCTATGAAATGAGGGGTTTGTACTAAATTGTCTTTAAGACTGAAATTCTCTTCCAGCTTGAAATTCTATTGAGGTGAACCACAAGAGTCCCTAGTAGTTCCTACTATGAGGATTTGGAGATAAGTGTTTTCCATGGAAAGTCATTGCTTTATTGAATTTTTAAAAATATTTTTACAGTTACATGTAAAAACCATTTTTAACATTCGTTTTTAACAATGTTGAATTCCAAATTCTCTTCCTCTCTTTCCTCACCCCTCCCTGAGATGCCAAGCAATTATACAAATGTGCAGTCATATAAAATGCAATCCATATTAGTCATGTTGTGAAAGAAGACATAGACTCCCCCGCCTCCCCAAAAAATGCCACAAAAAATAAAGTAAAAAACAGTGTACCTCAATTTGCATCCAAGTTCCATCTCTTCTTTCTCTCCATGTGGATAACATTTTTCTTCATGAGTCCTTTGCAATTGATTTGTATCACTGAATTGCCGAGAATAGGTCTTTCACAAATGATCATCACACAACATTACTGTTCCGGTGTACAATGTTTTCCTGCTTCTGCTCACTTCACTTTGCATCAGTTCATGTCTTTCCACTTTTTTATAAAATCAGAATGCTCATCCTTTCTTATAGCAAAACAGTATTCCTTTACAATCATATACCACAATTTTTTTCAGCAGTTCCTCAATTGATGGACATCTCCTTGATTTCCAACTCTTTGACACCACACAAAGAACTAATAGAAATATTTTTGTACAAATAAGTTCCTCTGCCCCTAAAAAAATCTCTTTGAAATACAGAGCTAATAAAAATATTGCTGGATCAGAGAGTAGGAACAGTTTTAGAGCCCTTTGGGCATAGTTCCAAATTACTCTCTGGATGAGTTCACAACTCCAAGAACAGTGCATTAGTGTCTCAATTTCCCCACATTCCTCCAACATTTATCATTTTCCTTTTCTGCCATATTTGCCCATCTGATAGGTGTAAGGTGGTACCTCAGGGTTGTTTTAATTCGCAATTCTCTAATCAATAGTATTTTAGAGCTTTTATGATAACAGATGGTTCTGATTACTACAACTGAAATCTGTCCTTTGACCATTTATAGATTGTGTAATGATTTGTAATCTTATAAATTTGACTCAATTCTCTTATGTATTTGAAAAATAAAGTCTTTATCAGAGACACTTGATGTAAATACATATTTTTTCCCAGATTTCTGCTTTCCTTCTAATCTTGGTTGCATTAATTTTGTTTGTACACAACCCTTTTAACACAATCAAAATTATCCATTTTATATCTTATAAATGCTCTCTATCTCTTTTTAAGTAAGGAGGAAACCCTCCTTACTTAATCATTCAGTCAGTTCACAATACAATAATCAAACTTTCACTCATGGGGCAACCGTTAACTTAATCAGTCACTAATCTAGATTCCCAATTACTATCATTAACCACTAGTACAGTCATTAGGAAACCACAGAAACCCTCCACCCCTTGGTGTCCAGCAAACCTCAATTTCCTCTAAGGGGAGGCCTTTTTCTTCATCTTGACTCTGGGTAGACTCTCTAATTCCCTGAATCCCCTTCCATGGTTCCAGCTCCCTCCTGAATCCACCAAATAGTCACCTGGATTCAAAAGCAGACAGCTGCCAGGTTCTCGTCCAGTCCTCAGAGGTAGACAGCTCCCAGGTCCTTTTCCAGTCCTCAGGGCAGTCCCTGGCACACACACACAGTTCACAGGGTCAGGCACATCTCAGACCCTTTGCCACTTCTTTTGCCTGGAACTCAAGGATCAGCCAGGCTATGAACAAACAAAGTCTTATCCTGGTCATACTTCTTCAGTCTTCCAGCAGTTCAGCTGGCCATAGGACCCAGGAGGAATATTGGCTTTCTGAGCGGCCTTCACCAGATTCTGGTCTCAGGAAAACTCCATCTCAATTCTCAGTCAGTTTCCAGATGCTGGGAGAGAAACTCTCTGTCTCTCTCTCTCTGTCTCTGTCTCTGTCTCTGTCTCTCTCTCTCTGTCTCTCTCTCTCTCTTTCTCTCTCTCTCTCTCTCTCTCAACAAGGCTCCAACTCACTTCTTGAGTCCAGTAG
Organism: Pseudocheirus occidentalis; assembly: GCA_028646575.1. NCBI lineage: Eukaryota > Metazoa > Chordata > Mammalia > Diprotodontia > Pseudocheiridae > Pseudocheirus > Pseudocheirus occidentalis. The sequence continues at coordinate 301,903,460 of CM053593.1, forward strand.
CCCAGCTCCTAGATGCTGAGACAATCCTGCTTCCTCCAACAGGAAAATTCCAATTCTCTCTCTGTCTCTGGAATTCTTCTTTATACATACACATTGGCCTCCTGTCTCAGCCAATCCCCTTCTGCCAAGTCATCAGGAGAGTTCATGCCCTCTCAACAGGCAATAGGGTTCACATCTTCCATACAGAGCTCACACCCTCCATACTTAGCCCTAAGTTACTAAGTGCTAAGTATCTGCTAAACTGATTGCTGTTACAGCTACTCTCCTTCATATTTTTTCCTTAATTCCCTTGATATTCTTGCCTTTTATTTATCCATATGAATTTTGTTATTATTTGTGTAGCTCAAAAAATAATTTCTGAGTGGTTTGGCAATGAGTAAGTTAATAAATTTAGGTATACTTACCATTTTTAATTTTTTGGCTCAGCCTACCCATCAGTAATTGATATTTTTCCAGTTGTTTAGATATGACTTTATTTGCTTGAAAAGTATTTTGTAATTCCCAGTCTCCCTGGGTTTATAGTCTAGTTAAAGCTGTGGGTGTCTGCTTCTGAAAGAGAGGCAGATTAGTATATTTGCAGACATTCTGCATTGGGTTTTGTGAGCAACCTCTTTCCATTATCCATATTGTCAGCATGGTCAGCATCATCTTTAAAACCTGACTGAGATAGTCTGTTTCTCATTCCTGCATTAAGAGTCCAGGGCTGCTTCATTCACTCAAAGCAAGTGGACAACAGGAGTTAAGGGCTGAAGACCTGATGGCTTCCTCCCCTACCTAACAACCTTAGGTCACACAACCACCAAAAATAGACTTGAGGTTTTAGTCTTGTTTTGCTTTTCATTTTCAGTCCCAGTTTGGATGAATTTGACAAGACTAATAAATGCTATGTAGGAACTACGTTAAACTACGAGTCCAATCTTCTTCCCATTCCTCAGAAAGCAAGGTGGTATAGGAGGATTATGCTTCCTAAGATCTTGGAGGGAAATGCTTGTATGGTTGTACTTGCTGTGTTGTTGAAGTAAATATTCCCTTGCAAAACTACTGATTTTTAATGGTTAAATGGAACTGGGGTGGTGATGGAGGCTGGGGGCAGGTTGGAGGGGGAAAGATAAGGGAATTTATATAGGGCCTACTATATTCCATGCACTGTGCTAAGCACTTTATAAAAATTATATCATTCGTTCTTCTCAACAATTCTGTGAAATACTGTTATTTTTTCCCATTTTATAGTTGATAGAACTGAATCAAAGCAAAGTTAATAACTTGTCCAGGTTTGCATAGCTAATAAGTGCCTGGGGCTGTATTTGAACTCAGACCTTCTTAACTATAGGCTGCTAAAACTAGGGAAATGCAATCAATAAAGATTCTAGTCAATGACAAAGAAGAGAGACCCTCTCCCTCCCCCACCCCACGGTCCCCACCTGGAAAAGGATTGAAGTAATACATACCTTATCCTCAGAGTTGGAACAGAGAAAATCCATGTTGCATGAAATAAGGAACTGTATAACCTAATTTCAAATGAACAACACAGATAGTCTGGTGTAGGCCCTAGAGTTCTGGATCTGGGGTCAATAAGGCCTCACAGAGTAACTATCTGTGTGACCTTGGGTGATTACTTAACCTCTCTGAGAAATCAATTTCTTCCTCCAACAATAATAGCACTTTTATATAGGGCAATAATAGCACTATCCTTATAGGGCTACCAAGTGGTTCAAATGAATTCAAAGGAAATAATATATAGAAAGTTCTTTGCAAACCTTGAAGAGGTATATATATGCCTCTAGTATTATTAAATCTGATGAGTTCCCTAACCTGTGAAATAAGAGGAATATATTAGGTAATTTCCCTTTCAATTCTAAACACTATGATCCTAGTCCAAACCCCTCATCATTATCTATATCTATATACATAGGGATATCTATACATATGCACATATATATGTATATACACATATACATACATACATACACACACGTGTATTTATTTGTGTGTGTATACACACATACACATATGGAAACTGAGTCTAAGGAATTCCCAATGACTTACCAACATTACATAGTGAATGACAACAGAGTTAAGACCCACGTCTGACTTGGTACTTATCTACCTCATATTGAACTATCAACCTAAACCTCTGGGAAGCAGAAAGAAGCAGACTGAAATAACCATAAGGAGGAGAGGTAGCATTGTCAAGGGTGGCTAGGTCAAATGTCCATTTTCAAAGAGACATCTACGCAGTTCTACCCATTTGTGAAACCCTTTGAAAAGTTGGGCTAATGTACTCATTGAAATTTGAAATTCCCTTTGCTAATTTCAATGGAGTCACCTCAATAAACCCCAGAATGTTTTTACATATATGTTGTCTAGTTCCCACAAGGGCTTTTACTCAGTACTGTACTGAGAGACCAAATATTTTGATTAGAATCTGGAAATAGTCAGCTGGACAAATAACACTGATATTTAAATTACTGTGAAAATGTATCATTTGACATGCTCATAAATCTTCTTCTGCAAATACCCCTAACAAATTAAAAACAGACAAATAAAAGATGGCTTTCAGGGAAAGTTAAGTAATTTCAAATAAATTTACATGAGTTTGACAAAGAAAAAAAAATTGCTTCCTTCTTTGTAAGATTCAAAGGGAAGGAGGAGAGGATAATCCCTAAGGAATATGTAGGACTTCCATATTGCAGGAAACATCTGGACACTGTACCAGAGTCCAACTTTGATGAGGTATGGGGAACTACCATATCCTTAATCCATCCAAAAGCTTTCAGCGACTCAGGACCTTCTCTATTAGCTCCCACTACCAATGCTAGGATTATCTCTAGATGGGGTGGGTAACAGCCCATGTGGTGAAATTTTAGGGTTGCCTAAATGCCCAATCATCCTTTCCTAGTCATGACTGTTAGCAGGCTGTATCAGAGCTTCACTCTTTTAGCTTAAGACCTTGATCTCTATTAAAAATGCAAATATCCTTGAGAAGGAATAATGCTTTGAGTTGGTATCAGTCATTTACACTGTAGTAAAAATGAAGGAATTGAAAAGAGGTTTGTATACAGGGAGTGAGGAGATGCTAAGGACTCTGACAACTTGCATATGTGTGGGGTAGAAGCTTCTACCACTGAAAAGAAAAAAGGGAACAGAAAGGGGAAGCTAAAGGCACCTGTGTGGGTTGGAAAGAAGTTAACACCTACTTCACAAATTAACCTAGTATCAACTAATAACAATAACAATAATAATAACTGACTTTATCATAAGCTTTAGCGTTTGCAATGTGTTTTACATACATAATTTTAGTTGATCCTCACAACCTAGTGAAATTGGTATTATAGTTACTATTATCCCTACTTTACAGATGAGGAAATTGAGACAGCATGAAATTAAGTGACTTTACATGGACAGAAGGTATCAGGACAAATTCACCTAGTTTGGGACAAAGGCAATCTGGGTGTGACTTTGGCCACTAGGTCGTCAATATTTGTCTCCTTTGTACATTCAGCCTTCTTCTTGCCTTCCTCTTCCTTGACTCAGACCCTTAATCCTCAAGCCCTATGTGAAGGTTTGTGGAACAAGTAAAGTAAGCAATGCTGGACAAAGGAAGGATATGGAAAGATATTCCTGGAAATACATTTATCAAATGAGATAATATTTGTAAAGTACTTTGAAAGTCTTATAGCACCACATAAATGCAAGTTATTCATAATTAGATGTTTACCATATGCAAGGCATTGTACTAAATCTGGAAAATACAAAGTCAGAAGCAAAAATAATCTTTTCTATTAAAGAGCTTATATTCTTCTGGGGAGAGAAAATATTTACGTATCCAGAAAAGTACATAGAAGACCATGTGAGGAGAGCCTCCTCATGTGGTTTCAGTCTACCTTTGAGCCTAATTTCATTTCTTTTAGGTCCCTTATGTTCCAACCAACATGCATATTACTCACAATTTCCCAATTTTATTTCCCCCTCTCCTAATTCCAAGGCTGTGTACATCCCATGCCATAAACATATTCCACAACATTTCTAGCAAACCTCCTTTCCAGGTGCCACTTCTAGGAAGCCTTCCCTGATCCTCCCAACAAGTGAACTTGAATAAAAGAGATTAAAATCTATTTAGCCAGATAAAACATTCATATGAATAAGCAAAATACAATTAGAATGTAATCATAGTGTCATAAATTTAGACTAGGAAGCATCTTCAGAATCCATTTAGTCTAAACTCCTCATCTAACAGATAAGGAAATGGAGACCCAGAGAAGTTAATGACTTGTCAGAGGTCACCTAGTATATCAGCAAGCACCCTAGCATACCCAGGGTGGCTGCTAGCACAGGTTCTTAGATCTGCTGTTCTAAAGGAAAGCAACTCAAAATTGGTTAACAATCTTTCTTTAATCAAACAAGCATATCATTTACCTAGTTCAGGGGGAAAAGTCAGCACCCTGAACTCCAGAGAATACAAGCCCAAGTTACAAGCACAAATTACAAACACAAGTTACAAACAGAGCAAGAAGCAGATCAGCAAATGTGCTTCCAACCATCTGACCAACACATCTATTACCCATTCAAGTTAACAGAGAGGAAAGCATCAACATCTGGGTTTTTCAAAGCCGGGGGGCTCAACAGCTTCCCAGAGTCTCATCTGGTCAAATCACTCTTCTCAAAGTGAGCCCCAAAGCAAAGCCTCACATCAGGGAGTATATATAGGCTTCTCCTGGGTCATCCCTCTTGACCCACTGTCCAATTACAAAGTAACAAGGTGTGGCCATTCCCAAAAAACAAGCCTCTCGCCATAGGCTCCACATGACCACCAAATCAGGGAACATTCTCGGAGCCACTTAAGCAAAGGGGCTAGAGGCAGGAAAGAGCTTCAGATTCCCATTACACCTAGCAGTAAATAATCAAGTGGGACTTGAATTTGGGCCCTCTGACTCCAAACTTAGTTTGGTAGGATTCTACTCTGTCACAAGGGGGTTGCCATCATGTGACCAGAAAGATGGTAGACCAGACATTTTTCTTATCCTCCTGACCTCTCCAACCTCACCAAAATAAGAATTATATAACTCAATTGCAGCTGTTTCCATGCCCCCAACTCACCAAGTAACTTAACGACACAACAATTCAATACACTAACAGAGGAGAAGACTTGTTCCTGATCTCTATTATTCAGCCACCATGCTCTGGGAAGGCAGCACAAACTAACCTATAGGTTCGGGCTCTGGAATCCACTCCCAGAGTGACTCCAGCATGAAGCCATTCATTCCTTTGCTGCTGATGAAGTCTCCACCAGCACACCAACCCCTGCCTACCATTCTGTGGGAACAAGCAACCCAACTCAATCTTGCCCACACCCACCCTGGGAGGAAGAGGTGTAGATATTGGAAAACAGAAACTTCTCTCTCTCTGGGTGACAGGGGGGAGAAAGGGAAGGGCAGCACACTTGCTACTCTGCACCAGTCTTCAGGCAGAGAATTACATTAAAACAGAAACAGGATCTTTATACAAGCAAAACATATTGATCTCAATGACTGAATCCATAACAAAGTTTAAAGATTATAGATCTCCCAGAAGTAAATGATAAGTCACAAACCTGAATGCCATTACGCAAGAAATAATATAAGCTACCCCAAACTTTAGAACACAGAACAAAATTCCAGTCAAAAGAATTCGTTGACTATTTCCACTCCCTTTGCTAGGTACAAAGGAAAGGTGGAGGAATGAAGTGGTAAGAGAGATTCAAGGAGGAAGATTTTCTTTATTGGAAAGCATATCCTAGGAGACTTTCTGAAAGCAGCAGATAAAAGGGATAAAAGAAATAGCCAGAGATGTGGAGGAACCTTTTCTAGGAATGGAGTCTGGTGGTGTGTGCAAGTTGGAAAAGCAGAGACTGAGATTAGGAAATGGTAAGTGAATGACACAGTTTGAGCAGGAAAGTGTGGGCAAAGGGAGAATACTATGAGAAAAACTAATAACTCACTTTTATATAGTACTTCAAAGTTTGTGAATATGTAATTTCCTCCTGCAAACAATCCTATGAGGTAAGTACTAATGATATTTAGAGATGAGATTAAATCACTTATCCAAAGCCATACAGCTGTGAAGGGTCTGACGTCAGATTCAATCCAGATTTTTCAGACTTAAAATTCAGTACTCAGTCTGATACCCCTCCAGATTAAAATGGGCCTTGAATGACAGCCTAAGTGGCTTGTCTTTTTTTGATAAGCAAATGGAACCCCTGAAGTGTTTGGTTTTGGTTTTTTAGTTTTTTGGTTTTTAGTTTGGTTTGGTTTAGTTTTTTTGGGGGGGGAGTTGGTATAAGAGTGTCATCTGAGCAGACTTGTGCATTAGGAAGATTATTCTGTAAGGAATAATAGTAATAATAATGATAGCCAAATTTTATGTAGTAATTAGCAAATGTCAGGCATTATGCTAAATGCCTTACAGTTAGTATGTCATTTGAACCTCATATCAATCCTGGGAGGTAAATGCTATGATTATCCTCATCTTATAGGTAAAGAAACTGAGGCAAACGGAAGTTAAGTGACAGGGTCACGGTCACACAGCTATCAAATGTCTGAGGCCAGATTCAAGCTTAGGTCTGATGGCTACAAGCAAGGAGTCACCACACCACCTGCCTGGAGGATAAAATCAGAGGCAGGAGACCAATGAAGGGACTCTTATAATAGTCCAAGATACCCTCAATTAGCATCACTGCAGTAGATATAGAAAGGAAGGGGATGGATCTGACAGATATTGGGCAGAAATAGACTGAAGATGAAACTACAGCAGAGGGTCAATGAAACTTGGGTTGCAGAAGAGAGAAGATGGAATAATGGAGTCTTGGAAGAGAAAGGCCACTTAATCCTCTGAAAACAAAAGGAAAGAGGAGAGGATGTACGAGAACCAAGAAAGTCAGAGATGTGAAGGAGAGGGGAGTTATTATAACTCCAGTGAAAATACTATCACAACACTGGGTTATTGAGAGAGTTAATCTGGTGTTATTTCCCTGTTGATGCCAAGGGAGTCCAGACCTATTGACAACCACCTTTATTACACTCCTTTCTTTGTCCTTACTTTGCTCTAACAGTCATCTTCACAGTGTTATAGCTTTGTCATACAATGGAGCAATAGCCCAAGAAGAACCAAGTGATTGAGGGATATGAGTGAATGAGAGATCATGTGGTCTAGTGACCTTAATGTGGCCTTTAGATGGGGAAGGCACAATTAGACAGCAGTTTGTCTGAAAAAGAGCTGGGGGTTTTAGTGGACTACAAGCTCAATGATAGTCAACAATATAATATGGCAGCCAAAAAATGGCAACATGACTTGTGCTTCATTGAGAGATAAGAGTTTTTGGTAGCTAATAGTTCTTTTATACTCTGCCATGGTAAAATCATATCCAGGGTATTGTATTTAGTTCTGGGTACCACATTTGAGAAAGATATGATGGAGAATAACCAGAGGAAGGCATCTTGTATGGTGAAGGGCCTCAAGTACATGTCTTATATGAAGATCCTTTTAATGGAACTGGTGATGTTTAGCCTGAAGAAGAAACACCAAGGGAGAAGAACATAAGTTCTTCAAGTACTTGAAAAACTGTTGAGTTTAAAAAATCTGTTTTATTTGGCCCCTCAGGACAGGATGGTTAAAAATTAGTCCCCCCCAAAAAGTTAATTTTGGACTGATATAAGAAAATAGTCTTAACGAGTAAAGCTACTCCCCAAATGGAATGGGCAACATGGTTAGGTTGTGTGTTACTCCCCTCATCTAATGTCTTCAAGCAAAGGCTGAAGATCTTTTGTTGAGCATTTGTAACGAAAATTCCTTTTCTTGTCTGTCTTAAACTCATAAAATTTTGAAAAAAAATATTTTTTAAACTTTGATATTCTGTTATTTGAGCAGATAGGAGATAGAAGGTGGTAAAATTGTAAGCTTTTCCATTTGATTGTAAACTCCTAGAGGACAGTGGCTATTTTTGCTTCTTTTTGTATCTCCTGTGCTTAGCATAGGACCTGGCACATAATAGACACTTAATAAATGTTTATTGATTGATTGACTGGTAAAGCAAAAGAATGTAAAAAGTGTTATCTGTTTAAGTTTTTTATTTCATCAGTCCACTATCAAATTTCCTATATATCTTGAGAAAGAGCTATGCAATGAGAGCAGATACATTCATCTGTTCATTCAAAAAACATCAAGCTAATACAGGATCCTGTGGTAGGAGTTATAGAGCATCTGTGAAACAATTAGACAAAGTTCCCCACCTTCTTCATGACACTTACGTAATGCAAATACATAGAGTGCTTTGGGAATTCACTTAGAAACTTGGTTTTTTGGTTTGTATCTTCCATTACTATTCTTCCCACCCATGGCCATGTCTGTGCATTGTCCTCCACATAATGTTTTATCAGCTTTGATATCTCCCTCATTAATCAGGTTGGTCATCGGTTTTAAAATTAAACTGCAACAAGTGAAGGGTACTTGATTCTCTGGAACCCCAGAAGTTGTGGAGTGATTTTTTTAAGTTGGATCAGAGAAAAGCTAAGAGGTGCAGTGAATCGAGTGCTGGGCCTGGAGTCAGGAAGTCTTCTCATCCTGAGTTCAAATCTGGCCTCAGACGCTTACTAGCTATGTGGCCCTGGCCAAAGCACTTAACACTGTTTGCCTCAGTTTCCTCATCTGTAAAATATACTGGAGAAGGAAATGGCAAATCTCTTTACCAAGAATATCCCAAATGGGGTCACAAAGAGTCAGACATAACTGAAAGGATGGAAAAACATTTCAATTAATCAACCAACCAAGAAGTATTTATTTAGTGCTTACAAGGTGCTGAGCAATACAATATATACTCAACTTGGATGCTTAATTAATTCATTTCAAGAGTTATTTGAGTGACTAATATACTTTCAAGACATTACAACTATAAATAGAATTAGAACTTCTATATGATTGTATAATAAGATTGCTAATTGGCATTGGTGATGTGTCATGTGCTTAAACTAACTGCAACACAAGTTTAAAAAAGCAGAATATAGAAAGGGCAGAATTGCTCCTAATGTCTGAGAAAGTGAATTTTTTAAGTGTTACTGGAAAATGGAAAACATTACTGAGGCTTAATGATGTCAGAGATGAATTTGAAAGTAAATTGCCAAGTATATAATCATTTACAGATCCAAAGTTTCCTAGACATTTGTTCACCTGAAGGATTCATAGGATTACTAGACATGGCAAAACCCATAGAAATCACCTGTTCAGCTCCTTCTTCTTACAACTGAAGTCTTTGCTATCCAGAGAGGTAACTTGCCTGGGTGCAGGGCCAGGACAAGGAAGCTTCCCTCTCTCCTCTCATCAAAGCCCCAACTCCCTACGGTCCTAATAGGTGAGATGAAGAGGAAATAAATGTACATATATATGCATTTTTAATCACATTGTAGTAGAATCATAGATTTGGAGTTGGAAAGGTCCTTAGATGTCAACTCCAAAATGCTCATATCAAGGATGAGGAAACCCAAATCTCAGTAATATAAGCAACTCTGTTAGAGATAGACTATCAGTATTGAGTTTTGAATGATAAGGTACTGAAAGTGATTTACAAGGCACATCAACCACGTTATAATGTTTATCAACGTATACACAGGTTTAGGTAGAATTTAGAAACCCTGGGGGTTTTTCCCACTTGTTCTCAAGTGGCCAGCCTTCCACTCCATTTAGCACAGCTGACTTTGAACCCCAACTTCCTACAATCTGGAACACACTGTAATAGATCTGACTAATCAAAGAAGAGAGGTACCAAGAAGGACACAGGCCCATCATTTGAGCTGGCCCACGGCCTACTCTAAGAGAAATGTTTTTATACCCGCAGAAAGGGACTGAATGGAAAAATCCTAATAATGCTCTTGGGACTTATGTCCTGGGACAGGGTTATGCAAGGTACTCGAGGGAGAGGCAGCAACTTGTGGGAATTTGTGACTATTCTTATATCTGGGAGAAGGTTGCAGAAACAGAGAAGTTCTAATTCCTGGGAAATAAAAACTGAAACAAATGCAGAACTTAAGTCTAGAGGGACAGGATTACCTCATCCCTGGGAACTGCAGGCGCCTAGGACAAATGGTTCATGCCTGCCACATCGGTGTTTATAGAATCAGTACTAAAAGGTCATCTCCATAGTGATTTACCCTGAATTACCCATGTGGTAAGTAGATTTGAACCCAGGTCCTTTCATACCAGATCCAATACTCTTCCCAATGTATTAAACCATTTCTGACCTCATTATTCAACAGACCCAGAAAATAATAACTAACGGCTTCAACACTGACTTCCTTGAACTATGCTCCTATGCTCTGTATAATTGTCCCTAAAAGAAGGGTATCAATTACTAAAGTATGTAAGCATTATTACTTAAAAACTTTGGATTCTCTTAGTGATTCTTTTGTCTTTTGCTAAGTATGTTTAGTTGTCACTAAAAGTGAGCCTACCTCTCCTTCTGGTCTTTCCTCCCTAGAGAAATGAGTATTGTGGGTGTGGGAGGGCTGGTAAGTATATGCTGTATGCTTGGGGGCAATCTGCCTCTTCACAAGTTGAAGAAAGCTGCTTTCTGTGGGAGGGGGAGGATGCTGGTAGAACAACCCCTCTCAGGGAAAAAAAAAGGTAATTTAAGGATAATGGAGCCTTTTAGTATGTAATCCCACTTTTGAATTCAAAGCATATGTTTAAGTTCTGCATCTGAAAAAATAGCCAATTTGTATGCTTGTTGTGAACAAAACTGGTTTGACTTAACTTGACTTTTTCCAGCTGAAAACTTTTTGCTCAGTTGCTGCCATCAATGGAAAACAGATTAAGAGCGGCCCAAACTGCAAATGAACAATTGAAGCCATTCCTTGAAAGGAGGGCCACAGCAGAGAAGTGCTGTTCCCTGATATGGGTCTGACAAGGCTGAATGTCACCAGCAGGGTCCTCACACAGATGCCTTCATAATATCAATTTAATCAGGCTTGAAAATGTGCTGGGTTGCAAAGATTTGATTAAACCCACCCCCACAAAAATTTCAGGGTCACATCACTTACTGGAACACAATTACATTTTTTTTTTGCACATAAATTACCCACATGTCTTTAAATTAAATGTACCTTCCAAAAAAAATCCACATCATTATTGAATAGCAATTTCATATACTTAGCTTGAAATTTCCATTCTGTCAGAATCACTCATGTTACCCACAGTTTCAAAAGAATCAAATCATTTTTACTGTAACTATATTTTTTTTCAATACTAGGCCAAGGATAAATGTGGTTACATTGATTTCTCACAAATGAGCCTCTAACCCCTGCTTTAAAATGAGAAAAACACAGCTCATAATCTTTTTTCAATCTGAGGTAGATTTAATTGACTTAAAAGGAACTTTGCCAGCTCATTTGCAAATTGCCTTTGTATTTTCTCTTATTTTCAATACCCTTGGAGAACCTATAAAAATGAAATAGCATTCTTTTCTTTACGGATGGTATCCATTGTCCTCAACCCCCTTCCCCATATTTCTCTTGGTATTTCAGAGTTAGTGGTGGCCTGTTGGCTTCTTTTCCAGATATGACACCAGGAGTGAGCAGAGGCATTGATGCTTTGGAAGCAAGGTTGTTAATATTCCAGCCACTCTCAGAACAGTTGAAGGGAAGACTAGTGCCAGAAGATTTATGTCTGGTAAGAACTCTGAGTGGGTCTGCTTGCTGGGAGCCTCTCTCTCAACCCCAAGCTTCGAGTCTAGTTTTGCAAATCATTTTCACAAAACAGTAACCAATCAACCATAGCAATTACTGACCCACAGAAATACTATCTGGATTTTAAAGTCTATACTGACCACTACCCACCCATCCCCATCATAAAACTGGCAAGTAATTTCTCTACTTCTCCTGGCTTCTGTGTTCTCTATTTGCTATTCCTCAAAACACTAAATAAAGAAAGTTATGTATGTAGTCTCTGGTGCAAATTTGTACTTTGGTGAGTGGAAAGACATTTATTGATGTTGCTGCTGCTGCTGTTGTAATTTTACCAACATATAGAACTCTCATCACAGAAATTCCCTTCCCAAGATGCAGACAGGAGATACAGACAAAGGATTTTTAACAGTTTTGTGCCACGGACTCCTGTGGAAGTCAGGTGTGGCCTATAGAACTCTTCTACAAATCATGTTTCTAAATACATAAAAAATACATCAGATCACAAAGAGAACTAGTTATATTGAAATACAATTATCAAAAAGGGCTGCTAGGGGGCTCAGTGGACAGCGTGCTAGGCCTGGAGTCAGGAAGACTCATGTTCTTGAGTTAAAACTGGCTTCACACACTTAACAACTGTGTGAGGCTGGACAAGTCATTTAACCCTGTTTGTCTCATTCTCCTCATCTATAAAGTGAGCTGGAAAAGGAAATAGCAAGCCACTCCAGTATCTTTCCCAAGAAAATCCCAAATGGGGTCACAAAGATTCAGATATAACTGAAATATGACTGAACAAGAACACAATTATCAAAATATTAAAAAAAAACACTTCTGAACTCCCCCTAGAATCTATCCATAGACTGCCTACAGGTTTATGAACCCCGGGTTAAAAAATCTCTAATCTAGACACAGAAGGGACCCCAGAGACCATTTAGTGCTACCCCCTCTTAATTTTACAGATGAAGAAACTGAGACCCATAGTGATTAAATGGCTTCCACAAGTTCACAAAGGCAAATCCTGAAGCAGGAGTAGAATCCATTAGAATTAGAAGCCTCTGATTCTAGAGTCAGTGCTCTTCCCATCATACCATGCTAAAGCAACTATACTGTCATTTGTAGTCCTAGTGGGACATCTAGGAGCACTGAGAAGGTCACTGAGTGACTTGCCCAAATTTTACACCTAAGATGTGTCTGAGACAGATTTCAAATCCAGCTCTTCCTGTCTCAGAGGACAGCTGACTGTCCACAGTGTCATACAGTCTCTCACTTGGGGAGACTTTTGCAAGCCTTAAAGTAATATATAAGTGCTAGTTATTTATATAGTGTCATTATTAATATTGTCATCAACCATATCATCATCATCATCATCATCCAAGAAACCATTCTGATTTCTTACAGAAATACCATAAGAGGATAATGGAAATTCGTATGGAAAGGACCAGTCCTAGTGCTATAGGGAGATAAGCATGGTATAGTGGAAGAAGCTAGAAAGCAGGAGACTGAAGATAGAATCTTTGCTACTATTAACTAGCATTGTAAAATCCAACCCATTCATGACTCTATGGATCACATATTCTGGTTCTTAAAATAAGGATAATAATGGTACTTTACCTGCCCTTTAGCAAGGGGGAGTGGGCCAGATGATTTCTTATGATGTTTTACCAGTTTTGGGATCAAAAATTCCCCATGTGTGGGGTGGAGCCAAGATGGCGGCGTAGAAGCAGCAAGGTCCCGCAGCTCCCACACCTCCACCCTAAACACCCATAAAATGTGAGTCTAGACAAAGTCTAGGACTCACAGACTCACAAAAATACAGAAAACACATCTCTCACAGAAGGCAGCTCAGCAGCAGGGGCTCAATGTGACGACCGGTAGCAGAGGCTGGGCCAGCCTGAAGCCAAGACCGTGGCCAGGCCCGGGGCTATGTGAAGGAGCCGGGCTGAGCTGAGTCAAGCCATGCCACAGCCAGTCTTCAGAGGAGAGGATCTACAGCCTCAAGAACCTCTACATCTGCCAAGGCGTGAGGAACATGAATGGGAGAGGGGCAGCTCAGGAGGCAGGGCTCATCCAGCAGGCCTGCAGGCCTGGAGCAGAGACTGTCCCAGCCCAAAATTGCAGCCATGGCAAGGCCAGGTCCCAGGGCATTCAAGAGGAGCCAGGCCTCCCAAGCTACAGCTTGAGTCTACTTCAGAGAAGATCTATTACACCTGAGGGAATCTTCACATCCAGCAAACAAGGATTAGATGGTCAGTGAAGGTGAAAATGAAACCTTGAAACTTAATTTGGAGGAGGAAAAGCAGTTCAGCCAATCTACCCCCGGGGCAAGGAAGCAGTGGGGGAAAGTAACTGCTAGAACTGGCGGCAGCCCCCACTGGGCTGCTTCAGAGCCCCTGGCCTGCAGACTCTGCAGGGGGGCTGACTCGCTTGATCAGGGCCAAGTGCTCTTGCGTTGAGCAGCCTGGATCCAGATTGTGGTCTTGGGTGGTGGTCCTGGGGTGCGCTTTCAGCAAGCCAAAGCTGGGGGGACTTGCAACACCCCCCTAATAGCTCTGGCACCTGGGAAAACCCCAGCGATTTGGAACAGAGCTTTCCCCCCTGGAAGCAGAG
>CM053593.1:301918271-301999036 GCA_028646575.1 Pseudocheirus occidentalis
AAAGGGACAGGGACAGGGTAGAGAACAGAACAAGGAGGGGTGGGGAGGGATAGGAAGGAGAGACAGATGATCATTGTCACAATATGTCCACTATAAAGATGTCCTGAATAATCACACATCCACAGCCTGTATTGAATTGACTGTCCTTCCAGTAGGGGTAGGTGACAAGGGAAGAATCAAAAGCATCTAGAATTTAAAATTCTGCAATACCTGCAACTAGGAATTAAGATATACAGGGGCTGGGATAGGGAGACCCTCCCTGCCCCACCAGAAAGTAAGAGAGCAGAGTAGGGGAGGGGCTTTACAGTGGGATTGCTCTTTTAGGGTTGGGGCAGGGGAAAGATGGGGAGAAAATTTGTAATTCAAAAATGTCATGAAAATGATGTAAACAAGAAAACAAATATAAAAAAAAATTTTTTTAATTCCCCATGTGTGGTTGGAAAACTTATGACAATTGACCAGGAAAAGAAAAAGTTTTGAATTTTTTTCTATCTCATAGTAAATGAACTAGTATTTATCAAATTCCTACTATATGCCAAGCAAAATGTTGAGTGATGGCTATGCATAGATCCTTGTTAGTACTCAAGCAAGAGGTAATAACTTAGAGCTCACTAGGTAGTGCAACCAGTACGAGACCTTAGCTCAAATCCTCCTTCAGATATCTACTAGCTGTGTGACTCTTGGCTGGTCATTTTATCTCTATGTGTCTCAGATTCATCATCTGCAAAATGAGGATAATTATGGCATGTTCTTCACAGTGTTGTGAGAAACAAATGAAATAATGTAAATCAAGTGCTTTGCAAACTTTAAAGTATTGTTTGAATGGAAATTATTAATAAGGAGGAAAGTCATACTATACTTAAATTCTTGTAATCTCTCTGATTTTCATTAAACCTAGTGCCAGCTTTCTTTTAGGACCACTGTTAGGTTGTCTTTATTCCTCTATACCCAATGACTAGTGTAGATTTTTCCAACTGCGATAGACCTCCTGCCAAAAGGAGCAAATGCTCAGTGACGAATATAAGAAAGGTATCATATTCTTAAATGAAAAGACTCAAATGGGGATAGGCATGCTATACCCATTCCTAGAGCAGCAAAACCAGATTTAAAAAGTCCTAAGTGTTTATAATTTAAGGAAGTTCAAATGAGCCCTTTATTCACACATGGGAGTTCTGTGTGAAAACTACAGATGGGAACAAGGTGGGATGGGATAGGTTTGGAAAACAACTAGAAGGGCAGGAAAATAAGGACCTAGTTAGGCAATTGTTGTGGGGAGGTATGGCGATAGTTGTATAACTACTCTTTTATAGTGTTGTGGACTTGGTCACATGGCATTTAACAAACAACTAAATATGTTTCTGTTGCCGTTTGCATAAAGTGACTAAGAGAGACAGATCTCTAATTACTGGCTTGGACAAAGAGGACATGAAGCAGGTTTTGTAAAAGCATCTCTCCCCTTGAGATTGAGTCCATATTAAGGTATGGAGAGAGTACTGGCTTTTTTCTCCATATGCTTCTGACCTCTGTCAAATCATGGGAAGAAAGCCAAAGGTTATAGTAGTCTGTCTTACTAGAGTCCAGACCCAGAGACTTCTTTTTAATTCACAAAGACATCAACAGAAGCTCAGCCTGTTTTTAGTTCTCATTTATTAAAGTTGATTGTTATTAGCTAACATTTCCAAAGGAGAAATAATTTCAGGGTTGGAGTTTTAGTTTTGTCCTGAACATCCCCTTCCAATTCAAAACTCTCACTCCAACTGGAGAATTGTCATCAGTTTTCCAACCACACATGGGGAGTTTTTGATCCAAAAGCTGGTAAAACATCTCAAGAAATCATCTGACCCACTCCCCCTTGCTACAGGGCAGGTAAAGTACCATTATTATCCTTATTTTAAGAACTAGAATATGTGATCCATAGAGTCATGAATGGGTTGGATTTTACAATGCTAGTTAATAGTAGCAAAGATTCTATCTTCAGTCTCCTGCTTTCTAGCTTCTTCCACTATACCATGCTTATCTCCCTCTGGTACTAGGACTGGTCCTTTCCATAGGAATTTCCTTCATCCTCTTATGGTATTTCTGTAAGAAATCAGAATAAAAAAAAAGAAATCAGAATGGTTTCTTGTATGATGATGATGATGATGATTATGTTGATGATATTAATAATGACATTATATAAATAGCACTTATGTAGTACTTTAAGGCTTACAAAACTCTCACCAAGTGCTGAACTTGGAGTCAGGAAGATCTGTGTTTGAATACTGCTTCAGCCACTTACTGTGTGAGCTTGGGCAAGCCCCCTGACCCTTTGGAGCCTTGGTTTTCTCATCTGTAAAACATAGATAATGCTAGCCCCTAGTGGCCAGGGTTATTGTGAAGATCAAACAAATTAAGCCATGTAAAGTACTTTGGATACATTAAAGAAAGATGTAAACAGCAGTTATTATTATGCAGCTACTTCAGAGACAAGGAAACAATATTTGGAAAGTTCTTATCCAACCCTTAAAATCACTGTTACCATTAACCATTTTGATACCTCTGACCCCAACCTAGAACTTCTGTAATGATGGCACAATATCTTCTTTTTAGTGCTGGGGGATGAGGGGATATTGGGGAAAGGAGGGTCTAGACTTGTGACTTCACAGAACACAATCTTTAGACAATGTCCTTGGTCTATTAGTACCCAATTTCTTTTCTAAAAAGAACCAGGGCGCATTAATAACTGAAGGAGATATATCATGTTCTCCTTTTCACATTTTCCTCTACATTTGGTGGAATCTGCCATGTACATTGTTGATTTGGGATAAACTAGCCACCATGTCTGTGCGGGGGGGGGGCGCTGAGAGGAGGCAGGGAGGACAAACAAAACAGGTCACACACATAAACTTAGCAAGGTTGGAAGTTTGCTGGAGTATATTCTTTTGTTACCTGTAGAGATCTCAGGATGGATAGAGAGAAGATGTATGTGTGTTCCATGTGTGTGTTTTGAGTTGCTCTCTCCCAGCTATCCAAGACCACAACAGTCCAAAGTCTCTGATCAGCCACGGTAGTGAAAGAGATTGGGAAAAAAAATATCTGTAGCTTACCAAATAGCTATTGGGAAAGGGCTGCATGGTAATTTTCAGAGACCTCAGGGACTGTTGCGAGACTGACAGGCAGCACAGAGGCCTGTTTAATCAATGGATCAATCACTAATCATTTATTAAGCTCCTACTACATGACATCCAATGGCCTATTGTCCCAGATTATCAATTTGTGGATAGAGGAAGCAAAATATCTTTCTAAAATCCTGCCCAAGAAGACCCACAAGTTTCCTATTTTTATCCCCCACAATTCTCTTTCATATGCATTAGAGATATTTCCATTGTTTTTAGTCCCTAAGGATTCCCAAGAAATGATTGTGTGATTGGTTAATCTAGTAAGAATAGGATCAAAGAGCTCACCCTTTCTTTCTCCAATTAGAATGAAATCTGTCTGCTGTAAGAGGATACATCTACAAGAACTAGGGTTCTTCCCTTAAACCCAGATGAGCATCATCCCCATTGTGGAAACAGCTAGAGACCTTTCCAACAGTTCTGACATCTAAGGCAAAATAATGAAAGTGCACAGACAAGTAGAAAACAAAGTATTCAAAATATTCCTTGACTCCAACTAGCTTAACCAAAGCCAAGAAGGATGAACAGCTTTGGAGATTACTTCACAAGATAAAACAGTAACACTTTTTCTTCAAGGAGTGCCTTGCCCTCTTGGGTTCTACAGAAGAATGCTGATACATAGAATGTTTGAGGGGAGAGAGAGGCAGAAGGAAGTAGGAAGACCATATACTACTTTCATAGGGATTTCAAGGTTAAAGGAGGAAAAGACTAAGGTTGACCAATGTATGTATTTGCTAGCAAACAATAACAACTGTTATTTTCACAGAAGGTTGATACAGCTGCAAAAATCTTAAACATACACACACACATGCACACATACACACATTATCGACTTGGGAACAGAACTCCGGAGACCAAACATAATCATACGAGTATTGTGGGAGTTGATGTTTTGCTGGCATTGCCACACTGGGGCACTAAGAGATTAAGTGATTTTTCTATAATTCCATAATTCTTTCATGTCAAAGGCAGAACCTGAGCCCAGGCCTTCCTGATTTCAAGGACAACCTTCTTTTCACTACATCTACTTTTCTAAATTTTTAAAGCTAATCTATAACATAAGTATAGCTATCTATATTTTCATGAGACTTATAAAGGATATTTTTGCTACCCTGTTGAAATAGGCTAAAACCAAGTATTTCACTTGTAATTCTATGTGATAACACACGCACATGCACATGCACACAAACACTAATACCCTGAAGCACAATGTGAAGCATTTAGGTTGACATTAAATCTACTCTTCTTTCTTTTATAACATCCCTAAAATCTATTCTTCCATCTGTCACTTCATATAAAGCTACTTCAACACATCAATCATCCCTTTGCTTCCAGAAATCTACCATGCTTCTCTCTTTATAAAATCAGAGGGATGGAAACTACACTGAGGGGGTCTCATGCCTTCAGCTAGGTCCAACCCAACTCACACTTACTTATCATTTCACTCTATTCCACTGAAAATCCTGGACCCATGATTCTCTACTCACCTGTGATCTCTTCCATTCCACATTCCACTCTGACCCAATTCTGAAAAGCATCCATAAACATTATAAAGAAGGAAATGTGAGCTGGGCCTCAAGTACCATTTTGCTTCATTAGTAATCATTAGATCACGTTTCAGTTTCTCTTGCTGAATATTTTAAGGTCTTTAGCTAACATTCTGATAGTTTGTCTCTAGTCATGGAATTGTTTCTTGGGTATTGTCTGAAACTGAAATTCCTACAATGATTTTAGTTTAGTGCCCACAGAATTAGAATGACCAGGTAACTTAAGAATAACTGCTGTGGACTCACTGTGGTAGCAACAAATTTCTTTTTTCCTTTAACTAGTGGTATCTACTGAGTGGAGGGTTAGTAAGTAAGTTTACCATTTTAGAGGTGGTCAGTGTGGTATTGTATTTCCAATATAAGATTACTGGATCTAAAGTAAAAAAAAAAACAACCCAAACCTGAGGGTGAATCTTGGTGTTTGTATTTCCTACCTGTGTGTTCTTGATCATTTTGTTTCTCTAAATTTGTTTCATCTTCTTTACAATGAAAACATTGTTCTATATGACAGATGTCAGAGCAGAAAAAGATATTTAGTCCCCCTTCCAGCTCTAAATCCTGGATTCATTTTCATTGGCTAAGAAAATAATTTTATTCTATACTTATTAATATTCTAAGATTCAAGTATGACCATTCCCTAACTCAAATATGTCCATGACTCTCTATTTCCTCTAAGATAAAAATCTGAATTCCTTAGCTTGGCATTTAAGGCTACCAACAACCAGATTCTCACCTTTCCAGATTTAATTACAATTATTTCCCTTCACATAGTCCACAATCCAATGAAATGTCTCTGCTGTTTCTTAAACTACATGACCACTCCCTCCTCCCATCTCCATATTTTTGTACTCAGTTAACAAATATTAATGAAGAGATTATTATGTGCCAGGCAATAAAGTGAGACCTGAGACTACAAAGAAAGGCAAAAATAGAGACACATCTATCACATTGTAATGGGAGAGACAACATGAAAATATTGTGAATATATAATATATTTGCAGTGGAAGATAATTTCAGATGGGTAGTGGTGGTAAGGGAGACCTAGAAAGATGCCCTGGAGGAGGGAGTATTTGAGCTAAGTCTTAAAGCCAGAAAAGCTTAGGAGGCAGACATGATGTGGTAAAGAGTTTCTGACATGGGTGATAGCTAGTATAAAAGCAGAGACAAGAGATAGAATGTCTTGAGTGAAAAACAGAAAGTAGTCCAGTATGGCAGCATCTGAGAATATGTGGAGGAAGGTTAAGATGTAAGAAGACCGGAAAGGTAGGAAAGGGTGAGCTTGTGAAGGGTTTCATAACAGAGTACTTTATCTTTGATCTTTGAGATAATAGGGGGCAGCTAGAGTTTATTGAGTAGGAGGAGGACATGATCAGACCTCCACCTTAGGAAAACTATTTTGACAGCTGATTATAGGAATGATTAGACTGGGGAGAGACTTGAGACAGAGAGACCAATTAGAAAGCTGTTGCAAAAATGCAGAGGTAATAAGGTACTGTACTAGGAAGATGGTTATGTGAATAGAATGAAGGGGTTCAAGGTTAGTAAAGTACAAACTCAGCCATACTTACTGATAATTGGTCGAAGGATAGGGATGAGTTTTTCCCAAGGGAAGAGATGTGAGCTGTCTATGGTCATGTGAAAAAATACTCTAAAGCACGAATCATTAGGGAAACACAAATTAAAGGAACTCTGATGTTCTGCCTCAAACCTATCAGAATGGTGAAGGTGACAAAAAAAAAAGAAAATGACACATTTCAAACAGATTGTGGGAAAATAGGCACATCAATAAACAGTGAATTCTTCCAATCATTCTAGGAATCAAGTTGGAAATTTACCCTCTAAAATTACTAAACTTAATATAATACCAGTATCACTATTTGAACTACATATACCCTAATAAGAGCAAAGAAAGAAGAAAAAGACCCATATGTACAAAAATATTTGTAGCAACTCATGTGTGTGTTTGTGTGTGTGAGTGTGTGTGTGTGTGTGTTTGCAAAGAACTAGAAATTAAGAGAGTTCCCATCACTTGGGAACTGGCTGAATCATATGGTATTTGAATGGAGAATGTTCTTAAGAAATTCCTTCACAGGATAAAACAAACACTTTTTCTTCAAGGAGTAGCTTTCCCCCTTGAGTTCTACATATGAATGCTGACATATAGAAGGTACAGGAGGAGGAGAGGTAGAAGGAGAAAGGTCATTCATAAGATATGCAAATTGTATGAATTTGTATGGTATATGGATATAATGGAATATTGTTGTGATGTAAGAAAATGAGAAAGTAGATACCTTCAAAGAATCCTGAGAAAACTTATATGAACTAATGTTGAGTGAAGTGACCAGAACTAGGAAAACAAATTATACGATAACCACATTGTAAAAATGAATAGCTTTGGAAGACTTAAGAGCTCTGACCAATGCAATTGCCAACCATGACTCCAGAGGACCCATGAAGAATGCCACCCACATCCTGATAGAGAGGTCATGGACAAAATATGCAAAATGAGGTGCACACTTCAGATGTGGCCAATGTGAAAATGTGTTTTGTTTGGCAGCATATTTGTTATAAGGATTTGTTTTTCTTTTTCTTTCATGGTGGAGCCAGGGAGGGAGAAGATGGGGGAGGGGACAGAAATAAATGCTTTGTAAGTGAAAAGAATATATTTTTAATTCTACACACACACACACACACACACACCACAGAGGATCTCTTGTTTTTGTAGAACATATATAAGCACGTGTCTACCATTGCCATGTGCCTCTGCAGGAATACTATCAGTGCCTAAAGTTGTTATATCTTGGGTATGGAAAGTCAGTTTTCAAGAACTCTTGTCCTTGAACTGTGCTGGGTGGGGGGGGAGAGGGGATAGGGAGTGGGGGGAGAAGGAATGGAGAGGCAAAAGGAAGCCAGAAACTTGAGGTCTGAAAAACTCAGGTTATGTGGTCAAGATCATATTGTTCACCATGTTTTTGTTTTCGTTTTTTCCTGTACATCTTCCTTTCCTGCTTGGGGTAGGGGAAGGGAGTAGTGAAGAGAAATCCTCTCCTATCTGGATTGTTGAAATATAATGAGGAAGAACAAAGGAGAGAAAGTACTCAAAAAGGCCCAAACCTTTTACAGCAAGCTATCATAGATAGTTCAGGGAAGAGTGGTTCTTTCAACAAGAGCCAACCAAAAACTCCAACTCTCAGTCATCAGAATCCATATTGATTGAAAGACTCATCAAAGTGATCAGTGCCTCCCCTGATTATTCCATTTCATGTAATTTATAACCCTACTACTTAGGATAGGTACCTTGCACATAATAGATATTTTATACATATTTGTTGAAATAAATTGAATTTGCAAAACTTCCACAGTTCAAAAGAATTGTGTTTTTCAATAATAAAAGACTCCCAACATCTTTGCAAAAAAAAAAAAAGAACTACATTTGAGTGAAAAATACTTGTCTTCTACAGGAACAACTAACAACTGTTCAACTGTTCAGAGCATCTGAGGAATTAATTGTCAGATTTGATGGTCTTTTTTCAGTCATCATCCCTCTTCATCTCTCTGTAGCATTTTATGCTATTCACCACTCTACACTTTTTTTAACCCCTATATTTTCATTATATCATTCTCCCTCAGTTTTCTTACTCAGTCTCCTTTATCAGACCATCACATCACACTCCCTAATAATGGGTGTACCCTCAAGGCTCTGCCTTGAGCTTTCCTTTCCCTCTACATTTTCCTACTTGGCCGACCTCACCATGTACAGATGACTCACTGGTTTATATATTCAATACAGGGATTTGCTGGAGTGAGCTCAAACCAGGTCACAAGAGTCAATTGTTAAATTTTCATTGTAAGCATTTATACCTTAGAAATGGGCAAATGCTACAAATCAGGATTTGATTTATTGGTTTCTTGATTATCTAGACTTAAGAAAGTGACTGGAAAATGTTAATAATTTGGATCAAACTTAAAAGAGTGTCATGAGTATGTTTCCTTCCACCCCAACCCCCAAAGAGATGATTGTTGCAACATTTACCAGCATACACATATCCAGTTCCAGTCTCTCTCCTGAGCTTTATTCTCATCTCACCAACTGCCTATCACACATTTCAAACTGAATAGCCCCAAAACATCTCAAATCAATACATCCAAAGCAGAACTCATTATGTTTCCCCTCAAGTATAACCTTTTTACAAACTGCTATTTCTTTTGAAAATACTGTAATTCTTTCAATCTCCCAGGTTTATAATCTCAGTTTTATCCTCAGTTCCACACCCCCCTTACCCCAGATATCCAATCAGTTGCTAATTTTTTTTATTTCTACTTCTACAATATCTCTCACATCTGACCCACCCTAGTTCAGGTCCTCATCACCTCCCACATAGAATATTTCAATCTTTCTCACTCGTTTCCTTGCCTCAGTTGCTTACGCATTCCAATCTACCCTCTACACAGCTGCTAAAATTATTTTCCTGAAGCATAGATCTGACCATTTCTCTCCTCTTTTCAATAAACTCTAAAGCACTTTGATTTCCTCTAGGATCAAACACATAATCCTGAACTTAAAGCCCTTCAGTCAGTTGGTGAAGACATTTATTAAGTGCTGATTATGCGCTAGTCATGATGCATATTGCTGAGGATACAAAAAAAAAAGGCAAATGATAGACCTTGCCCTCAAGGAAGTCAAATGGGAGGTACAAATAAGGCATATGCAAAATAAATAGGCAATAATCAAAAGAGAGGAGACACTAGAATTAAGAGGTGTTGTGGAAGGTTTCCTGTAGAAAAAAGGAATTTTAGGTAGGACTTGAAAGACACCAGGGAATCCAGGAGGCAAAGATGAGAAGAGTGTCTTCTAGGCATCAGGAATAGCCAGATAACATAAATGGAGCTGAGAATGTATTAGGGAGAAAGGTGTAAAGTGTGGGGGCACGGGGAGGGTTTGGTTATGAAGTGTTTTAAATGCCAAATGGAGGATTTCATATTTGATCTTGATGGTAATAAATGTCAACTGGACTGGAATCAGGCTCTGACTTATGGGTGGTCAGAGCTGAACAAAGCAGGCTCCAGACAGGAGAGTCAGGAATCAAGCAGAAGTTTAATTTTAAAGTTAGGGAAATGGCTTTCAAGTAAGGACACATGTGCTGAAGCCCTGCCTGTAGTGGGAGGGGGCCCTACTTTAATGTAGACAAATCTCAGTACTTATATCAACAGCTGCATAGTGAGATGCAGTCCTGACAGTGAGGGGGTAACAGCAACAATGAGATAAGTTTGATTCACAGAAGGACTTCATGACCAGAACATGGGTACAGCAGGTGCTTGTCCAAGCTCAGAGAATACCTGGTGTTGGTCAAAACAATACAATAATTATATGAAACAGTTCTGGGATTTTGCTGTGGTTGAGATCATCCAGAGGGTGAGTGCCATAAGGAACCACTGGTGTTCTTAGGTAGAAGCGGAAATAGTTTGACCTGTGCTATAAGTTTATTTGATTTACACATAAATCACTTAGGCAGCTAAATGGAGGACATATTAGGATAGTGAAAAACTTGAGGCAGCCAATCTACCAGCAAGCTACTGCAATAGTTTAAGAGTAAGAGCCAACACCAAGGCACTTGCAGTATCAGTGAAGGAAAAGAGGTCTATTGATGAAATGTTGCAAAGGTGAAATAATCAATCCTTGGCAGCAGATTAGATATGGAGAGTGAGAGACAGTGAGAATTTGAGGATGACACTTAAGTCACAAGCCTGGGGGCCTGAACAGATGGTGATGCCCTCAAAAGTAATAGGGAAGTTTACCAGTTGAAAGGGTTTAGAGGGAAAGTGAATTCAGTTTTATATATATTGAGTTTAAGATAACTGCTGAACATCCAGTTCAAAATGTCTCTAAGACAGGTGGAGATGTAAAACTGGGGGTCAGTAGAGAGGTTAAATCACAAAGGTAGATATGAGAATCATCAGAATAGAAATGAAAATTAAATTTATAGGAACTGATAAGAAGCCCACCAAGTAAATTAGTATAGAGGGAGAAGAGAAAGGGATCCAGAACAGAGCCCTTTGGGGCACTAATGGTTGGGGAGCATGACCTGGATGAGGATGCAGCAAAGAAGACTGAGAAGGAGTTGTCCAGATATTAGAAGGCATCCTGTTTTCCAGAGCTAAGACCCAGAAAGCAAGCTGAGCCTTGACCTTGGCATAACAACAATCCTTTGTGCTTACCCTCTGGATGATCTCACCCTCTGGCAAAATTTAATTGCCATTCTATTACTTTGTACAACTTCAAGTATTCTCTGAACTTGGACAAGCACCAGACAAGCTAGGACAAGTTCTGGTCATGAAGCCCTGCTATGGATCAAACTAGTCTCACTATTGCTTTTACCCCTCATTTTCAGGACTATAGTGTACTGCATAGCCATTGGTATAAATATTGAGATCTCCCCACACTGCCTTGGGTCCCCCCACTAGGGATGTGGTCCTGTCACATGTGTTCAATCTGCCTCCTTGCTTGAAGGCCATTTCTCTCAGTTTGAGATTAAACTTCTGTTTGATTCCTGACTCTCCTGTTTCTATCCTGCTCTGTTTGTCTCTAGCCACCAAACGGTTAGAGGCCAGTTTGGTCAGTTGACATTAATTGGTGTCAGAAGTGGGATCGGACATGGAACCAGGCCATTGGACTCTGGTCCAAGTGGGAACAGACTAGGCACTGCCAGAAATTTATTTATTTAGAGTCCAACCTTCTTTATCTGGTGAGTCCTTTGTCCTTCTCCTTGCTCCAGTGCCTAAGCTTCTTCCTTGGTTGAGCTCACCATTCTTTGTGAGGAAAACTCCAGGGCCCTTCTGGTGACCCAGTTCATCTCAGATTGTTCTGGAAAGGATATCCTTTCTGAAACCGCACACCTCTGTTAATTGGCCTCTCTGCCATGCCTCTGCTGTTTTTAAACTACCCACCTTGGTAACTGTGTGCCTCTGCCAAACTGGTTAAAATTAGAATTGTACTTGCATACTTTGTTAGAATGGTTTGTGCCTGTTGATATCTGTCCTGTCATTTTGTCTGTGTTTCTGTCTTTGTAAAATGAAAAATGTCTGTGTCACATTTCTGTCACTTTTAAATTCTGTTTCTTTGAAATATTTAAAATGCAGTCATCCATAACAACTTCTAAAGGCCGTAGCCAAATCATTTAAAATACTGAAAAAGATTAATGAACTTTCATACTTGAAGCAGTTGTCCCAGTAAGCAGGATTAACTCCTACTTTAGACTTTCCAGGGTAGATTAAATTACAAAAAAGAAGAAAAAAAATCTGGAAGACACATTATTTTCCTGTTATTTAAGCTTTAGTTCTGTTGCAATTACAAAAAGTCAGATAATCAAAGTTTGTAAACTGCTACAAAAACATCTTGGTAGAATAAGGAGTTTGGGAATTAATCATTTTAAGACTGTGGAGGAGAAGGCCTGGGATTGGGGGTAATCCCAGGAACTCATTCCTTTTTGAAATATCTTAGTAAATTTTGGGGTACCACTCTGGAATTCGTTTTAAGGAAAAATAACGATTAAATTTTATAAACATTTTAAAAATAAATAGCAAGATTAATAGCTTTTCATTGTTCTAAGGAAATGAAGGAAGGCTTCTGATATGGAAGTAATTCCAGAATAAAGAAATTTTTAAAAGGTAAGTTGTTTGCCCCTCATAGCAGCCTCTTGTTAACCCTTCCTTGACATTTCTGACTATGAAAAGAGAAAAGATTGTTTGAACTGAAGATCTCTTGTAATTCCCCCAGGTCAGAGACTCTCTCCCTTTCTCTGTTAATCCCTCACTTATCAGATCAAGTATTGAAATACAGATGTTGAAGGGGCGGCTAGGTGGTGCAGTGAATAGAGCACCGGCCCTGGAGTCAGGAGGACCTGAGTTCAAATCCGGCCTCAGACACTTAACACAAAAACTAGCTGTGTGACCTTGGGCAAGTCACTTAACCCCAACTGCCCTCCAAAAAGCAAATAAATAAATAAATAAATAAATACAGATGTTGAAAAAATGCTAGAAAAATGTAGGGAAATGAGTTACATTACAGCTATAGAAATTTATATTAGCTGTGTAATCTCAGGCAAGTTATCTTATCACTATTTGTCTGTTTTCTGATCTGGAAAGAGAAAAATAATAATGGTACCCACCTTCTAGGGTTGTTAGGATAAAAACAATAAAATTATTAGAAACTGCTTAACACAGAGACTGGCATATGCTAAGTACTATATTATTATTTCTTTAATTTAATATAATTGTTCCATGCCAGATAACTTTAAAATGGGTTTAAAATGCCAAAGGCAAGAAAATTAATGATTTTTATTTGGGGCAATTTGGAAATGCAATTAACTAAGTTGATATCATCTGAAGTTTTGTATCATCTGTTTATCCATCTGATAGTAATAATAATACTAAATAGCAAATTTTCATTTGAAATTCTTGGCTATTATAAAAGTGTATATGATGGTTTAAAAATGTAGCTTCAATATATTAATGGTGAGTCAATATTAGGTATTTGCTGTATGTATGAAGCCACAGAATACAGGTAGTTTAAATTTATAGATAAAAGATAAATGAAATGTTAACTGTTAGGGAAACATCAGGAAAGATATTCAAGCCTTACGTTGTGTTAGTGAAATTTTGCTATTTAAGGCAAATTCCTGGGACTGTAATTTACTATTGTTCTGATCTTTGATTACAGGGATAGTTGTCTGAATTATCATGAAGCCAATAGGAGAAAATGGCATGTTCTTCATTCTGAAAACTGCTAAAGGTGGATGTTTGTGGCTGGGAAAAGTTTTGGGGACAGCTTTGGCAAGATCCCAAGTAGGATTTTCCTGACTCTAATTTCCCATTGTACTATTTCCTTTCTGAAAAGGAAATTTCCCCACCTAGTTAATCCTGAGCCTTACTTTTAAAATCCTGTGTCTACATGACTGGCTGTTAAATATGACTCATGCCTGGAATCAAATAGAGCTAAGGGAGTTTTTCCTCCTGTTATGATACATAACATTATTATAACTATATCCCTCTCTTTTTCTTTTGTAGCAAATTTCTATAATCAAGAAGTTTTTTAAGTACAATACTAAATCCATTAAATAATAGATTGATCCTGGAACATCTCTGAGTTACTATAATAAGATGCAAATATGAACACCTTACAATTTTAACCTATATTTGTAGTCCAATTATAACATAGGGATGATATCCTCCTAAGGGGGAAATGATTATACAAAGTAATAAATCAAGGATGTAATGAAAAGTTGTCTAAATAAATGGAATAGTAAATTTTGAGAAATCAACATGATTTATATGATTGGCTTCCAAATTTATCTGTTATGGAAATTCAGGTTTTGAGTATGTCCTAGTAATAAGTTCTCAAAATTAGATTGTGAATATGGACTCCTGGATCATCTGAAGAAAACCCCTGCTCCTGAGTGGACATCAGAATCCTCCAGGGACCTCAAGGTTCATCTAGTATGGACTCAGAAGCAGCTGACGCCCAGACAAGACAGCTGTCCTGAGGTTCTGAATGAAGCCTAAGGATATCGTCTTCTTCCCTTTTGTTATATGCCCAACCATCAATGACCTGAATGCAATATGGGTTGTCATTTTCTGCCTCTACATTCTTTCCCCCCTTTGTCTGCCTGCCAGCAAAATATGGCTAGCAATAATACTTGGGATAAACTTCCCTAAGAGGTTCCCTCAAAGAACAGATCTTCATGGGATAAAAATGCTTATCCTGGTCCAACTAACCTGTCAGGATGTTTTGGCTTATACCTATCTCTCCTTTATTGACAAGAAGGGTAGGAATTCTTTTAGGGCCCCTCCCTTTGACCAAAAGGGGGATGTGTTAAGATATTAGGAGATAAACTTTTTCCAGAGCTAAGGCCCAGCAAGCAAGCTGTGCCCTGAGCGTGGCACAACAATAATCCTTTGCATTCACCCTCTAGATGATTTCTTCCTCTGGCAAAATCATATAATTATTGTATTGTTTTGATGAGCACCAGGTGTTCCTTGAGCTTGGATAAACACTAGATGAACTCAGACAAGTTACAGTCATGAAGTCCTGCTAGGAATCAAACTTGTCTCATTGTCAGTGTTGCACCTTGTTGTCAGGGCTATACCCCTGAGCAGTCTTGTAGCTCACTGAGCAGTGTTGTATAAGTATTGAGATTTCCTCACATACTTTGGGTCCTTCCGCTAGATCTGAAGCCCTGGCACATGTGTCTAATCTGTCTCCTTGCTTGTAAGCTATTTCTCTCACTTTGAAATTGAACTTGTATTTGTTTCCTGACTCTCCCAACTCTAACCTTGCTCTGTTTGACTCCAGTCATTCATGTGTTAGACACCACTTGTAACAGTAATGAGATGTGAAGTTCCTTTTGTTTTGGCAAGTAAGCAGGTACTTAGCCCTTAGTAACTAATCAAGCCTCCGTGAAAGAAACAGAAAGTATGAACCCCTGTCCCTGATCTAACAGGAAGGGGTAGGCTAAAGCAGGAAGTAGCTGAGACTGTGTGTGTATAAGAAAAGCCCCAGAGAGGCACAGTCAGAATTTCCTAAGAATCTGTGGTGGCAGAGCTTCTTCTGAAGAGAAACCCAGGAGGTCAGAAGGCCAGGAGCCCAGGAGTCCAGGAGGCCAGGTGACAGAGGAGCCCAGGAGCCCAGGAAAAAACTGAAGAAGCATGACCAGGATGTTGAGACTTTGTTTGTAGCTTGGTTGAGCCTTGAATTCTCAGGAACAGAAATTGTGAAGGATTTGAGATGGACTGGACCCTGTGAACTCCAGGGAGGAGCAAGACCTACCCAGAGAGATGGAGAAGGAACTGGGAGCTGTCACTGAACCCAGGTGAATCCAGCTTGGTGAATCCAGGTAGAACCTGGGACCATGGAAGGGGATCCAGGGAATCTGAGAACTGGCCCCAAGTCAAGATGAAGGAAAGACCTCTCCTTGGGTATTGAATGCTGTGATGATAACATGGTTTACTAGTGACCTGAGGGGTGTGTGTGTGTGTGTGTGTGTGTGTGTGTATGTGTGTGTGTGTATTTTCTAATTATTGGACTTAGTGATTAATGATAGTAACTGATTGCTAAATAAATGACTGATTGGGTTAACCTAGTTGCCCCATGAGTGGAAGACTGACTATTGTACTCTGAGATGATGGAATGACTAAGTGAGGAGGAAAACCTCCTTAGAGGTACCAGATGATTATTCTTTGTTCTAAATATTATGACCTCTTTGGTGAAAACTATGTGGTCATTTTAATGATTAGCTGCTGTGATTTTATGTGATAAATTGTAACATTGTGAATGCTGTACCTTGATTTTCTGAGCATGTTTTGTTTGATTTGTTATGGAATAAATAGAGTGTTCACTATACTGTGTGATCAGAACCTTAAAAGCTGTTCACAGTAGCATTCTTTTGGAAAGCTGTGTGCATGGCATTACATCAGTCTGGTTGACAGAATGATTATGTAAGTAGGAGGATAACCAGGAGAGAATGGTATCCCAAAACTCAGAGAAGAGAGAGTGTCAGGAAAAAGAGGGTGATCAACAATTCAAATGCTAAAGAGAGGTCAAGAAGAATAAGGACTGGGAAAGGGCCACTGGATGAGGCAACTAAGAGAGCTTTGGTACCTTTGGAAAAAGCAGTTTTATCAAAATGATGAGGCTAGTGTCTTAGGGGTTAAAAAGACAATGAGAGGAAAGAAAGTGGAGGCACCTATTGGAGATGACCTTCTCAAGATGATGATCCACAAAAGGCAGAAGAGATGGGACAATGGTAGGGATAGAAGTATCAAGCAAGAGATTTTTGAGGACAGGGGAGACACATGTATGTTTGTCGATGGTAGAGAAAGTGCCAGTAGCCAGGGGAATATTGAAGAAAAATGAGAGAGTAGAGGTAAGAGAGAGGGAAATCCGTTGGAGGAAATAGTATGGAATTGGATGCCTTGTGCAAGTGTTGCACTAATCACTGAGAAAATAAAGTCTCTCAAGATGTTCATAGTCTAAAGACCTCAACCCAACTTTCCAGTGTTATTGTAAATTACTCCAGTTCATATGCTCTGAAATTAAGAAAAACTGACTTTCCTGTTCCTCACGTGGAACCCTCCATCTTCCACCCCTGGGTCTTTGCCTTGATTGTCCTCCATACCTAGAATATACTCCCCTCCTCAGCTATACATCTTCAGTTTCTTTCTACCTTCTACATGCTGTCTGTCCTAATCCCCCAGCTGCTAGTGCTTTTCTCCCCCAGTGTAATAGTTTAACTATTATGTGAATATTCCACAATCATTTCTGCTTCCTTGTTTTCATGCAGATGATTCTCATCTCAAATGACTTTCTTTTTTACCCACCTGTCTTTGAGGAGCCACATAGTTCAAACCCTCTGACTTCCATGAAGTTTTTTCTTCCTGTTCTTGACTTTACTATTGTTTTTCCTTGAACTCATAGATTCAGGAAACAGAAAGTTTGAGCTGGAATGGACCTTAAATATCACCACATCTAACCCTCTGCTTTTTCAGACTAGGAGATTGAGAAAATTGAGGTAACTTGCCCAATGTCCCATGGTTGGTTCATTAGTGACATGAAATAGAATCCATGTGTCCTGACTTATGGTGAAGTGCTTTTTTCCATTAAAACACACTGCCTCAGAAATTTGCTATAGGAGATAATGAAATATTCTTCAGTTTTGACAATTTGCTCATATGTCATAGTCTTATCTGGACAATTAAATTTTAAGCAGGGACTATGGATGTAGCCTAAGTGTAGGGTTAAATTTGTTTTAATTTATAGTGGATATAAAAATAAGTCTGATCCCTTTAAAATCATTCACCTAGCATCAAGCCTGAATGGTTTGACTGAACTCAGCTAAGCACAATGACATCACCCGAGGGCATCTGGGCAGCTCATAAGGAAGATTTGCTTCAGGGACTAGAACAGAGGGAAGGTCAGAAGGAAAGACTGTTTCAGATGGAAAAATCATAGAAGGGATGTTTGTCTACAGAAGAGAGGTTTTGCTTAGGGAGAAGGGTTACTTCTGCTCCTAAAGAAAAAAATTTTAAAAAGATTGGCTGCTCTCAAGTCCAAAGAAGAGACAGATCAGAAATATTTGAGACTCTGTAGCTCTTACCTGACTTAAGCACATAAAAAGCTTTATTAAAATGTAATCATCCTGGCCATTTTAACCATTCACAGACAACTGATAGTAGGCTGTAAAAGAATGGACCAAGTCACCTTAATTGCATGTCAAGAAGAGATGGCATACGACATGCTTTTGATTTTGTTCCCCTTTCTTCTAAATGTTAGCAATATTTGAATGGAATTTGGAGCCCTAAGAAAATCTTTACCCCACTTTCACCCTACAAGCTTCCATTGCAGTGTATATATATATATATATATATATATATATATGTATGTATGTATGTATATGCTATGAGTGACCTCTTCACAGGAAGGTTGACTTGTTAATATTCACGTGGTGGCTGGTGGTTATAGAATTCCTACTGCTTAGATACTAGATACTAGAATCTAAGGCAATTTCTTTAGGGTTACCAGACCATCTCATGTCTAATTAGTTAGAGTATAATGAGCAGAACATCTCCCTGCCCCCTCCCCTATGCCTAGACAATTCATTAAGTTATGGCTACAACATGCCCCTAACAAAAGTTACATACATCATGAGTATTTGTCCTCCTTTCACTATTAAGGGGCCTTTCTGCTTGCAACCAAGATGAGTATGGATGAAGGTTCATCCTTGGGAGATCCTGGCCACTAATAAGCGGGTATAAGCAGCTTTTCTTGTATTCTTTCCTTTTTCCTACACATTTTTGAGCTTCCTTATGAGCTGCCCAGATGCCCTCTGGTGATGTCATTGTGCTTAGCTGAGTTCAGTCAAACCATTCAGGCTTGATGCTAGGTGAATGATTTTAAAGGGATCAGACATTTTTATATCCCCTATAAATTAAAACAAATTTAACCCTACACTTAGGCTACATCCATAGTCCCTGCTTAAAATTTGTGTAGGAAAATTCCTCTATGAAGCCATAGAGGAAAATTATTTTAAAAGCATTGTTTTGCTCTAACTAAAAACAGGTTTTGCTTATGTGTACAGTTGCCTCAACAGTGAGAATAGAAAAGTATTCAATATATAATATAGATCAGGTATAGGACAGCTATTTATCATCTCAACAGAGCAGAAATATTAAACAGAAAATGCACGAACACACTGATAGAAAAACTGAAGGAGTTCTAAGTGCTGGGGACACAAGGACTGAAATGAAACAGTCCTTGCTCTCAGGGAGCTGACATTCTGCTTCACTCTCGCCTCTCCAGTTTCTTGTCATCCTTGGACTTTAGGTCATTCTGCCTTCTCCCCATAAATTCAGTATTTGTTCACAGCCTTCTTCATTCCAGTTTCTGCCCCCCTCAAACATTTTGACTTCCCCATTTTTCAACCTATAAAACTCCTATGATCCATATTTCCAGTCTACCTTAGTAATCCTATAGAATTAGTCATACCTTAACTAAACACATGCACACAGAAACAATTGAATTTGTTCCAGGTGCCAGAATTCCTAATTGTTAGGGGCAGGCCTGATACCATTACCTTGTTAATCTAGGATCAATGTCGGGACGAAATGAGGCACTAATCGATTTTAACCAAAAGGGTTTACTTCACCATAGCATAGAAAGGATATATCAGGAAAACTATAGTAGCACTTAGCTTCAGCCCTTGCTTCCTTACAGAAATAGATACCTGGTCAACAGGTCGGGATACAGAGACTTGAGTGGTCTTAAGGTATCTGTCAAATCTGAGAAAGGGGATCCACATGGGTGAGACTTTCTATACCCATAGGTGACCAGGAAGCTATGTCAAGGGGAAGGGGTCAATCAGATCTCTGGGACAACTTTGTTGTCATCTTTTAGAGAAAACAATTCCAAGTTGGAGAGAGAGAAGGAGGGAGGCTCAGGCCTAAGCCATGTTAATACTAATCTTATCATAATAAGTATGGTTCTGACAAACAGCACCCATTCACTTCAGCACAAAATCTTAATGAAGAACAACAAAATCCAGACCTTTGCCGGTTCTCTCCTTCCATATAGCCCAGCTTGTAGGATCATAGGATTTAGAACCAGAAAGGACCTTTTAGATAATACTGTCCAACCCCCCATTTTGCATGTGAGGAGGTCTAGTAATAGAAAGTAATTAGAATGCAGGCCGTCTTGTGCCAGCAATTTTCCTACTGTGCCTTGCTTATTTCTGTACCTAGTGCAGTACCTAATTCACCCAGTATGATAAAATCTAATTATCTACTGAAGGCATTTAGGATGCTTTGGTCTGGAGAAGAGAACACATGGGGTCATGATCTCTGTATTCAATTATTTGAAAGGCTGTAGAGAGATAAGCCTCATTCTTTTTGTCCCCGGAAGGCAAAACTAGGAACAATGAGTAGAAATCATGGAGCCAAATTTAGATTTGATATTGGGAAAGGGGAGGGGACAAGCATTTATTAAGCACCTACTACGTTTCAGGCACTGTGCTAGTTTTACAATTATTATCTCAATTGGCCCTCACAATAATCTCATGAGAAAGGTACTATTATTATCCCTACTTTACAGCTGAGGAAACTGAGGCAGATGAAAGTTAAGTGATTCACCCAGGGTCCCACAGCTAGAACGTATCCGAAGATAGATTTGAATTTGTAGCTTGCTCACTCCAGGTTCAGTACTCTAACCATTCAGGTATCCCAGTTACCAGGAAGAAAAAAGAAAAAAAAACTTACGGACAATTAGTCCAAAAGCGAAATGGGCTACCTCTAAGGCAGTGTGCTCTCCCTGGTCACCACTTGTCAGCTTTGTTGCCAACTGGGCTTATTTTTTAGTTATGACTTGGTCTTGATGCCTACTGATATCCTTCCAACTCTGAGATTCCATAGCAAGCAATCAGTAGTTACAGGTTCAGACCTGACTCAGAGAAGAAAAATAGTTTACCCAGGGTCACACAGGTAAGAATTAGCAAAGGTGGAATTTGAACACAGGCAGCTGGGTGGTGCATTGGATAGAACACTTGGCCATGGAGTCAGGAAGACCTGAGCTCAAATTTGGCTTCAGAAAATTAGTAGTTGTATGATCCTGGGCATGTCACCTTGCCTCTGTTCGCCTCAGTTTCTTTACCTGTGAAGTGGGAATAATAATATCATCTAGTTCACAGGGTTGTTGTGAGGTTGAAATGGTACAACATATGTAAAGTGCTTAGCACAACTCTTGACATATAGTAAGATCTAATAAATACTTATTATCTTCCTTCCTGACTCTAAATCTAGCATTCATTAGGTTATACCCACACTTTGTAGAATGAATCAGGTTCCACTTGAATTCAAACGATATGTCATTCTAAAAGCATGTTCATAATAGCTCCATTGGGAGATAAGATTTGTGCCTTGGTTGCATGAATTTGAATGTTGTTCTCATCCCCTCTCTCCTGCCCTCTCTGAGTTAGGTTTCACCTCAGATGACCACATAGGATTTATTCCTCTCTCATCATCACTGGGAGGGCACTGCTGCATTTCAGAGAATTCCAGCACTGTTGCCTTTCAAGGTTACTCCACGGAGGATAGAGGAAGTCCTGGGGCTTTCATCCACATAGAACTGTATACATTCACATTTCTTTCTGGTTACATGGAAAAACTTAAATGCCTCTTCTGAATCACTGCCATGAGAGCCATGGCTTCTACACAGAATATTTTCCACCTCTGAAAATGTATTTTTGAAAAATATTAACATGAGCATAAATCAAATCTCCATGCAGCTGTAGGCAAGAGAGACTGAGTAGAAGCTAAAAAGAGTCAGTCAACCCATGCTGGGGAGGGGTGGGAGGAAGGGGAGAAGGAGGAAGGCTAGCACACCCCTGTGAATGTTATAGTAAACAAGGCACCCAGCCCCAAACAGACATACATGGAATCCTTGTTTCATGGGAGGGAGGGGAGGCAGCACATGGTGTTCTCTAGAGGTTCAAATTGGAAGCAAAATCCAAGATAAGACAGTGCCAAGCAATTTCTCTAACCTGGCTTGTAAAGGAGACCGGCCCTTCACAAAGACAGATGGCACAGTATGTAACAGTTACGTAATCAACAACCTGAACTGGTAGTAGGCTGCCAAAAGCAGAGGAAAGAACTAGATTTCCTCTGAGCAACGATGAATTGTTTCACTCTTTAAAAGCCAAGCAGGACTACTCCCCTGGCAATCTGGGGGTGGCTTATGCTCCCTGCTGTACCCTGTCATTTGGGCTAAGACCTCAGCAAAAGCAGTCAGGCCATTGGAGATCATTAGTTTCTGACGCCAAATCCCAGTGGGATTTGAGGATTCCATGGCAAGGTTAGAGAAAGAAAAGGCTCTGAGGACTTAGTGAAGTGGGCATTTGGGTGAAACTTTTAGGATGTTACCTGGGCATCTGCACTTACTTATAAATGGCTTTTACATAATTTACTGCCCCAATGTCCTTCCCACCTCCTGCTATAAGCCACTTTTACAAGCCTGGCTACCACAGACTCCATTGAAAAATAATAAAATACACTTTACATACCATCTAGCCATCACCCTGGCACCTTTCCCCTTCCCTCAATCTTTTCTACCTCTTGCTCTGATCTCAGCGACTAGTTTGTGAATCAGTGCTACCAGATTATCATTGTTGCTGGAAAGAGTGTACCACCAGATTGCTCAAAGGATCAGTTATGGAGACATCCTCTTTCTTGGCCACCATTGCCATGTAAGTGTGGTCTTCTATTAGAATGCAAGCCCTCTGAGGGCAGAGACTGTCTTACTTTGTATGGGTAACCCCAGAAATTAGCACAATGATTAGACCATAGTAATTTCTTAATAAATGTATTTTTAAAAAATTCCTCCATTAATCCATGCCAAAACAAAAGCCTTGGAATTGTGGGGAATCTCTAGGTTCCTAAGGAAAGGAAGAAACTACAAAAACAAGAACTTTAAAAAACCGACCCCAAGGAGACGTGCTTTCCTCTGCCAGTCAGTAACCTGATTATACTCTTCTACTATAAATATCTTCTTTCCCACTATTCAATTTCTTCCTTGCATTTAATTGCCTGATTTTTTACCAACTAGATATTCATTTGGGGTGTTCTGCATTCCATTTTTAACCTTTGATGGAATTAAGCTTCATTTATACCTTGATGTGAATTAAGTTCATTAGATTGCCTTTTGTTCTAAACACCTATTAGAAGCCAACTCCATCAAAGGATTGTATGTTTTCTTGGCAAAAGCAAGATAATTTGGAACATATGATAGTCTGAAGATGTCAGCCCTATGTTGGGTGACAGAGGGCATAATGGGACACTTAGGGTAGCATGAAGGTATTCAGTCAGAATTGAGAGAAGCATTAGGAGGTTAGAAGAGTGTAGCATAGAAAGGTAGTTGGGCAAACCAAAGACATACTTTGATTATTTCAGAATTTTATCAAGAGCTAACTTGATTCCCAGAAAAATGAGGGAAACTTCTTCTTTTTCCTATTCTTCCTTTTCTGTAAGGTCTCCTGCTCCCAGGACCCAAGACTGAGGTTAGTATTCTTACAACATAGTTCAGTTACATTTGGATTAAATTAGCTTTTGTGGGCTAGCCTGGGGACTTAACCAGAATTTGTAATATGGTTTCCATGGAAAAGTGCATCCTAAATTTAACACAACCCGTTTACAAACACAATTTGAAACATAATTCACTGGCAAAATTGGAAACTGTATGAATCCTGACTTGAGTCTGAAGATGTCAAGTTATCATCACTTAACAGAATATATTCATTATTATAGAGATAGTCCTGAAATTGTATATTAAAATTATTTTCCTAAGGAGCATCCTTTTCTACTAATATGCTTATAATTTAGAAATCAGGAGTTGTCTCACTAACAGATGTTTATTATGCTCCAGTCTAGTGGGAGGCATGGCTAAGAACCATTCCCTGCATCCCTTCTACTCCTTGATCTCCAACCATGACAGCGATTTTCCCCTTTGGGGGTAACTGAAATGGGCCACCCTTCCCAATTCCCCACCTGTGAAAGAGTTATAGAGACTTTGGGACTTTGAGAATCCTGATAGGAACTGCTGGAAACCCAGCACTATTAAATGCTATCATCTCTCTTCTTTCCCTCCCATGTTTCTCTGAATCCATGCCTTCCTTGTACCCATCACTTGACAGGTAGGAGGAGCAAAGTCAACCTGCAGCCCCAAAAAGGTATTTTTTCTTTGTGCCAGTCAGGATACATTTTATTGCCCCAGGAAAGGAAAGTACTTTCATGGGGGTGCATAAGGGGTGCTGCTGCAGCCAACCCTGACACTGGAGCAGATTCAGGGACAAGGCTTAATGAGGCAACAAGAACACACAAAACCCAAATCCTTCATAGAAACAACAATAAATCAGGGACCAGGAAAAATGTTTGGTTTTGTTGTTCAGCGCAAAAGCCTATTAGTGGCAACTGTGGAGTTTGTTAGGGCTGCCACTGAAGCAATTGCTATTATGGAAAATGGGACTCCTGGGATTGGAGAGTGAGCTCTAACAACCGAATGGCTTCTATTTTCACTCGTGTAACTTCTCTCCCTCTTCCTGTGCCAGAAGGCCTGCCAACTGGCTCCATTATGCTCCTGACGAATGTCCAGAGTATGGAGAGATAAAGGCAGGTTGGGGCTACAGCCACCACCCTAGTTTGCTCAGTTCATGCCAACTCTTACCCACATGCCTTCTTCATCTTGGAGAGGGAAGAGCTGAATCCAATGCCAAACAGCACAACTCTGGGAGTGTGCTTCTCTCGTGAATTTGACTCTGCCTATTCAGTCAATCAGTCAATACATGTTTATTAAGCACCTACTATGAGTCAGAAGCTGTGCTAAACACTGGGGAGACAAATATGAAAGAAGACAGCTATTTCCCTCAAGTTGCTTACTAATGGAGGGAGATAACAGACAAAAGGAATGTGAAGGGGGCGGCATCTAGCTGTGCTGAGACGTCATAGGATCAATCTCAGATCCAGGGCTGAAGAGGACCTTGGATGTCCTCTAATTCAACCCCCTCATTTTACAAATGAGGAAACTGGGACCCAGAGATGTTTAATAGGCTCACCCAAGTCAATAGTAAATGACTTGAGTGGGTTTCCAACTCAGACTCTCACTGAGGATTACACAACCTGAAGGTCATTCTTTGAAGAACGAAGGCTTAAATCTATGGGCAGTCAAAGTAAAAGAATCTGATCAAGCAGGCTGGTTCAATCACAGAGACACAAAAGTAGGAAAAGTAGAGACGTCAGCCTGGGTTCAAAATTGTTTCCAGGAAAGGGAGCATTACCAATAAGGATGAAGGATTAACTCAGTAGTCTCCGAGAACTCTGGAGTCTTTGGCTCATGGTGGTGGGAAAGGGTCTCTAGTAAGTTACTGCTTTGACAGCTGTCAGAGGGCATCTGTCATCCATTAAGAGAGATTGTATTAAGCCTCTTTTGTGTTATGCAACTCTTTAGCACTTTGGTGAAGCCTATACACACCTTTTCAGAATAATGTTTATAGATGCATAAAATAAAACAAAGAAAATTATAAAGAAAGCCATTTATATTTATATAAAGTTATCAAAAAAAGGAATGAGTTCATGGATCCAAAGCTAAGAATCCTCTGGGATAGAACATCTTAGATTTGCTCACTTGACTTTGGCTGGCTGGCCCTTCTGGATTTAAACAAAGGGGTCTTAAACTTTTTTGTATCATCAACCCCTTTGGCAACCTGGACTCTTCAGAATGTTTTTAAATGTATTCTAGAATTACAAAGGCAACTACTTATATTAAAATGCAGTTATCAGGTTTTTTTTCACAGGAGCCTTAATTTAAAGGAAACTCCTAGAATGACCTCAGTCATCAAGTTCTCTGACATTGCCTAATGGGGTACCTCTAAAAAGATTGGAGGACCAGAGGAGCTATATTCTAAAGCCCTAGGAGCCTCTGGCCATCTCCCAATTATTGCTGTCTTTTTCTTTAGGTCAGATTAGTTTCTTTTCCCCAAGTATTTGGTCTCAGAGACCATGCTGTAAAATCTATGTCAGGACTCCCATTAGCAGTTACCGTTTTTTACAGTCAACTATGAGAACAAATGGCTTGAAAAAAATTTTAATATAAGGGGCTTGGTCAACACTCTCCACATTCTTTCATGTAGCCATCTCTCAGGCAAACCCAAGAATGCAATGTATTAAAAGAAACATGCAAAGCTTGAAGAGTCAAATAGCATTGCTATACTGCAGAAAGTTTTATTCCAGAATATCACACTGAAACGTCAATTTCCTAATCAATTTCAATGAGCAAATTGATCATTGCCTAAAGATCAGTTTACTGGAGTCAGTCCCCTTCACTCTGCCATATTATCACTGTGACAAGGGCAAGCAGACACATAAGAAGGCTCAATCCCTCAGGAGATGGAGACCACTAGTGTTTTGGTGCACCTCTCACCTATATCCCTGGAATTCCAGGCTCTTGAGATTGCCTTGGTAAAATGACCTGCACTGTGGTCATTTTGGGGAGTGTGCTTCAGATGCCTCCTCCTGCTCAGATTGAGGGGGGACTGTTTCAGGGGGTGTTGGGTTGATTTGGTTTTGGGAGAAATCCAAGTAATATCACTTTTAGTTGAACCCCATTTTCTTCCTTCCTCCAAAAATACTTCCAGAATTTAGGAAAAATGTTGGCAATATAATTTCTTAAGATTGCATTACCTTTATAACTTCTTCAGGCCTGGAAAAAGTCTTCCTTCATCCTTTAGACTATAAAGAGTCCCTCAGGTTCTCTTTACTCCCAATTCTTCTTTCTTTAAAGAAGTTATAGTTGCCCTAAGAATGAATCCTTGAGTTGTGGGCCAATTCAGGTAAATTCAATCCAAAAAACATTTATTAAGCATGACAAGAGGGACAAAAGCCCATGTACCTCTAAACATGCAGATCAGGGTTTGCTCTGGAAAATACAGTCTTCAAAAGTTGCCTGAAACACAGAGAGGATAAATAAGTTACCCAAGTTCACACAGCCACTATATGTTAGGGGTGAGGATTAAACCCTAGTCCTTCTGACTGCAAGGCTACCTCTTTAACCATTCTAAGTATGCTGCTTTTCACCTCTATCATATGCTGACTGTGACCCTGGGGAAATGACATAACCGTTAGGTGTCCCCATGCAACTCTCTTAAGGTTATAAATTGCAGAACAATTGCCAATATGCATTGGTAGGGGGAATTTTCTCACTAAAAATTCCTGAAACCAATTAAATCACAGACCATTAGAGGAAACTTTTCAAATGAGTTAAAGATATGAAAACCAACTGAAAAGTAATCCCTACCAGGAAACTTGTATTCTACAACAGGATGGGATAGGGGCGGAGGGAGGAGATGGGGTTATCTCATTTATCAAAAAAGAGACATGGATTCTTTTATTAGTTATAAGGAGACTTGAATTCTAGTTTCAATTTAGTTATTCATAGGCTATGAGAATTTGGGCAAGTCATTTGACTGTCCTAAGACTCAGTTTTCAAATCTGTAAAGTGGAGCCCAGCAGACCTCCAAGGATTGTTGTAAGGATCAAATTAAATTATATAATACATTGAAATGGAAAGTTCTCAATGGCCCAGTGGTACCCTTTGTCAAGTATCTTGACACATACTTGCCACAGAGCAAAATGACTGAGAATTCAGTTAACAGTATTAAGATCCATCATGATGTACAGAAATAACTCAGAATCTAGTGCTTCTAGATTCAAATCCCCACTCTTCACTGGCTAGCTGCCTGATCCAGAATAAGTCATTTTATCTCTTTGGGTCTCTGTTTTTTCACTTATAAAATGGAGATGATATTTTTATTGCCCACCTCGCAGAATTATTTTGATGAAAATATTTTTAAACCATTAAGTATTATTTAAATGTGAGTTGTTATTATTCCAGGTGTTCTCAGACCCATTGGAAGTGGTGTGGGGAAGGCCTTAGGCTATTAGTCTACCCTAAGGAAATACTTAGTCTTAAACTTTAAATGAGAAATTATTTTCCAGCAGCTTTCCAAGCACATTGGTTACTTTACTGTTTGGATACAGAATGTTTTATTTCACATTCTTTTCCCAGAGGCTCTCCTACTCTGTATTTGCTGGATTAGAGCACATCATCTAAGCCCACACATACAACAATTGGGAATGAGCAGGAAGATGATATCACATGGTAAAAGGAAGCAGGGTTCCAGAAAACCACAGGTCAGCAAGTGAACAATGACTACCCACTTAAGTTCAATCATGGTTTGTTTCCTGCAGAGTAAAGCCTTTAAGAGCCCTCTCAATGAATTGACTGAGCTAGCCCAGTAGATGGTATGGCATACCGGGAAGATCCCTGCATCCCAAGTAGGAGGACCAGGGTTCAAATCTCATCCACTACCTACGTTACTGTGGCTAAGTCATTTCACATCTCTGTGACAATGTTTCTTCAGCTGCAAAATGTGAAAGTTGTACTAGATGATCTTTCAGGTCCCTTCCAACCATAAATTGATAATCCTATGGCTTAGTGAAAGGAAAGCTGCATATATTCCCTAGCTTTCTTTCAGGAGTCTTCCTATGGTTTTCATAAAGCCAAACTCTGACCACAAGACAATGGAGTGACAGAGTAAAAGCCCTTAAATTTCACTTTAATGCTTAGAAGAGTAGTTCACAATCTGTTTAAAATCTTGGGACAAACTTTCCTTCTCTTATTTATCCATATCTTC
Organism: Pseudocheirus occidentalis; assembly: GCA_028646575.1. Taxonomy (NCBI): domain Eukaryota; kingdom Metazoa; phylum Chordata; class Mammalia; order Diprotodontia; family Pseudocheiridae; genus Pseudocheirus; species Pseudocheirus occidentalis. The sequence continues at coordinate 301,946,754 of CM053593.1, forward strand.
CTCCAAAGGGGGTGGGTGTTTTAGGTAGGGGGTCAGGGTATTGGGGTGCCATAATGTAATTCAGTAAGTAGTCACAAGGGGAGCCAATAAGAGCTAGGTATAGATGTGTACCAGTGGTCTGTTTAAGGAACTTGGTTGATAAGGGTATCCAAACCCAAGGAAGAATCCTGGGACCCATCAACATCAAGAAGAGGGCTGCTGTGGGATATACCTATGATCAAAGGATCACAAGATAAGTGGCAGATAAAGTATTGATAAAACCAAAGATAGGAGCAACCAATGCAAAGTAGGAACATCAGAGCCAGGTTACATACATACATAATACATACATACATATATACATACATGCATACATACAGTAGATTCATTTCAGGGTCAGAGTATTTAGGGCAGTATGCACTATTTTTTTCTGGATTGTTTCTGCCTCCTTTTTACACAGAATCAAAGAGACTCAAAGTTAGAAATATCATCAGAGAGCCCACAGGAGATCCCTCCTATGATGTTGCATACAGGTAATTAGACTCAAAGGTTTCCAGTAAAAATAGATCATATTGGGTCAACTTATGTTACATGTATACACTTTACATTCTAATTGTTAGGAAGATTCTCTCTATGTAGAGGCTCGATAAGGTAATTTGATCATCTTGGCAAGGTTAAAGAACAAAACCCATTGTTGTGAACTTTGGTTGCATCTTCTAAGAAGGGTTTAGCTAGCTAATTGACACCTTGCTGAAAGAGCTGAGGATGTCTCCTGGGTCTGAGTATCTGGGATAACTTGACTAGTTCAAAATGTTGTAGAAATTAATGACTTTTTTGTACTGGACATATAAAGGGAAATAAAGAGTCTTCCATCTGATACTCAGTCAGAAAGAGAACTACAATAGGACTAAAAGTATATCTAGATCCTAAAGGTGGAAAAGCCTATATATTTCTATTCAGGTAACCACTATATGCTTTAAAAAGACAGAAGAGAGGCTCATTGCATTCAAATGTGTTCTTAACTGAATGACCCAAGATGTACAGTGAGGGTCGGAGGCAGAGCCTCTTTGCCATGTAACCCCTTAGAGAGGATAAAGGCAAATGACCTAGCCTACTAAATAGATGAGAAGAGGATTTTGGGTACAACACTGGGTTTCCGGAGACATCCCAGACATAGGCTTCTAGAGAAAGAAGGGAGAGTTCTTGCATTTAACAGAAAGAGAGAATGATTTTGACTGTTTACTACCTTGTTTTGTGTTCTTTTGCATTTTGTAGGGCATGAAATAAAGGATTTTTATATGCTTTGTTACCCTGAATGCCTGAACAGGAGTAGAGACCTTTTATCCATATCAGAGAGGGAACCTAGGCATGAGTTATAAACTCAGATTCCCAAGGAAAACTCTAAGTAGGGACAAACAAGACCAAAGGTATGATTTACTTTTTTGGAGAAGGCCCTACAACTGAATCCAGTTCACATACACCAAGAGTAAGGGAGTACTGAGCTTTGGATTGTGCTCACATAGAGCAAAAACCTGCCATTGCAATTTTTTTTGTCCTCTGGAAGCAAGTAGAATATGCCTTAAAAAACATGAAGACACCTGTCATGCTCTCCTCCTTCTCTTCTCTAGGCTAAAATTTCTACTAAATTCCTTCAGTGGATTCTTTTGAGGAATGGTTTCCATTTCTCACCATCCTGGCTGCCTCCCTCTGGAACCTCTTCATGTTATTAATGTTCTGTCTAAAACATGGTTCCCAGAACTGAATGTAATACTCAAGACTTAATTCGAACAAAGGAGAACAGAGTGGGACTAACACCTCCCAGTTAATTGATACTGATTCTTTTGATGTAGTCTAAGACTGCAATAGTTTTTCTCAATCAATCGAGAAGTATTTTATTAAGCATCTGTTACATACCAGACACTGTGCAAAGCACTGGGTATAAAAAAATATGATAAACGAAACAATACCTACAATTTTGGCTGTCAGGTCATTCTCTTGGCTCATATTAACCTTGCAGTCCACAAAACTCCCAAATCTTATCACATGAACTGTTTTAAAGTTATGGTGTGCCCTAGTTACCTGCATGCTGGCAATTAAAAAAAACATATTTATCTGGAGGACATGAGGTCTCAGTGAAATGAAGCTCTTTTTTCCACATTAGGAGTTGACAGTCAATGGTATGTATGCCAAAAGTAGCCTGTGAAATGATTTTTACTGACTTGGTGCTGGAACGGTGAGTGGTAAGAGAGAAAAGTCTATGAGAGTTGAAGATTTGGATGGTACCCTCTATGATTGTCTTCATCTTCTTTCCACAATCAAATACCTATTCCCAATATGGGTTCTTCAAACATCTAGACTGTTGGGTTCTTCAAACATCTAGACTGTTTGGAGTTTTCCCATAAGGCTACCTATGTTGAGCTCCTTGAATCCCCTCTCAGAGTTAGAGCTGCCTCTTCCACCTACTCACCTTATTCTAATAAGGTCCCATGCATTCCAGGTAAAGAATTGTTTGTTTTTAAATACTGCTGGTAGTAGGAGTCCAGTGCTACTTTAAACCAGTCCATGTAATAAGGAACTGAGACTGAAAGGTCCATATGAGTCAACAGTATGACTTGGTAGCCAAAATATAGGTATTGTTTCACGCATTGTATTTGTTTGAGTGTGTTCTTCAGCAAGGCCCTGTACATCCTTCAGCAAGGGACTATAATATGTGACCCGTTATAAGAGATTATAGTGTATTCTCAGCTTCTGGACTGGGGATGTGCTCAGTTGAGTCAACTGTTGGTGGCCTTTTGATTAGTTCCATTATCCTAGAAAAGAAGATTCCTCTCTTTTCTACTTTATCCATTGAAATGATGGTTTAGTGACCCCATTGTATATGAAATAAGAAATCCTATGATGTTATGTCTTCTTGGCCCTGTGTACTCTCACTAGCCCTGCCATTCCCCTGGGCTTTTCCTATTAGGATTCAGATTAAGTATATATGAAAAGAAAAGAAAGGCTTATTTCCTTCAAACCTTCCTCTTCACTTTTATTTCCATCAGTGGATATATGAAATTTCTGGCATTTGGTCATTATTTTGGATTAAGATATTGTTTCCCAATGGGCCTGTTAAAATGTAAATCCTTTGTCAGGGAATGTTGCTCTGTGGGAGCCTGTAAGTACATTAGCATGAGTTGGTTTATCTGGCTAGTCAAGAGAAAGCAGGGTTTTATAAGGCACTGGGATGAGAAATAGGAATACTTTGTTATAGGGGCCTAGAGGATGAAGAGGGGAATTGCCCAAGTAAGGAAAGTTACAAGCAGGCACTATAGTGATAGGCCCAAGACAACAGAGGGAAAGAAACACAAGTGCATGGGAATGAGCAAAACAAGGAATCTCGCTAACTGATACCATTTTTTCTCCCTTCATGATTTTGCTGAGAGCTGGCTCTGTTTCCCTCACTTTTTTTGATAGTTGATTTTTTTTAATGTATTAAGTCTCATTTCCGGCTGCTAATGTATGATTCAACTCTATCGAGAACGAGTATCTGCTCATTTTTCCCCCTCCTTTTGCTGACTGGTCATTTAGTCACTTGGCATACCAACGACCATTGTTAGTTTATGATTCCCTGAACCAAGATGATCTTTTCGGGAGACAAGGAAGCTAAAGCTTCCCAAGCCCATGTGCCATTCTTTCCAAATTATTCACAAGGCTCAGCACGACCTTCTTACTTAATAATTGACTCCCCAGGTTCTCTCTGCTTTCTGATGGTGGGACACTCAGATTGATCTCTCAGCTGTTTGTCTCCAATTCCAACATCACTCACTGAAGCCAAGACTCAGAGACTTCATATAAATTCAAGAAACTTTTTTTTTCCTGGCTGCTACTGACAGTCTTGGAAACTATATTATGACTAAAATGTTGCTTTTTTCACAAGTGAATAAAAATCTGTGATGAGAACATTAAACTCCCAGTCACCTGGTTTTCCTTGTGCCCTAAGGTCCTTCAGAAGAATAAACATTTTTGGTCCAATGACTGATGGGAGTACAATGCTTTCTCCTTTTCCTTTGGCTCCCTCAAACTCTGTTTGTCATTTCCTCATGAAGATCATTTGCTGAAATTGCCTGTAGCTTCAAATATGAGTCTATTCTTGCTGCTTAATAAGCCATCTTATGATCTGGTTTCTTTTCAAGGCTTTTTTTTTAATGTTCCCTCTGCTAAAGCCTCTTTTTTTGCCAAATGACATTATTTTGAATAATAGGAAGAAAAGTCTAGAGGTAAATGAAGCAAATATGAGGAAGCAAAGATCCATTCAACTTCTATATGGAAGGGGACAATGTCTTTTAAAGACTTGTAGAGTTCAACTGCTCAGAGAGCCGCACCAGTCAGACCAAAGTCATTGGTTTGTCCGTGGCATGAGCTAATTAGTTTGATTCTATTCCATGAATGTAGGCTGTAAATTGAACCCCAGCTAACCTTCTTCAAATTATGAGTTCTCATCTACAAAGGAGAACAAGCAAGAGAATTTCAGTGGAATAGGATGAAAAAAATGGAGCATATGATAAAAAACATGACTAAAAAATGCAACTCTGAGCATGTCATTTAACTTCACTGGACCTCAGTCTTCTCATCTGCAAAATGAAGAGTTAGTATGGATGATCATAAATGTCCCTTCCATCCCTAGCACACAGTAATTCATTGATTCATTCTGTTCCCAATTTACAGACAGCTCTGGGCTCAACTTAGGGGTGGATCACATAATCTTTGTATGTGAAGCACAGAGTATCATTACTATAGGCTTTGTTTCAGAAGCTCTCATCTGACGCCAAGGCCCTGCGTACACTTGACAGAGCTCCTACTTCCCTGACTCATTCTCCCCTCCCAGATGAAACCAAGGACCTTTAGTGTTAGGAATACCTCCAAAGTCACCCAATAGTTCCTGTTACATACTCTTTAGGCTCATAAGGTTCCAAACATAAAACCAGTTTAATTTATAAACTGGTGGTACAGTGGACAGTGCTGGGCTTGCAACCAGGAAGAGTCATCTTCATAGGTTCAAATCTGACCTCAGACACTTACTAGCTATGTGACCCTGAGCAAGTCACTTAACCCTGTTTGCCTCAGTTCTTCATCTATAACATAAGCTGGAAAAGAGAATGGCAAACCGCTCCAGTATCTTTGTCAAAAAAAAAAAAAAGAACCCATATGTAGTTACAAAGAGTATGATATAACTGAAATGACTGAACAACACAATGGGAACAGAAGAGACTAGCATCTGAACCCAAAGGCAGTTAGGAGATCCTACCTCTAACAATGCTAGAAACCTATGCAATATTTGTGACTTATATTATTGTCATAATTGAGAAGTCTGGAAATAGCAGAGGTTGGTGTTGGCAGTTCCCCAATGTTCTCCACCTTCTGTCTTTCCCTCATCTCCCAGCAAGTGGTCATCACTCATCCCAGGGCCTACTGGCTGGTCCTCTGTAGCTCTGCCTCCTATACAACTCATTCTCAACCCTATTTTAGCTGTATTTGCTGCAATTTCGTTTCTTTGCTGATATTCACAATTCTGACATTTTCCAGCAGATGGCATTCATCACCTGCCCTGGGGCACAAGCTCTTTAGACACACACACACACACACACACACACACACACACACACACACACACATTTGGAGTATCTCTGGGACCTTTATTTTACCCAGTTCTAAACTCAGGTAAAACTCTGTGTTCCTTAGAAAATATTTTGTCTGGTAGCCTCTACCTTCTAATGCTAAAGGGCTTTCAGAAGTCTATGAAATTATTTCTTTCCTAATGCTGTTTTAATGAGTCTTTACTTTCAACTCTATTCAGTGTTATGTCTGGGTGCCTTCTCTCTTCTCCAGCACTTAGGAGGTACATCTTCCATTTTCACCAGCACACTCCTGCTGGGAATCAGAGTACAGGGGAAGATCCTTGTCCTTTTCCTGATTTTTTTTCTTAACCTCTTCCTTCCTCTACCCTTCATCAACTGAAGTAGATTACTTAAATTATCTCGAGGCTTCTGTGAGAAGGGCCTCCAAAAGGGAGTAAGGTGAAACAGAGCAAAGTACTCTTAGGGAGAATTAGATCTGTAATACAACATTGCCTTAACGTTGTTCTTTCATGACACTGTGTTTCTTGGATGTCCATTTAACACTATGGTATCCTTTATTTTTCACACTAAGTTTTAATTCCAGGCCAATTTTTATTTGCCACCCAGTAAGCTTCTGGGATATATCCCACCTTTTGTGGGTCTATGGTTAGGGAGAGCTAACTTTTTATATATATATGAAATAATGAGTCTCTGTTATATACTTTTTTAAAAAGCATGTGCTAAATTTAACATGATGGTACCAACATTATCCTGTTTGCATCCCAATCTATTACTCTTCCTGTTCTTTTCTGTTTATTCACATCCCCCCCCTCCAAATAAAACTTCTCCCTTGCAATAAAACAAATGAACATTTGGTCATGTCTGAACATGTGTATCTCATTCTGCACCTACCTTATATCATTTTTCCATCAAGAAGGGGAAAATATGTTTCAACATCAGGCTTCTGGAGTCATGACCAGTAACTACCTTGATCTTAGTTCTTAAATCTCTTAAAGTTGTTGTCCTTTACAGCCCTATAATAATTTTATGACTTATTTTCCTGGTTTTGCTCTTTACTCTGCATCAGTTCACATAAATCTTCCCCAGATTTTCCTGAATCTGTCCCTTTGATTATTTCTTATGGCATAATATTCCATTATATTCACATATTATAGTTTGTTCAGTCATTTCCCAACTGATAGGCACCTACTTTCTTCTGGTTATTTGCTATAATAGAAAGTGCTGTGATCAATATGTTAGTATTTGGGTCCTTCTGCTATGTCTTTGATCTCTTTTGGGACATATGCCTAATAGTAGTATCTTTGGGCCAAAGGTTATATATAGTTGATTGATTTTTTGAGAAAGGTACCAAATCTCTGTCCAGAATGGTGAGCCTGATTCACAGTGTCTTAATGTTCCCGTCCTTTCAAGCTGCTCCAACAGTTGGCATTTTCCTTGTTTGGTCATATTTGCCAATCAGACAAATGAGATTGCACTTTAGAGTTGCTCATTTGTCTCTTCAAAATTATTATTTACTTTTTTCATATAAAAACTGGTAGATGGCACAGAGCATAGAATACTGGGCTTCTGAATCAGAAAAAAAGAGTCTGAATCATACCTTAGACACTTATTATCTGGGTGACCCTGGTAACTCATTCAAACTCAGCTTCAGCTCCTCATCTGTAAAATATCAATAATAATAGCACCTTTTTCATAGAGGTGTAGTGAGAAGAAAATGAGGTAACTTTAAAATGTTTTGCAAACTTTTAAATTCTATATAAATGCCATTATTATAATATGGTTGTCAATAGGTTGCATTTCTTCTTTTGAGAAATACTTGTTCATATGTTTGCCATTTATCTTTTGGGGGAACGACTTTTGATCTTATATATTTATAATATCTGTGTATATATGTTGGATATATTTTGTATCTTAATCACAAAATTTTCTGCAAAATTCTTTCCCAATTCAGTATTTCCCTTCTAATTCTAATTCTAGCTACATTGATTTGGTTTGTAGAAAAACTTCCTATTTCATGCAATCAAAATTGTCTTTTTTATATATTTTTGATAATCTCTAACCCTCCTTTAGTCAAGAATTCTTCCTTTGTCTACAATTATAAGATCATCATCAACTCTAATTTGTTTATGAGGCGACCTTTTATAACTAGGGCATGCCTGTGTGATATATGCTGCTGGATGTTAGTGAAGTTTTTCCCAGAATATGTACTAATTTTCCCATGAGTTTTTGTTGCATAGCAAGTCTTTACTGCAGTAAAAAAGTTAGCTATTTTCAGTGTTACTATATAGAGAGTTTTAAGTGAATGGATTCTCTGTAAAACAAATCATTCTCTTATTGACTCACTGAAATTCATAGACATTTAACCTTTGTTGTTATGATTGGCATGCATTTGGATATTGTTTCTAATTCTCTAGCTTTAAGTCTCCATCTTTTTTTTTCTCCTACCCCCTTCCTCCCACCCCAGTTCCCTTTGGGGCATTTAGTGGACTGTGAACTGCCAAACACACCAAAAGAGTTCATCATTTAAAGGAATCCTACCATAAATCTTCTGTATTATGCATAATCACTATTTGATTTATTTGTCTAATAAACTCATATTTTTATATACTGAGTTTTCTTAAAGTGGGAGCCCCTTTTACCCTATTAGAAAGTTAAATCAGGTTTCTGAAAGATGAACAATACATAATTTAGGGAGCATTGGATTTAGAATTTGGAAATCTGATTTGGTGACTTGCATCCATCTCAAACTTCCTAATATTAAGCCCAGAACCTGTGAATGAATATTGATAGCTATCACAGTATAATCATATTGAATATCAATCAGCTAGTCTCTCTTCTTCCCTATGATCCTTGAAATCCCATGATTAAGCCACCATAACCCAACAAGCATGGTGCTTCTGAGAACCAGCATTCATATCTGGACCCTTCTATCAGCATTGCTTTAGACAACCAGATTTCTACTACTATGTAATTGAGATGGCCAAGTTCAATACCCAAAAAGAAGTGTAAGGATACATTATTCTTCCAAAAGTGGGGGACTATATGTATAGAGCACTGACTATATCATCAGACTGAATGGATGTGTTCGTCAGTTTTGTTGAACTTTTAAATTTTTAAAAAGTGCTCTTACAATAAGAGTTAATCTTTGATCAAAGGATGGGGCTTTGATAATGATGGTGGTATAAAACCAAAGTTATCCATGCAAAATCTGAAAAATAAAGGCATATAAATTAAGTTAGACAAACATTAGCATTTGTACAATGCTACTAATGAGATCTGGACTACAATTTATACTATTAAGCTATTCTTTCAGTGTGATGTATTCTTTATATAGACCAGCCATTCAAAAATGATGTCCTGGGAATAACTTAGGATCATAGAATTTTCAGTCCATGTAAACTGATGTAGAAAGAAGCCACTTGACTTGCCCGAAAAACATACAGCTTTTTAGTGATAGAGCTGAGGCCAGAACCCAGGTAGTCTCACTTTAAGTAATTCAGACATCTATCAAGCACTTGCATTTTGGAGGGCATGGTGCTAAGCGATAGGGGTGGGAAGGCAAAAACAAAGACTCCTTACCCTTAACGAGTTTCTCTTTTACTTGTATCTGAAGGAAGAGGGACAATAGAATGTATATAAATAAATAGACAATTGAGAGGGGAAAGATCACTAACAACTCGGGGGATCAGGAAAGTTTTAGAGGTAGATGTAGCACCTGAGCCATATTTTGGAGGAAGTTAGGAACTCCGAGTGTCATAGAAGAGGGAGCACATTCCTTGCAAAGTCATATATATGGGAGTGAGGGGGAATACTGTCCATTGAGAACAAAAGGCTAACCTAATGAGATTTTAGAAAGAATTTTAAGTTGGTTTGACAGAAGAGTGTCTGGAAAAAGGTATGACTCCCTCTCTCTCAGGTCTCTGTGAGGCTTATATTAATATGGAGTTGAAACAAGGGCATAATGACAAGCAGCTGGGTGACTAGCACATAGCAGTTAGGCAGGTTCCAGAAAAGGCAATTTCCCAGGTGAAATTGCTTGAAGAGGTCAGTATAAAAATTCAATAAAACTTGAGCACAAGGTATTGGGAACCCAAAATGCAATGTGTGGGTAGACCCCAAACAAAAGCTGGTCAAATGGACTTAAAATATTACTTATAGCCATATCCTTCCCTGGAGCATCACTGAGGTCAGCATGACATTCTAGATTTAAATACTATTTGCTCATATAAAGCTAGATTCAAGCAATGTGATCAGTAATAAGGTTTCCAAACATTACAATAAGTGTTTTCCTATAATATCTAGCCAGTCAGTTTGCTTGGAAGATAAAGTAATATGAAATAATTCTAAAAAAGACTTGTAGGATCCAGCTTTAAAATACCAGATTGAAGAGTCTGTGTTTTATTTTAAAGGCAATAGAGAGCTGCTAAAGACTTTAAGTGACTCTGTGCCTTCAAACATAATTTTGGTAGCTGGGGTGGAGGATGGGTTCAAGAGAGGAGAGAAAAGATGGAAGAAAACAATGATGAAGCTATTATAGTAGTATAGGTGTGAAATGATAAAATCCTAAACTATTGTAGTGGCCATGTAGGTGGTAAGAATGGGACAAATAGGAGAAATACTTTGGAGGCAGAATTGTGATGAATTAGCAATTGACTCAGGAGTGGGGAACCCATGGCTTTGAGGTCATATGTGGCCCTCTAGGTCCTCAAGTACAGCCCTTTGACTGAGTTCAAACTTCATAGAACACATCCTTTTATTAAGGAGGCATTTGTTTTGTGAGGTTTGGATTCAGTCAAAGGGTTGCACTTGAGGACCTAGAGGGTTAGATGCAGCCTCAAGGCGGTAGGTTCTCCACCCCTGGATTGGATCATAGAACATAGACTCATAAAACCATAGATTTGGAGTTAAAAGTTACTTCAGGAATCATGTCATCTTGAGTCATTTTACAAATAAGGAACTGAGGCCTAGAGAGGCGAAGTGGCTTGCCTACATTCACATAGGTTTCAAGTGGCAGAGCCATGACTTAGACTCATGACTTCCAACTCTTGTCATCAAAATAGTCCAGGAAAGAGGAGGTGGGGACTTAAACTGAAGAAACAACAAGGTGCCTCCACCTTAGTGAGCATAATGGTAAAGGGACAGACACAAGAATCATGGAGGTAGAAATGATAACTGTTAGGATATGTCAGGGAAGAGAAATTGAGAATATTGTGAGTTTGGGAGACTGGAAGGATGGTGTAATTCTTGCTAGAAATAGAGAATTTTAAGAGGGATGGGATTAGGGTGTAAATATATTGAGTTCTATTTTAGAAACTTTGAGTTTGGGATGTTATTTTCAAATGTCTCTTAAGCAGTTGAGGGATATGGCTAGAGGTCAGGAAAGAGAATGGGGCTGGATATATATTATTCTGAGACAACTTCATAGGGTTGATCATTAAATCTATGAGAGTTAATGAAGTGATCAAGTGAAAACAGTACAGTGAGAAAGGAGAAGAGGGTCCAGCATAAAACCTTAAAGTATATCCAAGATAAGGCACATGTTCTGGATGACATGTGATCCAGCAAAGGAAAATGAGAACGCGTTATGCAGGTAGGCGGAGAATGAGGAGAGAGAAGTGTCACAAAAATCCAGAGAAGAGAAAACATCAAGGAAGATAAAGTGGTCAACAAAATCAAAGGCTGTAGAAAGGTCAAGAAGGATGAGAATTGAGAAAAGACCATCAGAATCAGAAAGGCTAGAAAGACACAACTATACCACAATATTTATAGGACCCTTTTGTATGCTAGATAAGCAACCAGAAATAAAGAAGATATTCATTGATCTGGGAATAGCTAAACAAGTTGCAAAGGAATATTGCTGTACCATAAAAAACAATATGAAAAAAAATACAAGGTGACATAGGAGGGCATATAAATTAATTCAAAGTAAGGTGAGCATAGCCAAGAAAGCAATGGACACAAGGACCACAATAATGTAAATGGAAAGAAGAATAAGAACAATGAATCAGAGCTCAATGCTAGGTGCCTGTGATGGCCACACTTGAACCTGAAGTAGGGACTTGAGAATGTTCCTCTTTCCCTTCTTTGAAAAAGCAGGGGGCTGTGGATAGTGTTCAATGATCTTATAAAACTTCTGTTTCATCATCCTTCCTTTTTATTCTTTGTTATAAAGGAGGGGGAAGGATATGTTGAGAAATGAAGGTAATATAAAAAGAAAGCTATCAGTTCAAGTTGGTTTTCATTTGTTTGTTTTAAAAATCCTGTATGCCCTAATTTCCTAGAGCTATCAGTAAAACTTAGAGGGAGGTGTCCCGTTCACTTGGCTTCTACATTTATGTTTCTCACTATTTCCTAGCAAGGATGGCCTAGACATGTCTTCCAATCAATCCCTGTGGCCCTGTTCAAGACCCTACCCATATCACTGAATCTTTGGTGGCCACAGGTCTGTGAGAACAACACATGCAAAATTATACTTGGAGAACCTGGCCTGGAAAAATCAATAATCTCCTCTAACCACAACTGCAGCTACAAAAATAACTATGATACCTCTAGATTTTGTCACTGAACCTCAGTTTTCCTATCTATATAAAATGGAGATTTTATTTGCACTTACCTACCTTACAGAGTAGTAGTGTGTACTATATAAATATAACCTATTCACCCCCCCCTCAGATAATCACGGCCTCACTCTTGTAACTACAATCCTAGCTTTGTACAGATGTCTCAGAGATCTTCAAGATAGACCAACTGAATTATAATTGATTAATATTTCAATCAAACTACCCTAGAAGACTCAGACAAACAGGAAGAAATTCATGGGGGAACCTTCTGCAAATAACCAAGCAGGGATGTTGATCTACTCATTATCTTTATTCCACTCAGCCTTCTAAAGAGTAATGTGACACCTTCCTGGATCCTTTCTTCATCACCAAGGTAATCAGTCATGTGTCCCACAACGGTAACTTTCCAATTTCCTCAATGACTATCGTGTCTTCCATGCATTCCATTGCTCCCTCCAGTACCAAGGTCAATGCCCCTCAGTACCCACAATGACTCAAAATGATCCAACTTGGCAGGGCTCAACTGGGTGGAACTCCCTGAAGAATTCCCACCAAGGTAGGGCAGGTGGGGCTGGTTGGCAGGTGTTGGTAATTGCAGTTCAGGATGGTGGCCAAAGGGTGGAGTCTATAGTACAGGAACAAGAGTGGCTGTTGATACTTGTAGAGCTTAGGCGGGCAAATGTCCCAGTAGCTGGGGGTCAAAGTTGGGGGAGCCCAAACTTAAGAAAGGGGAAGTAGACCAGATCTGGAATTAGACACATATGTTTATATGTGAGCTGGGGAGGTGACAGGGAGCCAACAGGGGTGTGGTCAGCAAGCCAAGTCTTGATCAAATAAGCAAGCAGTGGCAAGGCAGTGGAGTCTAAGATCAATGACAATAGCCAGAAGCATTGGGAAGAGGAACAAATAGTGCCAATGGATTTGATTAGAAGTGGGGGTACTTAACAGAGTGGACTAGTTGTCTGACTGCCTGACTGCTGGGTCCTCTTCTTTGGTGTGGGTAATATGTTCTACCCTAAATGGCACTTGAGTCCTAAGGATCTGAGGGCTCTTTCCATGGGCCTTAATTTGCACTTTCCCTCAATATTTTGAGTCTAAAGAAGAGGGGAGTCTTCAGAGAAGCTGGAGAATTCTCCAACATCTTTAGGAATGACGTGACTCTGTCCTTAAGTTTTCCTATACCCTGATTTGTTCTCTAGGTTAAGACAGCTGAATTGGAGAACTTGGAACCCTTAAAAGACCACTTCTTATACAAATGGATCATATGGAGAGTTTCAGAGTTCAGATTTCTGGATCCAGGGGACATAACTTCACTACTTCAATGACTGGCATGGTTATAACCTAGATGACTAGATCTGAGAGCTTGCTCACACATACATATATCCAGCTAGTTCACATTCCACCACTAGCATTCCAGTAAACACGAGTTCTTATCTTAGCAACAATATCCCCTGGAGAGATAAATGGTACTAGTATCCCAGTAAAATATCTCTTGCATAGACTCTGGTATTGATCATTATAACCAAAGGGAAGCACCAGATTCAAAAGCTATGGGCTAATAGTATCTGACCGTCTGCTGGAGGGTCAGGAGAGGTTGATAGAGAACTATGAAGAGATATATCCCCTGAAGACCAGTCATAACAACTAGAATAACACCTTGGGAATTGCATGGTCATGGTTATCAGAAACAAGAGGAAATTAGCAAGGCAGGCTTCAATGGTCAAAACTGTTGTTGCTGTTCTCCTTTTGTTAAGGCAGCTGGGGAGTACAGGGGATAGAGCTCTGGGCCAGGAATTAGGAAGACTGAGTTCAAATTTGGCCTCAAACACTTACTTAGCTCTGTAACCTTAGGTAATTCATTTAAGCTCCATCTGCCTCAGTTTCCTCAACTGGAAAATGTGAATAATAATATCACCGACCTCATGAGGTTATTGTGTGGATAAAATGAGATAATAATTGTAAAGAACTTACTTATCACACACAGTGCCTGACACAGAGAAAGTGCTTTATAAAGGCGAGCTTTTTTTTTCACAAGTGGAAGACAAAACTAATTTTCAAAAAGAGGTACAAGTTCATCTAAATGGAAAGTGAAAACCCAAGAACTTTGTAATCATTGAGATGGTGACACTGTTTCCTGATTTTCTGATGTTTATTGAATTTTAGTAAAAGTAAATAAATAACCTATGTTTGGAATGCAGCAAACTCTATTTCTCCTGCTTAATGCATTATTCAAACACTATATAAGCAAACGGTAAGGTACAGCCCACAATAAATAATATTATCACTTAGACATGAAGATTTGTGAACAGTAAGAGTTGTGACACATGTTATAGTGAAAATATATAAAACTATTAACAGCATGGATTATCACCACTTTTCACCGGTCTAAAATGCCATTCAAATACGAATACCAGGTATCCTTTCTTGAAACATGGTCTTTTTGTTCCTTCTTTCTTTAAATATTGGTAATATATCTTTGATTTACAGTTTATAGGATGAATTAAGATGTTTTCAAATTTAAAGTCAAATGAAGGAAATTTTCTGATTCCTGCCCCTCACACACAAACTAGGGCTTACTTAGCAAATACTTTTTACTATGCCCAAAACAGCAGAATCAATTTTTTTCAGTTCCTTTCCTAATGCCCAAATCACCTCTTTCCAGAAAGGAAATTGATTTGGTTCTCATCTCTGGATAGGCTTAAGACTGAAATGTTAGTCTTGTCCCATGCTGCTGAGACTGACAGCACAGGGTACCATTCTTTCCATTATTAAGTATAAACCATCTTCCCTTTCACTCTTCTAATTTCAGTCTGGTATAGCAGTTTGTTGGGCTCAGAATCACAGCCCAGAAGAATTCAGGTTTAGTTCATTTGAGGGAGAGAGGGCACCAAGTGTTAGATTTCAGGGAGGTATTAGGAAAAGGTTAATCCATTAAGAATCAGAATCAGGAGTAAAAGTTTATTTGTGTCCGTTGCTATGTCTGCTTCTCCTGGCATATCTGTCTACTCTTTGCTAGAACCTGCCCTTTGATTCTGGATTTCTCTGTCTGGATGTATTCCATAGATTCATCAAGACCATGAAACTCATGCTACAGTTGGAAAACACCTTTATGGTGATCTCATCCAACCTTCTTGGTTCACAGTTGAAAAAACTGAGGCATAGAATAGTGAAATCAATGTCCAAAAGCATTTATTAAACACTATTTTCTAGGCATTGTTCTGAAGAAACAAAGATAAGCAAAACCAGACTGCCCTCCAGGAGCATACATTCAAATGGGTGGGAACAACTTGTAAATAACTAGACAGCTGCAAACTATATGCAGAAGAGACGGAAGGTAATCAGAGAAAGCACTAACAGCTGGAGGAAACCAGGAATGGTGTCCAGGGAAACAAAGAGAAGAAGATGAGGGATGTGGAGTATTTCAGGTATGGGGAGAAGGGGAGATGCAAAGACAAGCAATAGAGTATCAGATCTGCTAGACTATAAGAGTGCTTAGAGTGAAGTCAAGTATAAAAAGACTAGAAAGGTAGGGAAGGACCAGGTTATGAAGTGCTTTAAATGTCAAAAAAGAGGAATTTATATTGCATTATAGATACAAACAAGTCACTAGCGCTCACCTGCAGGGGAGGGGGTGGAGAGAAGAGGAGTACACATAGTCAGATCTATATTTCAGAAAAATCACCTTGACAGCAAAGTGGAGAAGGGATTGGAATGGTGAGATGCTTGAGGTAGGGAGACCAGTTAGAAGACAATTGCAACGGTCCAGGCAAAAGCTAATGAAAGCCTTGAATTGTGTTGTACCTATATGAATTGCTAGGAAGGTGTTTTTAAAGCAGAACTGACAAGATTTGGCATTGTTTGGGGCATCAAAGTTGAGTGAGAATGAGGAGTCAAGAGTTTGAGCTTGAGTAACAAGGTCACGTGGCTATAACTGGTAGTGGAATTTAGTTAGACTCAAAGTCAGGTTTTCAATCTGTCCTATCTAGGGCTCTTTCCATTAGAACATGTTGTCTCTTTTGGCATGTGAAAGTCTATCCTCACTCTTCTCTCTTTCTGGAACCTGAAATACTATAGACAGAGAGTAATTGAATGCAAGAGTTAGGTATGATTATTGAGCCTTCTTATCCTGAAAACTGCCTTCACCCACTGTCTCACATATGTCTTCTCAAGCTAGAAAATCCCTCTGTTCGTGTTATCTTCTCATCCTAGAAGTCCTCTCTGCCCTACAGCTCCTTTCTGTGATTGGTTTTCCCCTTTGAACTTACATTTTAAGGAAAATGGTCTCCAGGCCATCTGCGTTCACTCCTTCATCCCTCTCTAGACCCAGTCCTAACTCTCCAGACTTCTTTCTCCACCATACTCCCAAGCAAGTACTGCCTCTGAATCCTTTACAGCTTCATTTAAAATTGATATCTTCCCTATTAAAATTTTCAAGGGCAGACATTAACCTTCTTCTTACTTCTACTTGTTTCCAGTACTAAGCATAGTGATTGACACAGGTACTACTCAATGATCGTGGACTTGTTTGCTTGAAAGATTGTCAGTGTGGATATCAGAGCATCACCAGAGACAGTATCTCTGTCTCTTTCTCTCTGTCTGTCTGTCTGTCTCTCAATAAATTCATATGGTCCTAGTCAACTGGCCTGGCCTTATACACCCTGTTAGTTCAGGTGACAAGTGACAACAGGGAGCCCAGGTGGAATATTCCCTTCAAAGGAAGATGAGATGAATTCTGGAGTAAAGACCCAAAGAAAATTGTGCCTTGAGCTCCAATAGCTTAAAAGTAATCCTTTGATGAAGCTGTAGCTATCTTCAGGTTAACCTCCATAAAATCATCAAAGAAAAGTCTGAATATACAGCATGACACATTCAGGCTTTTCCTCAAATAAGAACAAAGGGTGAGGGTGGGCAGGGAGGGAGATGTAGGTGATACTTACTTCAGAGCTACCAGGCCTTTAAATAATACCTTAATAAAAATAGAATCACAGAATGTTAAAGCTGGAAAATACACCTTAGAGAGCATCTTGTCCAATCTTCTCATTTGAGGAAAATGAGAGCCAGAGTAGTGAAGGGGTTTGCACAGAACAAGAGGAAATGGTTCTATCAGAGGGCATTAGATTTGGAGTCAAAGGACCTGAGTTTGAATCCCAGCTCTACTATTTGCTATGTGAACTTACCAATGTGAATTTAAGCAAGCCTTCAAAACTCTCTGGGCCTCAGTTTCCTCATCTATAAAATGAAGGGGTTAGACTAGATTGCCACTAAGGTCCCTTACAGCTCTAAATCTAGGATTCCAAATTTAAATGAGGTATGTAATTAAAGTAGATATAAGAAAGAACTGCCACTCAACAACAAATTGCATAGCTCTTTTTGTTGTGGCAAAAAATTGGAAAACAAGGGGATGCCCATCAATTGGTGAATGGCTGAACAAGTTGTGATACATGAACGCTATGGAATACTATTGTGCTATAAGAAATGGGGAGGAGACACACTTCATAATAAGTCAGATTTATATAAACTGATGCTGAGCCAGAAGAGCAGAACCAGGAGAAATTTGTACACAATCACAGACACAACGTATGTGTAAAGACTAACTTCAACAGACTGGGCTCCTCTCAGCAATACAAGGTTATAGGACAACTCCAAAAGACTTGTTATTGAAGGAGATATCCACATCCAGAGAAGGAGATGCAGAGTCTGAGTGCAGATTGAAACAAACTACTTGCTATTTTTCTTTTTCTTGTTTTGTTTTGTTTCCTCTTTCAAACTGATCATTCCATCAGTTACAAACCTCCTTTACAACCTGACTAATGATTAGTGGGAAGATATTTGTAGCTCCTGTATCCCGGTGCCTGCTGCCATGATGGGGGGGAGGGGAAGGAAAGGGGAGAAAATCTGAAACTCAAGGGACTATGGAACTGAATGTTGTAAACTAAAAGAAAAGAAAAACAAATTGCATATATTGGGGTCGCTTTTACTTAAGACTTATGGACTTGGTGAACTGAACTTGCTTTGCCTTTAAAGATTCTGATATGGTAGAAAGAATTTGGAACTTGAAATCTGGAAACCCACATTCTGGGTCTGCTAACAATAGAAATGTTACTCTGGGCACCCAAGCTGCTTGATTTTCATAAGCCACAGTTTCTTCATTCATATAATGGAGATAATAATGCTTGTGTTTCTTGTCAATGTGAAGTTGTAGGAAAAGTGCTTTGTAAACTCTGAAGGGCCATATTGCATTATTATTAGAAAAGTCAACATTGAGAAAGGCAAGTGAATAAATTGGGGAAGATATAATTGTATATAAACTATTCATTAGTAAAATTGTCAAGGATAAAGACCTGCCATTTTGCTCCCGAGCCAAACTATCACAAACCTAACAGACGTCTGTAAGTCGCTTCATGCTAGAAGGAAAAGATAGGCTTCTCTTGTGAACTGTTCTAGTTGCCCTGTATCTAAAATTTCAAGGTCAGTGGTTGTATCATCGACGTTGTATAAGTAGACCTTCTGCGAGTCATGGGTCAACCATTAATAGAGTGACCCCCATCTTCAACCCTGATTCCTAGAAAAGCTTGTCTATTACATTGTAAGGCCAGTGGGGACAGGAATCATGTCTTACTGAGCTTTGTATCTCTCCCTAACATTCAGTACTGTGCACACAATGGAGGTTTAAAGAATTAAATTAAAATTGAATTTCTTGAGTGTTTATAAAGTCATTTATAAAACTTACAGACTAGCATCTATGAGGACAGGGACCATTTTTTAAAATCTTTCTATCTTTACCAATGCCTGCCCTAATATTTTGCACATAATAGGTACTTAGTAAAATCTGGTGAATTAAATGAAATTGCATATGTGGTTACTAGAGACGTCCTGCAGATATTACAGGATTTAGTGCCTATCTTAGAGGTCATCTTGTCTAACTTCCTTATTTTACAGATGAGGAAGTAGAAACCCCCAAAAGTTGTGTTTTTGTAGAGGATGAATTCAGAGATTCTTCAATCCTCTCTTGTTATTATTCCACAATATATCCTCTACTTCTGCTAGCACTGTTCTAGTTCAGACCTTCTGAAGCTCTTTCCTTGTTACCACATGCATCAATTTCACCATCGCTGCCATATTGATAAAGGTTGTCTTTCTGCCTACAATACTGAAAGTTGACTGATGCTCCATTGGGGATCCTGTTTTCAGAACCAGGACTAAATCTTCATTTTGTACCTACTACATTATTCTCTTCTTTTTTGACTAGAAAAACAACCCACATTCCTAACTTAGCAAGAGTACTATGCTTGTGCTAAATAAACCTCCTGGGATACCACAGCTCCTTCTGAGACAGCCTCTGACTCAGACTTAGGTGCTAAATAGAGAGCAGTGTAGAAACAAGATCACAAATACTGATATGACCTCAGACTTCCTATTTTCTTGAGTTTCACAGAAGGAGCATAATGAACTATCACCTTAAATTTTCTTCAAAAACCTGTCCTTTCCCCAAGAGGCCAAAATGCAAAGTGGCCCACTCCCCCTTCCTCAGACTGAAAGGCCTCTGAAATGCTATGAATTATTTGCTCCTAAGAAATAACTAAAACCTCTCATGTGCACTTAGACTTATCTAAATTAAGATTTGCCACAGAGTTCAAACATCTATTTAAAGTCCACAAACAAATTATAAATATCTTCACTGCCAATATTCACTGGCTGCAATTTGTCTTCTTGCTCTTCAAGTGCTGTGCCAGGCTGGCACTCTTAATGCTGACACAGCAACATTGCATTTCTACAGGACATAAAAGTGAGGAAGGAAAGACTGGGATGGGGGAGCTGAGCAGTGAAGGAAGTAGCAAGGTCCCCTTGGTTCTTTGTAAACTACTAAATCACAATTATTCCAGTTTATTTGCATCAGGAGGGAAATGGTTAGGCTTGTGTCAGAGGAAGATTATTTAGACAACTGTGCAAGGGAAGGAAGGTTTGTAGAGAATTGAAGCAGGAAGACCAGTTGGAAGCCTAACATCATAGTCCAAGTGAGACTGGATCAGCCAACAAGCATTTATTAAGTGCCTACTATGTGCTAGGCACCAGCACACAAAGAAAAGACAAAAGGTCAATGCCTTTGTAACCATTTTCAGAATTTTTCAATGTGTTAATTGATTTTGCTGATTTTCTTTCCTCTTTTTTTCATAAAAAAATGTTGTTTGTTAAATGAGATGGCTCTCTGGGCAGGGAGAAGGAGAGGAAAATAAGGGAAAAATATTGGTGTTGAAAAATAAAAATAGTTTATATTCTTTTGGGGGAGAAGTAAGATGTGATGAGGATCTGGACTAGAATGGTGGTAGTAGGTGTGGGGAGAGACATGTGTGTGATACTAACTAGTTAGAGTTTAAATAGCTCTGGATCCATCCCTAACAAAATAAATAAATTGAGGCAGAGCATCTGAAAGCTTCCTCAGTTCAAGGATTCATGGCACAAATCAGGAAAGGAAATTAGTGTGAAAACAGCACCAGGGAGCTTTTTTGAAAAGCACAGACTCAAGTGCTGGTATGCTGGGCTCAGTCAACATGATTGCCAATCAAAATAAATCCTACCTGAGATAAATGTTGACCATTCCCACTGATTTTAGTCAAAGCTGTTCATGTTGATTAAAGGCTTACAGTTTGGCCGGGTTTCTTTGGTATGCCTGCCTTTGATTCATCTGACAGCATCAGACAGCATCCCTATCCCAGAGACAGGGCAAACTCAGTCACTTGCCCTATGGCTTTTTCTCCAAACTTTGAACAGCTGGAAACTCAGACATGGTAAGTATTGGTGGTTTGTAAAGCAGAATTTGGCTTGAGAAGTGTGTGTGTGTGTGTGTGTGTGTGTGTAAAAAGTGACCTTTTCATCCAGGCTGATCTTTAACCAAAAAGCTACACAGGGTTGGGATTTTTTTTAAGAGCTGGTAACTCCTTAAATTCTACAGGAAATGGCCCTATCCAGTTCAAACAAATAGTACTTTTGGCAGAGCAACCAGTCGAGGGCACATGCTGTACTGTGTTCTTGGATCTCACCAGGTAGCACAATTCTGTGTTGTGAGTAGTTAAGTCAATTAATGAAAAACACCAAGGAAGCGATTTCATGGAATCTTAGACTTGGAAGTGACCTGAAAAAAAAAATACCTGTTCCATTCTCTTGCCTTCAGGCTGGCCCCACACATAGATCATCCCAGAAAAATGCCAACCTACAGTTTTTTGAAAGAAGATTCTATAATGTCCCTTGGTGACACATTCCAATGCTTAACAATTCATACTACTTAGATTTTTATACCTAACCTACATTTGGCATGCTCTACTCTTGGGTGTCTTTCTTCTTTAAAACTACACTGAGAAATACCATGGGGAAGTGTGGAGGGGGGGAGGAGGGAAATGTTGAATTTGGAATCCAAAGGCCTAGATCTGATTCTTGCTTGTTTTATTTATGTGATATTGTTAACCGCCCCTCCCCACGTGACCTTTCTTGACTTCAGTTTCTTCTGCATAAAATCAGGAGGTTGTACTTAATCACCTCTGAGTCAGGGGGATTTAACCTGGATCCCCAAAGTATCCAGGGACAGGTGTCAGGGGGAGTATGAATTTAGATGGGAAAATTATATCTTTATTCCCACCAACCTCAAACTGAAATTTAGCATTTTCTTCAATTTTGATTTTTTCTAAAAACAGCATTATTCTGCAAATAGGTTCATAGGCTTTATGAAACTGCTAAAAGGGTCTGGGACATACAAAAAGGTTAACATTTCCTGGTCTGAGGTTTCTTTAAGCTTTAGATCCTATTAGAGATTAAGAACAGCTGGTGACCATCTTATACAAGAGAGCTCTTCATATGTTTGAAGACTGCAGCAAATTCAGCCAATTCTATTTTTTGATCCCTGGGATACAGGTCAGCAAAGTTTATAATTTTGGATAAATGTAGTCTATTTTTAAAAACTTCCATAAGATTCTCTCCTGTGGAGAATCAATTCCCCAATCTTCCAATCTGTATGTTACTCAACCCCTCTTCCCAATTATTTTTTTTCCTAAGTGCAAAGTCAGAAGTTGTAAAGGAAACCATTGATCTTTCTGCCCTTTTGGAGTACCTGTTGGAACCTGTAGAAGTCTTCAACCTTAAGCACTCTACAAATGCATTAAAACAGTAGTTACGTGTTACAATATGGGAAATTCATGGAGTTTTTTTCATTAGTCTTATTTTTCTGGTATAGGTAGCTAGATGTATCATTTCCACTGCTTGGAATGGGTTTGGGGGGACAGATTCTGTCAGCCATCTTAGAATCAACTTCCCTAAGTAAAGAAAGGCTCATTCTCAGGTCAGTGATGAGAGAAGGAATTTTATTGGTCATGGTAACCCATGAAAAAGGACAAAATGCCTTTAAACATATAGCATTCTCAGGATTTCAAATCTTTCCTTACCACTCTTCTTTGTGAGATAGATAGTGTAAATGTCATTAACTCCACTTTACAGGTAAGGGAGCAGAGGCTTTGATATTCTAAATGGCTTGCTCAGGATCATACAGTTAGTAAGTATCAAACCTGAAACCTCTAGCCTCCAAATCCTACACAATTCTCCCTGAACCATTCTGCCTCACTACATTGCAAATTTGAATAGTAACTCAAAATAACTAGCGAAGAATTAAATGGAGGGCAACATAATCCAAGTAGAAAGGGCACTGGTTCTTGAGTCAGAGGGCCAACTCTGATGCTTGCTATCTGACATTCGGGAAGTTACAATCTCTCCAGGCCTCAGCTTTATCATTTGTATAATGAAAGTTTTGTACTAGAGAGCCCTTCCAGCTTGAGATCAATGACTCTGTGACAATATCTGATCAATTGCCAAATAAGTTATATGAACAATAATATTGTTCATGTTTTTATGGAGGAAAAAATGTTATTAGAACCAGGCCTTGAAAGATGATTGAAAGCGGCTCGATGGTGCAGTTGATTAGAATGCTGGACCTAGAGTAGGTTAGACTTGAGGTCAAATCCAGTCTCAAATATTTATTAGTTGCATAATCCTGTGCAAGTCACTTAGCATCTGTTTACCTCAGTTTCCTCAATTGTAAAATGCACTTACCTTTCAAAGCTATTGGGAGGATCAGATTAGATTATGGTTGTAAAATACTTAGCACAATGCTTGCCATGTAGTAGGAGCTATGTAAGTATTGATTCCCTTTCCCTGCTTCTTAAAAAGAATAGTGCTTCTTTATACTTCTACAGTGTCTTACATTTCTGAAAGAATTCACATACATTTTTTTTCTTTGTCTTCAAGTCAGGGAAATAAGCAGGTCAGAGATAATGAGCCCTATTTTACAAATAAGAAAACCACAGCTCAGCAGACTTATCCAAAGTAGACAAGTGGGGGAGAGAAGGGGACGGGAATGCAATTTAACCAACTCCTGACCCAGTGCACTTTGGACAGGCAGATAGGAGGGGAAAGGGTATTCTAAGCAGGTAGAGCAGTGTGCACAAAAGTAAAGAGGTGAGAGGAAAAGACTAGTTTCAAAGATAATGGGGAAGCTAATTTGGCCAGAAGAGAAGAGAGAATTCTTTTAGGGGAGCAATGATTGGATAGAATCCGGTTCAAAAGCCTTGAATTCCAGGTTAAGGAATTTGACCTTGACTTCAAAAGCAATAGGAAGTCAGAAATTTTCAAATAGGAAGTCTTATTCAAAATCATATTTTATGATAATTAGTCTAGTAATTTCAAAGTCTATATTCTCCTATTCAAATTATTCAATTGTATCTGATTCTTCATGGCCCCTTTTGGGGTCTTCTTGGCAAAAATAATGGAGTGATTTGCCATTTCCTCCTCCAATTAATTTTACAGAAAAGGAAACTGAGGTCAACAGGATTAAGTGACTTGCCCAGGCTAACAGAACTAGGAATTGTCTGAGGCCAGATTTGAACCCAGGAAGATGAGTCTTCTTGACTCTAGGTCTCCGACTCTTCACTGTGCCAACTAACTGCCCTCCTAGTCAACTATCTCACTGAATAATATGATTATGTATAAAGATCATACTGCATCTCTTTTCTAAATTTGATTTCCCTAGATTGAATTCTTAACTGAGAAACATTCTTTTTCTTTGCTCCTTCTCCAAGTCAGGCTAGTCATGCAGCTCTCAGTCATGCATAATACATAGCACTAGAAATCTATGACCTGGGTTCAACTCAGTTCTCCCTGGTTGCTAGCATCCCCCTGAAATTAATTTGAACATATTTGGTATATATTCACATATATGTAGGACACACACGCACACACACACATATATAAATATATTTACACTCACACACACACATATATATAGTTTGTTGCTTTCTAAATCTAATCTCTCTCCTACATGACACAGATAGATATTTGTTCTATAATGCAGTGCATATCTATCTTTCCCTGACCTATTTCCCAAGAAGCTCATTGGACTAGAATTATATTTATGTATACATTTCAAGTATTGGTGTTCTAGTGGTACAATATTTAGGAAGGCCAGGGCTGCTGCCACTTCCTACCATGTCTTTTAACTCTGTCACTAATTAGCTATGTGACATTAAGGAACTACCTTCTTTGCTTCTTTGGTTTGATTTTCTTCATCTATAAAATTAGGAAGTTGGATCAGATTAACCAGATAGACAACCAAATAACAACAGCAACAACAATTTTTTTTTAATGTCATTGATCCCTTTGACAAACTGGTGAAGTCAATTGACCTCTTCTCAAAACAGTATTTTCTTACATTCAGAATTGGGGAGAATGGTAAATTTCAGTTCAAGGTTGGTAAAAATAAATATGTAAGTTTTTGCCATCTAACTTTATGGCCACTTGGGGGTCTGTAGACCCCAGATTAAGAACCCCAGAATTAGACTTTTTAAATATTCCTTCTACCTCACGCATTCTATTTCATATAGTGATGGGAATATGGCCTGCAAATATCCCCAAATCTTTTGTCATTCTGCTTCCCTTGCTTTTTTTTTTTTTTACTGTTTAAAGACTGCTTTCCTATTTTCCTTTGTATTATTTGAAAGTGAGGTCTCATTTCCTGCTTTCTTTTTTCTGACTTTCCTCTTTGTTGTAATATGAACTTCCAGGAAGGCCTAGACCTCAGATCCAGACTTAATCAGAACCAAGCACCACCTGCTTTATAGTAAGGGTGAACTTTCTGATTTAGGATGTCCTCCCTCTACTTCAACCTTTTAAAATCTGGACCTTCTGTCAGACCTCAGCCCAAGTAACACCTCCTACATCAGATATTTGCTTATTCCCCCTAACTAGCTAGCATTCCCCTGAAATTACTTTGAACATATTCAGTATATATTCACATATATGTGGGATATATATGTATATATATATATATGTATGCATATATGTGTGTACACATATATATTTTACACACACATACACACATATATGTAGTTTGTTGCTTTCTAAATCTAACACTTTCTCCTGCATTACAGAAAGATGTTTGATCTATATTGCAGTGCATGCCTCTCTTTCCCTGACCTATTTCTCGAGAAGCTTATTGGGCTAGAATTATATTTATGTATACATTTCAAATATTGGTTGTCTAGAGGTACAATATTTGGGAAGGCCAGGGCTGCTGCCACTTCCTACTATGTCTTTTAAGGGATGGAGAGACTTAGCTTCCTATTTCAGGTTAGTTCCCTCTCACCAAAGCTGGTTACTCAAAAAGCTATCACAAGTAGCTAGTACATTTATTTTTTTAATTAAATTTTACTTCATTTTCAAAAATCAGTCTTATCTCCCTCTTTTCTTCTCCCCCACCCTCCATTAAGAAAAGAGAAAAAACAAAACCCCCATCACAAACATGTATAGTCAAGCAAAATAAAATTTCTCATTGACCATGTCTAAAAAGAAATATGCCTCAGTAATACACTGAGTCCATCATCCCTCTGTCAGAAGATGGGCAGCATGCTTCATCATGAGTCCTCAGGGGTTGGTCATCATATTGATCAGAGTTGCTAATGTTTTAAAAATATTTTGCTTTAATCAGTCAAGATATACCTTCTTGTCCTTCCATACCAGTATATCCTACTCCAAGAACACAAAAAAACGCAAGGCTGATTAAAACATATATAATCAGTCATAACAAATTTCAACCATTGCCATGTCCTAAAAAAATGTTCACCTCATTCTGTATTCTGGTAGTTTTCTGTCACTCCTTACACTTTTCTGTCAGAAGATTGGCAGCATATTTTATCATCAGTCCTCTGGAATCCTGGTTGGTCATTATGCTGATAAAAATTCAATATAATAGTGTTCCATTATATTTACATACCATAACTTGTTCATTCATTAACAAATTTATGGGCACCCACTCAGATTCCCATTCTTTGCCTTCTATAAAGAGCTATAAACATTTTTGTACATCTTTAGAATTTGTTTTGCTTAGGACTAATCCAATCTGCCCTCCCCCTAAATCACCCTTTTCCCTTCTCCCCTTTCTCTCCTATTTCCCAGTTGAATGAAAAGTACTTCTGTACTCAGCTCTGTGTGTACAAGTTCTTCCTTCTTTTGATCAGTCCAGATGAGAATGAAGTTCCAGTGTCCACCACTCTCCCACATGCTCTACTTCTTGTTTGTATAGATTTCTCTTCCACACCCCGATTACGTGAGATAATTTCCCTAAACTTCCTTTCCTTTACCCCAAACCCCATTATATTGTTCTTCCCTTCTCTTTCTATTCTGTTCTTAAGATCATCAAGCTATTGCATAACTACTCCCAGGCCTTGTCTAATTGTACGCCATCTATGAATCTAGATGATCATCAGGAGCAGAGGGTGCACATGTATCATCTCCCCAACCTTGTTTAGTCTTTTAACACAGTTCACTCTTGCATTTGAACTTCAAAGTTTCTCTCCAGCTTTAGTCTTTTTATCAGTTGTGCTTAGAAGTCTTATATTTCATAAAGGTCCATTTTTCCCCATGTAGCATTATACTCAGTTTTTCTGGGTAAGCTATTCTTGGCTGTAAAAAGTAAGGAAGGAGGGAATGATCTGACCAAGATGAGTTTGCCCTTTGTAGTCTCTAGGGGCGCCCCTACTAGAAATCAAGAGCAATTTTGGAGGTTGAGGTGGCGGAACTTTTCCTTCATGTCTTCATCTCTGAGGAATCCTGGCAAGCACCCAAAATGTTTGTGATTCACTTCCTTAACCCATCTCTCCAGAACTCCTTCACCAAAGTGTATCCTCCAACCATGTATGAAGGGTCATGAGTTCATAAGACTTTCAGTCAATCAGTCATTGTCTTGTTACAATGTACTGCACACGGTGTCCTAGGGCTATCTTTGAGGGGACAGAGGGAACCCCCCTCAAGAATAGCCCTGAATAGGGTGTTACATTTGTAGGCACAGGTATTAATTTACCTGATAGAATATAAGTTCCTTCAGGGCAGAGACTATTTAATTTTTTTTCCCTATAGCTCCAGCACCCAGCTAAAAATCCTGTTATATAGTTAGTACTTAATAAATGTGTTTTTTTAACATATGTTTTTGTTGTTGTTTATCCTTCATTTTCAAAGACGACCAATGACCAGGGGATGTCTTGACTTGCCCACGAATTGGATTTAAGTGAGGTAGAGTTGCACAAATTCGTCAGCTTCACTCTCTCTTCCAGAGCATGAAAGTGCAATAGCAAGAAAAAAGTCAGAATGATTGGTGATGGCCCAGGATGCAGTGGATAACCGCAGCATATTTGATGTCTGTCCAGACTCTAAGCCCTTGGTGGCTTTTAGAACCAATTGTTCTCATCCACCTATTCTGCCTAGGAAAGTCTTCACATGTTTAAGGTACAATGCCTCTAATTCACCAACAGGTATGAGGGCTGTCAATTTTCCTCAACCTGGTTTAGCCCATCTGCCAATATGATTTCACTGGGCTGTGGCCTCTGTGCACGCTTCAGCTTCTTGGAGCCACAGGCAAGAGTTAGATGACTAGTGGGATACCAAAGGTGGATAAGCAGCCCTATAAAGGGCTCAGCAAGCCCTCACACCAGAGGTGCTGGTCCTCTCTTAACACTCCCTACACCTCTTTAAATAAATAAATCAATACATGATTATCTCTCTCTCTGACTACAAAGGTATTCTGCCTTAGCATACTTCCCTCAAATTCATCTCATCTCTTGCTTCTCTGGGCCTCTCATACTCACCTGACCCTTTTAGATTGTGGTTTCCTCCAGAACTACACCTCCAGTGCTGGCCAGACCTTCTGGTACTTTCTGCTCCCTATCCCACCGTCGTTCTTACAGAACTGGAATTCATCTCTATCAGTGCCATTTCCATTTATTTCATTTCATTGCATTACATTGCATTGCATGGTCTGGGAGTGTACATTTCCTCTTACTTTGGCCCTCCATTTTCATTCATGGAGGTGGTATTTTATCTTCCACCTTCAATATTATTTTCTTGAGCAACCACTATTCTTTTGACCCCTGGGAATAGGGAAGAAGAAGGAAAGTGACTAACAAAACATAAAAAAACCCAGCAAAGACAAATAGTTTTAAAAGAAAGTAATAGGTCCTGAAGTGAAGAAAGGAAAATCTGAGATGTTTTGTTGGCACCAGCTATGCATAGGAAGACATTTATCCTCAGTGGACCTCTGCTTCCTTGAGTTCTCCACCTCTAAATCTGTGACTTCATGCTTTATGTGATCCCATGTTTACACATACAGAGGTGTGTGTGTGTGTGTGTGTGTGTGTGTGTGTGTGTGAGTGAGTGTGAGTGAAGAAAACACCATACCTACTGATCAACTTAAACAAGGCATTTTCACTTACTTTTAAAGCCTCTAGTTGACTTTTTTCCTCTCTTGAAATGAATAGTTTTATGATGTTCAACTGCTTTGTCCCCCACTGAATCTGTTTCAAAGCAATCAGTACTTTCATTTCTCGAACTATTTGCCAAATTGAAATCACTTTGGTGTCTGACACATCGTTTTTCACGAAGTTTGGAAATGAGATGGAGCGAGAGGATCCTAAGCTCCGAGTTATAGAAGGTTCACAGCTCCGGAGGGAGTGAAGAGAAGCCAATTCCCCTTCCCCCGAAAGGGGAAAGGCTTGCAAGACACCTACATACTTTTGGAAAACTGTATTTTCAATGCTTTTCTATTTAAAACAAAAGCAGCTCAAAAAATGTGGTTAGCTACACTGCAACCCCTCCATCTCAGTGGCCTAGATTTTACCTTTAATTTTTAGTCTCAGACCTTTTGCCCTGCTCCTACTTCTATGCCCCTGGAATTCTGATTAATGGGACTTCATTTTGTTCCTCATATCATTTATCTTACCTTATAGCTAGTAGTCCTCTTAGCAAAAGGGACCAACTAGAAGGCTATCCAGGCTTCCACAAAATCAGAAGAATGACCAGACTTCTTTATTTGTTTTACTAATCCTCTAGGCCAAATGCACATGAAAAGGCTCATTTACAAATCAATAAAGTGACAGATTTAGAAGATAAGAGACTGATGAGGCAATGAGTTCTATGTCAACCTGAGAGGCCCACAAGATCTGGATTCAAATTCCACCTCTAACAAATATTGGCTCTGTGAACCTGGGAAAATCACTTACCCTTTCAGTGTTCTAGGTGATTCTTCCTTTTGGGGGGGCAGGAGGAGGGAGTAAGGGGAGGCAAACAGGGTTAAGCGACTTGCCCAGGGTTACATAGCTAAGTGCCCAATGTCAAATTTGAACTTAGGTGTTCCTGACTTCAGAGTGAGTGCTCTATCCACCCAGCTGCCCCTCTAGGTGATTCTTTAAGACTTTAAATTACAGAATATCTACTGATAGACATGTGGGAAGGAAGTCTTCTTACTAGAAATTCCCATCCCTGGTTAAGTCATAGGTTTGTATACCCTCAATAAATGATGGGGTTAAAACCAAATGGTTTTTTTAAAGTTCTTTTTAGTTCCATAACCCATGAGCTGCTGAGTGATGAGAGTCCACATTTCAATAATCCAAAGGATACATAATATATCAAGGTAGCCATGAAACAGAATCCTGAGCCAGAATTGGCAATAATAACAATAACAACAAACATATTTATATAGCAACTAATATGTGCCAGGCCCTGTGCCAAGTGCTGTACAAATATTATTTCATGTGTTTCTCCCAATAACAGTGGGAGGTAGGTGGTATTATGATCTCTATCTCAAAATGAGGAAACTGAGACAGAGTTTAAGTGACTTGTTCAGCATCACTCAGGTGGTAATATTGAGACTGGATCCGAACTGAGATCTTCTTGACTCCAGGCCTAGCTGCCCTGGGGTTTATGTGCAAGTTTTTTGGGTGTGTTTTTTTTTAAAGGTCCATCACTCCTAACTTGCTTGTGAGTTTCTAATATTCCCATTACAGGCAGAGTACAAAAATTTAGTTTTAATATGTATCATGGGGCAGACTAACGGTTAACAAAAAACAAGGCCCAACATTATCTCACAGATCACTGTTCTAACAATTAGGTCTTTTGCCTATTCCCAGATTATAGTTTCAAATCTCAGAAATTTATTTGAATCCTTACCAAGTTCATCCTCTGTCAGGCTCAAAATGTTTGCCTACTGCAGGGCTCCAATTAGAATTACCAATAATTTGGAAATTGAGAAAAAACCACATCAGTTCAATTTTAGGAAATTTCCCATTTCTTCTCAAAAGCTATACTGTTTATTTGTTAATTAAATGAGAAAGTTGCTCTTAGCAATTCATGGTCTCCCTTGGAAATACCCTTGGGTGCTATGAGCCAGAACTGGGAATCCCTTCTAAATCTTCTTTCCCATACTTGTTCTCAATTTGCCCAACTGCAGCAAAAAGCAAACAGACAAAAAGAAAACAAACAAATTGAAGCCTTGACCCTCTTCCCTTTCAATGTGCACGGTGAAGGATTGAATTCCTGGACTATATGCATTCAGATGAGCAGAAGCTGAAGCTTTTTATATTTTATTTATGAACACATGGGCTTTTGAGAATGCTAATGTTGGAAGAAGCAGGATAGCATTTGGAAAGATATGGGGCCTGAATGAAGATTCTTAAGAACCAGTTTTTTCCCTGGAGATATAAGCTCCCCTGTTTGAGAGGCCAACTGTTGTGGGAGGAAGAGAAGGAGTGCAGGAGGGTGAAGAAATCTGTTGGTATTTAGAAAAGCAAGAGTAAAAAGTCGGTGATGATAAAGGCAGGAAAGTAGTTTCAGCTGAGGGTACCATATGCTGAGAGAAGAGGTAGCTCCTGGAATTCCTATGGGCAGAGTTAAAGACACTGCTGACTTAGTGCTTGGATAGATATTAGGAAATTTAATTTAATTCAATTAGAATGTATTAAGTGCTAACTATTATATGCAAGTCACTAAGCTACACACTGGGCAATTCAAAATAAAAAAATGAAATAGTACCTGCCATCAGGAAAAGGAGAATATTATAGATAGATAGATAGACACATGTGCACATATTCAGATGTTTTTAGTCATGCCTGACTCTTCTTGACCCCATTTTGTGTTTTCTTGGCAAAGATAATAGAATGATTTGCCATTTCCTTCTCTAGCTTATTTTACAGATGAGGAAACTGAGGCCAATAAGGTTAAGTGATTTACCCAGGGTTACATAGCTTATAAGAGTCTGAGGCCAGATTTGAACTCAGAAAGATGAGTCTTCCTGGTCTTCTTGACTACAGGCTCCTGCACTCTATCCACTGAGCCACCTAGTTGTATGCATACACATACGTGTGCACACTCATATACATATATGCACACATGCATACACATACATGTTTATTGTGAGTATACATGCATACATACATACATACATACATACACTGAAGGAATGTAGTTGACAACTTGGAGGGAAGAAAGGGTGACTTTAGGAAACATTTTTATGTAGGTGAAGTCACCTGAGCAGTGCTGTGAAGTTAGCTAAAGATTTTAGGAGGTCACAGCGGGGAGGCAGTGTTCCAGGCACAGAGGACAGCCTGTACAAAAAGTATGGGCAGGAGAAAGAATACTGAGTAGGAGAAACAGCAACCAGGCCTGTTTTAGTTAAAGTAGAGGGAAACTGGAATCAGATTGTAAACAGCCTTGAATGATGAACAGAATGTATATTTTGTATCCTGCAGGTAATAGGGAACCACTGAGGCTTCTTGAGTCTTTAGTTATACTATACTAACAGACTTCTACTTTAGGAACATCAGTTTGGCAGCATAATGGAAAATGGATTCAAGATCTGAAAGAGGTTTCATCCAAAACGCCCCTTTCCATGATGACCAAGAGATCTAAAGTCTTACCCTTGGACTGATGGTATTAATAGTTTGAATTATAAAGGACGGACAATCACCCCAATGATCAGGACTAGAATAAAAGAAGACTGCCTTAAAGGAATAATAAGGAGATCATCTTAAAGGGATGCATTATTACTATTATTGCTATTATGAATAACAATTACATATCTCTATATGTCTTTAAAGCAGCGGTTCTCACCCTGTGGGTCATGACCCCTTTGGGGGTCTAATGACCCTTTCACAAGGGTCACAGGGGTGGCCTAAGACCGTTGGAAAACACATATTTCTGACGGTCTTAGGAACCTAGACACTACTCCTCTGTTTCCGGGCGGGTCTGCCCACATGCAGATATGCCCACATACAAGTATTAAAGGGTTGTGACATTAGGAAGGTTGAGAACCACTGCTTTAAAGTTTTAAATGCTGGCCTCTGGGGCAGGATAGGACAAGCATTATTATCCTCGTTCAGGAAACTGAAGCTTAATGAGGTCAGCTGAGATAATTGAATGATATGACTATGAACCTATTCGTTCATTAAACAACAACTTACTATTAGACATTATAAGGCATCTAAGCATCCTAATGACTAGAGAGCTCAAATTGAAACAGAATAGACCTGATTCCAAATCCTGCCTGTAGTACTCTGTAGCTCTGTAACCCTGGGCAAATACTCTCAAGCTTATTTTCTTCATCTTTAAAAGGTGGATTAATAGCATGTATCTCAAAGGGTTGTTGTGAAGATTAAGTAAACTCACGTATGTAAACTGCTTTGCAAAACTTAAAATGGTATCTGAGTGCTAGCTATAATTTTGTTATTTTTATTATATCAATGCTATCTATTATTTTATGGCTACCTGTACTATAGGAAAGGCAATATTGTTCAATTAAAAAAACAATGGACTTGGAGTCAGAAGACCTGATACTGACTGTGTAGTCATGAGCAAATTATGTAGCCTCTCTAAGTCTCGTCTGTAAAATGTTCTACAAAAGCACCATTTGATTTTGAGTTTTTCTTTATTCTTATCATTTTTTTCTGGCTCCTTCTACTCCCTCCTAGCATTAAACAAGACCTGGTTTTCCCTAGAAGGTATTACAACTCCTTCTATTCTCTCCCACTAAGGCCTCCCTTTTTCCATTTATCCCAACTCAATGACAGAGTAAATTGGATTTTACTTCTCCTTGCAACCCAGGGCTGCACACAGATCAAGGCTCAATCAGCATCATTCCACTTCTTTTCATTTAAAGTTGATGAGAAGGCAGAGCCAAGATGACAGAGTTAGGCAGCAGCCCAGCTTAATTATAGGCAGCTTAATTATCCCAATACTCCTCTCCAAATATCTTTAATATATCTAACCTGGAAAATAGATTAAGAAGAGATAATTTAAGAACTGGACTGGACTAGGCTACATCTATCTACTTCTATCCATCTATTTATTTATCTATCTGGATTTGTGTGTATGTGTGTGTGTGTTTGTATACATACTAGATTACCTGAAGGTTTTGATAAAGAAAAGTCTGGACATATTTCTAGAAATTATAAAGGAAAATTGCTCTAATAAGATTTGGAGAGTAAAACAGAAATTAAAGGACTCCACTGATCATCTCCTGAAAGTGATCCAAAAATGAAAACTCCCAGGAAAATGACCTCCAAATTCCAGAGTTCCCAGGTCAAGGAGAAAATATTGTAAGCAGCCAGAAAAAAAAATCCATGTATTGTGGAACCACAATCAGGAAAACTCAAGATTTAGTAGCTTCCATATTAAAGGAGCAGAAGGCCTGGAATATGACATTCCGAAAGGTAAAGGAGCTAGGATTACAACCAAGAATAACCAACCCAGCAAAACTGAGTGTAATTCTTTGGGAGAAAGGGGGATATTTAACGAACTAAAAAGGCCATTCCTGATGAGGACAACAGAAAATTTGACATTCAAGTACAAGACTCAGGAAAACCAAAAAAGATAAACAGGAAGGTGAAAGTATAAGGAAGTCAATAAAGTTAAACTGTCTACATTTCTATATAGGAATAAGAACATTATCATTATTAGGGCAGTCAGAAGGAGTCTATATAGACAAAGGGCATGGTGTAAATTAATGGTTAGGATGATCTCCAAAAAAAGGGGGGGGGGAGATGAGAAAGAAGGATGTACCGGGAGAAGAGGAAAAAGAAATGGGGTGATGGGCAAGTGACGCTTGAACCTCACTCTCATAGAAATTGGTTTACAGAGGGGGAAAATATACATATATGCACACATATATACATATATATGTTTGAACATACATGTATATGTATATGCATACAGCACATCACACACATGTTCAATTGGGTGTAGAAATCCATCTTAGCAATAAGGAAATAGGAGGGGAAAGCGATAAAAGATATGGGTTGGGAGGCAGAAGTAAAACAGACTTCTGAGGAGGAACAGGGTAAAAAGAGAGAGAAGGATAAACAGAAGAAAATATGATAGAGGGAAATACACAGGTAGTAATCATAACTGTGAATGTGAATGCGATGGACTTACTAATAAAACAGAAGCATATAGCAGAATGGATTAGAAACCACAATCCAACAATATGTGCTTTGCAAGAGACACACTTGGGGATAGGTTATGTATGCAAGACACAGTAGTCAGTGATTATAGTGATCTACCACTTCTAGGTCTATATCCCAAAGAGATCATAAAAAACAGAAAAGGACCTATATGTACAAAAATAGTTGTAGCAGCTCTTTTTGTAGTAGCAAAGAATTGGAAATAGAAGAGATGTCCATCAATTGGGGAATGGCAGAAGAAGCTGTGGTATATGAATGTAATGGAATATAATTATTCCATAAGAGATGATGAACAAAGGGACTTCAGAAAAACCTGAAAAGACTTGCATGAACTGATGCTGACTGAAATGAGAAGAACCAGGAGAACATTGTACACAGCACCAGCAACATTGTGTCATGACCAACTTTGATAGATTTAGCTCTTCTCAACAAATTCCAAAAGACTAAAGGAAAATGTTATCCACATAGAGAGAAAAAACTATGGAATCTGAATGCAGATTGTAGCATACTATTTTCTCTCTTTTTTTTTCTTGTGGTTTTCCCTTTGGTTCTGATTCTTCTTTACAACATGACTAATGTGGAAATATGTCTAATATGATTGCATATGTATAACCTATATCAGATTACATGTCATTTTGGGAAGGGCTGTGTGAGGGAGGAGGGGAAAAATTTAGAACTCAAAATCTTATAAAAGTGAATGTTGAAAACTAAAAGTAAATTAAAAATAAAAAAAAAACAAGAAACATACTTGAAACAAAAAGACACACAGAGTTAAAAATAAGAGCCTGGAACAAAAATCTATTAGGTTTCAGCTGAAGGAAAAGCGAAAAGCAGTGGTAGCAATCATGATCTCAAACAAAGGAGAAGCAAAAATGTACCTAATTAAAAAATAATTGGGGAAACTGCATTTGCTCGAAGGTATAATAGACAATGAAGTAATATCAAAAAAATTCTACAGCAAGGTTCTCTACGAAAAGCTTTATTTTTCAAATATATAAGAAACCAAGTCAGATTTTAAAAATAAAAGCTATGACCCAGTTGATAAATGGTCAAAGCATATGAACAGGAAGTTTACAGAAAAAGAAATCAAAGCTATCTATATAAAAAGGCTGTAATTCACTATTGATTGGAGCTTCAAATTAAAATAACTTGGAGGTACCACCTCACACCTATCAGAAATAACAAATACTGGGTGCATGGGAAAATAGATACACTAATGAATTATTGATAGAGTTGTGAACTGATTCAACCATTCTGGAAAACAATTTGGAATTATGCCCAAAGGGCTATAAAATTTTGCACATCATTTATCCCAGCAATACCACTACTAGGTCTGTACTCCAAAGAGATCAAATGAGAGTGAAAATGACCTATACATACTAAAAATAATTATAGTAGTTCTTGTGCTATCAAAGATTTGAAAATAGAGGGGATGCCATCTATTATGGAATGGCTAAAGAAGTTGTTGTATATGATTGTGATAGAATATTATTGTGCTATAAGAAATGATGAGCAGGATGACTTCAGAAAAACCTTAGAGAACCTATCTGAACTGATACAAAATAAAGTGAGCATAGCTCATTTCTGCACTGTTGCCATATAGCCACATATAGCATAGAATAAGAGCAAAATTGCAATGATAATCAATTATGAAAGATTTAGGTTCTCTGATCAACATAATGATCCTAGACAATTCCAAAGAACTCATGATGAAAATACTATCCATCTCTAGAGAGAAAACTGATATACTTTGAGTGCAAATTAGAGCATAATTTTGTTGCTTTGTTTTTCTTGCTTTTTGTGACTTGGCTAATATGGAAATATGTTTTGCACAATTTCACATGTATAATTGACATCATATTGCTTGCCTTCTCGGCGGATAGAGGAGGGGCAAAAGGGAGGGAAAGAATTTGGAACTCAAAATTTGAAAATTATGTTAAACATTGTCATCCTTTCATGCCATCTTTTTCTTTTTTATAAAGAATCAATTGAATTCAATATCTAAAAGGGACCTTAGAGACCATATGATCCAAACTCCTCATTAATAGAAAAACAAATTCATACCAAGAGAGAATAAAGTGACTTTGCCTGTGGACTTGCATCTTGTTAGTAAAAGAGCTGGAATTAGCAGTTGGATCTCCTGATTCCCAGTTCAGTTCACTTTCCCTTTGCTCATAACACAAAGAAAGATACTTGATGCTTTTTTTTTATGTTGCTCCCTGGGGCTTTTACCTTCCCTAATGGCTTCAGCATCCCTCCCACATTTCCCCATTGACTCCATCACTGATGATTCATTTTACACTCTGTTCTCAGAATAAATGCCCTTCTAAAACACTCTGACATAGGCTATATCCTGGAGCTCATCCTCACTTGGCACCACTCCACCCTCAGTCTCTTAAGCTTGGTGCCTTCCATCTCAGAGTGTAATCTTGCTTATCACATCTCCCAGCTTCTCATACTCATGACTTCTGCCTTCCTGTCCCAGGTGCAAATACTTCCTTTCTATGTTAATAATAGCCTCTCCTTTCAAAAGTCCATTTGTCCCTATGCCATCTTTTTCTGAAGTCATTCCCCAATAGATGTACATCTCCTCTGTTTCCAATTCTTTGACAGTACATTTCCCCTTTTATTTGATCTCTTTGGGGTACAGATATAGTAGTGTTATTACGGGGTCAAATGGTATGTCAAATTTTATAGCCCTTTCAGCATAATTCCAAATTATTATCCAGAATGGTTAAATCAGTTCACAACTCCACCAACAATTCATTAGTGTACCTATTTTCCCTGTGGTTCTATCTGACACTTTCTCCTTCATCCAAATCCATTATGGCTACATTTTACTTCTTGTCTATACTTGATTCCTTGATCAGTTGTGTTCCTCCTGCTTTCATAAATACTCTAAACTCCCTTAACCTTTTTACCTAATGCCACACTGATTCCTATGCAGTTTTCCATTTTCCATTCTCTTCTACTTGGGACAGAATATTGCTGGAGAAAGTCATAGGAACCTGAAGTTCTGAGACAGTCCATTCCTTGCTAAATTCACCTGTGCCAGGCTTCCATGGTCTTTTAACTATCAGCATTTTAATGGGCAGGGAAGAACTTAGAAGATGCTACTAAGGACTCAGTCTTTGCTGACCTTGTGATTCATCATATCTATATCTGTCCCTGCAGCATTTCTCTGCAGTAAGTTGTTTCTGTTTTCTCTTGCCTTCATTCAAGCACTACAATGTTCTGCACATGCAGTATGATTAGGGCCAGAAGCACTGAAGGCTTCTCCTTGTTTACATGTGCTCACTTGAGCCAATGCCAGTATGGATAAGAAGCTGTTGATCTTAGTAATATTAGCCATAGCTACTCCCTCCTTATCTAATAGCACTATGGTTATATGGTATTAACAATATTTTCCCTTCTAAGATCATCTTCTTTATGTTTTTATGAGTACAGCTTAGTCAATAACTTTGCCTGGAGCCTTTAATTTGGGGTCCATGAATTTGGTTTTTTTTTTATATTTTGTATTTCAATGTCAATGGCTTCTTTTGTAATCCTACATATTTTATGCATTAAAAACTATTTTGAGAAGGGGTTGACAGGCTTACCCAGACTGCCAAAGTAACTGATGACATAAAAATGGTTAAGAACCCTGGTCTATGCCATATGATAAAAGATGAGCCACTTCCATGTGTCTACCTTTACCTAAGTTAGCATTTCTCAAATACCTTAGCAGTCTTTCATCAAGCACATTCTGTCTTTCCTTTCTAGCATTTCCCTCCTTGTCCTCTTTTGGAAGCCTGGACTGAATTGAGAGCCTTTGGAATTACTTCCTTCAACCCCTTCATATGTTAAAGATCTTAGAAACAAGTTATATATTTTACAGCTTTTGTTTTCTTATAGCTTGAGGGATGAGGCCTGAGCCTTACTTCCATAAGCAAAGTTATTTTGGGGCCACTATCCTCACAGTGAGGATCACTGTGAAGTTCTATTCCAGTTCCAGACCTTATGTGGGTGTTTCAAAGCCCCTTCCCTCAGGCTACCTTTGGTGGATTATTTAATCACTTTAATGAAGTCTTGGGAAAAAAAAGGATCAAGAACCCACACATTGGTTATCATGTACTTATGAACAACATGGAATCCAGTAGACCTGCAAGATGAACAGCTGTTATTATGAGAGAACTCACTATCACCAAATCCGAATAGCAGCCCTGAGTGAAAAAAGGCTAACAAATGAAGGCCAGCTTCCTGAATTTGGAAATAGATATATACTTTTCTGGAATGTTTGGAATGATGGGGAGTTCTATGAAGCTGGTGTAGTTTTTGCAATCCAAACTAACCCAGTACAGAAGCTTTTATGCTTACCAAAAGGAGTGAATGACAGGTTAATGACAATGAGATCACCACTTGCAAGAAAGTGCCACACCACCATCTTGAGTTCACATGCTCCCACCATGACAAACCCTTATGAGGTCAAATATACATTTTGTGAAGACCCAGAGGTGCTCATCATCAATATGTCAAAACAAGCTTGTAACTCTGGGTGACTTTAATACAAGAGTAGGCACAGACTACCAGACATGGCAGAGCATCCTTGGGAAGAAGGACGGAATCAGCAACAGCAACAACAATGTTCACTTACTACTGAAGACTTGTACATCTCATGACCTTCTCGTCACAAACACTCTCATTTACCTAAATGTAATAAAACTTCTTGGATGTACCCTCTCAGCAAACACTGGCATTTAATAGACTATGTTATTGTACAGCAAAGGGACAGGATGTGATAGGAAAGTACAGGAGAGAAGACGTATTAGGCTGCCTACTGTAAAAGCAAGCACCCCAGCACACCCAGGATGGCCTGCTAGCACAGGTTCTTCGACCTGCTTTTCTAAAGGAAAGAATGCTTAAAAGGGATCAACAATCTTATTTTAATTACAGATAAGTAGAAAGAAGTGAATACACAAGAAAGAATTCAATAGACAGGGCTCCGATTGTCTAAATAGAATAATACAACTACTTACATACAACACCAGACCAGGAGAACACCAACATCTGGGTAGTGGGGGGAGAGGGGGGGAGGGAGGGAGGGATAATTTCTAAGAAATGGCTACTAAGAGCCCAGTTCAGGAAATCAGAAGATCCTTCTCATGAGCAAGCCCCAAAAGCAAAATCTCACTTTGGAATATATATACACTTTGGGCCGATAAGCTCAAGGCCAAAAGGCATCACAACCCTCTGACTCAGTGCCTAATTAGCTCAGGACCAAAAGGTGTGAAAGCCTTCCTACAAGTAAGCCTGCCCTAAGCAAGTTCCTCCTTAGGCAAGTTCCACCCCCAGTGGGCTCTATGTGACTCAGGATGTATCACAGCTGTGAAAGCAGCAAGACATCTATGAATGAAATACTTGTGTACCTTTAGTCTTGGGAACATGGCTCTTGTTCCAAGGGAAAAGGGGACATGTGTGGTCACACAGGCCTATGAATGGACAGGGAAGATCTTCCTATTCCTTTAACATTACACCTACCAAACTGAAGATCAATAGAACCATTGTGTTGACTTCATTGTTCTATGCCTGTGAAGCCTGGACAGTATACCAGGGCCATGCCAGGAACTGAATTGCTTCCATTTGAATTGTCTTGGGAAGATTCTGACAGTCAGCTAGCAAGATAAAGTATCAGACACTGTGGTCTTTTCTTGAGCTAACTCCCAAGCATTTTTAACTCTACTGTAGAGAGTAGAATTTCAATGGATTGGCCACGTTGTTCAAATGCCAAACACATATTTGCCTAAAAGACTAGGATTCACACAAGGTAAGTGCTCACATGGAGGTCAGTAGAAGTAATACAAAGACCCTCTTAAGGTCTCTATGAAGCACTTTGGAATTGATTTCATGACATTAGAGACACTGGCAAAGGACCACCCAGCACGGTGTGCCTGCATCAAAGAAGGCCCTGTGCTCTATGAATGAAGCAGAATTGCAGTAGTTAAAAAGAAACGTGAGATGCACAAATTTGGAGACATATCCATTCACAATGTTCATGTGGACTATTTGTGTCCAACTGGTGGTAGAACCTTCTGAGCTCACACTGGTCTGATTAGTCACTGTGGGACACCCTATACCTTGACTCCTACATAGTGATGTCATTTTGATTCTATTCAAGAAGGAAGGACAACAACCAACTAACAAATATCTCAAGTATTACTACCTCCATGAAGTTTTCCCTGACCATGCCAGCCAACATATAGCTTCTAGTGCAACACATTACACATCTGGCAATTATATGCTACCTCATTATGTAATCTTTATTCATTTATAATGTAGGCAGCAAATATATCATCCATCTTTGTATTTCTCTAAGTTCCTAAATTAATACTCTGCATATAATAGTTGCTTAATATATATTTGGATCAAATTTAATCAGAATTTTAGGCTTGTGAAGTATATTGTTAATAATATTTTATCTAATAATAGATCATAAACTCCTTGAGGACCATAACTACATTTTACACTACTGATACTTAAGCAACTGGGATCCTAGCCAAAGTGTCTTTCATTTTAGGGGTTGCCCTCAGCATCACATTTCAACCCAGTAAGCCAAGAGAAAGCTGAAGTTCCCTAATTATTAATTCACTATGAAACAATTTTCACAATATATGTCTTTGGTTCATTCAAGGTTTATTTAAACTAGGATGTCAAACATTACCATTTATCTAAGCAAGACTTTTGTCTCTAGAAATTCCTCTCTACTTTTCTATTCTTCATTGAGATGCACCAAGAGGATTGATATTTGCTTCCATTGTTTTTCAAGGAAATGAACAAAAAAATAGCACACCATAACCTAAAAGGAAGAAGTATTGCTGCTATCCATCTGAGGATATACTGAAATAACTTTTAAAAGGGGATGTGCAATTATCAAGACAGACATTGCCAAATATTGGCTTGGAATAGGAGGTCCATGGAACTAGTAAAAGGTCCATTAAAAATAGCAGCCAATCAAAAGGCAAGTAAGGACAAGAAAGGCACACACCAAGATACCAAATACAACAAAGACAAGATTCTAATATAGCACTGGGAACAACTGTTTTTGTTCTCACACTTGCAGTGACCAATTTAGAATGCTTTGATCATTACTAAACTTCTCAGAAATGTTGTTAGGTAGAATCTGAATTAAATGAATCTAGGATTTGACTAGTATGAGAGGCTGAAAGAATCAATATACAAATGTGATACTTGGGTAAGAGAGTAGTATGGCAAAATAAGAATATTTGCATCAACAACAGGCTGAGTGATTTATGATTATGAGCTTTTGGGGTCATTGTTTTATTTTTGTTGGTGGTAGTTGTTTTTCCTTAACAAGTCCTTCATAGAATCATAGAACATTAAAACTCGAGACCTTGACTCTAAACCCTTCATTTTATAGTTAATTGAGGTCTAGAAGGATAAAATGACTTTCCCAAGTCCATCTCTTTATTTGACAATTTATTGAGAACTTATTTTGATCAGGGAATTGTGCTATTAGAGGAATAAGATATAGTTCCTGCCCTACAAGAGATTGTAATTTAGTAGGGAAATTATGGCATGTATATAGAAGCGTATATAACTGTTAGACCTGTGGTACTTCTAAAATTCAGCTCTCTAAAATTCAGAATAGTCTATGGGTCCACATCACTCAAAACAATAGTTCGCAAGCCTTGAACAGCATTGTTATTTTACCTAATTGACTAGAAGACACAAGTAGTTCAAAACAAAGGCACTTAATGAAAAAAACTAGTAAGATTCATTATAGGAAATTTGCCTCAATTACTGCACATTCTCACCAACACGCATACTATAAGTAGAGGGAGTGAGTATACATAGGGATGAGCAACCCACATATGTGGAAAATACTTTAGAGCAACAACTCCTACCTCTGATGCTATATGACCCTTATATAGGCTATTTGGGAGCAACTTAGGCCTTCTCCTTACTTGGCACATTGTTCCAATAACATACTCCTTCTTGGCAGGCAAAGGACAAGCATTTATTAAATGTTCACTGTTGGGCGCTATGCTAAGTGCTGGGAACAACAGCAGCAAAAAGGGAAAAGAAAGACTGCCCCAGACCTCAAGCAGCTTCTATTTTAATGAGAGGAATACAACATATAAAGGGGAACTGAAAAGCTAAAGGGATAGGGGTGAAAGTACTAATGGCTGGAAAATCAGAAGCATAGCTGAGAAGGACATGAAGCATGACCAGCCTGGAGATCCTCTCCAAAATAGAGGTCCCAAGAGACACAATCCAGAGTGAGAAAGTCCTAAGTATTGAGAAAAGATCCAAGGTGAGAAGGTGGCTTTAGTATGTTGGTGAAATCGCAGCCCGGAGGGGAATGAAACATGGCTGACTTTGGTCTGTTCTTAAAAGGGAGACCCTGAAACAAACTTACCAATGAGAGAAGGGGGCTGCGATGGCCAAGGTATATTCCAAGTTATGGATATCTTGGTGCACATGGCATTTCTGTTGGTCCTGTTCCTTATAAGGTTTTGCTGGTTTTATAATCTCCTTTGCAGGGCTCATCTCTTCAAGGTCAGCCAGAATAGTCATCTCAGCTTTAGTCTGCCAAGGTAGAGCAGTAACATCTCTCCCTGATAAAGAGAGGCTCATAACTCAAAGCCATCAGTCCTAGCTAACAAAAACTAGGCAGAGTGCCCCCAGGCTAAAATTAGGTCTTTCATGATTTGGTTTGGTTTTTTTTTTTTCTTTTCAAACCTTGTATTTGAGCCAGAGATCAAAACCTTTTGTACAAATAATGATATTATTAAAGTTCTGACAATTTACCTCACTAGCTACAAATGAATTTGAACCAGAACGAAATGTAGACTAAGGAGGGGTGGTCATTGTTCTTTACCTATCCCGTCCAAATTCTTGTCTTTATTGTAAATATAAGTCAGCAGAAAAAAATCTGAATGCTTTGGTGCCATAGCCTGGCTAGTGAAAAGCCTCAGTCTCACTATACAAGAAAATATGTGGTAGGTATATATTTTTTAAGTACAAAGCTCTTTTAGGAAGAGTGGCATCATTTCCAGCTAGAGGGATCACACAGCTGGGTCTAGATAAGCCCTGTGATCTTTTCCCCATCTGGGGCAGAATTCTACTAGTGCCCAAATCCTAAAAGGTTTACATGCTTTGTAATTATTTCTGACTCTTTGTGATCCTCTTTGAGATTTTCTTGGCGGATACTACAGTGGTTTGCTGTTTCCATTGCCGGCTTATTTTACCAATGAGGAAACTGAGGAAACCTTGTCTAGGGTCACACAGCTCTTAAGTGTCGGAGGTCAGATTTGAAT
Source organism: Pseudocheirus occidentalis (assembly GCA_028646575.1). Lineage (NCBI taxonomy): Eukaryota > Metazoa > Chordata > Mammalia > Diprotodontia > Pseudocheiridae > Pseudocheirus > Pseudocheirus occidentalis. Next base: position 301,991,042 of record CM053593.1, read on the forward strand.
TCATGAAGATGAGTCTTCCTGCTCTTCCTGATTCCAGGCTGGGTGCTCTATTCCACTGCACCATCTAGCTACCCTAAGGCTTACATGTACACTCTCTGATTTTTCATTTATACACGATAGCTTTAAAGAGAAAGAACCATTGCAACCAATAACAGCTACATCTCTGATTTTCATAGTATCTGAATGTAAAACTAGGAAGGGTCAAGATGCATGGGAGGAATGATAGTGCCACCAACTCAAAGGACAGGATAGTCCTAGGTAAATTTCCCTTAATTCTTTATCTCCCTAAAAATGCCCAACAGTAAGTGTGTCTACAGGACATGTTCCTGCAACACTATATCAAACAGGGTTTTACGTACCCATACATGCAAATACACACACAAACACACACACACACACACACACATACACACACACACACAAAGAGGCTCCATCTGTAGACTAGACATTAGGTCAGTGACTTTTATATTTTAATAATCACTTCTTCTCTATACTAGGCTAAAAATGAAAAGGCAGGGGAGGCATGAATTTTTTTTAAAGCCCTGAAATGAGGTTATTATTAATTTCTGAGTAGCAAAGGTGGCTTTTCTGTGGATGTTACACTATGTGAAGAATATGCTTCGGGCATTACTTAAAGAAGGAAGACTCTGGAATAAGGAAATGGAACTTGGAAGTCTTTTTTCCTCCACTGCCCCCCATCCCCATCTGATCTCAGCAGGGCAGCTCCCTCCTTTCTTAGCTGTAGATAATGAAGAGTTAGAAGGACTTGGCAGCTTGTCAGTGCCTTGACAACCTTTTCATGAGGGAAAGATGGGCTAAGGGATGATTAGTCACCACCTGCCTTGAACAAAATAAGCTTTGCACAGTTCTTCTCTGGAGGGAATGATTTATGATGTTTTGCCGTACTTAAAGCTAGGTGGTATGATGCTAACAGTTTATCCAGTGCTGTCCCCCACCACCCCACTCAAGTCTGGGAGCAAAAACAAATGGACTAATGGACAGTGACAAATAGCCTGTCATTTACTGCACTTTCTGCTAAAACTCAGCTGCCATATTCAAACATGAAGGCAATCATGATAAGGGGCGTCATCAAGGTAAACAGGCTTCTTCTGCTTGCCACTTAGAATCAGAGAATCTTGGGGGGTTTTGGAGGGTTGTTTTTTTTAGGAATTGAAGATGTTTGAAAGACCAAGAATATCCCCTCATTTTATAGATATGTAAAGTGGGACCCAAAACCTAATTTACACAGTTAGTAAGTGACGGCCAAAACTAGAGCCCAAGTATCCTCTCAACAAGTCCAGCGGTCTTTCTATTATTAAATTATTAGTCTTAAGTTCATTATAGTTATTAATAAAAATGTCAACACTAAGTGTTCATAAACATTCACTACAAAGAATCTTATTTTTGTGAAAATTATTTGTAAAAATAATTATTTGTGAAAATAAAACTATAAACGCATTTTAAATTTTGAGCCAAAATAAATATATTTGTCGATATAATAAATCCACAAAGAATGAATGTATTGGTTGGTTTGAAAGCATTAGACAAGATCATTTCTAAGGTTCCTAGCAGTTCTACTTTCTGTAGTTTTGAGAGGCTCTCTCAAATTTTTTTCATTATAGGCAATCACAAGACTCCTCTAAGTAATATTTTTTCTCAAGTTGCTGCCAGTTTCCATCCATCCTTCATATCACTGCCTAAGTGATCCTCCCAATGTGTTGTCCTGATCGTGTCACTACACTTTTCATGTAGCTCCCTATACTTTAGTTTTTGTTTTATTTTTTAATGTAAATGATATTTTATGTTTTCCCTGGTTACATATCAAGAAAACTCATTTTTACAAGATTTTGAGTTCCAAATATTTCTCCCTCCCTCACTCCCCTCCCCTCATCTAAAAATGGTAGGTAGTTTGATATAATTCATATGTGTGTTATATAAAATATATTTCCATATTAGTAACAATAGAGAAAGAAGAAATAGATCAAAAGAAAACAAAACATGAGAAACACTAAAGTAAGAAAAATATGCTTTGATACGTATTCATAGTCCATTAGTTCTTTCTCTGGATTTGGAAAGCATTTTCCTTTGTGAGTCCTTTGTTTTTGTCTTGGATCATTGTGTTGCTGAGAAGAACTGTCATTCATAGTTGATCATCACACAATATTGCTAATACTGGGTATGATATTTTCTTGGTTCTACTCATTTCACTTTGCATCACTCCATACAAGTCTTTCCAGGTTTTTCTGAAATCTGTCTGTTCATCGTTCCTTATTGCACACTAATATTCCATGATATTCATATACCACAGCTTCTTTAGTCATTCCCCAATTGACAGGGGATCCCCTCAATTTGCAATTATTTTGTGACCACAAAAGAGCTGCTATTATTCTTGCACATATAGGTCTTTTTCCCTTTTTTGTGATCTCCTTAGTATACAAACCTAGTTGTAGTATTCCTTGATCAAAGGGTATGCATACTTTGGTTGTCCTTTGGGCATAGCTCCAAATTGCCCTCCAGAATGATTGGATCATTTCACAACTCCACCAAAAATGCTTTAGTATCCCAATTTTCCCATATCCTCATTTTTTTTGTCATATTAGCCAATTAGATAAGTGTGAGGTAGTATATCAGAATTGTTTTAATTTGCATTTCTCTAATCAAAAGTGATTTAGAACACTTCTTCATATGCCTAAAGATGACTTAGATTCCTTCATCTGGAAACTGCTTATTCATATCCTTTGAACATTTATCAATTAGGGAATGGATTGTATTCTTATAAATTTGATTGAGTTCTCTATATTTTGAGAAATGAGGCCTTTATCAGAGACACTTGCTGAAAAGATTTTTTTTCCATCTTTCTGCTTTCCTTTTAATCTTGGTTGCATTGGTTTTGTTTGTGTAAAACCTTTTTAATTTAATATAATCAAAATTATCTATTTTACATTTTGTAATGCTTTCTGTCTTTTGTTTGGTTGTGGATTCTGCCCCTCCCTACAGATCTGTCAGGTAAACTATTCTTTACTCTTGTAATTTGTTAATGGTGCTACCCTTTATGTCTAAATCATGCACTTATTTTGACCTTATCTTGATACCCAGTGTGCGATGTTGGTCTATATCCAATTTCTATCCCATTGTTTTCCAGTTTTCCCAGCAGTTTTTGGTAAATAGTGAGTTTTTATCCCAAACACTGGGGTCTTTGGATTTATCAAACACTAGGTAATCTGTTCTGCTATCCACTTGTTTTATGTTCATTCTATTAACATTCACAATTATGATTAGTACCTGTGTATTTCTCTCCATCCTATTTTTCCTCCTGTTTGTCTTCTCTTTCCTTTCACCCTCTCCCTCCTCACTACTATTTTTGCTTCTGTCTACTACCTCCCCTATTTTGCCTTTTCTTCAGTCAGTCCTTCCCCCTATCCTCTTTTTTTTAAATCTCCCTCTCCCTTCCTACTTCCTTGCCAGGTAAACACAATTTCTATATTTAATTAATTGTGTATATTATTCCCTCTCTGAACCAATACTGATGAGAGTAAGGTTCACGTGATGCTGATGGCCAGAATTTTATTGAGTTTTCCTCAATAATTTCTTGAAATATGCTGTCCAGATTCTCCTTTTGATTATGGATTTCAGGTAGTCCAATGGTTCTTGATATTCTCTCTCCTGGATCTATTTTCCAGGTCAGTTGTTTTTCCCCCTACATTTTTTTTCTATTTTTTCATTCTTTTGAATTTGTTTGATTGAGTCTTGATATCTCATAGAATCGTTAGCTTCTACTTGTTCAATTCTAACTTTTAAGATGTTGTTTTCCCCAATTAGCTTTTGTGCTTTCTTTTCCATTTGACCAGTTTTACTTTTTAAGCAGTTTTCCAAGTTGTTGACTCTTTTTTCCTAATTTTCTGGCATTTACTTCTCATTTATTTCCCCCATTTTTCTTCTACTCCTCTTATATGATTTTAAACCTCCTTTCTGAGTTCTTCCATGAGTTTTTTCTGGGCTTAAGACCACTTTCCATTTTTCTTTGGGATTTTGCCCATAGGTTTTTTGACATTGCTGCCTTCTTCAGAGTTTGTGTCTTGATCTTCCCTGTCACTATAATTTTCTATGATCAGATTGTTTTTCTTGTTGGTTTTTGCTCATCTTTTTTTTTTTGCCTTTTCCCTTTCTTTTAAATTTGAGCTCTGCTACCAGGGTAGAAGGGGCACTGTCTCAGGCTTCTTGTGCCAGTACCTGTAGGCCCTGACTTTTTACCTGGTGCTGCACTGATGTTTGCCTGGGGCTATGCTGAAGCTCATGGATGTCTGGTCCCTGGAGGATGCCTGTTTGCCCTAGACTGTGCTCAAGTATGAGGTGGGTCTTCGAGCTGGAGTCTGCTGGTTCCCCTGGCTATACCAAGGCATATGGTGTACCCTGGTATTGGCATTTGCCTACTTTACCACTCTGGGGCTCAGGATCTCTGGTTGGTTTGCTGAGGCGGGGCTTGCTGCTAGCTCATTGGGATACTTCCCATTCTGGACTGAGCTCCTCTTTCACCCAAGTGAGATGGACCTTTCTTGTGAATCTTCCAAGTTTCTTAGGTTAAAAGATTGTTCACCCTGGCCTTTTGCTGCTTCTTCTGTTACAGGATTTGTTTTGGAGTGCTATTTTATGGTTGCTTAGTAGAGAATGTGGGAGAGTTATGGTGATTTACTGTTTACTCCATCATCTTGGCTCCCAGAAGTAGTATCTCCCTTCATTTTAAAACACTATACAAATGCTGCCCAGAGGTGATAGTCCCACTGTACTCTGCTCTGGTCAGACCATATTCAAAATAATGTATTCATTTCTGCACACCATATTTTAGCAAGGATATTGACAAGCTGAAGTGAATCCAAAGAGGGGCCTCAGGTTCATACCATATGAGTATTTTCTTGAAGGAACTGGAGCTGTTTTGTTCCAAAAGCAAAAACAGGGTAGAGTATATGTAGCTGTTTTCAAGTATTTGAAGAATTCGCATATGGAGCAAGGATTAAATTTGCTCTGCTTGGCCTGGGAGGAAAAGACTAGGAGCAAAGGATGAAAGTCACACATTTTAATGCAAATATATGAGAAAAAAAATTCTGACAATTAGAGCACTCCATAAATGGAACTGTTTTTTCCCCCGAGAGGTAGTGAATTCACTTTTATTTAAGGTCTTCAAGTAGAATCCAAAGGACCACTTGTGTGTTATTTTATAGAAATCATCTCTTTTCACTATCAGTTGGCCTAAAAGGCACCTGTGATCTCTTCCAGTTCTGAAATGTACCTACCTTCTAGCATATATATATATATATATATATATAACTTTGCAAACCTTAAAGCACTATAAAAGTATTATTATTATTATTACTGTTATTTCTTGCTATTATTTCTTCTTCCAATCCTGTCCCCATCTTCATGTCTTTTTTTCTTGCCATCACCAAGTACCTAAGCTGATCCCTTCTCCCATCTCTACCTCTTTTTAAAGCCCAAGTCAAGAACCATCATCTTTATGAAATCTTACTCAGTGCTCTCTGGACTGACAGTGATCTTCCTCACATTTTCTCTTCAGCCTTTATTTGGACCTCTCTTCTACACTTTTAATGTTCTGCTTTGTAGCATATCGATTATGGTGTTAAGAAACATCCTGGTTAGCCACCCTTTGCAATATATTTAACAGCTAATACTCAATTAACTTCTAGATATCTAACTGGGAAAGCATGCCACTCTTTTTCCTGACTTTAGCCAGAACAACATATCTCATGGATGCCAGTGGTTGCCACTGTTTCAAAGAGGGCACCTCTTGATTCAAAGCTATAGCCTCCAGGGAGTTGTGTAAATGAGATTGATAATGCAGCTTTAAAAAACGAAAATAATGCATGACTCCCTTGATTCAGAACTGACTGCTCCCATCACTTGATGCACATTTCGGAAATACATACCAATGTGAAAAATAGAGTGTATGGAGTGTTCTAGGAGAACTAGTACCTCTGGTAGGAGGGCTTGCTGAGCCCTTTTCAGGGCTGTTATTTCATCTTTGGTGTACCTGGCACTCAATTCTCACCTGTGACTCCAAGAAGTTGTATCATGAGCAGTGGACATGCGCAGGGAAATCCTCTCAACAAAAGCAGGTCAAGGATAACCAACAGGTCTCAAAACTGTTGGTGAGGTAGAGGGCTTTTTATCACAAGGTTCACCAAAAATATATATTGAAGACTTCCCCCACTGGACAAGGCCAATGAGAGCAATTTATTCCAACATCTATGAAGGGGACTGGAGTAGGTGCTACAGAGTGCTTAAGCTTGGTCAAACATCAAAGGCACCAAGGTCATTTACTGCATCCCACAAGATTGCCAGTAATCCTGACTTTTGTCTTGCCACTTGACTTTGATTACTCTGGAAGAAAGAGTGAGGTGCCAACTTTGTACAACTCTGCCTCACTTAAATCCAATTCATGCATAAGTCAAGACATCATACCATAATGTCATCAATCCTCTTCGAAAATGAAGAGAAACAACAATTGAGAAACAGAAACTCATTAAACACTAAATATCAACCAAAAAAAACCAGAACTAGGAGAGTAACAGCAGCAGTAGCAGTAGTAGCAGGAAAAAACAAAAACAAAGCAAAACCAAAACTACTATATAGTGGGTTATAGAGATAGATACAAACAAATTCAGATTATCTTGTTGTTCCCACTTTTAGCTCAACTATTTGGCAAAGTCAACATGACATAACAGATAAAGAGTCACAAAGTTAACATCACAAAGATCCAGGTTCAAGTCTCTCCTCCAGTGTATATAGTATGTGATCCTGGGCAAGTCATTTAACCTGTTAATGTCCTCAGACAGCTCTCGAAGATAATAAATTACAAAGCACTTGCTGATTTGTATTAGTAAAAGGAGTTTCTTTCCTGGGAATTCCTTATGGTGATAAAATCATATATAACAAAAATAAATTAAATTGGAGGAAAGTGGCTTTATGGTAAAACCTCACCCATTCAGACTCCGCTAATTTTAAAACTATGATCATTCAGACAGGATGAACTTTACTTTTACATTCATTATCCTGTTTTTAAAAGGGCTCCCTAAACAGATCTTACACAATTGATCTTGTCAACAATTTGAACAGATTTGAGAAAATTTGTAACCTATTAAGTAAATGAGTTATTTTGGATACAACTCTTTGGATGCAACTATTTGCATGGAAAAATAACAAATGGTGGTGATAGTATAGGATGTAAGGCTAAATGACTTTGTCAGAAGACCTTGGTCCCAGCTTGACCATGGACAGATCAGAACTCTATGTCTCTGCATCTAAAAGATACAGATAAGAACAATGCAGACCTTGACAAGACAAGAAAGAACATGCCACATGAGGATAAGCTGCAGGAACTAAGAATTTTTACAGAAGAATTAAAGGCAGACTCAATAGTTATCAAGTATCTGAAAATCTCTCACTATGAAAAGGGATTAAATTTATTTTATCTCACCCTAGAAAGCAGATCTAAGAGCAGCAGATGGAAACTGCAGAGAGGAAAATTTTTGCTCAGTATGTAAGGAAAAGCTTCCCAATAATTAGAATTTTTGTAGGATGAAGTACTGTGGGAAAATATTATATTATTTCCAAAACCTTACTAATTATTATAATGTTTGACTCTGGCTTTATGTGACTAGATATTTCTTTTTTATGTTTTGTTGTATTTTTATTTGATTAAATATTTCCCAGTTATATTTTAACCCGTTTTAATGAGACCTGTGGCCACATTCAATACATATGGTATGTTTGTTTTAACATTTGATTGTATAGCTCTAATTTCTAGATTCTTGTGGTTCCTCGCTTGTCACACATTCCCACTAGAAGGAGCAGCAATTCAATACAGGCTGCACATGTGTAATTACACAGGACATCTCCATGGTGGGCATATTGTGAGAGGCTAATTGTATGTCCCTCCTTCCTATCCTGCACTCCCCCCTTGTTTTGTTCTCTACCCTGTCC
>CM053593.1:301999536-302064756 GCA_028646575.1 Pseudocheirus occidentalis
CTCCTCATTGGCTTTCTGGGCCTCCTTTGCCATCTGAGTTAATTTGTTCTTTAAGGTATTGTTTTCTTCAGTCAGGTTGTTGACTCTCTTTTCATGACTTTCTTGCATCATTCTCATTTCTCTTTCCAATTCTTCCTCCACTTCTCTTATTTGATTTTCAAAGTCCTTTCTAAGTTGATCCATAGCTAGTAGGCATTCTTCCAGTGTCTTGGAAGCATTTGGTGAGGGAGTTCTGACTCTGTTGTCTTCCTCCTGCTCCATGCTTTGATCCTTTTTGTCCAGAAAAAAGGATTCTAGAGTTTTATTGCTGTTCTTACTTTGCTTCCTTTTCCTCATGTTGGCCAGTCTATTAATTGCTTGGTTTTTTAGCTCTGTGTAACTCTGCTTCTTGGGGGGTTAGGGGGGAAGCTCTGTCCCAAATCGCTGGGGACTTCACAGCTGCCAGAGCTATTAGCAGGGTGCTGCAGCCCCCCCAGCTTTGGCTCACTGAAAGCGCACCCCAGGACCACCACTCAAGACCATGATCCAGATCCAGGCCACTCAACACAAGAGCCCTTGGCCCTGATCAATCGCCTCAGCCCCCTGCTACCTGCAGGCCAGGGGCTCTGAAGCAGCCCAGTAGAGGCCGCTGCTGCTTTCAGCCATTCCTGCTGCCACAGCCGCCTCCTGCTGCTTCCTTGCCCTGGGAGCAGTTCAGCTGGACCGCTCTTCTCCCCCAAATTTAGCAAAATCCATGGACCTTTCTCTTAGCCTTTTTTTTCTTCTGGCCTGATAAATGTGGTAACTGTGCCTCCAGTGCAGCCGATCTGCTCTCCTATAGACTCGTCTCTGCCCGACTGGGGCCTGGCCTGGCTGTGGTTGCGGGCTGGACCAGCCGCGGCTCCCAGACTGCTGCAAAGAGTCCCACCTGCTGAGCTGCCTGTAGCAACAGATGTGTTTTCTGTATTTTGGAGATTTTTGGAGCTCAAAAATTTGTTTAGAGCCCCATTTTCTGGGTTTTTAGGGTGGTTGTGTGTGGGAGCTGCGAAGCTTTGCTGCTTCTATGCTGCCATATTGGCTCCGCCCCCAACTAGATATTTCTTAAACCCAGGATGTCAAGTTGACCCCAGTGAAACCAAGATGGTGGTAAGGAATGTTTTGGGTCAACCCAAGTCTTGGGTACACTTCCTTACATAGGTCCTGTTTGGGGTTCACCAAAAACATGTATTTTGGGTTCCTTAAAAGCTTGTACATTGGTTTTGCCCAAATTTTATTAAATGTTTATTCTCAAGCAGTCTTAACTGGGAACTATTTAACTTTCTGGAAACTGCTTAACTTTTACTTACTGGTCAACCAGCTACTTGTCCTTACATCCTTGTTTAAACTCTAATGTAAATCTAAAAGAGGCATGAGAGGGGATTCAGACCTTTTTCAAGCTCTCTTTCTGCTGCCAAAGGACTTATTAAATTATTTTCTCAAATTTTTTCAGGTTTGGAGGGTTGTTCTCAAACAACAGTGACTTAGAAAGGAGCTGGTTCTTTATCACTGGAATGGTGATCTAGATAACAATTGTTAAGCTAAGGTTCATAGATTTAGAACTGGAAAAAACCTTAGAGATCATTTCCCCTCATTTTATAGAAGAGGAAATAAGTTATAGTGTGTTTAAATGATTTGCTCAGAATCACTAAGGTAAATATTTGAGTCAGGATTTGAAACCAGGTCTTCCAAAGTCAGTGTCTTTTCCACCACACCATGTTGCTTTGCTGTGGGTTGGGCATGTGTTTCCCCTTTACATTTATCCTTTCTCACCGATGATAAGGAAAGCTGTAGTAGCACATACCCTTTTGAGCATAGGGAGGGAATTTCCTTGTCATTTCCTTTGCTATGCTATTCTTTGTGCTAATGCACCACTAATGTATTTTCTGGTTAGCCTCTTAAAAGAAACATCAACAGTGCTCATGAACTATGGATGCAGACCCAAAGCAAAAGAGATCTATGATTAAAGAATGGATTATTAGTGCTAGAAGGGATCTTAGAGATTATTTTTCAAAACCAAGAAATCTATTGTATCAGAGAAGAAACTCATTTCTGAGAACCCTACAAAGTAGGGAATTAGTAAGCTCAGTTCCCCTCAATTCAGGTGCTTATATTCAGCCTAGTGCCTAGCACACTGCAAGGGCTTAATAACCACTTTTTCATTATATTTCATTTTGTCCCAATAAAGGACTAAGGACAACTATAAAGTGTATGGTACTAGTTTTGTAAAGTCACAAGAGACTTCTATAGACATATGCAGGTAAATGTTTAACAATAAGCTCCCACTTAAAAAAAAGTATTTTTAACACACTTTTAAATTTCAACTTCATTATTAACATTTTTCCTTACTTCCTCAAATACAGATAATCAACAAAACAATTAAGCTCTGATTTGTGGTGTTTACCAAATTTCAAGTCATAGCTGACTACAGTACAGTCCAGGCTTCTCCCACTTTGGGGAGGCTCCCTATTAGTGCTATCAGAGAACCCCAGGAAACTAATGATAACCCTCTGGAGAATAACTACTTTAAATTTTGGACAAATTCAAGGGGAGTCAGCAGAGGAATAGGAGTATAATGTTATAACTTTTAAAATTTGAAATGGAATAATAAAACTTTAAGCATTGAAAACTTCTACTCCAAAGCCATGCAATTGAGAAGTATTTTTAATTGCCCAGCAAAGAACCATTTACCAAAAAGACACGACATTTGAGATAAACATGACAGAATGAGTAAGTAAATAACTGCAAAAGTTAAATTAACTCAGTTATTCTGAACGAGTTAGCAACACACAGCTCCCCAAACCTCTGAGCCCCCAAGCTTTTTGCTTAGATAGAAAACAGCCTACTTCTCACTTTGCTGCATACACTGTTTCTTCACATTAGGATTGAGTCTCCCAACTCCCTGCCAGTTTCTCCACCTGGGTTCTCTAGTCCTGTCCTTCCCCTGGTAGAAGGCTAGACTATAATACAGGAATCCCTTCCATACCATGAGTTGGAGAGTGGCATCCCCATAATTTGGAAAATCTGTATAACATCTTGTCCCTCCCTTCATACCAGAGAAGACTAAATTCTTTTTTTCTATCTAAATTCTTTTTTTTCATTGATTTGTTTACTTACTTTTAGTTTACAAGATTCAGTTCCACAGTCTATTGAGCTTAAATTTTTCTCCCTTTCCTTTCCCCTGTTCCCCCCACCGCAATGGCGATGTGCAATCAAGTATAGGATCTGCAAATACTTTCACATTGTACAATAGTCTGGTTGTGTAGAAAGGTTGTAACCAATGGAGTGAACAATGGGAAAAAAGAAAGAAAACCAAACATGAAAACGAACAATAGTATGTAAATTGCTTCAGTTTCCATTTAAACTCTGGTCTTTCTAGATCTTTCTCTGAATGTAGACATCTCCTTCCATCCTGAGATTTGTAGAGTTGTCTTAAACCTGTGTGTTGATGAGAAGAGTCCAGTTTGTCAAAGTTGGTTGTCACACATATGATATGTGTGTGATTGTGTACAAATTTTTTTCTGGTTCTGCTCTTCTCACTTAGCATCAGTTTGTTTAGGCCTTTCCAAGTGAATATGAAGACTGTGTCCTCCCCATTTCTTATAGTACAATAGTATTCCATTACATTCATATACTGCAATTTGTTTTTTTTATTTATTTTTGCTTTTTGGGGGGCAATTGGGGTTAAGTGACTTGCCCAAAGTATATATATATATAGTAAGTGTGTCAAGTGTCTGAGGCTGGATTTGAACTTAGGTTCTCCTGATTCCAGGGCTTGTACTCTATTCACTGTACCACCTAGCCACACCCATATACCACAATTTGTTTAGCCATTCCCCAATTGATGGGCATCCCCTAAATTTCCAGTTTTTTGCCACCACAAAGAGAGCTGCAATAAATATTTTTGTACATATGGGTCTTCCTCCCACTTCTATGACCTCTTTGGGATACAACCCCAGAAGTGGTATTACTGGATCAAAGGGTATGCAATTATTTATAGCCCTTGGGGCATAGTTCTAGATTGCTCTCCAGAATGGTTGTTTCGGTTCACAGTTCCACCAACAATGCATCATTGTTCCAATTTTACTACATCCTCTCCAGAATTTGTTATTTTCTTGTTTTGTCATCTTAGCCAATCTGACTGGTGAGATGTGGTACCTCAAATTTGTTTTGATTTGCGTTTCCCAAATCAATAGTGATTTCGAGCATTTTTTCATATGCTTATAGATATCTTTAATTTCTACCTCTGAAAATTATCTATTCATATTCTTTGACCATTTATCAATTGTGGAATGGAGAAGTCTAAATTGTTATAGTATTAAGAGATAAAATATGTTGATTTTATTATACAATACTATAGATATATTTTATGCATTTCTGAGTTTCTAAATTTTTCTGCGTTGTCTGCTGGCCTTGGTGTGTCATCTGGGGCTTCCACAGAACTCTTAAAAATTCCTATTTAGTTTCTTATGTTGACCTGCAATATAGCAAAACCACAATGGGTAAAGTGGCAATGTGGAAGGGATAACTGTGTACTTACAAATGCCCTGTCAAAAAGAAAAACATTAAGGAAGAAACCATGACATTCCTATCTATGACTAAGAAAGATTTATACAACTTCTCCAGAGAATGGGGGTAGTTTTCAGAGAAAGAGAAAAGTTCCAGGAAGTTTTGTGTGTGTGTGTATATATATATGTATTCTGTATAATGTCAAGTACAATCACAAAAGCCAAACACTATGAACATTTTTTAATGAAGATTCCAAACCAGATGCAATTTTCTAAAGGTTTCCTCCCTATCTGACCTTTCTGAAAGTCTAGTGTAACAGGCATGTTATATATATATATATATATATATATATATATATATATATATATATATGTATGTGTGTGTTGTGTGTATAATATGCATGTCATATGTGTATAGGCACATATACACATATCCCCTCACATTGATGCTCATTAATATATAAATATGTATTCATGTATTATGCCTGTGTGTATGGTATAAAACCAATGTGTATGTGTTCAAGGGTGGGGAGCCTGTGGCCTTGAGGCTACATGTGGCCTTCTATGCCCTTGAATGCATTTTGAATGAGTTCAGGTTTTACAGAACAAATTCTTTTATTAAGGGGATTTGTTCTGTGAAGTTTGGATTCAGTCAAAGGACCACACTTACGATCCTAAAAGGCCACATGTGACCTCGAGGCCACAGGTTTCCTACCCCTGGATACATATATCAGTATGCATGTGCATTCCACTCAAATATATATTGTATACATATACATATACATATACATAAGCATATACAGATATATAGGGTATGCAAAAAATCTTAATGGTGTTTTAATCTATTAAATCTTACTGTGTTTTATGTGCATATGCATGTGTGTATGTATATGTATGCACATATGTATTTCTGTCACATTGGTGCTAGTATGTGTATAATACACGTGTATATCTGTGTATGTGTGTGTTTATGGGTACATTCATATGTGTGTGAATCAATGTGTGTATTATGTATGTATATATGTAGGTAGTTCTAAATAATACATACTTATATCAACACACATTTATGTGTGCATTGCACCTGCATGTGTGCATGAACATACACATGTGTGTACATGTATGTATGCATGCCATTCATGTATATACATATACATGAAATGTTCTAAAAATCTTACTGAATCTTTACACCAATTAAAGTATACATACATACACATATAGTTATACGTATGCAAACTGACTTTTTGCATTAGACAGAGTAGGTATATTTTTGATAAGGGACAATGTAGGGAGTCATGTTCAGTATGCTGTCAAAGACCACAGAGTTGGGGCAAAGGGACCTGAAAGTGAGCATCAAGGCACTGATCATATATGGGAGTCCATGCCAGGACAGTGGAGTTGAATTAATAAGGAAAATAGACAGGAGGCCAAGACAATTTTATTTACCTTGAAACTTTTCCCATGGTCAGCCCTGTAATTCATCACTTGTCTCATAGGTTGCTCACATGTTGGCACTAGGACAGGGCCATTAAAAAAAAGATGTTTAGAGCTAATCTTTTCTTTCCTTTTATTCAAGTTTATTCTTTAGAGGTGGCCTCTGTGAATAGTCTCTGAACACTTTCCCTTGTTAAAAGGCATGTATAAACAATCATTGCTGTGTCTTAATTATTTCAAGCACCTCACAAGACTTCTTCAATTTTCAACCAAGAATAAATATTTGATACTCTTTACGTACAATCAACCTGTTAACCTCAGTCTGTTTTTAAAAGCCTATCACTCTATAGTACCAGGTGAATTGATTCATCTATTTTCTTGTCCTATCTTGTATCTCACCCAACAATGTTTTCCTGTCTTAATGTAACCACCCTAAAATTCTCACATTCAGAGCTGAACCCTTATGTAATACTCATACAACAAATTATTCATTTACTCAACAAATCTTTATTTAGAACCTATTTTGTGCACAAAGCACAGAGCTAATGGCTTTAAGGGACACACGGGTTTAAATATACATAAGATGAGCACTTTTCCTTCGAGGTCCTTATAAAGCCGTCCTGACAGCCTCAGGAACTACCAACTCTTCTTCAGGGACCGAAGATAAAGATTAGTGGGACTTCTGATATGATTCCAAATATGAAGTGTCAGAAGTCAATACATTGCACCAAAGCCAATTCCTCTTCCCTGAAAGAATGTATACTTCAATTGAGCCAAATTTTCCCATCAGCCTTTTTTTCTGGGAAGACGTGTCAAGACTTTAAACCAAAGGGTCAGTTGAAAAAGAAATAAGACAATTTTGGCATGAGATAAAGAAAAAGTCAATGGAGAACCCTGTAGTTGAGTATGTCAAGTTAGTATATATAATGTCTTTAAAGCACTGTGAAAAAAAATTCTGAAGCCAAACATAGTTTCCAAATAGAATCCTAGCTTTGTTCTTTCAATATGACTGTAGTAGCCATCCAAAAGCAATGTTCACTTAAGGACTTATGTCATGACATGTGGAAAAGTCCCAGAAATATGTGCAGTCCATGGTGGAATATCAAAAGAATCTCCTATTTTGGTCACTTGAAATTCCTGTCTCAAGTTGTCTCGTGTTCACAAGCTAGTTTAAGAAGGTTTGAGGGGGGGGAGGGAAGGTAAAGGAAGGGAAACACTTTACAAATATTATCTCTTTTAATCCCCATGATGCTAAGAGACAGGTACTATTAATATCCCCATTTCATATTTCAGGAAACTGAATCAGGCAATGGTTAATTGCCCAAAGCCATGGAACTGTATTCTATTTCAGGCTGGATTTGAACTCAGATCTTCCTAACTACAAGCTGAATATTCTATTGATTGTGCCAACTATTTGCCTCTAAATTAAAGTAGGGGAGTAACATTTAACAACGAGGAATAAATCTCATAATGGTGGAATTTGAGATACTGTAAGTTGAAGGGGGGGGTGCTGTTTGAGGGATTGGAGAGGTTTTTCTGGTGCTTCTTAAATCTATTTAGTTGTAAACTACATCAAGATGGGCACTCTCTCATCTTAATCTTGTATATTTCCCAACACCTAGCCAAAAAAAATTGTACACAATATGAACTTAATATGTTTGCTGAATAAAGTAGTTCATAAAATTAAAACATAAATTACCATCTTCTATGTATAAGGCCAGACATGTATAAGACACTTAACAAAATCTTAACAAATAATTATGATTTTTTTTGGAAGATGTGACAAAGTAAGAGTTCTTAATCTTCTTTTGTGTCATGGAACCCTTTGGAAGTCTGGTGAAACCTATGAACCTCTTTTCAGAATAATATCTTAAATTGCATAAAATGAAATATACATAATTATAAAGGAAACTGATTGTATTGAAATTGTTATTAAAATATTTCTTTGAAAAACAAGTTCATACTTAGGAACACCTGTCAAAAGAGAAACTCTTATATATCTTTAGAGTCATCCTGTGTTTGGGTTATAAGAACATTCTCTGCCAGATATTTTGGAATAAGAAAGTATTATGATAGCTATTGTCCTGAATTTGGAACACAGAGACATGGGTTCAAACTGCGTGACCTGGAGGGACTCACTTAATCACTTTGAGCCTGAGTTTCCTCATTTGTAAGATGGTTATAATAGTAAATCTATTACCCATACCCCAAGGTGGTTGTGAGGCTCAAATGAAGGAATTTGAGCAAACTTCAAAACAATTTCTAAGTGTCAGCTATTGTCATACTTGTGAATGGAAAACCTAACACTTGACTTGATAAAAAATATTCCAAAAATTCCAAAGCACTTGAAGCCTCAGAGGGTATTTCCTAATGAGATCTAAACAACTCTGTGAACTCAAATGCTCTAGAACATTTGCTGAACTGCTAAGGAATCCGCGCTATGTTATCTGGTAATGGGAGAATTTTGAGACCAGTTCCCATCGTCTCATCTTGTGTAGCTTTCTTTCTTCAGCAATTCTCTTCGACAGCTATTGGTGGTCAGCTTACGCAAATGGAGAAGAGAGACATCTCACCCGCTGTAATGAAATTGGGGTTAATATTTACATGGAAAAATTAATTGAACAACTAACACAAATATCTCATTGTTCCAAGTATGTTCCAAAACTCATGCCAGTATCTTGGTACTATTATAATTTCATGCATCATACTTAATTTACATCTTATTAATATTCTTAAGAAAAAAGTTGAAAATATTATCCCCAAAGTATTTCCCACATATTAGCTTAAAAGTGTTCCATAATTAACCAACCATGATGATTTCGTTTTTCCTACAATTTGCTTCCGTGGTTAGGTCTCTATGCAAAGTTTCAGCATTTACCATTGTCCAGGAAAAATCCCACTTTGTCATCTAATTCGTTTGAAAAAAGAGAACTTTTATGACCTTTGGATAATAATTCTGTGACTTCTCTGTAAAATCTTTAAAAAAAAAACAACCTTGTATTCTCCCAGACCTGTCTTAAATCATATATATAAAGACAGTTGTCAATTGAGGTTCCTTTTACTGAACTGAGTTATGACCCAAAATAAGGATTTATAACTAGCAGACCTTTCCCCCTCATCAGACAGTTCCATTATCTACCCCATTTCCCATCCAATATGCCTTAATAGATATTAAAGGGACAGCTGTCTGAGACTGTAAGTTTCACAGCAGATGCTAATCAGCATTAACTGTCCTCATTCAGAGAGAGTTCTCCATACTAATGAAATCACAATTCCAGTATTTTTTTAAAGCCTTCTATAGCTCCACAAATAAAATGCCCTTGCACATACAAAGCAAACCACTAAGTATGATCCTTTTGAATACATCTTCAGGGCATAAGATCACTCTAGGTCATCAGACTCTTAGGTCAATACTTTCTCCATTTTTACCACTACTTATAAACTGATGTGTTTCAAAGTCTGATTGTAGTACAGGTTTACACAATTTATTGCACCCTGTGCAAATAAGCACATGATCCTCAAGAGAAATATACAAATGAAAAAGAACATACAAAATGATAGAATTGTAAAGAATTTTGAGGTCAATTTCTTCAACCTCTTTATTTTTACAGCTGAGGAAACTGAGACCCAGACAAGTGAAGTCACAGGCTTAAATAAGTGGGAGAGGTTGAATCTTTGTAATTTTATTATGTATCGTCTCCTTTCGTGTATTCCAAAATCTAGTCAAATAGGATTTTATTTCTTACACATGAAACCCCATTACCTATCTCCCTGCTTTGCATTGACAGTCCCCCGTGCCTAGAATATACTGCTTCCTTCATCTTTGCTTCTTAGAATACCTAGTCTCCTTTAAGAATCAGCTCAAAGATGACCTTCTATGAGCCTTTCTTTATTCTACCTCTGTTAGTGCCTCTCTCCCCCCCACCCCCATCACTTTGTATTGTGCATGCATGCATGCATGTATATGTGTGTGCATGCATGTATGTATGTATATGTGCATGTGTGCATTGTATATACTCGTGTGTACATGCGCACACACATATACATATATACATATATGTGTATGTGTGTGTGTGTGTGTGTGTGTGTGTGTGTGTATATATACACTTGTTATCCTCCCCTGATAAAGCATGCTCTTTGAAGGCAGGAATTGTTTTATCTTTGTCTTTTTATTCCCAGTACCTAGCACCGTGCTTGGCAGCCACATTGTTTAGTTGCTCAGGCATTTTCAGTTGTGTCTGATTCTTCATGAGTTCGTTTAGGGTTCTTTGGGCAGATCCTGGAGTGGTTTGCCATTTCCTTCTCCAGTTTATTTTACAAATGAGAAAACTGACGCTAACAGGGTTGAATGACTTTCCCAGGCTCACACAGCTAATAATATGTCTTCCTGACTCCAAGCCCATACCCAATCCACTGTAGCACCTAGCTGCCCCAACTTGGCACACAGTTAGTGTTTAATAATAAATGCTATTGATTGGTGAATTATCTTAAACCTACTTCTTCTGACCCCTAGACCAGAGGTGTTTCCCCTGCACCCTGTTAATTCTCATCCTAAAAGCTTAGTTCTGTCCCTTTTGAGCCCTGTGACAGTAATTTCAACCCTTGTCTTTTACATTACTTAAAAAAAAAAGGTGCTGTTGGGAAGCGAATGGTGGGGAATAGCCTCTGGATGCTTTGTTTGGCTAATGTTTATTTGGTTAAGCTTTTGACATCAACAGTCTGGGTTCCTGAGAAGATTCATTACAAACAATAAGAGGACTTGGCTTCCACTCCAAGAAGTCCACAGAATCACAGAGTTACAGGATTTTTTTTAAGTTGGAAGACCTTAGAGACTGAGGGCAGGCAAGCACAGGATGTTCCAAGGAATGCTGTCTGGGCAAGGCCTTCCAAAATGTTAAATGGCCGTATTGTCTTTCAGAATGACACTACTGGGAGCTATATAATTATAATTTTATATGTGGCATGTCTTTTTTTTTTATTGACGTCTCCTAGGAGTTTTGAAGGGCTCAGTAACTGATTGGATCCTCTTCTGTGTAATGACAGGAGTTTTGGAGTCTCTGACACATATGGCTGAACCACTTGCATGTATGTAGTTATTGTACCAAGTGTCAAACTACCATGCCCTGGAAACTGGGCTATTGCATTATAGACAATCTTCCAAATATGGAAGAATTGTTTGACTTGGGAGTGGGGAAGAAGGAATCCTGACCCCAGAATATGGAGAAATGTTCACTAGTGAAATGATATGTTTAGCTTTCACTTGATTTCAGTATATTTTCCCCAGAACTATTGAACATATTAGAAATGATTACCTAAGTGATTTCTCTCTACTTGTAGGTATTGAATGAAAGGAAGCATATTTTAAAAATTCAGTTCAACAAAAATTGATTAAAGGCTTTCAGTGTGCAAAGCTGTGGAAGAAAACACAAAACAAAATAGTCCCCACACTCAATAAGCTTATAGTCTCTAGAAAAGTTAAATATACGTGTGAATAATGTAAGATAGGGAATGATGGGAGCAAGATAAGTTCTGTATGGAAATTTTGGGGAGGGGGGGTAATAATTTCAACTGAGTGGGATCAGAGAAACCTATGAGGAGTGAGGACTTAATAAATGTTTATTGAATTGAATTGATTCATTGGTGGAAATTGAAATAATAATAATCATTACCATTTATGTAGACCTTTAGGGTTTCCAAGGCAAACATCATCTTGTTTGATTCTCACCATAACTTTATAAAGTAGATACTACTAATACTCTGTTTGACAGATGAAGAAACAGATTCAGAAATATTCAGTGATTTACCCAGGATCACACAGCTCATCAGTATCTGAGGTGATATTAGAACCCAGTTCATCCTGACTCCAAATCCATTCTCCTGTCTATGACATCATGCTGAGCTAAGCCTTAAAAGAAAATAAATATTTTGAAGGGATGAAATTGAGAAGAAAGCAAATTTCAGACAACGCAGATGGCTTGTACAATTCTATGCAGATGCTATAATAATGATTTGAATAATAATTTATATTTATATAGTGCTATAAATTTAGTAAAGTTCTCTATAGATGTTATCTCATTCAATTCTCCCAACAATGGCATGTTAAATTTAAGGAACTGGTAATCCAGTTTGCCTGAAACAAAGCAACGATATTTAATCTCAGTGTGGCTACTCCTTCCTCCAGTGCTATCTGTCTGTCTATCTATCTATCTATCTATCTATCTATCTATCTATCTATCTATCTATCTATCTATACATATATACATTTATATACATAATGACCGTAGCAGGTCAACCAAATGTATATGATCCCTTCCTCTGGTTGTTTCTATATTTTGTGAGTTCTATTGCAGCACCTGGGCTATCCAGCTGTTATCTTTCATTCTTGCTATATAGTCCACCTTCTTTTAAAGGTAAACATGTCCCCTTGAACTTAACATCTATATAATTTTTTTTGCATAGAAACTACTGTTGGCAACATGCTACAGCTTCCTTAAACTCACCATTCATCCTTCCATCATGCTTCGGATTACTTACAATTTTGACTTTTCAAATATCCCAGTTTCTAGCCATATGGCATCATGGGAAGAATATTATTGTTGAAGAGATGGACTTTTGCTAAAGCAGGAAGATTGAAATCATTGAAAGTGATGCACAACTTTCCAAGTGCATTTCAGTCTAATTATCCCCTTATTTTCAGTTCTGAGCCTACATCATTGTCCATCTACAAAGTGTGTCTATAAAACCTATACATACATAGATACACTACCTTAATACTCTGCTTCAAAGAGGAAAAAGAAGGAAGGAGGGAGGGAAGGAAGGAAGGAAGGAAGGAAGAAAGGGAGGGAAGGAGGGAGGAAGGGAGGGAGGGAGAGACGGGGGAGGGAGGGAGGAAAGAAGGAAGGAATGGAAGGAAATGATGAAAGAAAGAGAGGGAAAAAGGAGAAAGAGAAAGAATGAAGAGATACACCATCCCAGGGCTCCTTTATCTATTCTATGGGAGGATTATTTCTGAATTTCTTTTCTTTCATTTATTCCTAATCCTCAGCCCTTACCCTGAAACAAACCAAAATATAAGATACCAGATTTATATCCATGGAGGTTGCCTTAGCTTCTCAAAAGTTGTTCCAAATGAATACAAACTCTGGCATTAGACTTATATTTCCAGAACAGCCAGTCATGTTCTTTGTAATTTCACAACATATATTTTCTTTTTAAAATATTAATATTACTGGTATCTTTTGTTTTTACCTTACCTACATTTATCCTGTATCTTTACCCTTCCCTCCTCCTATATATCAAAAATATTTTTAAAAAAATAAAAAGAGAAAGAAAAGGAAACTAAATCAACAAAACCAATCAATATATCTGAAAAAAAAAAACCCTGAAAATATATGCAATGTTCCACACCTATCATCTCTGCGAAGAGGGTAGGGGAGAAGGGGGAAGTATTTTCTTGTATATCTTTTTTTGGCACCATGCCTCTTTGTAATTATGCGAAATTCATTTTTAATTTTTATGGATTTCTTTCTTTCTGTTAATATTTTTGTTGTCATTGAGTATATTGTTTTCTTAGTACTATTTACTTTACTCTGCATCAGTTCATTTAAGTCTTTTCATGCTTCTCTGTATTCATTGTCATATCCTTCCTTTCTTACATCATAGTGATACCCTATTATATTCATGTATCACACCTTGTTTGGCCATTCCCAAATCAGTGAACTTCTACTTTTTTCCAGTTCCTTGCTACCACAAAAAGTGCTCATATAAATATTTTGGTATACATGAAAACAAGGCAAAGATTTTTGCAGCAAGAACATCCCTTTTTTAAAAAAAAATATTGTTGAAATACATGAAGAGGAAAGGGTAAAGATACAGGAGAAATATAGGCAATGTAAAAACAAAAAATATTAGTAACATTTATTTTTTAAAAAGACAATGAATGTTTGAAATTACAAAGAACATGACTGGACCAAAAAAGAGGTATGAGAAGAAATCTCTTCCCACTCCTCTGCAAAGGTGGGAAGTTCACAGATGAGAGATACTACACATATTTTAAAACTTAAAATTTTCATATTGGTCATACTGTGAAAGACTATACCTACACAAAGAAAAATGAAAAATAAAGAAAATTTAAAATAGTATGCTAATATAGTATTATTAAATAGTGACCAAACTGTCAATTCTTCCTATGGAGGTAGATAGTATATTTCATCATGAGTACTTTGGAATTGTCTTGGAGCATTGTATTGCTGAGAATAGCTACACCATTCACAGATGATCATCTTACAATATTGCTGTTACTTTGTACAATATTCTCCTGGTTCTGCTTACTTTACTTTGCATCAGTTTGTGTAAGTCTTTCCAGGTTTTTCTGAAATCCGCCTCCTCATAATTTCTTATAGCACAATAGAATTACTTTACACAACTTGTTCAGCCATTCCCCCTATTGAAAGGTATCACCTCAATTCCCAATTCTTTGCCACCACAAAAAGAGCTGCTATAAATAGTTTGGTACAAATACGTCCTCTTATCAATATGTTCCTTGGGGTATAAACCCATGGAATAGAACAATAATAAAAAATACTGACACTCTGATCACTTTATTGGCATGGTTCCTCCTGAATTGGTTTTTAACTAAATGACAACTCCAACAACACACTAATTTGCCTATCATGTTAGAACTTTTCCAAAATTTACTATTCCCACCCTTTGTCTTCTTTGCCAACTTGTAGGTATGAGATTAAACTGCAGGTGTTCTTGGGGGTTGATTTTTTTTCTTTTTGGAGGGCAGTTGGGGTTAAGTGACTTGCCCAAGGTCACACAGCTAGTTTGTGTGTGTGTGTGTGTGTGTGTGTGTGTGTGTGTGTGTGTGTTGTGTCTAAGGCCGGATTTGAACTCAGATACTCCTGACTCCAGGGCCAGTGCTGTATTCACTGCGCCACCTAGCCGCCGCTGGGGGTTGATTTTTTTTGTTTGTTTTCTTGGCTTTTTTTAAATTTGCATTTCTCTCATTATTAATTTGGGTCATTCATCCCTATGGTATTAATAGTTTGCCATCGTTTTGAGAGTGGTTCATTTATATTTTTTGATCACTTATCTCTTGGGATAGATCTGTTAGTTGTCTTTATAAATTAAATACAAAAAATACAAAAGCATATCTAAGGATTATATTTTTTAAATCTTATTTTGTTACTTCCTTTCTTATTGTAGATGCATTATTTTTAGTGCAGAGGTTTTTCAATTTTACTTACTCAAATTTATCCATTTTATCTTCCACAATTGTCTCTATTCCTGCATAGATTATGAATGTATTTTCTATCCATAGCTGTAAAAAATATATGACTTGCTTCTCTTCTACTTCTTTTCTTTTTATGATATGATTCTGGCCAACACATGCAGATATTGTGTATTTCTTTTAAAATATGGCTTAAAATGTTAATCTAAGTCTACTTTCTGTTAAGCTGCTTTCCAGGTTTCCAAAAAATTTTAACCAAATAAAGTGTCCTAAGTAGTATATGTTTTTATATTTATAGAATCCTGGGTTATTGAGTTCTATTGTATTTTATTTTCCTTTATCTTATTTGTTTCATAGACTTATTCCAAAATATTTCACACATATTTTAGTTATCTCTGTTTCTATTGCAGCTCTTAGGTTTTTGTTATCATACAAAAATGTTGTTGATTTCTCTGGGTTTATTTTGTAGGCTCCAACTTTGATAAAGCTATTAATTGTCTTAATCAGTAACTTTGCTGAGTTTTTTTACTTTCTACATCATCATTGCATTATAAAAGAAGACTAATTTTATCTCCTCTTGTGGTGGTTGTTGTTTAATAGTATCCAATGCTATATGACTTTATTTGAAGTATTCTTAGCAGATATTGATGTGGTTTGCCATTTCTTTCTCCAGCTAATTTTACAGATGAGGAAACTGAGACAAACAGAGTTAAATGGCTTGCCCAGGGTCAAACAGCTAGTAAGTGTCTGAGGCCAGATTAGAACTCAGAAAGATTGATTACTCTTCCTGGCTCCAGACCTGGTACTTTATCCACTGTGCCACCACTTGCCTCATCTCCTTTTGCCTATCTTTAAATCATTAATTTATTTCTTAATCATATTTCTAGCATTTCTAGAAGTATATAAAATAATATCAGGGAAAGTGGGCATCCTTGCTTTACTCTTGTTTTGGAAACTATTCTGATGTATCCCCATTGCACCTGATGCTATAATCCTCACTTTGGGTTTTTAGATACTCTTTAAGATGTGTCTTTTTTTTTGGAGGGCAATTGGGGTTAAGTTACTTGCCCAAAGTCACACGGCTAGTAAATGCGTCAAGTGTCTGAGGCTGGATTCAAACTCAGGTCCTCCTGACTCCAGGGCCGGTGCTCTATTCACTGCACCACCTAGCCGCCCCTTTAAGATGTGTCTTTTTAAAGTTCCTCTATAAGTAATTTGAAACTATATGTATACCCTTTGACCTAGCAATACTACTACTAGATCTGTATTCCAACAGAGGTTAAAAAAAAACAGAAAGAAAAAGGACCAATATGTACAAAAATATTTATTGTATCTCTTTTCTGGTGGCAAAGAATTAGAAATTGAGGGGATGCCCATCAATTGAGGAATGGCTGAACAAGTTGTGGTATGTGATTATGATACAACACTATTGTACTATAAGAAATGATGAGCTGGATACTCTCAGAAAAACCTGAAAAGACCTGATTGTACTGTGCAATGTATAGCCATAACAATTTGCATGCCATCTTGGGGAGAGAAGAGAGGATGGCGGGGGTAGGGGGAAGGGGTGGAATTTAGAACTCAAAATCTTGTCAAAGTGAATGTTGAAAACTAAAAGTAAATAAATAAAGATTTTTTAAAGTCTCTCTATGGATGTACTTTGTAGAGGTTTTTTTTGCATAAATAAATGTTCTTTGTCAAAGGTTTTTTTTCAATATCAATTGAGATAATTATCTGGTTTTAGATGCTTTATTATTTTAATATGATTAATTATGTTCATTGTTGTCTTAACATTGATATTCACTTGCTTTCCTGGTATAAAACTAACTTAGCAATGATAAATGAATTCTTAAATTTCACAGGCCATGTATGTGGCTAATCCCACCCCCTTTCTACTTCTAGCTCTTAAAATAATAATCAAATCAACATTATCATTCCTGGATAGAATATCAATCAATTGCCAGTTGACTTCACTTACCATCCTGGTAACTGGTTACCACTGGCTACCACTCCTTTATGTGTGTTTTATTCTCTTATTAGAATATAAGCTACGTGAGGGCAGAGACAATTTTTCTTTTTGTGTTTATATCCCCATCACTTAGAAAAATGCCTGGCACATAGTAAGTGCTAGTAATGTCCTTTCCTTCCCTTTTACCTTTTATTCCCTTTCCTTCCTTTCTTCCTTTTTTAATACTGTCTATTTATAATTTACTTTAGATTAAACCATACCTATGCTCTTGGCAGAAACCCCACCTGGTCATGGTTTATAATCTTTCTAACAAGTTTCTATGGGGGTGGAGTCAAGAAGGCAGCATAGAAGCAGTAAAACTCTGTGGGCTCCCCCCATAATCACTTCAAATACCGATAAAAATGACTCTAAACAAATTTTAGAGCTACAGAACCCACAAAGTGACAGAGAGAAACAAATCTCCCACTACAGGCAGCTGAGCAGGCCAACAGAAAGGGTCCATCACAGTTAGCTGGAAGCCAAGCCCAACCCTGCCTAAACCCCTAATTTTAGCCCCAGAGTGACCCCAACCAGCAGCAGTTGGAGAGAACTTTGGGGAAGAGTGGATCATCAGCAGCTGTGGTGGTTTCCAGAATGATCAACCCACAAATGCCCAAGACAAAGTAAAAGGTCAGTGTAGAACTCTGCTGGATCTGGGGGGGGGGGTAATGGAGGCACAGTCCAACTTCTGCCCCCAGAGGGAGAAGCAGCAGAAGTGGGCAGCCCTGCAGCTGCCTCCATGTGGCTGCTTCAGAGTTCCCAGCCTGCAGATCATAAGGAGGTCAAGTAACCAGTCAGAGGGTAATCACTCTTGCCTTAACCTGCCTGGATTTGGATCACAGTCTTGGGTGGTGGTCCTGAGGTGTGTGACCAGTGAGCCAAAACTGGTAGGGGCTATAGAAACCATAGCTCTGGCAGTTGTGAAAACTCCAGCAATTTGGGAAAAGCTCTCCCCTCTGGAAACAGAGTTCTACTGTGGCAAAGAGCTCAAAAGTCTAGTAATTGAGTGGCAACATGAGCAAGCAAAGGAAGCATAACCATCCAACTTTAGATTCCTTTTTTGGGGACAAAAAGAATGAAAGCATGGAATGGGAGGAAGACAACACAGTCAGAACTGATGCACCAAAAGTTTCCAAGAAAAATATTAACTGGTTACAGGCCATAGAGGAGTTCAAGAAGGATTTTGAAAATCAAGTAAGAGAAGTAGAGGAAAAATTGGGAAGAGAAATGAGAATGATGCAAGAAAATCATGAAAAGAAAGTCAACAACCTGACAGAAGACAACACCTTAAAAATAGACTAACTCAAATGGCAAAAGAGGCTCAAAAAACCATTGCAGATAAGAGTGCCTTAAAAAGCCAAATTTGCCAGATGGTAAAAAAAATCTCAAAAGCTCATTGAAGAGAATAATTCCTTCAGAATTATTTTGGAGCAAATGTAAGCAAATGACTTTATGAGAAATCAAGATACTATTAAACAGATCCAAATAAATGAAAAAATAGAAGGCAATGTGAAATATCTCACTGGAAAACAACACTGGCCTGGAAAATAGATCCAGAAGAGACAATTTAAAAATTGATGGACTACCTGAAAGCCATGATCAAAAAAATGAACCTAGAAATAATCCTTCAAGAAATTCTCAAGAAAAATTGCCTTGATATTTTAGAACAAGAGGGCAAAATACAAATTGAAAGAATTCACCAATCACCTCTTGAAAGAAAACTCCTAGAAATATTATAGCCAGGTTCCACAGTTCCCATATCAAGGAGAAAATATTACAAACTACCAAGAAGAAACAATTTTAATGTTGTTGAAGCACAATCAGGATAACACAGGATCTAGCAGCTTCTACATTTAGGGATATAAGGGCTTGGAATATGATATTCCAGAGATCAAAGGAGTTAAGATTCCCCTACCCAGCAAAATTGAGTATAATGTTTCAGGAGAAAATATAGTCATTCAACGAGGTGGAGGACTTTCAAGCATTCTTGATAAAAAAAACCAGAGAGGGATAGAAAATTTGACACTCAAATTCAAAAAGCAAGAGAAGCATGAGAAGGTAAACAGGAAAAAGAAATCATAAGGAACTTTATCACAGTTGAACTATTTACATGTCTATATGGAAAAATGATCATTGTAACTTATGAGACTTTTCTCAGTATGAGGATAGTTGAAAGGAATACACACACACACACACACCACTCACACACATATGCATATATATACACACATATACATATACATACAAACATACATATGCATATTATATATATATAAATGTCTATATAGGAGGGTATATATGCAAATGAATACATGTGAGTATGTGTATATATGTGTACAGGTACATCTAGACAGAGGGCACAGTAGCAATCAAATAGGAAGGAATGATATTTAAAAAGTAAAATTGAGAGTGAGAGAGGAATATAATGAGAGGAGATGGGAAGAGACAGAATAGAAGAGGGAAGGTATAACTGTTATAATGAAGGGGAAGAACAGGAAGGCAAAAGAGAATGGGTCAACCATACTCTCATTGAAATTGGCTTAAGGAGAGAATGACATACACTCTAAATTGGGTATCTTGCCCTGCAGTAGCGTAGGGAGGAAGGGGATGAGAAGGGGGATGATGGAGGGGAGGGCAAGTTGGGGGGGAGGGTAGTTAGAAGTACACACTTTTGTAAAGGGACAGGGACAAAATAAAGAATAGAACAAATGGGGGCCAGGATAGGATGGAGGGAAATATAGTCAGTCTTTCACAATATATCCACTATGGAAATGTTCTGTGTAACTACACATGTACAACCTATATTGAATTGCTTATTTTCCCAGTAAGGGTGGGTGACAAGGAAGGAAGGGAAAGAATCTGGAATTCAAAGTTTTAAAATCAAATGTTTTTTTAATTATAATTATTATTATTATATGTACATGCAACTGGGAAATAAAATACACAGGCACTGTGGTAGGGAGATCCACTTTGTGCTACTAGAAAGTTAGAGGGGACATGGAGGAAGATATAGGAGAGAGCAGATTGGGGGAGGGGGTATACAGTGGGATTGCTGTTTTGGGGTGGTGGGTAGGGGAAAGACAAGGAGAAAATCTGTAACTCAAAATCTTGTGGAAATTAATTATGTAAACTAAAAATAAATATAAAAGTTAATTTTTTTAAAAATCCTACCCATTAAACAAAAAACAAGTTTCTATGACTTCTTTGCTAATACTTGATTCAAATTTAAATTTATTTCAACATCTATATATTGTTATACAATAAGTTTTTTGGTCTATGGTTTTCTTTCTCTGAATTTTCCTATCTTGGCTTAGGTACATAGAATATGTTTTAGGTCATGGAAAGAATTTGATAGGACTATTCTCTATTTTTGTAAACTGTTCACATGATATTGGACAACATTGGTTTTGAATGCTTAGTGGAATTCATTTAAAAATCACCTGGTCTTAGGCTTAGGGAATTAATTTATGGCTAGTTGAATATTTTCAATTGAGATCTGATTATATAAATTCTCTTTAGGAATTCAGTTTTTCTGAGGAATTTACATTTTTAAATTATTTCAGTTTTGTGACTTGTAACAATTCAGTTTATCTAAGTAATCTATATTTTTGTAACTATTTATTTATTTGAAGATATTAGTGTTAACATATATTTGGGCAAAATAGTTTCTCAAATTTCCCTTCTATTTGATTTGAATAATACTTTTTCATTTTGGAGAGTGATAAATTAGCTTTCTTTCTTTTTTAAAAATCAGCAGATTAGTTTATGATTAGCTATTAATCTCCTATTTTAATTTATTGATTCATTTTTTTCAGATATTTTATCTTAGTCTTTACTTAGGTTTTTATGTATTGCTTCTCTAGTTTTGTTGCTTGTTATCACCAAATTCCCCAATTTGTTCTTTCTTTCACTGGTAAAAGTGTCTAATGATAGAAATTTTCTCCTGTAGACTTACTTTGGCTGCATCCCAGAGTTTTAGCATACTATCTCTTTTTCATTTTCTTTGATGAAATTACCTATTGTTTCTTTGATTTCTTCTTTAATCTGTCGATTTGTTAGGATTAATTTATTAAGTTTCCAAGGTCATTAATTCCTTATAATTTTTATTTCCTTGGGCTAAATAAAGGGTGTGTATAATTTTTTTGCTGCCTTTTTGCTGCCCTTTTTAGATTTCTGAAGTACGCATGATAGAGTTGGTATCCTTTCTGATGCCATTAGCTATCCCCAGTAGCATTGTGTCATCTACAAATCTGTTAGGAATGCCACCTAGTGCAGTATTAGTAGAACATGTTCTAGACTATTAGCGAAAATAATTTCATTTAAAAACAATTTGAAATAAGAATCCATTTTCTGCTGTTTCATAATATGGTTCAATTAAACTCTAATAAATTCCAACAAAATGGAATTTCAATCATCGGAGGCAGTGAGACATTGGGAACAGAAGCAGTATCAAGGAAAACTAAGCAACATGAGCAAGAAAGAGGGAGAAAAGTAAAGAATGTTTTGGGAAATGACAAATAATTCAATTTGATTGGAACCTATTAGAAGTTAGCTAGGTGAGGGTCAGAAATGTGTTGTTTTTTATATAACTTTCTTTGTGCCCTCAGTTTCTGGCACATAATAAAGCTTAATAAATATCTGTTGATTGATTAATGAAATAAAAGTTACTTTTAAGGAAATAGAGGAAGAGATAATTGGGAATCCAAGTTGAATGTGGATCATGGAGGACCTTGAATTCCAGGCAGCATCAAAAGGGAAAAATCATAGGATTTAGTGTCACTGTCTGGGTTCAGATTCTGCTTTTCCTCTCTGCTATTTCTGTGACCTTGGGCAAATCTCCACTTTTCTGATTCTCATTTTCCCCAGTGAGATAGATTGAGTAGCATCTGGGTTCCTTCTAGTTTTAAGTCTGTGATTCTATCATCCTATGTCTGACAAGTATTTACCATATTTCGTTGTCTTAATATATGCCACACTTTATGGGAAGGTTTAATTACCCAATACTAAAGACTGAAAACAGAAAATAGGTATATGTACCTCAAATATGAGTTTTTCCTATATCCTGCTCCTGGCACCATACTCTGGTGTACAGTTTGTCTAATTACCATCAGAACTGTGGCCTTTTCCTACAATAACAGAAAGCATACAGTAACAGTAATACAAGCTCTCTTCTTAGAATTAAGCCTTTCCTGACAGTCAAGGGCTAAAAAGATTGCACATGAGCTAGTTTTCTTTATGTATTTGAAGGAAGGACTTATTTTTCTCAACTTTAAGGAAAATACCCTAGCCTAAAAGAACTATAATCATGTGAAATAGGAGGAAAAATAGGAGGAAACAGGAGGGGAAAAAGCTTCTCTGTCAGCTCCTTTTCATTGGTTTGACTCCTGTTGAGTTTAGGAAGTGATTCGCTAATAGAAAACTCTGGAAGCTGGCCTGTTGCACATGGTTGATATGCCTGGAGTCTTTGACTCTCTTCATTAAATAGTTACCTGGTGTCCAATCCCTTGGAGGAGCTTTCTCAGGCAAATAATTTGAAAACCAATTTTTAAAGCTGTCTTCTGGGTGAACAGCATGGCTTTGCATAATATGAACTTTAAACCTCTGTTTTCTACATTTGTGGTCCTTTTCATATATTTCCATTATTTCCTCATTGCAAAACCAGCTAGAAAAAAGACATTCTTTCGCACCTATCATGATAATGAAGAACTCTGTCTCTATTTTATTCTCTTTAGAAAGCAGTCCTTTCTTACATATGCCGGAACTTAGCACAGAAATATTTAGACTCTTAGGTCCAGGAGATACTGCATCATATAGATATGGAAAGAGAGCTGCCTTCAGATTCAGAAGTCCTGGATTCAAATAATGCCTCTGACACATATTAGCTGTGTAACCCTGGGCAAGTCAATTGAGTTCTATAGGTTCCTCACTCCTCTCCCACCATCTAACCCCAGGCACCTTTCTAAAAATAGAAGTTTTACAACAATTGCACGTCTACATTGGTAGAGGGTTTCTCCTCACAAAGTTCCTTATGCTAAATGAAATCCTAGGACTGGCCAAAAAAAAAACCCCCAAAACATCACAGAACAATTGTTGATTACTTTGAATAAATATAGTGCTATGTAGAAATGAAACCACAGGTTAGGACCACAGGCCTGAGAGAGAAATTCAGAGATCATTCATTTCAATCTTCTTCCTCCAGGCAAACACTGAAGTCTCCCATATAAACACACATCCGTCTTATTCTAAGGAATCAGAGCCCATAGCCTACCTACCTGCCAGGAGAGCCTGATATTAAAATCAGAGAAGATAATACAAAAGAAAATGTTTTGTAACTGGATGGCTTTTAAACACTCTTTGCAGATTGGTTCTTTCATAACAATAGCTGTCTTCCAAGGTCAAGGATCATGGAATATGATTGGAAAGGAATCTCAAAATCTCTCTTCCAATCTTCTTGTTTTAGACATAAAGAGGTTGAAGCCTAGAGAGGTTAAGTGACTTACTTGCCCACCATCAGATTACATTGGCACTGAATCAGAGAGGGGATGAAAAAAACGACCCTCTGTAGAAACAGATCTAATGTTCTTTCCACCAAAACATGCTGCTTCCTTAGGAATTGATCAGTCCCCAGCTCCCAGAAGAGATGTTAAAGTGGAAAAAAAAACCCAGAAGGGTGCTAGGTTTGTAAGCAGAGGACCAAAGTTCAAAACCCTTTTCACTATTTACTTGTGCAACCTTGGGTAAATGATTTAACCTCTTTGTTTCCTTCTATATTTGTAAAATGAGCTCCATTTTGTAAACCTATGATCCTAAGAAAATGTGTATGTCTACAAGTACAATTGCATTATGAGAAAACTTAGGTCTTAGGTCCAAGATCCCCCAAGAAAGGTTTGGCTTGCCAAGTTGAACCATGATTATAAGTTAACTAGGCCTAATTCCCAGTGTTTTCAATCTTAATCCACTAACATGTCATTCCAGCTACAGTTACCCTTAATAATAATGAAAACCTATTTATAGAGTGTTCTAAGGTTTACAAAGTTCATGAGAACCCTGGGAGGGAGGGAAGACAAACAAATTGTCCTTATTTTACAAATTAGAAAATTGGAACTCAGAGAAAGTGTGACTTGTCTTTTGTTACATTCCTAGTATGAGAACTAGATTCCAACCTAGGTTTTCTGACCTAAGTCCAAGGGTCTTTTCATTGTATCATTCTACCTTTTAAACAGGCAAGTCCCTCTCTTTCTTCTTGATCTTTTCTTCATAGTTTCTATTTCTTCAGAAGGTATCTCAAGAAAATTGATCATCTTGTTCTGAGAGGGAGTCCGTAAGGGTTTGACTCTATGTATCTTAATGGAGTATATTCTCAGATAGGGAGGTTTTGTTTACCTTTCAAACATTTCAGATACTGAAATGGAGCAGGCATGGCAAAAGTGAATAATGAAAGGTGTGTGATAAATGGTTTCCACTAAGATGACAAAGTTTCCCAAAGACTGGGAAAGCCTCCGTAGAAGGAGGTTGTGATGTTACTTCCTATAACCCTCCCCCCCACCTCTAAGGATAATTTGAACTCAGATGTCAGGAAATTCACAAGGATATTATATTGTTATTTTCACAATAAAAATTAAAAATCTGAAACATGTTTCTCTGAGACTTTATAGAGGCTATGATTTCATGAGGGTTGTTAACTCTTAACTGTTACTCTGTCTCACAAAGATTATCAATGTCAAATTTCTTCCAAGTAACACTGGGAGAGTTTAGGATTTAGTTTCTAATGATCTGTCCCACTGAAAAATACATTCCCAAAATATAATTTAAGGCTATAATTATTACTGAATACGATAATAGATAATATACTATGTTATAGAATGTATATATTCCTTAATCACAGACCTGAGCACATCTCTCAGAATGATACTAAGAGGGAGCATAATGTAATGGCTAAAGTATTGACCTAGAGTCAGAAAGACCTGAGTTTCAATCCTGTTGTAGACACTTTCTATGTGACCTGGGCAAGTCACTAGATTTCTCTGGACCTCAGTTTCCTCAGCCATAAAAGGAGGGAGATGGATTTTAAAACTTCTAAGGTGACTTCCAGGTCTAAATAAATGACTTGATGGTCTATTTTCCCACTGAATAAGTTTCACTGACTTCCTATTGCCTCTAGGACAGTGATTCTCAACCTTCCTAATGCCGCGACCCTTTAATACTTGTATGTGAGTGTATCTGCATGTAGGCAGACCCCCCCTGGAGACAGACAGAGGAGCAGTGTCTTGGTTCCTAAGACCATTGGAAAAATGTGTTTTCCGATGGTCTTAGGCAATCCCTGTGAAAGGGTCATTTGACTCCCAAAGGGGTCACAACCCACAGGTTGAGAACCGCTGCTCTAGAATAACCTATAAATTATTCTGTTTGATATTTCAAGCCCTTCACAATTAGGCTACAACACATTTGGTTTATTGCTTATTATTCTACCTTATAGTAGAACTGAACTACTTGTTGTTCAGAAGACTTGGTGTTCTACCTTGAATTTCTAGGACTTTGAATAGAATCTCTTCTCTGACTTCAGTGCTTTCCCTACAAACCTTAGCTTCCTAGAAGCTTCCTTCAAGGTTTTCTCTAAGTACCACCTCCTTCAAGAGGCCTATCCTGATGATTTTGGTGATCTCTCCCCAAATCTTTTGTATTTATACACATTTGGCGTTTGCTTGTCTCTGTACATGTTCCCTCCTCCCACACATGCATACATGCCCTCCGTAGAATATAAACTCGTTGAGGGTTGTAACTGTTTCATGTTTCTCTTTGTATTCCCAGAGCCAACCCCAGTGCCTGGCACATAATAGGTACCTAGAAAATGACAGTTGAATGCAATACTGTAAAGCTTTGTTATGATTATCCTCGTCACTCACATTTTAATATGAATATTTGGTTGCAAAGTATTGTAAATTTGATTTTCACAATTCTTGAGAGAGAGTTTGTGCAAATACTACTATTCCCATACATAGATCAGGCAGCTGAGGTAGCCTGGGTTGCCCTTGTATCTTCCATAGCTAACACTTATGTTTTAAGATTTGGAAAAAGCTTTACGTGCATTAGCTTATTTGGGTAGTTAAATAGCAGAGCCAGGCCTAAAAGGTCACAGGTGGTTTACTCTCTACCCATCATAATACTGTTTCATAATACTGCATTTGCCACCTTTCCATTTCCTACTTTAGCTTCATTTTGATTCCTTATTTTAATTCTTTCACTTCAAGAGCAAATAGAATGTTTGGTAAAATAATGGTGAGTGGGAACGAATATGTGTTCTGTGTAGGACCAAGCACCGCTACTTCTGACTTACAAATAAATGACCTCACCCAACACAGATGTTTCTTCATGCTGGCATTTTTGGAAGCCCAAATCAATTCAGATGGTCGTGAAAGCTTGCAGTACAACACATTTTTTCCTTAAAAAGCAATTCAGTTACTTGGAACTGCAGACAAGTGCCAACTGGATAGGACTGAGAGCTGAAATCACCTAGTTATTCATGGAGCAGTGGCACACATGTCTCTCCCTGCCTGCCTGCCTGCCTTGCTGCTGTGCTTCTGTCCTCAGAGAATGAGTCAGGGATTTCTGAAATCTGGAGTCTCTTAGGGGAAACAGCAATCAGTCCTTTTATGTATGAAGATGTTTTGATATTACTATTCTTTATCATTAAGGACATAGAAGTCCTAGAATCCTTTATCTTGTTTGCTGTGGCTAGATTGATGTGGATACTGATAAAGGGGGTGGAAGTGGGGGGAGGATGGAGAGTGAAGGATATAAACATTGTTAATATCCATATAATAAATAATAACATAAGTAAGAGCATATAAAAATAATCTTATAAGTCATACTATCTGTGGAAGGCCGTACCATCACCCAATTACTCAACTTCAATTTAATAAGTATATATTAAACACCTTCTATAAACACTAGGTGAGGTGTTAGAAAAGATATTTTTAAAATTTTTTTATTTGTTGGTTGTTTGCTTTTAGTTTGCAAGATTCAGTTCCACAATCCCTTGAGTTTCAAATTTTCTCCCCTCGCTCCCTGCCATGGTGGCATGCGATCAAATATAGGATCTGCAAATACTTTCACATTAGACATTAGTCTGGTTACATAGAAGGGTTGTAACCAATGGAATGAATAATGGGAAAGAGGGAACAAAGCCAGTCATGAAAAAGAATGATAGCATGTAGTTTGCTTCGGTCTGCATTTAAGCTCTGTTCTTTCTAGATCTTTCTCTGAATGTAGACATCTAGACTTGCATTGCTAAGAAGAGTCCAGTCTATCATAGTTGGTCATCACACATACATTGTGTGTATAGTCATGTACAAATTTCTCCTCATTCTGCTCTTCACTTACCATCAGCTCATATAAGCCTCTCAAGATAAATATGAAGTCCATCTGCTCCTCTTATCTTATAGCACAATAGTATTCCATTACATTCATATACCACAACTTGTTTACCTATTCCCCAATTCATGGGCATCCCCTTAATTTCCATTTTTTTGCTACCACAAAAAGAGCTAAAATAAATGTTTTTGTACATACAGGTCTTCCTCCCACTTCTATGATCTCTTTGGAATACAACTCTAGAAGAGATATTACTGAGTCAAAGGGTATGCAATTATTTCTAGCCTTTTGGGCGTAGTTCTGGTTTGCTCTCCAGAATGGTTGAATAGTTCACAACTCCACCAACAATGCATTAGTGTTCCAATTTTTCCACATCTTCTTCAGCATTTGTCACTTTCCTGTTTTATCATCTTAGCTGATCTGACTGCTGAGATATGGTACCTCAGAGCTGTTTTGATTTATATTTCTTGAATCAATAGTGATTTAGAGCATTTTTTCATATGCTTATAGATATCTTTAATTTCTATCTCTGAAAATTACCTGCTTATATCCTTTGACCATTTATCAATTGGGGAATGACATATATTCTTATAGATTTGACTCAATTCCCTGTATATTTTAGAAATAAGGCCTTTATCAGAGACACTGGTTGTAAAAATTCTTTCCCAGTTTCCTGCTTCCCTCTTCCCTCTTAATCTTGGTTACATTCGCTTTGTTTGTACAAAAAATAGAAAAGATAACATTTAACTGACATGCGATGTCTGCTGTCATGGAGATTTCAGCACAATAGAGGGGAAAAGGCACACTTATGTATAACAATACTATACAATACTGTTTTATATAGTATGTATATAGCACAGAATAAGTGCATCAGAGAAAGGCGAGACAAAAAAATTTTGAAGGCTGAAAAAGAAGCTTAGTTCCTATTGGGAAATAAGTTGAGCCCCTCATCTATATGAAAGTTCTTTAAATACTTAAAGATAGCTATCATATCCTCACTATTTTTTTTCCCTTTCACAAGAAACATTCCAATTTCCTTTAATCTAATCCAATCATGGCATGGTTTCAAAGCAGTTCACCTCTAGAGTCTAGAGCTTATCAAAGCCTTATTTTAAGCATGGTGTCCAGATAAGAGCATATTACTAGAAATGTTATGTGCCCAGAGTAATGAACATCTCACCTGCATCCTCACTGACTTTATATACTATGCCTCTCTTATTTTTTTTTGTCATAGTCAATATCATCCTTTTGACTCAGATTGTATTTTCAAATCACCAAGACTTGTAGGTTTTTTTTTTCCAGAATAATTGATGTCTATCTATACTTCCCCACCTTATACTTAGGAAGTTGATTTTTTTAACTCAAGGGCAAGACTTTATATTTGCTCGTTTTAAATTCCATTTTACTAAACTTGACCCAGTGTTTTATCCTTTCAGGAGCTCTTTGCATCCTTACTCTACATTAATCCTCCTAGTCTTGTTTCATCTGCAAGCTCAAACATGCTATTTATGTTTGTATTCAAGTCATTGATAAAAATATCAAACCACACAGAGTCAAGGACAGATTCCTAGGGAAAACAACTGTAACTCTCCTTCCAAGGTGACGACAAACTATTAATGACAATTCTATTGTCAAGCCATTTTACCAGTTCAAAAGATACCTAACTGCCCAATTTTCTAGTCCACATCTGTCCATCTTGTGCAAAACAATACCATAGGTGATGTTGTCAAACATAATAATTCCAAATTCATTTGCTGTGGAAAAATGATCAGTTTCAAACGCTTTCTTAAGAGTTCATTTAGTGATATATCTGATGTCTGTACATATGGTCTTTTTTTTCCTGGTCAAGTTGTTAGAATCTATGATTAAAAAAAGGAGTTTTGCTGTATGCTTAAATAAACTATATTGTAAGAAATATATCATATGTGACTAATAAAACCTATTAGAACTCTAAGAGGACAAATGTGAGTGTAGATAAAGGAGAACAATTGATTGTTATTGGTTTCAGTTGTGTGTGTGCGTGTGTGCGCGTGTGTGTGTGTGTGTGCGCGCGTGTGTGTGGCAATTAGGGTTCTGAGGCTGGATTTGAACTTAGGTCCTCCTGACTCCATAGCTGGTGGTCTATCCACTGTGCTACGTAGCTACCCTTAAAGGAGAAGCATTGGATGTAAAAGCATTAGAAGTTTCAAAACCCTTTATCAAAGTTATGTTTCAAAGGTCATATTCTTTTAAATTGGCTCAGGATAGAGAGGAGCCTGGTTGGTCAGGAAAAGGGAGTTGACCCAGAGACAAAAAAAGAAAAAGTCTAGGACAAAAAGTCACTTCTATGGATGGAGAAATGAAATCAAGGCAGTTCCCTTAAAATCAGTATTAAGTTTGGTCTTGATACTTTTATATATGACTTATTCTACTGTCTTATACTAGCCCGAAAGTGACTGGAGATTCAAAAACTTTGTGATGAGAGCACAACATCTGGTCATCCCTACCTTGAAAGGATTCAAGTTCAAGCCATGATGGAATAAATGTCTGAGGTCTATGAATCAATCTCTTCAGGTTCAAAGACAATCATTACTTCGTTGGCCACTAGATGATTTTTATTATTTGCCCTCAGCAATTCATCTGCAATGGTGCAGAGAAGTGTGATTTGTGTCCGTGAACAACCTGAGTCAGTAGAGGATAGAATTTAAGTTTCATGAGAGCAGAAACTGTTTTATCCCCAATACCCACAGCAGTTATCTAATAATAGTAGGCATTCGATAAATGCTTGTTAGCTGATTTATTGACTGATTGGAGGAAATATCCACATTGATGAAATTATAGTTCTCTAACTTACTGAAACATACAAAATCTGAAGAGAGTGAAGTATGAAATCTGCATATTTTCCAATGTCATTAAACTCTATAAGTAGTAAAAAGTAATTAAAATCAAAATATTTATTGACTGTACAAATGTGCAGAAAAGTTGAAGATGGAGTTCAAAGGAACCAGACTTAGGGAGAAATTGTCCAAAGAATAGAGAAGAAAATTACTCTAAAGGATCAGTTTCAACACACAAAGAAAATAAATCTGGGAGACACTATAGATAACACATTAAGGACAATGTGCAAATGTCCTTCTGCAGTTAAAAAGGTTGGAACAATACTAATGATCAAAACAGGTAATGGAAAGAAAACAAAATATTGTCCTATTCTTATACAAAAAACATTTTCCCATCTTGGTCTGGTTCCCTTTCAAGAAAGCAAGAATGAATCTGAAGTTATGGAATGATAGATATAGTCAGGGACCTCTACCCCAATAGGACTATAGATGGAATTTGTAAGTTCAACAGCATAGGGAAGTCCTAGGTGAGAAGACTCTATCAAAACAGGTCTATATCTTCCTAGCAAATAATAGTCTTAGAAAGCTGCCTACACAAGAGTTCTCAAAGTATATTCTGGAACCACT
Source organism: Pseudocheirus occidentalis (assembly GCA_028646575.1). Taxonomy (NCBI): domain Eukaryota; kingdom Metazoa; phylum Chordata; class Mammalia; order Diprotodontia; family Pseudocheiridae; genus Pseudocheirus; species Pseudocheirus occidentalis. The sequence continues at coordinate 302,030,548 of CM053593.1, forward strand.
GAGGCTTAACAAGACTGTTTCATGGGGTCTACAAGGTCAAAACTATTTTGAGAAAAATACTGAGATGTTTAAATTTTGAATATGGTAAGTATCAGTGTGTTTAAACCATATAAACAAAAGTTCTTTTGTAGGGTGGGAGAAAAGGCTCAATAATGTTTAAGAGTAGAAAGGGGTCTTGATATCAAAAAGTTTGAGAACGATTGGCCTAAAATCCTGAGTGGTTAAGCAACTTGCCAAGAATCACACAGCCAGCACGTGTCATTTGCTGACTTGAACCCAGGCGGCATACAAGGACAACTCAGAGTTTTCAGAAATTATTTTCCTAGTCATCAGGCTGTTTTCCATCAACAAGGGGTAGTTCTTCAGTTCACTACAGAGCCTTGCATTTGTAAGCAGCTAGGTGGCACCATAGTGCACAGAGCCCTGGGCACCGAGTCATGAAGCTGCAAGCTCAAATTTGGCCTCACACACTTACTAGCTGTGTGACCCTGGACAAATCACTTAACCCCTGTTTGCTTCAGTTTCTTCAACTGTAAAATGGTGGTAATAATAGCACCTACCTCCCAGGTCGTTATGAGGATCAGATGGGATAATAATTATAAAGTACTTAGCATAGTATCTAGAATATAATAGAAGCTTAATAAAGAATTCCTTCGAAGCTTCCTTCTTTCCATCCTTTCTTCCTTCCTTCCTTCCTTCCTTCCTTCCTTCATTCCTTCATTCCTTCCTTCTTTTTTTCCTTCATTCCTTCCTTCTTTCCTTCCTTCCTTCCTTCCTTCCTTCTTTCCTTCCTTCCCTCTTTCCTTGTATTCTTAGCTCCTGAAACCAACACTACTACCAATTTGTTGTTCTGAAAAAGTATCAGATTCTCCAAAGTTGAGAAGGTCCTCTTCTAGCCAAGGAGTGGAAGGGAAGAAACTGAGACCAAGTTTGAAGCTAATCCCCTTCTCCTTCTCCAACCCCCTTCCCACTGCCAAGTGATTCCTTCCCAAGATTTTGGCTGGAACATTTTCTCCTGGCTTACTACTCATACAAATACTCAATTCCAAACTGGATTGTTGTTTTATAGATGAACCACAGAGAGTTACCAAGTTTCCATAACCAATCCAAAGACACTTCCTATGCAACATCCCTCTAACTCAGTTCTTCTTGTGGGTCAAGACACCATAGGAGTTGCAAAAAATTTGGCAACAGTGAAAGGCTTCTGAATGTACAACAACCAAAAATTAATTGAAAATCGAATGTATAATGAATCCAAGGTGTTTCTGGCAGCATTTGTCTGTGTTGCATCATGCAATTTCATTGTAGGCTTGGTTCTGAATACAAAGCATATGCACTTTGCACTGTGCATACCCTTGGGGCATGCAACGGCAAGGAACTCTGCCTAAAAGTGAAAAGGGGTTGGGAGAGGAAGAATTTTAAGAAGCCCTATAGTCTAGCTCACCTAGCTTTCAAAAGCACCTAAAATGATAAAAAAAAAAAAAACCATTTCCTTCATTTAGTCTAATGCATATAATTGATCCATTCAATAGATAACAGTATTCAACAGATTACAGTATTAAGGCATTAACATCTTGACACTTAAAGTAGAATGGAATAATTTAAGATTAAGATAATAAATCCTGCCTTAAATCTGTATAATCTACAATTGAGTTTCTTCAGAGATCATGATGTTCTGATAATAGCAACCTTACAGTATCATCAGAATAATTTCTCTGTGTGTATGTGTCCTGACCTGTGATTTCATCACTGTAAAAAACTCCCAGTGTTGAAACACCTTCCTTCATCCTAAACTGACAGTTTATTTATAATTCATAGTCTTGTTCATCTGAAATTTATTATCTTAGGGAATTGCCTGAGTCCTTGAGAAGTTTAGCAACCTACTCGTGGATACTCAACTAGTTTGTTTCAAAGATAGGTCTTGGTTCCATATTTTCCTCACTCCATAGCCAGCCCTTTGTCCAAAGAAGAAAACATTGGAAAATAAAGGTGGACTTTCAGTTGGGATTATTGAAAGGCTTCATAACTTCCCCAAACCAATGCAACCTAATCCCCTCCTTCTCTTCAATTCTGATTCTAGCTCATATCCCTCTATAACATCTATCCAAACTAGAAGTTGCACAAATTCAGTTCTACATCTTTTGAAACAGAAACTCAGCCACATATACATACATACACACATATACATATATATGTGTATATATATATATATTTCTACCTCACCATCACTCTTAGAATGTTGTCCATATAGAAGTAACAATGGTCCTGAAAGGGCTGTGGTTGCAGCCCTCTAGGGAAAGCTTTGCCTGGTTTCCACCTCCCTCATAAATCCCTACCTGGACATGATTTCATCCAGTTTGTAGCTAGAGGAACACCAGGCAATGGCTACCTTCCTGAAGCACTTAAATTATACCCAAGAGGAAGGGTGACATCATGAAAAGACCAGTGAACTCTAAGTCAGAAGCCCTGATTTCAAATCTTAGCACTGATACTCCCCAGTTATACAGCTGTGCACAATTTAACTTAGGTGACATAGCATATAGACTGCTGGGCCTGGAGTCAGGAAGATCAAATTCCGCCCCAGACACTCACTAGCTATATAGCCCTGGATAAGTTACGTAAACTCTATCTGATTTAAACTCATCAACTGTAAAATGAAGATAATAATAGTATATAACTCCCAGGGTTATTGTGAGAATCAAAGGGGGTGGAATTTGTAAAATTTGTAGCACAATGCTTAGCACTTAGTAGGCTTTTTTTTTTTTTTTTGCTTTTTGGAGGGCAGTTGGGGTTAAGTGACTTGCCCAAGGTCACATGGCTAGTTTTTTGTGTTAAGTGTCTGAGGCTGGATTTGGACTCAGGTACTCCTGATTCCAGGGCCGGTGCTCTATTCACTGCACCACCTAGCCACACCACTTAGTAGGCTTTTAGTGAATACTTGTTCCATTCCACTTCTCCTTCTAAGGCTGAGATTCTTCATCTTTAAAATGAAAAAAATAATAACTGTACTATTTAAATTTTAGGGTTATTGTGAGGAAAGCATTTTGTAAACCCTAAAGCTCTAAAGGAAATCCTATTCAGTTTGGCAAGCATTTTATTAATCACCCACTATGTGGCAAATGCTGGCCATACAAAGACAAAATGGAATTAGTCTGTCCCTTCAAGGCCCTTACATTCTGCCAGAGGAAACAACAATGACACATACAAAAAGATAGGAAGATGGATACATACAAATATACATACACACATGATAAATAGGTAGACGGATACATGTTTTTGTTGTTGCTGTTGTCCTTCCTTCTAAAATGATATCACTACGTTGGAGTCAAGGAGTCAGGTGTGTCTTACTGTGGCTGATCAGACCAGTACAAGTTCAGAGGGCTCTGTCATGGGCTGGACATAAATAATCTACACAAACATTTGGAGTGGAGATGTCTCTGAATTCATGCATCTCATGTTTCTTTTGAGCTATTGCAATTCTCCCTCACTCATAGAGCACAGCACCTTCTTTGATGCGGGAATGCCATTCTGACCAGTCCTTTGCCAGCATCTCCTATGTCATGTAATTGATACCAAACTTCTTCAGAGAGACCCTGAGAGTTTCCTTGTATCACTTTTTCTGACTACCATGTGAGTGCCTGCCTTACATGAGTTCTCCATCATTTGTCTTGTCTTTTAGTGCAATTATATGTTTGCCTTTTGAACAATGTAGCCAGTCCATATGAGTTGTGCTCTCTGCAATTGCCTGGCAGTTTAGCTTGAGAAAGGAGCTCAGTGTCCAGTGCCTTATCTTGTCGGGTAATCTTCAGAATCTTCCTAAGACAATTCAAATGGAAACAGTTCAGTTTCCTGGCATGGTGCTATGATACTGTCCAGGTCTCACAGGCACACAACAACGAGGTCAGTACAACAGCTCTGTAGACCTTCAATTTGGTAAGCAGTCTAATATCTCTCTCCTGTATTTTCCTTCAGAGACTTCCAAACACTGAACTAGCTCTGACAATGTGTTCCAGCCTCATCATTTAAGTGGACATCCCTAGAAAGCATACTGCCAAGTTAAATGAACTTATCCAAAATTTCTCCGTGTGCTGTAACTGATGGTTCCGTGTATGGATGGTGTGGTGTTGACTTGTGGAGAATGTGTGTTTTCTTGGTGTTGTTAGACCAAAATTAGTGCAAGCAATATAGTATTAATTCATACTTTGTTGCATCTCAGCTTCAGAGACTGCATTGAGTGAGGAATGATCTAGGAACAAAAAGTCATACAATTCTCCCTCTATGGATACATACATGCATGGAGATATACATATACTCATACATAATGAAAAGGTAGACAGAAGATAGAGAGGATAAATAGAGGATAGACAGAGAGACTGATAGATAGTTAATAAGTAAATAAATAGGAAATCCAATGAAAAATAATTTTAGAATGTGGGAGAGAACTAAGAACTGGGAAGATGAGAAAAAGTCTTGGGTAAGAGATGACATTTGAACTGATTCTTAAACAAATCTAGGGATTCCAAAAGACTGAGATGATGAGAGAGAGTATTCCAGAAGTGAGGGGCAGCCTGTGTAAAGTCACAGAGACAAGACAAATACAAGGTGATAGATATATAAGAAACAGCAAATAGGTTCATTTGACTGAGACAAAGAGTGCATGAATAATGTGAAATCAGACTGCAAAGACAGCCTGGAGAGAGAGTATTAAAGACCTTTAATGCCAAATAGAGCAGTTTGCATCTGATCCTAGAGCAGGGGAATGGTGCAGTCGGACTTATGCATCTTAATGCAATATCACTTTGGCAGCTCTGTGGAGAGTGGATTATAAAGCAAAAGGAGTCAGGGAGGCCAGTTATGAAGTTAACACAATCCTTTGGGGGGGAGGTACTGAAGACCTGAATTAGGGCAGTGACTCTGGGAGTGGGAAGTATAGAAGGGATCAAAGAGATGTTTTTGAGGTAGAATAGACAACACTTGGCAATTTCTGACTCCAAGTCCAGTACTCTCTCCACTATACCACACTGCCCCCTCTCTCTCTCTGGATATGGGGCGGGGGGGGGGGGGCGGGGGGGAGGTGAGTTACTATTTAGTGTCTTTGTCTCCTCTCCCCTACTTATTATAAAGAAAGCAAGGAACCCTAGGTCTTAGCAAAATATGCTGTATACTGTAGTATTCAATAGGTATTTGTGTTTGTTGATGGTGATGACCTTGGTAATAGGTCATTGGTGAGGCAATTGCTTTGACTGTCAAGAGTGGAAAGATGAAAGATGTCAACAAAGAAAGAGTGGAGGGAACGGTTGTTCATTCTTTCCCCCAGTATCTCTATGTTTAGGGATGTCTATTTCATTGGTACATTGGGGAAAACATTAGAATTTTGTTCTTGTTTTTTAAGGCGAAAGAGATCCATTTAAGAATCAATTCCATATACTCACCTATTTGAGTAACTAGGGATACTGGAACCAGGAAAAAGTATTTGTGAACCCAAGACAGCATTTTAAAATTATGTGCACATGCAAACTCGCATGTGTGCGCACGCACACACACACACACACACACACACACAGAGTCAGTGGGATATAATGAATAGAGCACTGAACTTGGAGTTAGGAACACCTGACTATGAATCCAGCCATGAACACTTACTAGTTGATTGAATGTGGGCAAGTCATTTAACCTCTCTTGGTCCTAATTGTCTGCAAAATGAGGATAATATTAGCAGCTACCTCAGAGGGTTTTTGTGAGGATTAGCTGAAATAATGCATATAGTGCAGTTAGCAGAACTTTCAAGTGCTATGTAAATGCCAACTATTACTATTATTATCATTAATACCATCCACAGGAACCTTAAAGCCCTCTTTGTAATAAACATGACTTTGTTATGAAAAGAAAGAGGTATGGATCACAAAGAGTAGAATTTTCTGGCACCAAAAATATGATCACATATTTTAAAATAATATTTAAAACTGTTCTCTGCACACCCCTAGACATTGTGCCCTAGGCTGTAGGTGGTATCTTGTCTACCTATAGTCCCAGGTCTGAGTGAGACATACCCTTTTTCTGAATCCAGTGGATAATTAGCAGTCTGTTCCAGTGGAAAAGAGCTCCAGGCAGTGATTAATAGGGGCAAGGATTCAGCTTTCTCACAAATTGCTCACTAGATCTCCTCTTCTTCAAGTAATTTGTGACGATATTTCTTTCTGTCCTCTAGAAACAAGACCACATGTTTTCTGGGTGCTTCCCTGCCCTTAGCTACTGCTGTCCTTTCTTGGGTCCTGGAAGCCAAGCCAGCAGCAGAAACTAACAGGTTGAAGACCTTTGCTGCTTTTCTTGCAAGTTCCAAAGAAGTCACTAAATCAAAGGATTGGGAAATATGGGGCCTCTGGGCAGCCCTGCACTTTAATCATCCCAGGAAACTGGGAACAGCTCAAGAACAGCCTGATAAGGACACTTCACTGGCTCTGTTGGAAATGCATTCCAGGTTCCCTTGACCCCAACAGTCAGGAAGGTGTTTTGATTTTCTTTTTCTTTTCACCAAATGGTAGGGCTAAAATTAGAAGGGATCATTAACATTAACATAGGAATTCAAGATAGCAATCTGGGCTTTCTTCTCAAATTAAAAGGAAATGACAGAGACACATGGCTTAAGAGCTCACAGATGGAGGCAGGGCCCCCTTTGGGGAAGCTGGAGGTTGGCATTTCAATGACAGGAGAAATGAAACTGGATGTAGTGAAATATATACATCTCCACAGGTGGAAGTCTCATTGAGGCTGGATTACAGAGTTAGAGGAGGCTTGAGAATTTCAGGCTGACCTCTTATTACTATTTGTGGAAGCGCTTATGTTAAATGCATCTCATGTAATGAGAATAAGGCAACATGAATGACTTCCAAAGTTTGCTGGATGAATCAGGATGGAGGCCATTTAAAAGCACAAGCCAAATTTTACACTCCTTTATTAAAATGCTTTTTTAAAGTGTTAACTTTTGTCACACATCCATAATGACTAAAACTCATATGCTGTGAATTTGAGAATCTTCATCCTATTTTGGCTGCTTAGAAATCCTTAATAGGGTCCATTCAAGAAAAATATATTGAATATTCATTTATTCCTAACTTGGCTTACAATCTCTTCTTTCCAAGTAAACTAGAAGACACCTAATGGAGTTAACACTGGGCTGAAGTCAGAAGACCCAGGCATTCATCCCATCTCTGACACTAGCTATACAACTTGGAGAAGTTACCTTCCATGTCTGGAGTTTACTTTCTTTAGCTGCAAAGATAAAATGGAGAGCATTCTAGATTTAGGAAATAGCCATAAAAATGCAAAGAATCAGGGGATGGAGCGTCTTCTTAATGGAACAGCAAGGAGGCAAATGTCACCGGATTGTCAAATACATGGAGAGGGACAAAGTATAGGAAGTCTGGAAAATGGGAAGGGACCAGGTTATGTGGGGTTTAAAAGACAAACAGAATTTTATATATAAATGCATGAATGTATATATGATATAATCATATATATAATTTTTATTAAAAATTTTATAAATGATTTTTTCTTAATTTTATATGTGACCATACCTGTACTTTAAGAAGATCACTTTGATCTAAGTGGAGGATGTATTGGAGTGGGGAGAGACTTGAGGTGTGGTGACAAACCAGAACACTGCTCCAATAGTCTATACATTAAATGATGAGGGCTATGCCAGGGTTGTGTAGTATCAGAGGAGAGATGGGAAAATATTGGAGAGAATCCATAAAGGTCAGATTGAGAAAAGATTGGATATAAGATGGTGAGAGAGTGAGTCAAGATGAATACCAGGCTTGCAAACTTGGGTGACTGGGAGATTGCTGGTGCCCTCAAGAGTAATAAGGGGGGCAGAGCCAAGATGGAGGCGTAGAAGCAGGAAAGCTCTGCAGTTCCCACATAGCCGTCTCAAATACCCATAAAATATGACTCTAAACAAATTTTAGGGCTCCAGAACTCACAAAATTGCAGAGGGACACATCTCCCACTGAAGGAAGCTCAGCAGAAAGGGCTCATCACAGCATGCTGGGAGCCAAAACCAACTCAGCCTGGAACTGCAACTTGGCCCCAGGGGCAGCCAGGATGACCTGCAGTTGGAGCCTTCAGGAGAGTGGATCAGTAGAAGCTGTGACAGTTTCCAGAATTATCAAGCCATAAGAAACAAGGACTACGTGAAAGGTCAGTGGAACTCAGCTAAATCTGGCGGGAGAAAAGCAGTCTGGCCAAACTTCTTCCAGGACAAGGAAGCAACAGAATTGGTGGCCCTACAGCTGCTTCCATGTGGCTGCTTCAGAAACTCCTGGCCTACAGACTGTATGGCGGGGCAAGCAATCATTCAGAGGCTAAATGCTCTTGTGTTGAGTGGCCTGGATCCGGATGGTGGTCTTTGGTGGTGGGGGCTGCAGCAGCCTCCTGATAGCTTCTGCAGCTGCAAAAACCCCAGAAATTTGGGACAGAGCTTTCCTCTCTGGAAAAAGAGTTCCACAGAACTAAAAAGTCAAGTAATTGACTGGCCAACACGAGCAGGCAAAGGAAGCAAAGTAAGAACAGCAATTGAACTTTAGATTCCTTCTTTGAGGACAAAAAGGATCAAAACATGGAATAGGAGGAAGACAACACAGTTAGAAATCGACACACCAGAAGCTCCCAAGAAACATGTAGACTGCCAACAAGCCATAGAGCAGCTTAAGAAGGATTTTGAAAACCAAATAAGGGAAGTAGAGGAAAAATTGGGAAAGAGAAATGAGAATGATGCAAGAAAGTCATGAAAAGAGAGTCAACAACCTGACTGAAGAAAGTAACACCTTAAGGAATAGATTAACTCAAATGGCAAAGGAGGCCCAAAAAGCCAATAAGGAGAATAATGTATTAAAACGTCAAATTTGCCAGATGGAAAAAGAATCTCAAAAGCTTTATAAAGAGAATAGTTCCTTCAGAATTAGAGTGGAACAAATGGAAGCAAATAACTTTATGAGAAATCAAGATACTATTAAACAGATCCAAACAAATGAAAAAGCACATACTTCTGTAAAGGGAGAGGAACAGGGTAGAGAATAGAGCAAGTGGGTGGGATAGGAAGGAGGGACATATAATCAATCTTTCACAATATGTTCACTGTGGAGATGTTCTGCATAATTACACATATAGAGCCTATATTGAATTGTTTGTCCTTCCAGTGGATGTGGGTGATGAGGGAGGAAGGGAAAGAATCTAGAATTTAAAGCTCTATAATTAAATGTTAAAAATATATATGTTTATATATGTTATTATTATTATTATTATTATTATTATAACTACATGCAACTGGGAATTAAGATATACTTAAGGCATTGGAGTAGGGAGATCCATCCTGCCCTACTGAAAAGTCAGAGGGGCGATGGGGGAGGACATAGGAGAAAGCAGATTGGGGGACTGTTTTGAGCTGGTGGGTAGGAGAAAGATGGGGAGAAAATTTGTAACTCAAAATCCTGTGGAAATGAATGATATAAACAAGAAAATAAATTAATTAATTTATTGGGGGACAAAGAGTAATAAGGAAGTTAGGAAGCAGGGAGGATTTCTCAGGGGGGAGAACAAGTTCAGTTTTGAACTGTTGAGTTTAAGATATCTCTAGGACACCCAGTTTGAAATGTCCAAGATGCAGTTAGAGGTACAAGATCAGAGGTCAGGAGAGAGGGCAGGGCTAGATACATAGATCTGGGAATCATCAGTATAGAGACAATAATTGAATCTGTTGGAACGAATGAGATCAAGTGAAATAGCATGGAGAGAGAAGATGGTCCAAGAGGACCCAAGAGGGTCCAGGCATGACCCTGGATGAAAATCTAAGAAAAGATACAGAACTCTTCAGACAGATGGGAGGACAACTAAGAAGAACAGTGACATAAAACTCTAAAGGGAGGGGAGTCCCAAGAAGAAAAGGGTGCTCAATAGTATCAAAGGCTACAAAGAGCATGAGGATTGAGAAAAAAAATCATTAGGTTTGACATTTAAAAGATCATTGGTAAGTGTGGAGGAAATAACTTCAGTGGAATGATGAGAACAGAAGGTACTCTGCAGAGAGTAAAGAAGTGAGAGGAAAAGAAGTGAGGGTACTATTTTGGTCAGTCATTCAGTCAAAAGGCAATTATTAAGTGCCTACTATTTCCCAGGCACTGTGGTAAACACTGGGGATTCAAAGAAAGTCAAAACACTATCTCTGACCTCAGGAGATCAAAATCACAACTTTAGATATCCTTTTAAAGGAGTTTAGCCACATAGGACAACAGGAAAACATAATTTGTTCTCCTATTTCAAGAAAGGGAAGATGGTTAAATGTAAAAACTATAAGCTTTGACTTATAGCTATAAGCTTGACTTCTTATAGTACTAAAATTCAGGGGTGGGGGGAAGGAAAATACCGTGATGAAAGGGAAGATTTATGAGAATATTTTACAAAGAAGTAGTGAACTTAGTTTGATCTGATGAGGCCTATTCTGTAAGCCAACATGACTGTATCAAGAACAGGCCTCATCAGATCAAACTAAGTTCATTTCTCAACAAAATTACACAAGTAGCTCATGTGAATGGTTTATACATACTCAATTTTTTTTTTGGAGGGCATTTGGGGTTAAGTGACTTGCCCAAGGTTACACAGCTAGTTTTTTTGTGTTAAGTGTCTGAGGCCGGATTTGAACTCAGGTCCTCCTGACTCCAGGACCGGTGCTCTATTCACTGTGCCACCTAGCCGCCCCTTTACATACTTAAATTTTAACAAAGCATTTGACAATACTTCTCATATTACCTTTCTGGTGAAAACTGGAATATCTGATATACAAATCTTTGATATACAAATAAGTGACCAGTTGAATGACTGGCCTGAAAGTTTAGTCACTAATGAGTTGATGTAAACTGAGGTCTCTTAACTGGAGCCGCCCAGGGATTTTTTTCTTGGCTCTATTCAGCAATTTTATCAATGATTACATGAAGCACATCATCTTTAAATGGCCATTAAGCTTGGAGAGGTAGCTAATATTCTGAATGATGTGAACCAAATTTTTTTGACAAGGGAGAAAAATATTCCAAATAAAATAAGATGAAATTCAAGAGCAATAAATGTAAAATCACATACTTGGGGTATTTTTTAACCAATTTTACAGGTGCAGATGGGGCTAGGCAAAAATTTCTGTAAAAGAATCTGTGGGTTTTAGTGGATTACCAGCACAATATGTTTCAAGAGTGTGAAACAGCAGCCAAAAAAGAGTTTTAAAAAAAGCCAATGCTATCCTATGCTTCATTAAGAGAGTCATAGCATCCAAAACAACAATTTAGTGTTTTAATGTATTTTTGTGGTTAGTTTTTACTACCCTATTTTAGAAAGATCAAAGGCAAGTTATTATGGAGTTAAAAGAAGGTGAGAAGGATTGTGAGAAGATGGAAGAATTTGCTATATAAGAATCAGCTGAAGGAACTGGGGATATTTAGCCTGAAGAAGAATCTACTTAGGGAGGATATGATAGCACCATTCAAGTATCTGAGAGCTGTTATATGGAAAAAGTATTAACTTGTTTTGCTTAGCCCCAGAGAGCAGAAGTATGAGAAATGGGGAAAAATTGCAGAGAATGAGATATACAAGATATACACTTGATATAAACCTTTCTAGCAATGAGAACTCTCCAGAGTAGAATGGACTGCCTCTACGATCAGTGAGCTCCTCTTCTCTGGTGGTCTTCAAGCAGTAGATGAATGATTCATTGTTGGGGATATTGGGGGAGGGGTTGCCTGGTTAACAATAGGTTGAACTAGATTGCTTCTGTGGGCCTTTTCCACTCTCGAATTCTGTGATTCTTTGACTGGTTTGAAGAGGAAACTTTCTGTTGTTAACAGGGTTTGACCTCCTTGGTTCAAAACACAACATTTCCTTTAAAAAGAGTAACTCTTCTGGTGGCCATCAGATATGGTATGGAGCATGGAAATGTGAAAGGTAATATTTTGACTCTAACCCTCATAGTGAGTATAGGATGAAGCCAGAGAGATTCTAGAAAGAGGAGACTTTAGGTGAAACTAGTAGGATAAATACAAGGACTGTGACATATTAAAAAGTTCAAGAAACATAGTTTTAGGGTAATTAATCATCATCTTATTAATAATTCTAGCATATTATTAATAAAAGGGATGACCATTTGGCCATCTCTCTTGGACCAAAGATGACTTGTGGTAGGCTCACAGTTTATAAGCTCTTGTAACAATGAGTGTTCTGGAGGATGGCAATCAACTCTGCCTGGTTTATAATTAATGAGAGAATGAATATTAAAATGACATGTAAGCTTATTCCAATGAAAGATGACGCTCAGCACCTAGTCTTGATCAAAGAGACTTATCAATATCCATATCACCCATATGACAAAAGGATGAGTCCACATTTTCCTAGACCTCTCTGAGTAAACGCAATGAGCAGGAGTGTACCCATTCACCTAAACACCTAAACTTAGAAGTTCTTTACTGTCTCTGATTAAATCTTAGCCTTTCTAGCTTGATAAATCTTGCCCAAATTTTCCACACTGGTTGATTTCTGGATCATAGAAGTAGAAAAGGGGGAAAATCTTGGTCCTAATTCAATAATTAGTTACTAAATACAAGACATGAATAATGATTCCTCTCAGGAAAATAATTTCTTGTTCAGTCGTTTCAGTCATGTCCAGGACTCTTCATAAACACATTTGGTTTTTCTTAACTAAAATTCTGTAGTGGTTTGCCATTTCCTTCTCCAGCTCATTTTTACAGATGACAAAACTAAGACAAACAGGGTTGAGTGACTTGCCCAGGGTTACACAGCTAGTAAGTGTCTGAGGCCAGATTTTAACTCAGGAAGATGAGTCTTCCTGACTCTAGACCTGGAATTCTATCCACTATACCACCTCACTTCCCTAAGGCCATACTAACCTTCTTTTTTCCTTCTTTTCTCTTCTGTCTGCTAGGCAAGCAGATCACCTAGACACAAATTCCCATCTATTCTCCTTTCTTGAATTGAAGATAGTAGTATCATTCTTCCTGAATTCTTCTCCTGTCCAGGCAAAAGATCTTCTAGTTATTTTGTTGAAAAATGAAATATTTTAGTCTGACAGGAACTATTTTTGATGAAGTATGTTCACTTTAACTAGTTCCTGCTTCTTTTTAAAAATATTCACAAATGATCCCTAATCATTTTTTCCCCATAATTTTGACACTACTTAAAGTTAAGCTCACTGGCTTACAGATTTTATAGATCTCTCTTCTATTTGTTGGCCATGTTAGGAGAAGGAGTTTTGCTCCTACCTTCTGATGAGTAATCCATTCCAATATGACAAACATTTATCAAGTACTTTCTATGTACAAGGCCCTGGCTTTGCAAAAATAAAAACAAGTACTTCCTATCTTCAAAGCTTTTATATTCCTAGGGATTGGGAAGATAACACACAGATAGCTTTTACATAAAATAATTTGAAGAGAGAAAGAGTTCAAATAACTGAAATGGATCAGGAAAGCCTTTGTGTAAGAGGTATCACGGTATCACATGAATTGAGGATTGACATAAGACACAGAATCTGAAAGGAGACTAAAAGGGAATTCTAGGAGTATTAAAAACATCATGCCATGTTTAGGGATTCAGAAATAGTGGCAGAATTTGGTCAAAACATAGAGTGTATAAAAAAAGAGTATGTGGAATATAGTCATAAATGTACATTGAAATCACATTGTAAAACGTCTTAAATGCCAGGCTAAGGATTTTTATATTATCCTAGAGAAGCAAGTTTTATCTATTTTCTTCTGTCTCTGTCTCTCTCTGTCTCTGCCTCTTTCTCTCCTCTTCCTTCTTCCATTCCTCACTTCCCTGTCTTTCTTTATCTCTCTCTCTCCACATACAACATATATTTTTCTTCCAACTATTTATACGTGCACACACACGCACATACATGCACACACACATACACACATACCTATGCCTGGTTATACTCACATCAAGGTACAGTCAGAAGATCAAACAGTACCTAGGACAGGTATTGATTCATAACTCAAGTCTATTGTAATTTTGGGAATGCTAGTATATCTGCTTCTGAGAGGTTATTACTAAAAATATAACACATGATTAATAGCAGTTTTATGGGTTTTCATATTTATATGGAGCTATAATTTTCCACAGAAGTCCGTGTGTAACTACATAAAATCCTCACTCATATCCTCACCCTTCATCTCTTGAGGAATCTTCTGTCGCTTGATGTTCATTCTCCAAAAGATCCTACTAGTCACTTGCTTAAATAGTTCTGAAATTTACTGTATTAAGAAGGGGGAGTCAGTTATGCTCCTAAATCCTCTCCTGCATTAATGTTATCAGGACATGTTCTTCATCTATAACAGGAAAGGGATAGCCATGAAAATGGTGTAAAATAACTAAGAACAGAGATGGAGAGGAATAGGGAGGGAGGAAGGACAAAATAGGGAGACAGACAGAGAAAGAGAGAGAGAGAGAGAAACAGAGAGAGACAGACACAGAGAGACACACAGAGAAGGAGAGAGGTAGAGCAAGAGAGAGAGAGACAGACAGAGATTGAGAGAGAGAGAGAGAGAGAGAGAGAGAGAGAGAGAGAGAGAGAGAGAGAATCACTTTCAGCAAGTATGGAATGGACCAGGAAAGCAAGTGTTTGTCTCATATGCAGGATGCCTTCTAACTCTGCCTCATCCTTAATATCTTGGGTTATGGGGTTGGTACCAAGTGTATATTCAATCCAGCCTAGGAGACTCAAACATCAGGTACTTCCTAACTCAGATGCTCAGACATAAATTCTTTATTGCCCATTTGTTGTCCTTGTTGTCAAAGCATTTCAACTATGTCCAACTCTTCATGAGCACATTTGGGGTTTTCTTGGCAGAGATACTAGAGTGATTTGTCATTTCCTTCTTCAGTTCACTTTACAGATGAGGAAACTAATACAAACTGGGTTAAGTGACTAGCCCAGCGTCATATAGAATAGTAAGTAGCTGAGGCCACATTTGAACTCAGGTCTTCCTAATTCCAGGCTTGTCTCTCCATATCCACTGTGCCACTTAGCGGCCCCTTTTTGCCCATGCCTACCCTTCTATATTCCAAATTTCACAGTGTTTGGAGTGGCCTATCATAGGAATTGACAACACTGTCCTTACACCAATATTGTGCTCAATGATCACAGGGCTCTGTGATCAACTGATTCTTCTACCATCTTATAGTGGCAATATTCTGGCTTCTTGTTTCCCCTTTCATTGAGATCCAGTCACTATTTACTAAGGCGAAGATCATGTTTCCCCTTCTACCTCTCCCCAGTATATCAGTACTAAAAACCTTATCTACTTTGATGCCAACGAGAGCTTGTCAAAGGTTTCTAATTGCTTCAAGTCTATGTTGTTGGGGCATTTGGGGAATTCAAATCCATCATAGCCTTAGATTTTATATCTTTCTTTACTTTTTCCTGTGTCCTCTAAACTGACTACCCTCTTATCCCCTGCCACTCTTACTCTTTTGTTAACACTCCTCCATGTTAGATCTCTTCATCTCAAACTCTCCATTTTCAGGCACTTATAGAAGCTTGCCTCATTCCAGAAAAGAAACCTGTGAATCGTAGCCCCTTTAGGGGTTGAACAGGGTCGCCTAAGACCATCAGAAAACACATATTTCCAATGGTCTTAGGAACTGAGACACCACTCCTCTACCTGTCTCCACGTGGGTCTGCCCACATGCAGATATGCTCACATACAAATATTAAAGGGTCACAGCATTAGGAAGGTTGAGAACCAATGGGCTAGAGAGAACCCAGTTAAACATAGACTTTTGGGGATGGATCTAGTGAAGCCCCAAGGCCCTATATAGCATTTCCAGGAAACTTATGGTCCTAAAGATGACACAAAAGCAAGTGACCCAAAGACCAGTGGGAAAGGATATAATTCAGGAGATGTGCAATTAGAAAAGAAGGTGGGTTGGTCATGTAGCAAGAGCAACGGGCAATTTATATATCCTGAACATTATGCTGATACCCATGTAAAGCTTCAAGCATGTTGGTTGGATGTAATATTAAGGATCTGTGAGAAGAAATGGTCAAGTCACATTTGATGAATTGCAGATGAGTTGTTACAGGAACCGTCAAAGAACATACCCTTATTGATAAATTTATAAACTGGCTGAAATACTGAAAAACTGAAGTAGGACTTCAAAAATTCATTCATCTGTTTGAGCTCTTTCTATCAAAAGTATATGATAGATTATTGTAATGGTAATTAATTTAAATTTGAAGACCCCTTTTTGTTATGTCAAGTAATCAAGTACTTAGCCCTTAGTCAAGCCTCTGTGAAAGAAGCAGAGGGTTTGATCTCTGTCTCCTGTTGCTGACATAACAGGAAGGGTTTGGCTGAAACAGAAAGCCAATGCTGTGTGTGTGTACATAAGAAAAGCCCCAGAGAGTCAGAATCAGAATTTTTCTCCTGGTGACTCCTGGTAGAGGAAGAGTCGTGGAGACTGAAGCCACCAGAGAGTGAGAGAGGGAGGGAGAGACAGAGAGACAGAGAGACAGAGAGTGAGAGAGAGTGAGAGAGTGAGAGAGAGAGAGAGAGAAAGAGAGAGAGAGAGAGACAAAGAGAGAGAGAGACAGAGAGACACAGAGAGAGAGAGATTCTCTCAGCATCTGGAAGTTGGGTCACTACAGCTGATGGAGAACTGAGTTGGAGTTTTCTTGAGACCAGAATCTGGTGAAGACTGAAGTTGATGCTGGGAAGGCTGTTTAGAAGGCCAAAGTGGCTACTGCCAGATTTCTTTTGGGTCCTAGAGCCAGCTAAACTGCTGGAGGACTGAAGAAGCATGATGGGGATACTAACACTTTGTTTGTGGTTTAGTTGATCCTTGAGTTCTCAGGAGCAGAAGTTGTGAAGATTTTGAGATATAATGGACCCGGTATACTTCAGTGTGTAGCAGGAATTTCCTGAAGGATTGGACAAGGACCTGGGAGCCATCTGCCTCTGAATCCAAGTGACTATTTGTGGATTCAGGTAGGAGCTGGGACCATGGAAGCATGGAAGGGGATCCAGGGAATCTGAGAGACCACCCTGAGTCAAGACAAAGAAACGGCCTCCTTGGATATTGAATGCAGTGATGAAATTGAAGTTTACTAGAGACCGAGGGGTGGAGGATTTGTGTAATTTTCTAATGATTATATTTAGTGATTAACAATACTTAGTGACTGATTGCTAGATAAGTGAATGATTAAGTAACCTATGAATGCCCCATGAGTCGAAGACTATTGTATTTTGAGATGACTGAATGACTGAGTAAGGAGGCAAATCTCCTTAGGGATACCAGATGATTGTTCATTCTAAATACTGTGACTACTTTGGTGAAAACTATGTGGCCAATTTAATGATAATCTGCTGTGAACACAATATTGTGATTTCCTGTGATAAGATGTAGTGTTGTGAATACTATATTGTGATATGTTGTGAATGTTTTCCTTTGATTTGTTCTTGAATAAATTGAATGTCCACTATACTGTGTAATCAGAACCTTAAAAGCTGTTCACAGTAGCATTCTTTTGGGAAGCTGCTTGTGTATGGCATTACAATTATTGACTTAGCTAAATAATAATTTCATTGTTCACATAACATAATGGAGGAAGTAATAAAAGGAAGTACTATTCTGGGTTTGATTCTGATAAATAACAGAAGATGATGATGATGAAAATGATGATGATGATGATGATGATAAGTAACATTTATATAGCACTTTAGGTTTTCAAAGAACTTTACAGATATCATCTCATTTTATCATTGTCAAAGTAGAAGTGATGGGAACCCTAGCAGGAAGTGACTACTTTCAGATTTTGTGATAGAGATGAAATGGGGATTTTCTGAGGCACTTCTTAAATTTGGGGTGAGAAGATTTCAAATATTTTACAGAGAGACTAGGTAGTAACTGTTATGATCTAAATTCAAATTTATATGAAAAGTTAGTACAAAATTTAAAGAAAAAAATCAAGAATGAAATTCCCCAACATAAACATAAACAATTTTGATAATAAGAAAAATGAAAGTTATTTAAAAGAATCAGAATAGATGCACAGGAAAATTATCACCTATTTAGTTCTTTAAAAGACATGAATAGAAGTTTGAAACAAAAGCAGGCAGCTAGGAGAGCTTTCTGATGAAGTGGCATGATCATATAAGCATTGTATCAGGATTATTAAAAATTAGCTCTATATACTCAGAACTGATTGAATGGCTGGATCCAGAGAGCAGTCAGCAATGAATTAATATCACTTTGAGAGCAAATATCTAATGAAATGCCCCAGAGAACTGTCCTTGGCCCTGTGCTATTGAAATTTTTTTGTCAGTGACTGGGATAAATGCATAGATGAACCGATCATCAAATTTGCAGATGATATAAAGCTGAAAAGCATAATTAACATTCATAAAGAATCCACAAAGATCTCAGCAGGCTGGGAAAATGGGCCAGCCAATTCAAATAGGCAGAAATTTAAGAGGGTAGCAGCTTTACAGAGTACTCCACTTAGGTTAAGAAAAATAAACCACCCAAGAACAGGATAGTGGTGGTGTGGATAGATAAAAGCGAATATGAAAAAAGGATCTAGGAATTTTAGTGGACTACAGGATGAACCCAAGTCAATATTGTGAGAGGTCAGCTAAAAAAAAGTTTAAAAGAAATCTTAGGTTATATTATGAAAAAGCCAGATTTTTGCCCTGGTCTGAACTCATGCGGAGTCTTGTGCTCAGTTCTGGGCACTGGATTTAATGAAGAAGATTGACAGACTGGAGGATAACTAGGAGAGCGAAAAGACCAATTGTCTTGCCAGAAGTCCATGGTAGAAGGAATTGGGAATCCCTTTGTTGTTGTTGTTCAGTCATTTCAGTTGCATCTCTGTAACCCCATTTGGAGTTTTCTTGGCAAAAACATTAGCATGATTATCCATTTCCTTCTCCTTATCATTTAACAAATGAGGAAACTGAGGCCAAAGGGTTAAGTGACTTGCCCAGGGTCACTCAGCTAGTAAGTGTCTGATTCCAGATTTGAACTCAAGTCCTTCTGACTCCAAGCCTGGCACTGTATCTACTATGCCACCTAGAGGACTGAGGATCTTTAGTCTGGAGAATAAAAGAATTCAAGAGGAAATAATAACATAAAAGACAAGGTTTAATATCAAGCTATTGTATATTTAAACCTGGGGAACATCATCTAGTATAGGTGTGGGGAACTACAATAGCAAGCACAGCAGTACTTTGCTCCTAGTTTCAGCTGTTTGAGTGTCTTTGAGCCTCACCTTTGATTGTGTCAAGCCTTTGTTGGAAACAGTATACATTGTGTTGCCCTAAATAGGCCTAAGGGAGTCTGGAGACCTTCCCCGCCTAACATCATCACATGGAACCCATGGTGGGAGGAACTTGAAGAAAGAGTAAAGGAGCAAGAGTGGAAAAGGAAAGAGCAGAGCAGATAAAAGCTTGAGCATGAGCTGGGACTGGCAGAACTGAAAGAAAGCCTGTGATTCCAGCACTCTATAGCACTCTTGGTCTTTCAGACAAAAGCCTTGACTATTGTTTTAGACAGAAGTCCTAAAAGAGGGTTTTACTGCTGTTTACACAAGTCCTGGGACTTTACTGCCAATTTGTGTTTGATTTCTCAGACAGAAACTTTGTCTATTGGTTTGTGTTACTTTGTCAGACAGAAAGTGAATTGAGATGGTAGTGCCGGCAACATGTGCAAATATTATTGTGGTTCTGTTAAGCTTTGTCTTTCTAGAAACAGATACTTCAAAGAGCTGTCCCCGTAAGCTGAGGTGTGAAACAGGATCAGAGAGCTGCCTATATATGAGTCGGGACAAGAGCTCAGAGCAGTCAGTTGGTGGAAGAGGAGCAATGGCATTTGGAAGTCAGCCTCTAGTCAAGGTGAAAGAAGACTTTAGATGGGTACTTACTATTGATTGAGGAGATTAGGATTTATGAATGATATGTTTTGTTTAAGACTATGTGGCCACATTAGTAATAAATTGTTATGTTATATTCTTGTGAATATTTTGCTTTAGTTTATTGCTGAATAAATAGACTTCACTATACTGTTCTATTAGATTCTTAAAGTTATTCACAGCAGCAATCCTCAGGAGAACTGCTCATGATTGGCTTTACAGGAACCTGCAGCCTCAAGGCCACATGTGGCCCTCTAGATTCTCAAGTGAGGTCTTTTGACTGAATCCAAACTTCACAGAACAAATCCCATAAATAAAAAGATTTCTTATATAAAACTAGAACTCCTTTGAAAAGTCATACTTAAGGACCTACAGGGTTGCATATGACCTCAAAACCACAGGTTGTCCACCCCACATCTAGTGTAACCCCTTTATTTAGAGATGAAGAAACTGAAATTCAGAAAATTTAAGTGACTTGCTCTAAGTCACACTAGTCACAAGTGGCAAGGCTAGAATTTGAACTCAAGTCTTCTGATTTTAAAGCAGCATTCTTTCTATCATATCACTATGTGGTCCTAAGAATTAGGGGGTAAAAGTAACTAATAGAATTTACAGAGAAGTAAATTTCAACTCAAGATAAAGATGAACTTCTTCAGTTAGAAGCTATCCCTTGACTCACTTCTTAAAGAGGCATATTGACTGAATGGGAGTTGCCTCACTTGAAGTGAGAACCTGAAAAGACCTTCACTTAAAAGGGCCAAGGTCTCCCACTAACCCTGGGTCATCTCCAGTCATCCTGGTTGATATCTGACCACTGGACCCAGATGACTCTGGAGGAGAAAGTGAGACTGGTGACCTTGAACAACTTTCCCTCACTCAAATCAAAGCCAATTGCAAGTTATGTCATCGTCTCCCTGGTGCCATGATCCTCTTCAAGAATGAAGGACAAATCACACATAAAAATCTAAAAGTGCAATGGTCTTACCTCAAGAGCTAGTGAATTCCTCCTCACAGGAGAATATGGTTTATAGTCTGATTCTTCATGTATGGGGTTGGACAAGGTGGTATCTTCCAACTTTGAATTTCTCTTCAAATAACTTCCAAAGTCCTTTCCAGTTCTAAGATTCTGGGATTCTTCTTGTCTATTCTAGATCATAAGCTTCCTGAGGCCACAGACCATGACAATCATTTTCTTTTCATCATTTTGTAGGCATTTTATCATTTATTGATAATTGTATCTTCCTTGACATCTAGCCTATTTTTTTCTGTATACATTATTCCTTCATTACATAAAGAATTTGTGATTTTATCAATGTGGACACTCCCCACACTAAAGCAGATCAAAACTGAGAAAATTTGGTGTCTAACATTTGCAATGGAAGAAAAAGTCATCAGCTAGCAGTCAATCTCTCCAAACATAGCTAAGCACACAAATCCTCATCAGCCTTGTAGTCATAAATGTTTCCATTTGGTCAGACCCAACAGCATTTTCTAATCACTTGGCAAAGCCTTGGAGAAGCTAGGGTCATGTTCAGATTACAATGAGGCCTAAGAGGCCTTACACATTTTGGCAGTGACTGGACCCTTTATATCATTGATTTAAAGAGCTAGTGAGGAACTTTCCTCTGTCAATGCACACAGTCTTATCCCCAAGAAACATTAAATAAGTGTTTGTACAATGAATGCTGAATATTGAATGTGCACTTCTGTGTCCCTCCAAGTGCTTTATACATTGCAGACATGCAATAGCCATTGGTTAATTGAAATTCCTCTTGGGCCCTATTAGTCCCAGTCTACTTTATTGTCTAATACATTCTTATTGTTCTCTAAGTTTCTCTGCCCCATTAGATGTTTGTGATTTATTAAAAATCCCTGGCTTTCTTTAAGTCCCAACTAAAATTCCACCTTTTACAGGAAGCATTTCCTAAGCCTTCTTATTTCTAGTGCCTCCCCTTCTGTTAATTATTTGCTGATTATCTGGTACATAGCTTGTTTTGTTTCCCTATTAGTTTGTAATCTCCTTGAGAGCAGATACTGTCTTTGGTCTCTTTTTGTATTCCCAGTACCTAGCACAGAGCCTGGCACATCAAAGGAGCTTAATAAATGCTTATTGATTGAGTTATAATAACTCAACTAGGACATGAGGAGAATAACTATTTCCCTAGGGTTACACAGCTCAACAGCATCAAAGGCAGATTCTAAACCTGTGTCTTCCTAACATCAAGTTCTATCTACATGCTGAAGATATAATACAATTAGCATTCTAATAACAACTCACACTTGTATAGAGGAAGGGAAAATCATTTATTAAATGCCTGCTGGGTGCCAGGCACTGTACAATGCCCTTTACAAATATTCTATTACTTGATTCTCGCAATAATCTTATGAATTTGGTGGTTATTATTATATCCATTTTACAGCTGAGGAAAACAAGTCAGTTCTATAGTACTTTGAAATTTCTACAAGCCCTTCCCTTAAAATATTTGTAAAGTAGGCATTCCAAGTACTACTCTCTACATTATATAGAGTAGGAAAATGGGGCTCAGAAAGGTCAAGAACCTTGAGTAAGGTCACGTAGTCAATGTCAGAGGTGGGATATGAACCCAGTTCTTTCTGACCCTATCCGCTATACCACCCTACCTTATAAAATGTCACAATAAAGCCCATTGAGGAGGACAAGTCCCTGGTTTAAATTATATGACTACAGCAATTGATGAGTGAGAGTTGGGAAATCAATCAATACATCTCATAACCTCTTTATTTTTCTTCAGGCAAAGCAGAAAACCAAAAGAACAAAGAAAGACAAAATTGGTCTCTCTAGCAGGAGTATTTAAATCCCAATTAATGTGATTTCATATAATTCAAATAAGGATGTATCTGTGATTTCATGCTTTGCAAATTACACCTTGCAAAATCTGTACAATGGAACGAGTTTTCAAAATGGATTGTATCCACTGTATCACATAATATAACATGCTCTGATACATTTAATCTACTATATAACATTACAGTGTGCAGTATGTATTATTGGTGAATGGTACCTAGTGACACAGCTAGAATTTGGGAACCCCCAACAAAAACTTTTAGCCAACCTTTTGTAAATGTGCATTCATATAGTCTCATACCTCCTCAACAAGCTCCTTGGAAGTTATTTGTGTCTCATATTTCCCAATATCCACCCTGCTAACTCACTTTTCAGTTACATTTTGTAAATCTTCTATCGTTAGAATGTCAGCTCCTTGGGTACAGGGAATATCCTTTTTTCATATGTGCATCCTCAGACCTTAGCACAGTGCCCATCACATAGTAAGGACTTAATAAATGCTAATCTCCTGCCTGCCTACTAAGAAAGTAAAGGGAAGCAGTTGCTAGAAGCTATCTTCTTTGATCTAACATTTCCTCATTGCCTTCATATAATCCCAAGCATCTATTCTTAACTGGTCTTCAAGAAGTTGAATAATTAACTTTCAGTTATTTTATATCTTTAATAAATTTAGCTAGTGGATATATATAATATATATATATATATATATGCACACACACGTATATACATACATTCATATGTGTATGATTTAATGTTATTTCTAGTATTCAGTCTCTAATTTAATTTTTAAATATTCAATTAACTATTAAAAATCAACAAGTATTTATTATCTGCCAAGCACTCTTAGGGGTTCAGGATCCTTTATTGGCCCAGGGTAGGGGGAAAGTAGAGAAGGTACGTGAGACTCAGCCCTTTAGTTCACCAGCTTAGGGACTGTTGGTATAGGAACTCCTTCCATCCATTCAGGTAGGCATTTTATCTATAGCTTATAGGCATAGAGATTTTCCCTGAGGCACTAAGATGTTGAGCAACCTCTCCGTAAATATGCTGCTAATATGAATAGGACCTAATGATGAAAGCCAGCACAGTTGATATAACTTAAAAGCTTATAATCTAAAAGGAGAATAATTAACTTTTGTTGTCATTCAGTCATATCCTACTCTTAGTAACCCCATTCGGGGTTTTCTTGGCAAAGATACTGGAGTGATTTGCCATTTTCTTTTCCAGCTCATTTTACAAATGAGGAAACTGAAGTAAACAGGGTTAAGTGACTCACCCAGGGTCACACAGCCAGTAAGTATCTGAAGTCTTGTTTGAACTCACAAAGATGAATCTTCTTGACTCCAGTTCCAGCACTCTATCCAATGCACCACCTAGCTGCTCTAGGGCATATTTGAGGACCCTTCCACGCTAATATACTAGTATCCTATGAGCCAAATATATTAATATTGGTGCTGAACAGACAAAGATAATAGGAAAAGAACCTGGAAAATTAACATTCCATGTCCACCTCTGTGGGAGTGTGGTGAACAGACAGGCAAGATGGAACTCTTAACATGTTTGTCCTAAAACAGTAAGGCCTATGACTGCAGTGTGAACTGAGGTTTATTTTTTAAGAGATTCTATTTTGGAGAGTCAGCCTACATCTGACAACTTGCCTGTATTTAGACCAATACAATATGCTCATGAACCTTCATGCAGGGCAGTGCAAGTGTTTAATAATTGAAACAATAAGTACTATAGGAAATCAGCTCATCAAATTTGCAGGTGACACAGAGTCAGAATCCAAAAGAATATTGACAGTGTAGAGCATTGGGTGGAATATATTAAGACGAAATTCAATATGGATAAAAGTAAAGTCTTGCACTTGGAATCACACACATACAAATACCAATTTCACAAGTACAAAATGAGGGAGGCATGATTAAAAAGCAGTTGTTCTAAGAAAAATCTGGTAGGTTTAGAGGGCTGCAAGCTCAACATGAGGTAGAAATATAAGAGAGAAATGTAAAAAATGAAACAATCTTGGGTTGTATTGGAATGGGCTTAGCTTCCAGGGGTAGGGAGGTAATAATTCCAACTGTACTCTGTCCTTTTCAAAGCTCAACTAGAATATGGAATTCAATTCTGGGAAACACTGTTTAAGAAGGACGTTGGTAAAATGGACAGTGATCAGAAGAGGACAATCAGAATGGTTAAAGGCCTTAAGCCCATGATATATGTGAATTGATTGAAGGAACTGGGCATGTTTAGCCTAGAAAAGAGGCTGGGAGGGATGATGAGCAGCCTACATGATTGCCATTATATATTTAAGGAACTCTCCTCCTTCAAGCCAAAAACTTTCTCTGCTAGAGATAAACTACAAATCCTGGACAGAACCTGCCATTGAAATACCATAGGAGTTGCAGAAAACTGAGATAGAAAAGCAATGGGGAAAGGGGGAGGTGTTCACAGAAATTCTTAAGGGACCTGTATTTTATTCCATACACATACTGAAGTCAAGGGATCTTGAGGTCACCGTGTGAGAATGCAAGCAAAGATTAAAAGGGCAATTTGGCAAGTCAGAGAAGGAAAAAAGAACCTATGTCCAGTTCTTCCACATCTACCAGCAAGAAGAAAAAAAAAACTTTGGAAATTTTGATGCATATGGAAAGGCTACATCAAAGGCTAATAGTCAAAGGAGCAGTAAAGATGGAAGAGGTGGATAGCCTCAGAGTGTCTCAAGAGTGCCACAGGTTGCTGGAAGAATAGAACTGTGTGGGGCACATGATTAGAGTTGAGAAAGACAAAGAATGGACTGGACACAAGTTGTTGCAGAAAGTGAAGTTTTTCAAAAAGGGTTTGAAGGACCAAGAAGGGGGCAGTAGTAAAGCAAACAGGTTAACTCCAAAATTTCTTTTCATATATAAGTCATGGAAGCAAAGCAAAGGACCAGCACTAACTACCTAGACCAGAAGGCAGAAGGAGCTACTAGAAAATTTTATGGGCTAAACCCCTTCATCCAGAAAGGCAAAGAATCCAAGGACCAGTAATCATAGTAATCAGATGCAACACACCTTCATTAGAGACAGTATAATCAGAGAAGCAGCCTTGTTTTTTCTTATCCCTGTTACTTACATGGACATGTGCATATTGAATGCACTTAAGTCTGGCAGATGCTAATGTCTATTGCATGAGAGTTAGGAAAATCAATAGGAGCAGTTAAAGTAATTATCTCAGACCTCAAAAAGTTTAAACAGTACCTTACCAATAACCTTTCATGGGTAAATAGGGATTGTTTCATTTTGTGATTTGTAACCCTAGTACCCAGCACAGTGCCTACAAAACTGTAGGCATTTATTAAATGCTGGTTAAGTGACTGATTGAATTCATAGGATCTCATATAGGAAGAGGTGAAGCTTGGAGATGTAGAGTGCCTTGGAATTCAGGATGGTAGATTTCCAGTGACAGTTTCATTCCAGTCATTTTGGGAAGATATTTTCAAAAAGATGCTACTACAAACTATGTATGTGATAGACCTCGGTGGTATGGGAGAAAAGGACTAACTATGTTTGGTCTATATCAATATAAACTTAAAGTTCTCTGAATAAGTTATGTATGGGTATCATTGAAAAGACAGATATCATGGCTTGGGTAGGTGCAGACCTGGTGAATATCTCTGGCATATCAGCATTAATTGGAACTAAATCTATTTTGTTTAGAGTATTAGCAGAATGCTCATGGTCACAATCTAGACCTTGATATCGAGACACTTTGACAACACATGTGCCCTATTTGGAAGGTCATAGCAAAGTAGAAACTAGTCGTGGCAAAAAAAAATCAAAGAAGCACTGACCTCTCCACCTTGGAAGAGAATCCATAGAAGTTTGACTTTAGTGATTCTCCAGTGCTTAAGAAATGGAAGGATCCTTTGATGAAGAAACTTTTCATGAGTATGGCTTTTCTCTACTTCATGAGTGTTGGGGAGAGGGGATATACCCATGTGATAACACATCAAATCAACTTCAGCAACTAACAACCGCTATGCAATGTACTCATACTGATACAGCTCAAATATATATAGCCTTATATTCTTCTCTTGCACTCCAAAGAGACCTAGCCATCCCAAAGCTTTCTGCTCTCTTAGACAGAAAACCTTAAAAAAAGATCTGAAGAAATGATTAGTTAGTAACATAATCAATGAAGTCCAATAGTCTTTATGATTAACCCACAGTAATTGTATGGAATAAGACTAGAAAGATTTGGATGTGTGTAGACTGTTGGACTTTGAAGAGAAGAATTAGGTCTATACATGCACTTTGGACAAGGGCATTAAAAAATGTTAAAGATGCTAAAGATGTTCTGACCTATTTGATAAGAAATCATTGTTTTCTGGATTGGACCTGTATAATGGGTAGAATGAATATGAGTATATCACCATAGCAGAGGAGGGCAAGATAACCTTCATCTACTCACCAGAACTTTGATTTTGTAAGTATGTACCAAAAAAGTATGTTGAGGGCTCTTTCCATTTTTCAGTGGTTTATGAAGAAAGTATTTATAGATATGAACTATCTGAAATTGTTGGGGTGCCCAGATGGCTTTGTCATCTTGGGAAGATGTTGGGAAAACATGAGAAAAGACTCATGAAGAGTTAGAACAGCTGTAAAATGCTAAAATGAAGCTGCCAATCAAATGCCTTTTCTACAGAACCTCTATCAAATATGTGGGTATCATTATGTCTCAACTTGAAGTATTGATGTAGAGAACAGAGAAGCACTTGTCCATTGGCCATATCCAAAGACTCTTCAAAAACTAAAAACTGCTAGCATTCGTTTGATACTTTCAGAAATTTCTAAACTCTGTTATCATTGTTAAATCACTCAATAATCGTGTTATATGGCTATGCTATTAGAAGGAAATGAGTCAGTCTCACTTGACTCCTTTGATACATCAGGAACTCATTGATACAAGAAGTATAACAGGCTTTTGGGAACTCAGCTCAGTTGCTTTATGCATACCTATGGTAGTGTATGTGCATCCAAGCATGCCCTTTGGGTCACAAACAGAAACTGGCCTAAAAGAGTTGGGTGAAGTTTTAATGAAAGAATGATAGTTACAAGAAACCTGCTTTGTTTCCCAGGAGACACTCTATTGAAAGATGCATTCATAATTCTATATTCAAACTGAAATTCTTGTCACTTATACTTTGATTTTGTTTATATTCCCAGCACTTTGCGCTTATCACAGTGCCTGCCACACAGTAAATGCTTATAATAAATGTCTGCTGACTGACTGACTGACTGACTGACTGAAGTAGGTTGTCACTGAAGACGTCAGGATTTTGACATTCAAACATAATGAGAAAGTATACTCAACGAAAAGAAAGTTACATAGGCACAAGGTAGAAAATCATAAGCTGTGTTTAAGAGATGGCAAGTCATCTAGGGTCATCTGTTTCTAAATAGTATTGCATTTTTTAGTTCAAAGTCCTTTTCTTTGCTTCCATACTATTTAAAAAGGATATTTCCTATAGCAATCAGTTCCGGGGAACATCCCAGGAACTAGCAACCATATAAAGAGACACAGGAGTGGGGTGCAAGCTGGCTAGGAGTCTGGGATGAGAAGATAACACTTTGGCATTGTAGTAGCACCTATTTGAAATCTGAAATATACCATCTTTACTATACCAAGCTTGAGTTGCAGATTCTTCTTTTAATCCTGGAAATGGGTTCATTGAACAGTAAAGATAACCTGGAGGGTGACAACCACAGTTTAGCCAAATTCCCAAGAGGCTTTGCTTGGATCATTCACTGTCCCACTTTGATTTAATGTCCTCATATCCTAATCTTTTGAAGGGAAACAGGGAGGAAGGTGAGAATGGTAAGTGACTTTCTATGGGAACTCAGCATTTTCTAGTAGTTGCCCCTTTTAGGTAATAGTGATTCCTTACCTATCTATCTGACTTTCCTGTTGCTTTACTTGGACAGAAAGAAATAAGGTTTTAGTCAACTGTCAGCCTTCCATGGGCATGCAACAGAGGTTCTCTGTCTTTAATAGGAACTGTTGTTCTTTGTGGTGTTTTTCTTTTGGAAATTGGATCTTGGGTCTTCTCTCCATCCATTCATGTTCCATCTGTTTTACAGACTTTTTTGAGAGGTGACACTGTGACCATCAGAGTACTGTGCATTCATACTCATGCCTCAAGACTGCCCATGAGGTTGGCAAAGAAGGTGGCCAAATTATGAAAGAGAACAGATGAAATGACACAGAGCTTTTTATAAGCTAGATGAAGAGCTGAGTGATGGGCAACATTTCTGCCTAAGAAACTCAAGGGGAAAAACATTTGCACAAGGATGGAAAAACAGCCTGACAGTAGCAAAGAAAATTCTGAAGTTGGTTCAGGTTCCTTTGACCATGTGTCCACATGATGGAAAACAACTGGGATGAGAAGAGTGAATGTGTAACCCTTTGTTCTTATGGTTCATGTGGACTAAAGAACACACACAACAGTCAAACAAATAGAACGAGGATGGGAAATTGTCCATTTGAAAAGCAGATGCTGTGTATTTGTGTGGTTCTATGGAATATAGTTTGGCATGTGTATATTTATACATATATACATACATGTGGAATAATAACTAGTATTTATATAGTGCCTTAAGGTTAGCCAAGTGCTTTATATGCATTATTTCATTCAAGCTGTCAACCTCACAACAGCCCAATAGTGCAGGTACCCTAGAACTTATCCCCATTTTAAAGATGAGGAGAGTTAGATTTAAAGAAGTTATGTGAATTATTTCCCAGAGTTCAAATTGTTGGTGATAAAGATTGGAATTGATCTCTTCCTTACTTCCATCCCAGCACTTTACCCACTATATATCTTTAATACTTTGGTAGATTTGTGACCTTATCATTGTGGGTATTCTTGATAAAAGTACAAAACAGAAACCATTCTCTTTATCTTGGGAAATCTTGTCCATAACTTTCCAGAAATCGTACACAGAGAGCCCACCCAACCCAAAGTACTAGGAACCCTCCAGATCTCTTGACATAATTTGGATACTAATGAGTAACCTGAATTTCTGTCTCTCATCTGTCATCTATTCTCTCTTTCTCTCTGTCTCTGTTTCTCTTTCTTTCTCTCTCTCTTTTTTTCTCTCTCTCTTTCTCTTTCTTTCCTCTCTCTCATCATTTCCTTTGTTTACTTTACTATTTTTATTACTGAAGTAACAATATTTTTATTAGTTTACCATTCCAAGTATCACTCTCTCTTACTGAGTAAATTTTAAAATAAATTAACCTGAAAACAAAACCTTGAATACCTGCCTAGCAAGTACTTAGTCTGACTAGCAAAACTAATTCCCATATTAGCCATGTTAAAAAATGTATCTTTCTGTCATCTCTCTCAAAGAGAATGAGTGGCATGTTTTATCTTCATTCTTTTGGAGTCATGATTTATAACTATATTGATCAAAATGGGCTAAAGTTTTTCAATGTTGTTTTTCTCTTATAATGTTATAATTTCATAAATGGTTCTCCTAGTTCTGCTCACTTTGCTTTTCATCAGTTCATAAAGATCTTCCCAGTTTTCTCTGAAATTATTCATTTCATCGCTTCTTTTGGAATAGCAATATTCTGTTCTATTCACATGCAACAATCTGTTTAGCTTTTACCTAAGAGTATAACACTACCTTAGTTGTCAATCTGTGGCTAATGTGAAAAGAACTGTAATAATTATTTTTATACATATGATTATTTTTTTTATTCCATTGGGCCTCGTAGTACTATATGTAGGCCAAATGCTATGCAGTTTGGTAGATTTCTGGGCATTGTTTCAAATTGCTTTCCTGAATGACTGGATAACTTCACAGCTCCATCAACAGTGTATGTACTTGTTTTATCACAGCCCCTCCAGTATTTATTTTCTTCTATTGTCTTCTTTGCCAGTATGATGTATGTGAAGTGGAACCTCCAAGTTGCTTTAATTTATGTTTCTTTAATTATTAGTGCTTTAGAGAACTTTTTCATATGATTGCTAATACCTTATATTTATTCTTTTTCAAAATTCCCTGTTTCATATCCTTTGACCATTATCTACTGGGAATGACTCTTAATCTTATAAATTTGGATCAGCTCCTTATATATTTTAGAATTGAGACTTTTATCAGAAAAAGTTCCCCAAATTCTTTGTTTATATCCTATTTTTTTCTACATCAGATCTGTTTGTGCGAAAAGTTAATTTTATATAACCCAAATGGTCTGTTTGATCTTGTGCGATCCTGTCATTTGATTAGTCATAAACTCTTTCCCTATTCATAGATGAAAAAAGAAATTTCTTCCTTGGTCCTCTAATTTTTTATGATGTGACCTTTGATAACCAAGTCATCTATCCATTTAGAGCTTATCTTGGTGTAAGGTATGAAATGTTGAATGAAATCTAATTTCTGCCATTTTGATGTGCAGTTTTCCCAATAGGTTTTGTTAAATAGTGAATCCTCCCCCAATAACTAGGGTCATTGAGTACATGGTCATCTATCTCTTACTGACAGTTGACCAGGCCAACTTCTATCCACTATGCTATACTATAGAAACTATACATTTATCAACAAAATGTTAGGATAATTTTTTAATAATGTTCTATATGCAATAAAATAAATTTTAAAGTGGTGAAAAGAAAACATTATAAATATACTCACTCACTAATCTCTTTGTGACTTGAATGAATAAGCATTTACTAAATATCTACCGGGTCCCAGGAATTATGCTAGGCATGAGAAAGATGAACACAAAAATGACACGGTCATTACCCTCAAGAAATTAATAAACTAAAAGGAGAATATAGTGACCAGGGAAGGGAGTCTTGGTTGAGATAGTCATAGGGCTTGTGAGTGGATCCTAAATTCAGGAAATGATCTCATCCCCTTTCCCAGTAACTTAAGTGATACAAAATCAAAATGTAGAATGTAGATGGAAAAGTGATATGAGCAGATAGCAGATGACATATTGTAGTGCCAGATAGGTCCTAGTGTAGTAAGAGATAGCTAGATGAGATTTTAAGCTTGGTGGGAAGCCACCTAGATATAGAACAGAGGTTCCCAAACTTATTTGGTCTAATACCCTCTTTTCTTTTTTTATTATTAATTTATTTATTGACTTTTAGTTGACAACACTCAGTTCCACAATCCCTTGCGTTTCAAATTTTCTCCTCTTTCTCCTTCCCTCTCCTTCCCCTCCCCCCATTGCAGCATGCAATCACATATAGGATCTACAAATATCTTCACTTTAAACAACAGTCAGATTGTAAAGGATTATACCCAATGGAATGAACAATGGAAAAGAGGAAACAAAAAGAAACAAGAAAAAGAAAGAAAGCAAGTAATTTGCTTCAATCTGCATTCACACTCCATAGTTGTTTCTCTGGATGGGGATATCTCTTTCTATCATGAGTCTTTTGGAGTTGTCTTATAACCTTACATTGCTGAAAGGAGCCCAGTTTATTAAAGTTAGTCATCACACATATGTTGTGTCTGTAATTGTGTACAAATTTCTCCTTGCTCTTCTCACTCAACATCAGTTTATATAAGTCTCTCCAGGTTATTATGAAGTCCATCTGCTGCTCATTTCTTATAGCACAATAGTATTCCATTACATTGATATACCACAACTTGTTCAGCCATTCACCAATTGATGGGTATCCCCTTGATTTCCAATTCTTTGCCACCCCAAAAAGAGCTGCTATAAATATTTTTGTACATACTGGTCCTCTTCCCACTTCTATGATCTCTTTGGGATACAAACCTAGTAGTGGTATGGCTAGTTTACAGCCCTTTGGGCATAGTTCCAATTGCTCTCCAGAATGGTTGGATCAGTTCACAACTCTACCAACAATGCATTAGTGTTCCAATTTTCCACATCCTCTCTGGCATATCATTTTCCTGTTTTGTCATCTTAGTCAATATGACTGGTGAAATATGGTACCTCAGAGTTGTTTTGATATGCATTTCTCTAATCAGTAGTGATTTAGAGGATTTTTTCTTATGCTTATAGATATCTTTAACTTCATCCTCTGAAAACTGCCTGTTCATATCCTTTGACCATTTATCAGTTGGGGAATGACTTGTACTCTTATAGATTTGACTCAATTCTCTGTGTATTTTAGAAATGAAGCCTTTATCAGAGATACTGGTTGTAAAAATTCTTTCCCAATTTTCTACTTCCCTCTTAATCTTGGTTATATTGGCTTTATTTTTACAGAAACTTTTTAATTTAATGTAATCAAAATTATCTATTTTGGGGGTTGGAGGTGGAGCCAAAATGGCGGTGTAGAAGCAGCAAGTTTCCACAGCTCTCACACAGCCACCCTAGATACCCATAAAATATGACCCTAAACACATTCTAAGGCTCTCAAACTCACAAAAATATAGAAAACATATCTCTCACAGAAGGCAGCTCGGCAGCAGGGGCTCATCCGGCAGGCTGGGAGCCAAGACCAGCCCAGCCTGAAGCCAAAACGCAGCCAGGCCCCAGGGCGGTAGGGAGGGAGCTAAGCTGAGCCACAACTGGTCTACAAGAGAGAAGATCTACAACACTTCCAGCAAACTCCACATCTACCAAGGCAGGAAAAATAGGGATTAGAGAAAGGCAACTTGGCAGCTGGGGCTCATCATGGAGGGAGCTGAGGCCAGCCCAGCCCAAAACCATGGCCGCAGCCAGGCCCCAGGGTGGGCAGGAGGAGCCAAGCCTCCCAAGCCACAGTGTGAGTCTACTTCAGAGAAGATCTACAGCACCTGAAGGGATCTTCACATCCAGCAAACCAGGATTAGAGTTCAGTGAAGGTGAGTGAAATTTTCAAGCTGAATTTAGGGGAGGAAAAGCAGTTTGGCCAAACTGCCCCCAGGGCAAGGAAGCAGTGGGGGAAGGGCAGGAACTGCTGTAACCGGTGGCTGCCCCCACTGGGCTGCTTCAGAGCCCTTGGCCTACGGACCCTGCAGGGGGCCTGAGTCAATTGATCAGGGCCAAGTGCTCTTGCATTGAGCGGCCTGGATCTGGATCATGGTCTTGGGTGGTGGTCCTGGGCTGCAACACCCCTCCTAATAGCTCCGGCAGCTGGGAAAACCCCGGCAATTTGGAACAAAGCTTTCCCCCCCGGAAACAGAATTCCACAAACCTAACAAAACACCAACCAATTAATTGACTGGCCAACATGAGGAAAAGGAAGCAAAATATGAACAGCAATAAAACTCTAGAATCCTTTTTTTGTGGACAAAAAGGATGAAAGCATGGACCGGGAGGAAGACAACACAGTCAGAACTCCCACACTAAATGCTTCCAAGACATTTGAAGAATGCCTAGAAGCTATAGATCAACTGAAAAAGGACTTTGAAAAATGAATAAGAGAAGTGGAGGAAAAATTGGGAAGAGAAATGAGAATGATGCG
>CM053593.1:302065256-302102078 GCA_028646575.1 Pseudocheirus occidentalis
CATATTGTCTTCTATTTTTTTCATTTGTTTGGATCTATTTAATAGTATTTTGATTTCTCATAAAGTCTTTTGCTTCCATTTGCTCCACTCTAATTCTGAAGAAATTATTCCATTCAGAATGCTTTTAAGATTCTTTTTCCATCTGGAAAATTTGACTTTTTAAGGCATTCTTCTCCTCATTGGCTTTTTGGGCCTCCTTTGCCATTTGTGTTAATCTATTTTTTTTGGTAAATATACGTTTATTTAGTATGGCAGAGGGAGACTGAAGGTTGGTGAAGTGGAAGACAGATCTGCTCCTAAGGCAGGAGAAACAGCTTGGTGGTCCAGTGGTTAGGGTGCTGGGTCTGCGAGTCAGGACTCTTCTTCCTGAGTTCAAATCTGGCCTCAGACACTTCCTAGCTGTGTGACCCTGGGCAAGTCACTTCACCCTGCTTGCCTCAGTTTCCTCATCTGTAAAATAAGCTGGCACCT
The DNA here is from genome assembly GCA_028646575.1 of Pseudocheirus occidentalis. Classification (NCBI taxonomy): domain Eukaryota; kingdom Metazoa; phylum Chordata; class Mammalia; order Diprotodontia; family Pseudocheiridae; genus Pseudocheirus; species Pseudocheirus occidentalis. The sequence goes on from CM053593.1 coordinate 302,065,728, forward strand.
GCCGGTGGTGTCACGGGTCACGGGGTCGCACGGGTCACGGGGTCGCATGGGTCACAGGCTGCGCTGGTCCGCCGGGGCCGCTCACCGCCACCCCCTCCGCCGCGTGCAGGCAGCCCTCAGAGCCAGCCCCGGCCAGCGCTTGGCCATCCCTGCCCTGGCCCATGGGGCCCCCTTGGCACCGGGGCTGGCCCAGCCAGGTTCGTCGGGGGCACCCCATGTTAATCTATTTTTTAAGGTGTTATTTTCTTCAGTCAGGTTGTTGACTCTCTTTTCATGATTTTCTTGCATTATTCTCATTTCTCTTCCCAATTTTTCCTCCACTTCTCTTATTTGGTTTTCAAAATCTTTCTTAAGTTCCTCTGTGGCCTGTATCTAATTTACATTTTTCCTGGAAGCTTGTGGTGCAGGAGTTCTGACTGTGTTGTCTTCCTCCTGTTCCATGCTTTGATCCTTTTTGCCCCCCAAAAAGGAATCTAAAGTTGGATTGCTGTTCTTACTTTGCTTCCTTAGCCTTCTCATATTGCCAGTCAATTACTTGACTTTGGGGCTCTGTAGAACTCTGCTTTCAGAGGGGAGAGCTTTGTCCCAAATCGCTGGGGGTTTTGCCACTGCCAGAGCTGTTAGGAGGCTGCAACTGTCTCTGCAACCCCCACCAGCTTTGTCTCACTGATCGCATACTTCAGGACCACCACCCAACACCAGGATCCCAATCCAGGCAGGTCATGGCAAGAGCACTTAGCCTCTGAATGATCGCTTGGTCCCCCTGCAATCTGCAGGCCAGAAGCTCTGAAGCAGCCACATGGAGGTAGCTTCAGGGGCTGCTTCTACTGCTTTCTTGCCCTTGAGGCAGATGGCCAGACCCACTCCTTTCCCCAAATTTAGCTGACTTTCACTGACCTTTCACTTTGTCCTTGTTTCTTATGGGTTGATAATTCTGGAAATTGCCACAGCTTCCAGTGACCCACCCTCCTGAAAGCTCCAGCCTCAGTTTGTCCTGGCCACCCTGGGGCTCCAGGAGCAGGTTCATGTGGTGCTTGTCTGAGCTCCCAGCACTCTGCAATGAACCCTTCCCATCAACCTGCCAGGCTACCTTCAGCAGGAACTTTGTTTCTCTTTCATTTTGTGAGTTCTGGAGTTTTAGAGTCATATTTCATAGGTATTTGGGTGGTTATGGGGGGAACTCAAGGAGTTCTCCTGCTTCTAGCCACCATATTGACTCTGCCCCCTGGAGTTTGTTCTTTACCAGAATGTTTTTGTTTTGTTCCTGATTATATAAAACATCATTGTAAGTATCTAGGGCAGTGGTTCTCAACCTTCCTAATGCCACAACCTTTTAATTCAGTTCCTCCTGTTGTGGTGACCCCCAACCATAAAATTATTTTCATTGCTACTTCATAACTGTAATTTTGCTACTGTTATGAATTGTTATGGAAATATCTGATATGCAGGATGTATTTTCATTGTTACAAATTGAACATAACCCACATGTTGAGAACCGCTGATCTAGGATTTTGTTAGAACTCTACAATTTCTCCAGATTCCTGAAGATACAAAACCTAAATTAGCAAACAGAAGGTGAAATAAATTCAATTCAATAGCATTTTTGCCAGACTTTGTGCTGTGCATTGGACATACAAAAAAAAAAATAAAAGCAGTTCTACCCATGCTTTGTTCAGCCATTCCCCAATGGATTGGCATCCCATTATTTTCCAGGTTTTATTTATTGCTTTTAGTTGGTTTTTGAAGGGTATAAGACTAGAAGTGGTATAACTTGGTCAAACAGCATACATTGTATAGTAACTTTCTGTGTATGATTCCAAATTGCTTTCCAGAATGATTGTATCCATTTGCAGATTCACTGACAGCATATCAGTGTTCAGTTTTTCTATGGCTACATTTATCGTTTTACTTTTTTGTCATTTACTTTTTTTACTTTTGGGGAGGTAGAATCTCAGAACTGCTTTAATTTGTGTATTTCTATTTAGTGGTGTTTTAGAACATTTTTTCCATGTGGTTATACATAGCCTGGGTTTCTTTCCCTGAGGACTGCCAGTTCATTTGTCAATTGGAAAATGGCTCTTATTTTTATAAATTTGAATCTTACCTTCCCCTCAGCTCATCTACAGAGGGAGATGATAATACCCTTGATTGCAATTGCCAACACCCACAAATGTACACTTCCACATTCATGAATCATGAAATTCCATTATCTGATCACAGTCTGTTTTCATCCTCCCTTTCTTTCTGGATTGCAACTCCAAACATTGTTCTTCATCCTCACACTGTCCTCATATATCAACCTCTCACTTCTTTCCCAGACCATCACCTCCACTCTAGCTACCTACTACTCTGGCCCCTTCGTAAAACCGTTCAATCTATATTGTCCTTTTCTTTCCAGTACTTTACCTCTTTGTCTTATCATCAGTCATGCCCTGACAAATCTCAACCTTGGATAACCCCCATATCTACTGCCTTCACCCCTGCTCACATACTGACAAATTAAGATAGAGGAAAATCACAAAATAATGCAAATTTCTGTTAAATTCCCTCACTGAAGGTAGGAAATATTGTTTATATTTCCTTAATTCAGTCACTGTTCCATTTAGTATAGTACTTTTCCAAACATTTTCATTCCCTCTCAAAACTCCCATAGCTCCCCAAATCCATTCTCTCAGCTGAGAACCTTGCATCATATTTCACTGAAAAATTGAGGCCATTCACTAAGATCTCATTCTCTCTTCCTCCTCAATTCACATTATTTAGATGCATTGTATCTTCACTTCCACGCCACATGAAGAGGTGGATTTTCTCCATATGCACAAGATCTGCCATCCCATCCCATCTTCTTCAGCAAATTAACTCCTCCGTCAGCTTATTTTCTCACTTATCTTCAGTCTATCCCTGGATTCTAGCTGATACCCAGCTGCCTACAGATATGGCTGTGTGTCTATTAGGCTTTTAAAAAAACCCACATTACTCGATCCATTCATGCTCACTACCTATCATCCTTTCTGTACTCTTTCTGTACAAAAATGTGACTAAACTCCTTGAGGAGGCTAACTACAATCTATGCTTCTACTTACTTTTCTCTTACTTTCTGCTTAATTCTACAGTCTGGCTTCCTACCTTGATCACTCCACTGAAACTACTCTCTCTAAAGTTACCAATGATCTCTTAAGTGTCAAATCTAATGACCCTTTTCAATTCCCATCCTTATTGACTTCTCTGCAGGTTTAATACTGTCAATCACCTTCTCTCTAGATTTTTTGTGACATGACTCTATTCTGGTTCTACTCATACCTGTCTGTCTTCCTTCTCAGTCTCCTTTATTGCATCTTCATCTGGGATGTTCTTGCTAATAGTGGATATCCACCAGGGCTCTGTTCTGGACCTTCTCCCTTTATACTATCTCATCAGAGTCTGATCTTACATTCAACATATCCAAAACTGAACTTATCATTTGCTGCCCACAAGCCCTCCCTTCCTGCTATCTTTATTTGAAAGTCTCATCACCCTCAAGGTCACCCAGGTCCAAGACCTAAGTGTCATTTTTCACTCTATACCTTTTTTATCTCCCTTCTTCCCCTATATACAATCTATTGTCAAAGTGTGTTGATTTTACCCTTGTGAAATCTCTTGCATGTGCCCTCCTCTCTTTTCTGACATTGTTACCACCCTGGTTCAAGTGTTTATCACCTCATGCCTAGAGGACAACAATAACCTAATGGTTGATTCTGCCCTGTTTCTTCCCACTCCAGTTCACCCTTTGATACAAACAATTTTGTGCTCTTGGAGCTACTTCCAATGTAGTTTAGAGACTTGTAATACAAAGGAAAGATCCTTAACCAAGGAGTCAAAAGACTCAGATTCAAATCCCATCTCTGATGTTTGCTACTAATGTAATTCAGGGCAGAAAATTTAATTTCCTTGGGTCTCAATATCCTCCTCTGTAAAATAAGAGCATAGAGTGGGGATTAAATGGGACTAGAGAACTCCTTGACTTCTGGAGTCCCTTTCAAATCTAGATCTATAGTACCACAAAAAGAGCACTAAAATATTTAAGAGCTCATCTTGGATTACAAATGCTCTGTTATTTTACCTTTTAAAAAATCTCCCCATGCAAATGTTCAGCCATAGCTCCATTCATCAAGTCACATGCACTATGAAAATTAGAGGTTTGAAATATGGTCTCCTCTTTGATAGGAATAAATATTGTAACCCTCATCTCTGTTCAAAATGGATTATTCATCGAGAACAAGCCATGCCAGTGTATCTTCATTTCCTTCAGCTTTTGCATCTACATCTTTGCAAATGGTGTTATTGTTCTGCGCTGATCTCCTCTTACCCTCCTAATATCTTAGTGCTGGCCAGAACCACAGGGTGGGTACAGCATAGCAATCCCTTACTGCACCATCTTTACTCTATATCCACTAAGCTGCAGCTGAAGCTGCGTTCTTCTACACAATTAGCAGGCTCATCATGCCTCTGATGCTGAATTCCAGAAAGCTGACATCAACAAGCACTCTCATTTCTGGCACTTCATTTGCACACTCACAAGGTCGTTATCATAACAAAATATACGACTGATTAGCAAGATATATATAGACAAAGATATTTATGTCTATCTATATCTACCCATGCATACATATATGTGTATGTAGATATGCACAAAAAACACCATGACAAGCCCTGCATAGAATTGTAAAATTTTAAATCTGGAATAGAACCTAGTCTTTTGCTTTACCTAATAAAGCAAATAGAATAGTACCTGCCTCCCAGGATTATTAAGAGAATCAAATAAGGTGGCGGCTACGTGGCCTCAGTGAATAGAGCACTGGCCCTGGAGTCAGGGGGGACCTAAGTTCAAATCCAGCCTCAGACACTTAACACAAAAACTCGCCGTGTGACCTTGGGCAAGTCACTTAACCCCAACTCCCTCCAAAAAGCAAAAAACAAAAGAGAATCAAAAGAGATAATGCTTATGAAGTTCTACTTATAGTGCCTGGCACGTAAGACGCAATTACCAAATGCTTGTTTTATTCCTCCCTTCCTTCTCAGTTTGTTCCTCAATCTGGGGAAAGGGCTCTGTTGGCCAAACAGTGATCAATACAGAGGAGACTTAATCTAACAAAGCATTTCATTTCAGATCATGTTAGGCCATGAGTTTTTAACCTTTTTGTGTCGTGAACCTTAGACCCTTTCTCTGAATAATATTTTAAGTGCATAAATTAATTGAATCAAATAAAATATGTAGTATTAAAAAGGAAATAAATTAAATCAAACTACAGTTGATGAAATATTTATTTTTAAAAACACGCTCACAGACCCCAAATTAAAAGCCAAGAGAGTTAATCATTTAAAATTTTATTTTTCTTATTGTCAAGATAGTACCATATTTTAAATTCTTTCTGTTCTGGGTCAAGGGAGCAACATGATAGCTCAGGGGACAGAGTGCAGGGACTGAAGGCAGGAAGACTCATCTTCATGGGACCAAATCATGCCTCAGATACTGAGCGGTGTGACCCTGGGCAAGTCACTTAAACCTCTTTTGATTCAGTTTCCTCATCTGTTAAACTAGCCAGAGAAGGAAATGGAAAATCACTTTAGTATTTTTGCCAAGAAAACCCAAAATGGAGTCAGAAGAGTAGGACATGAAACAACTGAACAATAACATTCAGGGCAAAGACACAGTATAATACAAAGAAGCCTGGCTCTGGACTTGGATTCAAATCTTACCTTCGATGGTATTACTGCATTACTTTGGGCAAGTCACTTATCTTTCCTAATACTCAGTATTCTCATCTGTAAAATGAACAGTTAGTCTACATGGCCCCAATGTCCCTTCCACCCCTGGACTTGTGATCCTGTGATCTTCCAACTTGTCTCACTTCCTTCTCTGGATTCATCTTCTTTCTTTCCTACTGAAGACTGTGATCGTCACTGTGCTGTCAATGAACAGATTTTCATTGTATTGCCTGCAGACTAGAACTGTTTTGTTCATCAATTCCATGAGCTGTTTTGCCTCCTCATTGCAGATCACTTTCATTAGCTGGGAGAGAGGGAGGGACAGTAGAAGGGAAGGGTGTTAAATCAAACATGTTGGGAATGATTCTTTCATTCCTATATGGACATCTCCCACTTCCCCACCCTCTTTGTGATAACTTGCTGACCTTGTCATGATACCACATCTGGTTGCAATTACTACATTTTGTTAGGCTGAAAAATTTTAGTAACATGGACAATGAACTTGGTTGCAATCAGAACTGCATTAAAATCTAGAAATGAAGTATAAATCATTAAACAGAAGTATTTCTTTTCCTTCTTGCCCCTGCACTACCCTTGCTCATCTTTCCCAACCAAAGAAGTCCACTCAATATGGTATATCAGATTTGTGGTTATTTTTTTAAACAATTAAAATAGAAATCCTTTCTCTCAATTCCTAAGTTGTCTTCTTGCAAAAAACTAAGTCTGATAGCCCATAAAACTTAATCACATGCTGCTTGGTCGTTTCTTCCAAACCCTTTTCCCATGTACATGGTAAACTATATATTTAATGGCATTGAATCGCAATTTTTTTTAAAATAGACACAAATATAGTCAATATTTCTGAATCTGACTCTGTCCTAGAGTCTAGGTTATTTCTTGTCCATGAATACATAGAAATATGTCTTCTTATCAGAACCTGTCACACCCATTGGTCAACTGAGTAGCCTTTAACACAATATGACCTGAGTAAACCTCTCTGGCCAAAACTTTCTTTTCAGAGTCAAGACTCGGAGTGGGCAAGGATGGCAGCCTAGGGTTCAACATGGAGGAGGACAAATGTCATTTACTCTTACTATGTTCTTACATTTTATAAATTCACATATATTTAATGCCAGAAAAGTATGCTTTCCATACAGAAAAAGTTATATATTTTGTATTTTGTTACTTACAAGGAAAGATTCAAAAATTCAGGTGGATAGTACAAAGAACATGATTCTCATTTAATGTGGAAAGACAACCTTGTGCTGGCTGTGTCTCCTCATTAACTTGATATGGGACCAGAAATTCTTTCTTACTCCTTTTAGGTTAAGGAATTATATTATTAATAATAACAATGTTGAAACAATATTTGGGATTTTCTTGGCAAAGATACTGATGTGGTCTTCAATTTATTTCTCCAATTCACTTTACAAGTGAGGATACTGAGGCAAACAGGGTTAAGTGGCTTCTCATTTCCCAAATTTGCAAAAGTCTACAAATTTTGCAAATGTCACTTCTCATTATTTACCTATGCAGGCAAAACAGAATGCAAGTCTAAATAATTCTTTTGGGGAAATATAGGTAAAGTATTCCCTCTTCCCCAACTCCCACAATGGGTATCAAAACTGCTCTAAATTCACTTCATGATTGTGCAGTTCTTTTTTGGACTCTAGCTGGGTAAAACTTGGCATAACTGAAATAATCACTTGTCCAGATATTTAATTATCAACATTAGCATACCTGTCATAACCAACAGTCAGATTGTTGTGAGAGACTCTGGAAAAAAGTGAGGGTTCCAGGACCCAGATAGAGATGTATGTTACCAAATTCTGTTATGGCTTCCACTGAGTAAGGGTTCTGGCAGCCAAATTTTGTATCTATAGAGTTCAACCAGCCATCCCCCACCAAATTTGGAGTCACTGTGCTGGGCACTTAGCATATAAGTACAAAATACAGAACAATCCCTAACTGGATTGAATTTTCATTGGCATTTACGTATACATGTGTTCTTTATTAGAATGTAAGCTCTTTGAGGACAGGGACTGCTCCCCTTTAGTCTTTGTGTATGCAGAAGCTAGCAAAGCATATGGCACATAGTCAGAGCTTAATAAATTCTTAAGGAATGATAGAATGTTCTAAGATTTGCAAAGTGCTTTACATACATTAGCTCCTTAGATACTTACAACAGCCCTGTGAGGCAGGTACTATAGGTATTTACCCCAGGGTTGCTATTCCAACTAGATCTTCATGATCTTGATTTCAAGTCATAGGAAATGTCAATGGTAATTTACCTCTTTTGCTGTTTGCTTCTACCCAGCTAAGAAACTGGGAACTTCTGAAGTTAACACAGGTATAAGTATTGAGTTTCTTCCCAGATTTAACCAGACAGACCTAAGAAAGGAAGAATAATGAAAGAGTTAAACTGGTCAGAAATGAATAGTAGAGGTGAAAAAAACAACAATAACAGCAGCTTCAGTCATATTCCTTTTCTCCACAGAGAAAACAACACCACCAGAAGAATCATGTTTCCTGTTGGTCAAGGTCCACTCTGAAACCAGAATCATTCAACCAATAAATCAACAAGCATTTATTAAAGCACCTATTGTGAAGCAAGAATTGTGTAAGGTACTGAGGGTACAAAGACAAAACTGAGAGTCTCTACTTTCAAGGATTTTATAACCTATCAGAGAAGAAAACATGCATGTGTGTATGTACTCACATCTGTATACACATGTGCATATGTAAATATGCACTCTAACTACATACAACACATATATATCTTTGTGTGTATAGAGATATAGATGAAGAATAAATACTAGTTAGTTTGGGGAAAGAGGGTACTGGCATCTTGGAAGATCAGGAAAGGTTTCGTGTAAACATGGAGTTTGAGTTGAGTCTTAAAGGAAGTAAGATATTCTACCAGGAGGAGGGAATGTATTGGGGAATAATGGCCAGTGCCAACAAGAGAGTTGGAGCCTTTAATGATACCCTTAATGCCCATATGACTTTGTGTTTTTCCCAAATTACGTTTTTAATTTTTAACATCCAATTTGAAATTTTTAGTTCCAAATTCCTCTTTCCTTTTGTATTTCTTTTGTATATTGCCTATATTTATTTAGGAGACACAATGAATCTCTCCAGTAGAATGTAAGTTCCTTGAGGACAGGTAGTGCCTTTCTTCTGTATTTGTAGCCCCATTATACACAGCACATAGTATATACTTAATAAATGATTGTTGACTTTGATTGGTTCAGTGTACAAAGGTTTGACCTCTCAGTTTTGAAACAGTTGGTGCCAGTAGATACTCTCTACTCCTTGCTGCTCCTGACTGTTTCTGGTTTCCATGAAGTTCCTGGCTTGGAGGCACATGCCTCAGGCAATAGTCATTGCTCCCTACTGTGCTCATCCTGATTCTGTCCCCAGTGTGGGCTGTCTGTCCTATCTCATGGTCATGAACCTCAGAAGAGACTTCCGTTATTCTTTTATATAAAGATGTTCCTCGATCATGCGAACACAATGAATCTGTGTTGTGGGCACACATTGCCTCCTGGAACTAGAGTCCTTTATCTTCCAATTAGCTTTTGCATTCATATCCCAGGCATCCTGGAAAATATATTTTCCAGCACAATAAGAAAAAAAATGGGAGCTAAACTCAGAGGACCTAGTTTCAAATCTTGTCTTTGCTTTTTACAACCTACATGACTGAGAACTGGTCACTTAAACTTTCTGGGCCTTAGTTTTCTTATTTGTAAAAGTAAGGGATTTGAATTAGATTTTGGGAAATCTATGAATCTGGCTAAGAAAGCATTACATCACTATTTTCATTACCTCAAACTGAAATTTAGCATTTCCCTTGGTTATGAATATAGCCAACAAACATTTATTCTGAGAATGGATCTAGAGGCTTTCTTATTCCGCCAAAGGAATCTATGACACAAAAAATGTTAGGAATTCCTGAACTACATGGTCTCTTAAGTCCCTTTCAACTCTTGCTTGGCCATGTCTTTTTCAGTTATCATCATCCCTACTTTAAAGGTGAGCACACTAAGGCTCAGAAAGATTAGGCTAGCTATGCTTAAACAGCTAGTCAGTGCTGGAAATAGAGATCATACCCAGGAATATGCCCACTGCTCTTCCCTCTCAAATAAAATAATCCTTAAAGCATGTTTAGAACAGTGCCTGGTACAAAATAAAGGCTTAATAAATGCTTGTTCCCTTCCCCCTTTTCCACTCTTCCATGCTGAGTTAAAAAGGCAGACAGCCCCTACAGGAGTGAATGGAAAGGAGGCAAGGGCTGGAGGAGAGGCAGGTGGTTTAGAGGAATGACTTGGACTAGTGTTTTCTCAGAGGCCTCAGGAACAGAGTTGTGTCATGAGAATTAACTCACTATTGTCAGATATTCGTAAACAAGTAAAGATAAGCAGACCTCTAGTATGATCATCCATTATTGCTGGGACAACCACTTTGGGCTAATGGTACTGTAGAGTCTACAACTTACAACAGGGAACTCAAATGAATAAAACACAAACAGAAACTAAAAAAAGAATATTAATACAATGCTACATTTCTGCATCTGAGTAAAATCCAGGCTTGGGGTAGAGGAGGATTTTTTTTTTCATTCTCAAAATATCACATTTGCACTTCCAAGCCTTGAAGGAGTCAATCATGTTTACTATTTTGTGTTATAATTCCTCTTAGTTAATCAATCAATTTACAATGGGGAAGTGAACAAATCTATTTCCTTTTTATAATGCTCATCACATTTATTGAGGTACCTAGGTGGTTCAGTGGATGGCATGCTTGGCTAGAAGTCAGGAAGATCTGAGTCCCATATCTATCTCATGCATTGACTATTTGTCCCTGGGCAAACCATCTAACTTCTGTCTACCTCTGTTTTCTCATCTTTAAAATTTGACATTAAAATGGGGGAAAATATTAACATATAATTCTCAGTATTATTGTTTGGATAAAATCAGATAATATTTGTAAAACATTTTGTAAACCTCAAACTGCCATATAAATGCTAGCTACTACTATTACTAGATTCCAGAAAAGTCTAAGGCAAGACAACTCATGATTTTCAAGTACTTATGGTATTGAAAGAAAACTGACATAACTTCTTTTGTCCTCTTGTCCAAAGGTGAAGGAATCAACAGATGTAAAATATTGCACATAACATTATATTTTTTCGTATATTGATTGGTTTTGTTAAATTTTTTTCTCTTATTCTTTTTCTTCTGTTTTAAAATTTCTTTGTTATAAGAGGAGATACTCTTGAAGGATAAAGGAAAATGTATAAGATGTAAAGATTAAAGTATACTTAGAAAAATCTATAAGAAGAAAGGCAGGAGGGAGAAAGGGATAGAGGTGGAGGAGAAAGACAGGATGGAAGAAGGGAAATACAAGAAGGTATGGAAAGGAAGAAGGAAGGAAGGAAGGAAAGAAGGAAGGAAGGAGGGGAGGGAGGGAGGGAAGGAGAGAGTGAGGGAGGAAGGGAGGAAAGGAGGAAATGGTGAAAGAAAGAAGGGGGAAAAGGAGAAGGAGAAAGAATGAAGAGATACACGATCCCAGGGCTTGGATATAAAAGGAGAAGGAATCAAATTCTCCATTATCTATTCTATGGGAGGATGATTTCTGAATTTATTTTCTTTCATTTCTTCCTAATCCTCAGCCCTTACCCTGAAACAAACCAAAAAATAAGATACCAGATTTATATCCTGTCTATTTAAACGTCATTAAATTCTTTCCTTTCCTCAAGGGGATCAGAAAGAAAAAGTCTCCTTCCTTCAGGAGTTCTCTTCTGTACTGATCAATTACAGGTTGGTTTTTGTGTTGTTGTTAATTTTGAGATGCCCTGGCTGAGTCACAAATTTTGATTAAAATTTATGTTTTATCACAATTTTCCATGACTCATCCATGATCTTTCCAAAGATTTACACAATGAACCCCTGTCCTACTTATCCAATAAATTATCTTCCCTCTTTCCTGAATTGTTTCAGCACACATCTGTGTTTATTTGTGTCCAGTTCTATCTCTAAAGGGCTCCAAATTTTCATAAAACGAAGCCTGCATCATCTTTTGAACAGTATTAATTTAAAAATTATTATTTACTGTTACTTTACTCTTTCTTCTTCCATCCTCTTTCTTTTTTCCAGCTATCCTCCAAGAGCCAACAGAGTCATTTCACTGGAAAATTTTCTACAAGGTAAGAATTTGAGTGAATAATTAAATGAATGAATGAAAGGATGGATGGACATCTATTAAACACTTACTATGTACCAAGTACAGTGCCAAGGACTGATGATACAAATACAGAAGCACAGAAAGCTCTTGCCCTCAAGGAGCTTACATTCTAATTTGACATACCTGTTTCCTTCTCATACTTGGAGAACAGAAGAGAAATTCAGTATTTCCAGAAAGATCAAAGACATGAACAATAATGTTACTTTTTTCAGCAGATGCTAAGGAAATGAGCAACGAAAAAGAGATAAGTTTAGTTAATTTCCATCAGGCTTAAATGAAGCAAGCTCCTTTCATGAGGATATAGAATTCACATAACAAGTTAGTAACTGTTTATGTTACTTCTTATGTAACTTCTCAGAGTGAAAAGGAAATTTAAAGGCATTTCTAGCCAAACCTCTATCTGTGAGAGAATCCTTTACAACATAACAAACAATAAGTCATCCAACATTTTGCTTGAAGACCTCAAGGGAGGAAAAATCAGCTGTCCTCTAAAACAAAGGATTCTACTTTTGGATGGCTGTAATTGTTAACAAGGTTTGCTTTACATCAGTCCTTAATCTGCCTCTCTGCAATTTCCACTCATTACCCCTAAATCTACCGAGAAGAACAAGCCTGATCCTTCTTCCAGATGATAATTTTTCTAATATGTGAAGACTGCTAACACTGGTCCTTTTTTCTCCAGACTAAACATCCACACAGTCATCTCATGTGGCATCATCTCAGGGCTATGCATCATCCTGGTTACCCTCTATGGGATGCTTTTCTGCCTGTCATCAACCTTCCTAGATTTGTTTTTCCCAGAGAAAAGAGCAGGCAAAATATCACCTGAATCTATCTTCTTAAGTTCTGTTATCAGAAGCACATTTGCCCTTTTTTTTAATGGGCTTTAGGACTAGAAAGCAAATAAGAATCATTGAAAATACCACAGTTTCCTAAGTGCAATCCAGCCTGAATTCACCATGGTCAGTACTGAGCCTAGCCCACCTTCCATGCTTGTCTTGGATATATGTCCAATTATCATTTTCTCTTCCTGTGTTATCTTGTATTTACTTACCTGTTTATATGTTATATTTCTCCTCTAACCCACCTCCCATAGAATGTTAGCTCCTTAAGGTCAAGGTCATTTTTTAATGTTGTCTTTGTAACCTCATAACTAGCATAATGCCTTGCTTGTACTTATTGAATTGAATTGAATTCAGTAGCCCTAGACATTATTCTTCTTGCAATGTAACATAAATTGGCATTTTTGCTACTATATCCAATTCATCACTCTATTGGTTCATCTTGAGCTTGCAAACCACTAAAACCCATCTTAAAAAAACAAACTGGTATTTCATCTAAAATTTATTTTTCATCTTGTGTAAAAATAAAACAACCCCTACATATGGATGATCACTATTATCCTCAATTGGATAATCCCTGATCAAAATCTCTGACAGTCTTCTATCTGACCATAATCTCATGTCATCCCCTTTTTCCCCTAAGCCTCTTTCTTCCTTAAATTTAGTCTTCATCCTCATTGAGTCTATGTCATTCCCCTGCTCAATAATCTTTACTGGCTTTTCCTTTTAGGGACTTTTAAAGCCATTCACAACCTGGTTCCAACCTATCTTTCTAGCCTCATTATACATTATTCCCCTTCTTGTACTTTGCCATCTAGTCAAACTAGCTTTCTCTCTGTTTATCATACCCATAATACTCCATCTCCCATTTTCATTTCTTTCTACCGATTCTTCCTCTTTCTTGGAATGTCTTACCTCTTCACCTCCACTTCATAGAATCTCTCTTTTCCTTCCACGACTAAAGCAATTAATTCTATTCTATAGAAAGGTTTCTCTGATCCCCTAAACTGTTGTTCTCACTCTCAAACTAGTTCATATTGAACTGCTTTGTCTTTCTATCTTTATAGTTTTTGATATGTGATATATATTATATATAATGATTTGGTACATGCGAACATCAATTTTGTGCATTTTGTGGAGAGGCATCATTTCATTTATTGTATTTGTTACCACAGCACCTACTATAATGGCTGACATATAATAGAAGATTAATAATATCCTATTTATTGCTTCTACCAAATATAACAAGTGCAAAGAAGAGGCAAAATAGGAAATTTGACAATGGAAATATCATCTTCAACTGAGGGAAATCAGTGAGTATTTCATGAAGGAAGCAGCTCCAGAATTGGACCTTGAGGGAAATTATTTCAACCAGCATAGTTGGGTCAGAAACAGATTAATGCCAGTCATAGGAGCAAAGGCAAGGAGTAGAGAAGACAATAACATGGAATAAGGATGGTAAGGTAGGTTGGAGCCAATTTGCAGAGGACTTTAGTTGCTTTTTTTTTTGGAGGGCAGTTGGGGTTAAGTGACTTGCCCAAGGTCACACGGCTAGGTTTGTGTGTGTGTGTGTGTGTGTGTGTGTGTGTGTCTGTGTGTGTTAAGTGTCTGAGGCCGGATTTGAACTCAGGTACTCCTGACTCCAGGGCCGGTACTCTATTCACTGCGCCACCTAGCCACCCCTGCAGAGGACTTTAAATGCCAGAATCATGAGTTCATGTTTCATTTGATAATAAATTTGATATGCAAATGAAGTTTTTTTTTACGTAGAGGAGTGATATGATCAGAGGAGGACATTAGACAGATTGCACAGACGGCATCAGAGATGGATTGGAGAGCCTTAAGTGTGGAGTAGGGAAGGCCATTATGAAGCCTGTGGCATCTTACATATTATGTGAAGGTGGCTTTAATAGTCTCTAGCCCTCTTCTTATTGATTTTGGCTTTCAGCCTAATAAAGGCCTTAATACCCTGCCTGGCCTAGGAAAGCCACACAAAAAGATGATTGGATGCTGCTTGTATCACCACTCTGAATTCAGTATGCCCCTGAGACAGAGGTAAAATAATACAGGCTTTCCAGGAAAATACCTAAAGTTTCCACTTGGCCATTTGACATAAAGAATGAAGACCACCACCAAGGATGGTTCCAGGAGGCAGATGATTAATTAGGCTATTGTGTCCTTTGAGGTTCCATTACATAGATGGGGAATGACCGCTAAACATCTTACCTCTCCCCCAGTTACTTCCATGCCAATGACATGCTAAGAGAGTACTTTGGGATGCTCCTATATTTCACTTGAAAGGTACTGTGGCTCCTCAATGTAAGTGTTTAGACTATATAAACCAGCATTTTCAAAAAGAAGAATTTTAAACTATTAACAATCATAAGAAAAAATGCTGCAAATCACTGGGAATAAAAGATTGTATGAAACATATTTGAGAACAGCTATAATATATGACTGTTACAACCAAAAAGTGGGCAAAGATGATAAAAGATAGAAATAGGGTTCAAGGGTATGTGGGAAAACAGACACAGTAAAGTACTGTTTGTAGAGCTATGAATTGTCCAACCATCTTAGAAAATAATTCCTAATTTCAGCCTGGACAATTCAAAGTACAATTATTCTTTCTACACCATGACTTTCTGCATCATGGTTCTGATATAATGTGGGTCAGCAAAAGAAATTAAATGGGAATTTGGGGGGAGTTTTGCAGAAGCCACAGCCAACAGACAAAGGCAACAGATGACACAGAAAAAGTTTAGAAATTCAGAAGTGCATAAAATATATGTGGAGTATTATATAATATCAATATATTATATCTTTTAATACCATAACAACTCAGACTTCTTTTCTGGTAAAAAGGGAGAGCCAAAGGATTTTACATGGATTTTCCAGACAGCAGAGGTGCCATATCACTAACCCCTGTGGTGTGGAAGGGATAACTATAGTAAAGAAAGTATTAAGCTTGGAGGCAGAGTGGTTTTTTTTTTCATCTGAATTCTACTATTTTTAACCTGTAGAACTTTGAACAAGTAATCCTCTCTAGGTTTCAGTTTCCTTATCTCCAAAATGAAAAGACCCAATCAGATGACCTCTAAGCATCCTTCAGTTACAAATTCTACAATCTTGGGACTACAAGCCATCACCAGACCTATATCTGAAGTCTTTTCAGTTTTGTAGGACTTGTTATCTCTTCCTGGTCCTACATCACCAACTGTTTGACAGATTGTCCACTGGGATATCTCATAGGTATCTTTCACTCAGTATATCTCAAACAGAACTCATTATCTTCTCCCTCCAAACCATCCTTCTTACCAACTTTCTTATTTCTAATCTCTCTATTTCCTATTTCCTAGGGTAATAACAATCTTCCAACTACCTAACTTGACATCTTTAGAGTCAACTCTTTACCCCACTATATCACCATATACAATTAGCTGGCAAATATTATTGATTTTGCTGTGGGAGTTACCAATATTTTCCTATTTATCTTTGGCTCACAACATAGATGTCCTCCATTATGACTCATCCTCTTACCTCACATCTCCAATCCGTTATCAGGTCTTGTCAATTTTGTCTTCATAAATACCTCTTATATACCCACACTCTTCTCCTCTGTCACCACCACTACCCTGGTGCAAGCCATCATCACTTCATGCCTGGACAATTGCAATAGTCTGCTAATTGGTCTCCCTTCCTCGTGTATATGCCCACTCCAGTCCACCCTCCTCTCACCTACCAAATCTGTCTTCCTAAAATGTAAGTCTGACCATGCTACACACATTCTTCCAACCATTTAACTCCAGTAGCTTGCTGTTGCCCCTAGGATCAAATATTAAATCCTCTGTTTGGCTTATATAGCCCTCCATAACCTGATCTTCTGTCCTTCCAGTCTTTTTTCACCTTTTACACCTCTCCACATAGTCTGTGATCTAGGGACATTGGCCTTCTCACTATTCCTAGGACATCTCCCAACTCTGAGCATTTTTGCTAATTGAGTTCTTTCCTTCCTCATCTCTACCTTCTAACTCCCCTAGTTTACTTCAAGTGTCCCACCGCCTTCTGTAAGAACTTTTTCCCAGTTACTCTTAATGCTAGTCTTTCATCTATTAATGTTCTCCAAATTATCATATAATATATATGTATATGCATGTATATACATACACACATATATGTGTACATATATGTATATGTGTGTTTATTGTTCAGTATTTTCAGTCATGTCTGACCCCATTTGAGGTTTTCTCCACAAAGATTCTGGAGTTGTCATTTCCTTCTCCAGCGCATTTTACAGATGAGGAAACTGAGACAAACAGAATTAAGTGACTTGTCCCAGGTCACACAGATAGTAAGTGTCTGAAGTCAGATTTAAACTCAGGAACATGAGTCTTTCTGACTTCAATCCAGAAACTCTAATCAGTGTGCCACCTAGTGTGTATTTGTTATGTATGTATGTATGTATGTACGTATGTATGTATGTATTGTTTGGACACAGTAATTTACATGTTAAATCCCCCATTAGACTGTGATTAGACTGTGATCTCCTTGAGAATGAGGAATATCTTTTGCCTTTCTTTGTATCTCTCGTACTTAACACAGTGCCTGACACATAGGAGGCATTTAATACATGCTCAGTTAATGGCTCATTAATACACTTCACATCCATCAGTTCATGTTCATTCTCATGGTCATTTCCTGATATTTCATCCCACCCCATCCACTCCTCATCTTAAGTCTCTCACCTTTCTAGTCTATCCTACAAAAAGCTGCCAAATAGATGTTCCTAAAGAACCTTCAGTGGCTCCCTATTAAACATAAACCCCTCTGTTAGACACTTAAAATCCTTTCACAATCTGGATCTAGTTCATCTTTTTGACTGATTCTATCCCCTTTCTTTATTACTATTACTCCCTCTCATACATTGTATTCCTGCTGGAATAGCCTACATGATGTTCCCCAACCATGGTACTCCATCTCCTACCTCCATGCCTTTATTAGAGTATAAGATTATTGCAGATAGAGATATATATCAGTGGTGTAGGGTATGTTAAGGGAAGACATATGGTGCGGGGGCTACCAAGCTCTTTTCAGGGCTGCTTTCCACAATCCTACTCTAGACAAATTGTCAACTGAAGAAGAGGTTTTGAATTCCATTAGGCTCTTGTGGCAAAGCGCCTGATCTACCTAACTCTCACCTGTGGCTCCAAGAAGCTGTAGCATGTGCAGTGGCCACATCCCAGTAAACCATTTCAGCAGATGAGCTAAACAAAGTTGAGGGTAACCAAGAGGTCTCAAATTTATTGGTGAGTTGGAGAGGGGGGATGTCTACCCCAAGCATGTGAAGACATGCTCTGGTAGAATGGGTAGATGAGAACAATTTGTTCCAATAGCCATGAAAGCAGCTAAAGCAGACAGTATTGAGTGCTGATAGCAACAATCCAAAGCACTTTTATGATGCCCCCAAGGCCATTTATGGGCTAAAGACCTATGGTGTATCTCAACTACTCAGTGCTGACAGAACCACATTGATTAGTGAAAAGGACATGATTCTGGAAAGATGGGCTGAACACTTCCACGGTGTTCTCAAAAGACTGTTATCAATCAATGTTGAAGCCATCAACCATTTATCTTAAGTTGAAGTCAATCCTACTCTAGACAAATTTCCAACTGGAGAAAAGGCATTGAATCCCGTCAGGCTCCCCTCCTGTGGCAAAGCACCTGGTACTGATTCTATTCCAGCTGATATTTATGATGAGTTCGTTGCTCATACAAAAACTAACTGAAATTTTCCAGGTTATATGGTAAGAGGAGGTTATTCCCCCAGGAATTCAAGGATGTCTCCATTGTACATTGTTATAAAGGTAAAGAAAATAAATTGTCATGTGATGATTATGGGGTGGTGTAGGGGCATGGGGGAACTTCCCTCTTAGTCATTGCTGGCAAGTAGGTTGATCCTTAACCTTGAAGATGATCATCTACCTGTGTGGCTACAGAAAGGATGGGGGAACAGTCCATAGGGTGTTTGTTGCCAACAAATACAGGAAGAACACCAGGAGCAGAACAAAGGTTTGTACCCAACATTTGTCAATTTGACCAAGGCTTTTCATACTATCAATTGTGGGAGACTTATGGAAAATTATGTCAAAATTTGGTTGCTTGGAGAAGTTCGTCAATATTGTATGTCAATTTCATGACAGGATGTTTGCATGGGTTCTAGACAATGGACAATGCTCTTGCACTTTCCCAGTCACCAATGGAGTGAAACAAGGTTGTGTGCTTGCTTCCACACTTTTTAGCATGATGTTTTCAGCCATGTTGTCAAACACATTCAGTGAAGAACACTGAGCATCAAGGTCAGTTACTGCACTGGGGGTAAATTATTCAACTTGAAAAGGCTATGAGCCAAGACTAAAGTAGAAGGAGTGTTGGTGCATGATTTTTTTGTCTGTAGATGATTGTGCACTCAATGGAGCCTCTGAAGCTAATCATATGGATCTATTCTCTGCTGCTTATGCTGATTTTGCCCTAACAATTAACACTGAAAAAACAAAGATGCTCCACCAGCCATCACCACACCAGTCATACATGGTACAGCAAATAGAGAAGTTTTGAATACTGTAAATAGGTTCACCTATCTTGGCAATATATTTTCTAGGGATGTACACATTGATAATGAGGTTAAAACATGCATTCCTAGAACTAGCTCAGTGTTTGGGAGGCTCTGAAGGATTAAGTGTGGGAGAGAAGGGGTATTAGACTGACTACCAAACTGAAGGTCTATAGCAGCGGTTCTGAACCTGTGGGTTATGTTCAATTTGTAACAATGAAAATATATCCTGCATATAAGATATTTACCTTACAATTCATAACAGTAGCAAAATTACAGTTATGAAGTAACAACAAAAATAATTTTATGGTTGGGGGGTCACCACAACATGAGGAACTGTATTAAAGTGTCATGGCATTAGGAAGGTTGAGAACCACTGATCTATAGAGTCATTGTGCTGATCTCATTGTCATATACCTATGAAACCTGGACAGTCTGCGCCATGCCAGGAAACTGAATTGCTTCCCTTTAAATTGTCTTAGGAAGATTAGGAAGATCATCTGGCAGGATAAGGTACCAAACACTGAGGTCCTTTCTAAAACTACACTGACAAGCATTCAGACTCTATTGCAGAGAGCACAGCTCTGTTGGGTTGGCCACATTATTCGAATGCCCAATGTATGCTTATGTAAAAGCTATTTTATGGAGAACTCACATAAGGCAAGTACTCATGCAGTGGTCAGAAAAAGTAGTAGAAGGACACTCTCAAGGTCTCTCTTAAGAACTTTAGAATTGATTTGTGACATGGGAGACACTTACACAGGACTAACCAACATGGTGTGACCTCAACAGAGAAGGTGCTGTGCTCTAATGAGCAAAGAAGAATTGAAGTAACTCAAAAGAAACGTGAGTTGTGCAGATTTAGAGAATCAACCCCAAATGTTCACATGGACTATTTGTGTTTGACCTGTAGTAGAGCATTGCAAGCTCATATTGGTCTGATCAGCCACAAGTCAGACACACTGTGCCTTGACTGCACACAGTGATGTCATTTTCATCCTCTTCAAGAATGGAGGACAATAACCACTCCTATATATGTGTACCTTGGTTTCCCAGTTAGAATGTAAGTTTATTGAGGGCAGGAACTGCTTTATCTTTGTATACCCAGCACTTCTCATCATGCCTGGCTCATGCTAGACAATTAATAAGTGCCTTGTTGATTGACTATTCAAGAGCCTTTAGCACTTTACCATGATGCCTCAGTGTAGATATAAGTAGTGAAGGTCTACAGATAGAGAGTAATTTAAATTGTTTTCAAATGTCTCTAAATTACCTTTGGGGAGAGGCTTGAGCATTGTGATATTATAGTTATACATACATACATATGTATATACACATACATGTATTTCTTTTGCCACTCAATGACTCTAGGTGGCACAGTGGATAGAGTACTGGACCTGGAGTCAGGAAGACCTGAGATCAAATCCAGCCTCAGATATTTTCTAGCTGTATGACCCTGGGAAAGACATTTAATCCTATTTGCCTCAGTGTCCTCATCTGTAAAATGATCTGGAGAAGGAAATGGCAAACCGTTCCAGTATCTTTGTCAAGAAAACCCTAAAGAGGGTCATTAAGAGTTAGAAACAACTGAAAAATAACTAAAAAGACTGTTAGAGCTGCCTTGAATCCCAAAGGGTGCTAGTTAAGGAAAGGACTTCCCCCCACTTAACACACTCCATTACCTTACTTAAATTCCTGCTTTAGCATGAATTTAGGCTTATGTCAATGCTGGTTTTAAGTTTCACTGATGTAGCCAAGAAGAAGAAGAAAAATATCACATTGTCAGCTGGGTCTTAAGGACTCTTCTCATAAAATAGTCACTTCCTCAGAGATGAGTGAATCCAAGGGAATAATCCTCTTGAAAATTGGAAGGAGAAGGCAGAGAGAAATTTTCAGTTGCTTTTTCACATATTTGTGATTTCCACTAAGGAGAGACTTTTTTTTTAAATAGACCAAATGAAATGTCTAAGAAAGAAAGAAAGCTGAAATATGCTCTCCATGAAATGAGGGAGCACTGTTCAGTGTAAAGAACTCTGGTATTGGACTCAGGGAATCTAGATGAAAACTGCTTTGTGACATAATCTGTGTGACCCTGGGGCTAGTCACCTTACCTCACTCTCAGATTCCTCATTTGTAAAATGCCATTAATAGCATCGCCTCCTTCACTGGATTGCAGCAAAAAAACCCAAATGTTTAATTAAATGTTTAATTAAAACCTTTAATTAGTCAATTGATAAATAAGTATTTATTAAGCACCTATTGTATGCAAGGCATTATGCCAAGCAATAGCAATTCAAAATGAGGAGTAAAACAACCCTTGCCCCACAAGTGGGAAAACAAAATGTGAGTTATTATTATGAAGTTATATACTGTCCTTTTGCCCAATAGTTCTCTATTTTATGAATTTGTTATTCAGTCATTTTCCAGCAGTGTCTAACTCTTCATAACCCCTTCTGGGTTTTTTTTTGACAAAGATACTGGACTGATTTGCCTTTTCCTTCTCCAGCTCACTTCACAGATGAGGAAACTGAGGCAGAATTCAGTGACTTGCCCAGGATCACACAGCTACTAAGTGTCTGAGGCCAGATTTTAACTCAGGAAGATAACTTCTGATCTGGTGCCCTATTCACTGTGCCACTTAGTTGCCCTCTATTTAATGAATAGTTCTCTAATATATGAAAGGCAGTGTGATATAATGGAAAGAGGACTAGATTCAGAGTAGTAGGAGGACATGGCTACTTACTGGCTCTGTGATCTTGGACAAATCATTTCACCTCTATCTGCCTTCATTTCTTCTGCAAAATGGTCAGTGGGAAACAGATAACCTTTAAGGTTCCTTTTACCTTTAATCTAGGGCCCTGATGCTATATGCTATATTAAATCCTTCTTTCTCTTTGCATTCTTTTCATTCCCAACTTACTCCACTTAATGTTTCAGTATATGTCTCTGAGCGGAAAAAAGAAAAAAACTCTGATAAAGTGCCCATTTTTTAACATTTACTAGTGTTAACATATAATCTACTGAAAAAATTCTGTTCATGAAAAAAAAACCAACACAAGAGAAATCTATTTTTCCCCGTATGGTCTCTCAGCTGTTCTCAGACTCAGATTTCTGCAAGGGCAGGGAGTAGATCACCCCATGTGGATATATGGGAAGACAATGAAAAAAACAAGTAGGAGGGTAGGTGACTTAAGGATTCATAATGGAGGAAGTAAGGGGATTTGGGGTTCTTTTTTCCTTCAAATTGAAATCACTAATTTGGAAAACTTGAATTCAGTTAAGAAAGAGAAACAGTGCTGTTGAGCTGTGAAATGGGCTCTTTATAATGAACTACTGGAGTTGTGTGCTATGTTTAGGGGATGTGTAACTACATTACCACCCCAAACGGAGGGATTTCACCAGCAATTTCATATGTCTGGGGGATCCTAGACAGGGCTAGAAATAGACATCAGATTTGACCTCTCCTTGCACTGTACAGAGGTGTTATCATAGAACACAGTGAAAAAGCTGGCTCTGGCTGACTGCTGCACCCTTATATTGAATATTTCTATTCATTCATCCTGGATGACCACCAAAGGACAATGAACAAAGCAAAACAAAAAAAATTATAAAAAAAAATAAACCAGATAACTTGATTCTAGTGTTCTAATGTGGAATATAGTCAATCGACAGGCATTGATTAAGTATCTATTATGGTCCAAGTATTATGTATAGGATTGGGACTACAAATACAAAGAATGAAATCATTCCTTGCTCTCAAGTAACTTACTCCTTATCAGAAGATGGAATTTCATGTTTTAGAAGAGTACAACACAAACACAACAGTTGGATTGGAATATCAGTCAGTCAATATACATTTAAGCGCCATGTGCCAGGCACTGTGTGAAGCACTAGAGAGAAAGCAAGGTGACAGACTGCTTTCAAAGAATTCACAATCTAATGGAGGAGACCACAAAAAACAACCATGAATAAACAAGGTACATAAAGGACAAATTGGAGATAATTGATGGAAGAAAGTGATGAACATTAAGGGAAATGAGGAAAGATATCATATTAGCTGGGAAGGAAATTTGGGGATCCAAGAGGTGGAGATCAGGAAGGAGAGAATTCCAGACATAGGGACCATCAGTGAAGACTCCTGAAGTTGTGAGGTGATGTAGCTTGCATAAAGAACAGGGAGACCAGTATCACTGTATCACCAAATATATGGTGGGATATAAGGAATAAGAAGACTGGAAAGGTAGGAGAGGAACAGATTTTAAGGAGCTTTGAATACCAAAGGATTTTATATTTGATACTGGGGTTGATAAGATGTCAGTAGAATTTGATTGAGGGAACAGGTGCGATATGGTCAGATTTGTGCTTTAGACAGATTAATTCCACAACTAAACAGAAAGTGGACTGGAGTGGAGAGAGACTTGAGACTTGAGTGGAGAGAGACCAACAAAAACGATATTCCAATTGTCTAAGTGTGATGTGATGAGAGACAGTGAAAATGGAGAGAATAATACATACAGACAAGATTTTATTAATGTAGAAAGGACAGGACTGGACAAGAGATTGGCTATGAGGGGTGAAAGAGTCAAGGGTGACAGCTAAATCCTGACCCTGGTTAAGTAGGAGGATGGCAGTACCCTGCACAGTAATAGGGAAGTTCAAAAGGGGGTAAGACAACAAACTAAGTTTTGGATTTGTTAAATTTATGTTATCTATGGAACACCCAGTCCATGGAGATGTCCAATGGATAGTTTCTACCCTTTGTCCTTCTCCCAAAGGCCTTTCTGCCCTTACTCCAAATGCAGGATACTGATGTACCATGCAATAGTTCCTCTTCTTCACGCAGAAGTCAGAGGACTTGATTTGATGGAATGGCACTTCCCCCTTTACCTCAAAGACAGGAGACTGGTACTCAATGAAATGGCATTCATCCATGTCCAGAGGAATATAGATTGTGTGAGTGGGAATAATTTGAAACTAGTCTATAGGCAGTTTTCATCTTCCTTACATCATGGAACCCTTTGGCAGTCTGGAGAAAAGACTCATCAGAATTACACCTTTATCTGCATAAAATAAAATACATAGAATTATAAAGGGAAGCAATTATAATGAAATAATTATCAAAATATTTTAAAAACATGTTCATGGATCCCAGGGTATGAACCCCCGCTCTAGAGAGATAGATTGGAAACAGAATGGGAAGAGTTTTACATGCCAAACTAATGAGTCTATATTTAATCAGAGGCTATGAGAATTTCTTCAGCATTGAGTGGGGTAACATGATCAGACCTGTATTTTAAGAATACCAGTCTGGTGAGCTGATCCAACCATTCTGGAGGGAAATTCAGAACTATGCCCAAATGGCTATAAAAATGTGCTTACCCTTTGACTCAGAAATACCACTTCTAGCACTGTATCCCAATGAGATA
The DNA here is from genome assembly GCA_028646575.1 of Pseudocheirus occidentalis. Lineage (NCBI taxonomy): Eukaryota > Metazoa > Chordata > Mammalia > Diprotodontia > Pseudocheiridae > Pseudocheirus > Pseudocheirus occidentalis. Next base: position 302,090,591 of record CM053593.1, read on the forward strand.
ATAAAAATGGGAAAAGGACACATATGCACAAAAATATTTATGGCAGCTCTTTTTGTGGCAGCCAAGAACTGGAAATTGAGGGGATGCCCATCAATTGTGGAATGACTGAACAAGTTGTGGTATATGGATGTAATGGAATACTATTATGCTATAAGAAATGATGAGCAGGTGGACTTCAGGAAAACATGGAAAGATTTATTGAACTGATGCTGACTGGAGTGAGCAGAACCAGGAAAACATTATAAACACTAATAGTCACAGTGTGTGATGACGAAATTTGATAGATTTAGCTCTTCTCAGCAACTCAAGAACCTAAAACAATTCCAAAAGACTCATGATGGAAAATTCCATCTACATCCATAAAAAGAAATATGGAGTCTGCATGGAGATTTAAGCAAACTATTTTCCTTTTTTGTTGTTTTGTTTTATGTTTTTTTCTTTCTCATGGTTACTCCTATTTGTTCAGATTCTTCTATACAATGTGACTAATGCGAAAATATGTTTAATAGGAATGTATATGTGGATCCTATATCAGGTTGCATGCCTTCTTTGAGATGGAGAGGGGAAGGAAGGGAAGAAAATTTAAAACTTATGGAAGTGAATGTTGAAAACTAAAAATAAATAAACTAGTTTTAAAAAGAATACCAGTCTGGAAGCTTGTATGTAAGAGAGTTTGCAGAGGGGAGAACCTTGAGGCAGGGAGATCAATTGGGAAGTTATTGAAATAGTGCAGATGACAAGTAACAAGAGCTAAATTAACATAGCAGACTAAGGATGGAAGGGATGAATGTGAGGGATGCTATAAGGTAGAATTAATAAGATTTAGCAAATGAGTAGATATTAGGGGTGTGGCAGAGTGAAAGGATGAGTTAATTATAGAGTTGCCAGCCTGGGCACCTGGAAAGGTGGGGTGGCCCGGGAAGAGAAGTAGTTGAAGTGGGGAGAAGATGGTAGGTTCTGTTTGAGATATACTGAGTTCAAAATTTCCATAGAACATCCTTATAGAGATATCCAGCTAACAATTGGTGATGCAGGCTGGAAGTGAAAACAGGTCCTTCTTTTAAATAGGACTTCAGAGTCACTTAGTTCTCAATCTCTAGATTTCTCTCTCAACATTCCAAGCTGAGGTCAATTTGGATTTTTGGTCATATACCTTGGGGGAGCCATATAGGGGAACAATCCTTAAATGTTGACTTGATAAGTGGAGGAAAAAAGAAAATAAATTCTTAAAGGCAGAAAAAATGTTGCTTCTCACAAAATCAACAAAGTCAGGTCACTGGATAGAATGGTTTCTATTATTCCCTATTCTACCTCCTGACGTCTGTATTCCCACAGAAACAGGGTGGGGAGGGGTTGTGGTATACTGCACTAAATCTGCTTGTGTCTTTAGGAAGCATGTTTAAACCAGCTGTTTAATCCAAATGAGCAATAATCCAACAGTGTGGTGCAGTAAAAAGCTCTAAGGACTTGAAGCAAGAAAAACTAAGATCACATTCTGACTTCCTCATATACCACCTATAGGACCTTAGTCAAGCCACTTAGAAATGTAGACCCTCAGTTTCCTCATCTGCAAAGTGGGAATAATTATTCTTGAACTAAACACCTCATGATTTCATTGAGAGGAACTTTGCAGACTACAAGGCAATGTTTAAATATGAGTTATTATTATTCTTTATTCTCAAGTCATTGCCATCATTCTCCTAACATATAACTGGACTTCATAAGGAAGAATCCAAGGCCTAAAGGAAGTAGGCCTATTCCTGGGCCTAGACTCTATCTTCTCTGCTTCAGAATTATATGGTCCCAATGGGTAACTGAGCTCACTGCACTTGAGAGAATAGCCCATGTTTGGGATTTCCAAATTAAACTCCAAATCAAATCGAGATTTTACCTACTTCATGATTTCATTTCTGCATTTTAACTATTCCACTAATTGACATTATTTCCAAGATAGAGTAAATACACAATAAATTATTCTGACTTATGAGTTTTTTCTTGCCAAATATTACATTAAGCTAAACTCCTCCTAGTACCCTCTCCAAACTTTGCAACCCTTGAAAGCCTTTGGCTGCATTTAGTTATTTCACTCCAATGATCTAATCAAAAGGGAGACCATGGCAGAGATTCTCTCTCTATATATATATATATCTATATATATACACATATGGGCGCATGTATGCACATTTATTTATATGAATATGTATATATATACACCAATGGAATATTGATTTTCAATGACAGCAATGGGGTGAAGGTCATATTTTTATTCATTCCATATTTTAGCAGTTGAATTTTAATGCCAAATTTAAAAGTAGCCCATTCCAAATATCATTTTTTTTTCTTTTCAGAGCTACCCAATTGACATTGAGGTAGGTTGTTCAATTGTAGCATCTACTTCCTTCCTGTATTAACTCATCCAAGCAAGCTATCATTATGAGTATTGAAATTTCTAGCTCTGTGCCTTGAACATAGGAGGTACTCAAGAAATGTCTGTTGAATGAATGCACTCATGAACTAATGAATAGATGAATGAAATAGGAATATGCTTCTCGTGTAGCTCCCTTAAGTGTCAGTAGCAGACCTCTCTTTCTTAAGAAGCAGCAGGCTAAAATAGGAAAACACTGGAGCCGTGAGAAATGACAGATATGAAAAACTTTGGGAGACATGTATGAATAAATGCAGAGTGAAAGGAAAAATGCTTGATGATGGCAATTACATAAAGAAAAACAACATTGAGAGACATCAAAATTCTTATCAATGCAGTGACTGATTTTGACTTCTTAGGCTTGGCTGTGAAGCATGTCTCCATCCTCTTGGCATATAGTTCACTACAGGTACAGAATTAAGTATATACTGTCACATATGGCCAATATTTCGGTTTGTTTTGCTTAACTATATTTAAAGAAAGAGTACATTTGTTTTGTTTTATAATAATACTTTGAATTTCTTTTTTCCCAAGGGATGAGAGGTGGAAAGGAGAGAAAATAGATTTTTTAATAAAAAAAATAAAATTTTGAAGTAAAAAGTAAAAGGATGATATCATTGGAAATAGCAGTTTTTAAAAATGCCACAATAAAATACTGATTTTCCAATAAAAAATGTACATCAAGTAAAATTACTTTGAGTCTAATCCCAGTCTAGTCACTTAATAGTTGTATAACCTCAGGCAAGCCACTTAACCCAGCTGAACCTCAGTTTTCTTATCTGTAAAATGGATTTAGCAATAATTCTACCCATTTCACAACAATATTGTGAGGATCAAATAAGGAAATGTAATGTGCTTTGTAACTTAAAACACTGCACATATATACACACAAGTTATGGCTATGACTCACAGAATAGTTATTACTCTGACGGTGATATCACCATGACTCACAGAATCTTAGAGCTGATAGGGAGCTCAGAGGCCATCAGAGTCCAAATTGTAGATGAGTAAGAGTTCCCTGTTGTATGCTGTTCTAAGAAGTGATCATCTGAGAAACCCACTACATCTACTAAATAAGGTCTTGATTTTCAATGGATTATAATGAAAGGACATGTTAATAATCTACTTGGTGCCCTGCCCTAGCCATATAGGGAGATTTACCCCAATCAGGAAGGTCGCTATAATTTTGATATATTGTACTACTGACAGTAAATTTTTTAAAAATCTATATAAGAGGTATATCTTGCTCACTTAAAAATATTACAATCCTGGGAGAGGAGTTAGTTATAAGCCCCCACAGCATTTAAGTCTCAAACCAAGACTCAAATATACTTCTCTAATGCCCAGTTGATGGTGAGTGATACTGTTCCTCCTTGAAAAAAAATAATCCAGGAGCAGTAATATTAGATTTCATTGACATGTGAAGCAATTGTAGCAAACCCACCAAGCCATTTGGTTGTGATTTATATCGAGTCAGGGAGGAATGACATCTGGGATGTCTGATTTATTCACTAGCAAAATGCTGGCTGAACCTAAAATAAGAAAATAGAGATTTATGTAACAGATTGCAGAGCGTTAATTTAAGAATGGTTAGGAAACAAGCAGACACTATATGGCTTTGCTATGCTTGGAATCACATACTGCAAGTTAACATTACCTTTCTCAAATGACTAAGCCACATGGTGGACATTTTTCTTTCCAGTTCAACTAGAGCATTATTCTCCCAACGTTCAGTGCTTGACCCTCCTCAGAGTGGTTGTTTCATGCCCAAATAAGTCCTGGAATCTTATTACATGTTAACTGCCATCAGGAAATGTGAAGCCATTGTGGGAAATCCAGGATGATCCAGTTAGCAGAAGGCAGACTAGTAGGACTCTGAAACCTATTATTTAAGACATCTCATAAGCATTCTCATGTCTGAGGAAACAAAATGATGGGCTATTAAGGGTTAATTAAGGAATTTTTGTATCTAGATCTGTCCTTTCTGTTGAGATACAACATGAAATCATTATCAAATAGGGTTCCTGTTCTTAGGCCGACCTTTATCATTTTCTATGACATTATTCCCATCAGTGTTCTTGACAGGTAGAAAAACTCCACACCATTAAAAGGACAATTTAAGCAGACAATTTTCACCTTCAGAGGCAAAAAAAGAATAAGATTCTGGACCATTCATTTGTCTTTTTTTCATTTTCCCCACACATTAAATGTATTGCATTGAAAGATCTTTCCTACTGTATAAACTTCGGCAAATAATGCTTATCCTTTCTATAGGTATGTTTGTGAAGAAGAGTCACCTGAACTAGTAAGCATCGATGGGAGCTCATTTCTAGAAATACCAGTAAGACAACTATAGTGTCTCCATCTCACTCTTTGAATTTGCTGATGGTTAGCACAGTGACCCGTCACATGAAAGTAGTCTCAGCTCTATTCTGCCTTCTTTAAAATTCTGAAGGAGCTATAGATTTTTCTTAGGTAATTTTTTACCTTTTGTTTCAACACCTTTCACTGTCCATATCCCAGGTACTTTCTGTTGTCATGCTGCCTGCCCCCTGGCTACCTATTACCCAGTGCTAATGCCAATAGGACCCAATAGGACCCAATAGGGGGTACCATTACACCATCTCATCCACTCATGCTTTTCCATGCTATGGACTTCTTTCTTCCCTCTATCAAAATCTTTCCCTTGGTATAGCTTTCTGTTAGATATCTCCCTTGGAAAGAATCTTATAAAATAGTAGAAAGTTCCAGGAGGTCAAGAAATATATTATTCTTTGTTCTTTACTTCTTTTTCTTTGTGCAAGAAGAATGTATAAAGTGGAAAAGATATGTAACATTGAATGTCATGAAGATATTCATCTATGTGGAAATATACAAACCTGAAGAGGGAAGCATGGTAGAGAATAAATGGCTGAAGATCAAAAGAAAAACAGAGGTTATATTATGCTAAAACTATATTATAAAACACCTGACCAGAAGAAAGAAAAGGATAATGAAATCCTGTTACATGTCACAAAGGTGTGGGGCTTCAACTACATACAGTTGGCCAGTAGAATCCTCTTTCTACTAAAAAGCAGAGCACCTGATAAAGTTGTATTTTTCCCTGTTGGTAATTTCAACTTTCAGAAAGTAGAGAAATCAAAAAGAAAGGCTACTATTTTGAACCAGATTCTGATTAATAATGTCACTTGACTGATGAAGAGGAAATTATGAAGATCTTGGAAGGCAGTTGTCAGTCAACAAACCTTTTTTTTCCTTAATGGTATTTTAGTTTTTCCCAGTTGCATGTAAAGATAGTTTTCAACATTCATTTTGAGTTCCAATTTTTTTCTCCCTCCTTTCCTCTCCTCTCCCTTCCCTGAGATAGCAAGCAATCTGATATGGGTTATACATGTACAATCATGCTAAACCTATTTCCCCATTAGTCATGTTGTGAAAGAAGAATCAGAACAGAACAGAAAAAAACACAAGAAAGAAAAAACAAAAAAGTGAAAATAGTATGCTTCAATCTACATCTAGACTCCATAGTTCTTTCTCTGGTTGTAGATAGCATTTTCCATCACGAGTCTTTTGGAATTGCCTTGCATCATTGTATTACTGAGAAGAACTAAGTCTATCATTGTTAATCAGCAAACAACATGGCTGTTGCTGTGTATGGTGTTCACCGGGTCCTGCTCACTTCACTCAGCATCAATTCATTTAAGTCTTTCAAGGTTTTTCTGAAATTTGTCTGCAGATTATTTCTTATAGCACAATAGTATTGCATTATGTTCTTATACCACAACTTATTCAGCCATTCCCCAGTTGACAGGCATGCCCTCAATTTCCAATTCTTTGCCACCATCAATAAACCTCATTAAGGGCTTAAGTCTGTGCTGACTACTGTACTAAGCTCTAAAGATAGAGTCAAATTTGACAGGAGTCAAATGAGGGTGGAGAACATTTCATGTTAGGGGATACCCAATAAAAAGGCAAGGAATGAGACAGAAGATGGAGTGTCCTGTGCAAGGAATAGTAGCAAGTCTAGTCTGGCGGAATAGTAGAGCGTGTGGAGAGGAGTAAAATGTAAAAAGACTGAAAATGGAGGAAGGGGCCAGGGTGCGAATGGTTTTGACAGCTAAGCAGATGATTTTTTTATTTAATTCTGAAGACAATAGAGAACCACTGGAATTTACTGAGGAAGATGTTGACATGGTCGGAATCCACTTTGAGTTATGATAGATAACAACACAAGACCCATGCAATTGATTTCAAGAGAGCAGATTTCAAAAAATCCATGAACATGATAGGTAAAACATTTCCCAAAGTAGGACCCTGAAAAGAAAGTCAATATAAGAAAAAAGGGAAGCTCTCAAGTGCTCAGTTCTGGCTAACCAGTCACAACTTATTCTGATAAGGACAGAAAAAGGAGAAGTCTAACAGGACCGATATCCAAAGGGCTCCGATTAACTCAGATTGGAAAAGGGCATGGACAAGAGATAAGCTGTCATTTGAGAGATGATAAATTTAAATTTCCATAGAAATTAAAACTGGACTTTAATTTCCTGACTTGCCCAAGGTTACATAGCCAGTATATATCAGAGATGAGACTTGAACCCAGATCTCTTCTGACTCAATCTACATCTTTTTTCTACTCCATTCTCCTTTGAGAACATGGTAAAAGAAGTAAGTCATGATCACTACAAGAAGGCTTAGAATCTTGAAACATACCAAATTAAATTAATTTCATTTTTTGTGGGCTTGCTATTCTAGTAGATCAGGGAAATGACAAATACCATCTATTTAGATATCAGGAAAGCACTTGACAAATCTCTCACATGATCATCAGGACAGTATTAGTAACATTCTCCAAGTTGTCCAGTAAGGTATGAGTTTGAGCCTTGCCTCTGATTCTTACTTAACTTCTCTGCTTCAGTTTTCATCTTTAAAATGAATGGGTTAGACACTATGACTGCTGAGATCCCTTCCAATTCTCTATTATCCTCTAAATTGCAAAATGTCAGATTTAGACTCAACATAAAAACTAGCCAAATAATTAGAGCTGCTCAAAAGGAACAACAAGGTAGTAAAGTCCCTTTGACTGCAGACTTTTAAGCAAAAACTGGATGCCTCCTTACAAAGGGTGTTGTCTGGAGGATTATTTTTCAGGTGGGATGGGACCCAGTATCTCCTGAGATCTTTTCCAATTCTGTTTCTATAAGTATAGGGAAGCCAAGTTCTTACTCTAGAATTGACAGGGATTAGACTCCCAACCTGGGGCCCATCTTTAACCACATGACCTTGCTAATCTGCAAAGCAAGGCATTGCCTAGGCATCCTGCTAGGGAATGGTATGGGTTGGGAGGAGGCAGATCATGGCATCTTTGCCCATTTACACTAGCCCTCTCTTCATACGCATTCCTTTGCCCCACCACCCTGGAATAAAACATAAAGCTGATTCTGAAAGGAAGCTAATTTTTTTTCTGGTTTTCTGAGGCCTGGAAAGGGTCTTAGCGTCTTTTTTCAATCCACTCAGGGCAAATTTCTCTTCACTCTTCTATGTCAGTCCCTGGGGATTTCCCCTCTGCCAGTACTTCAGTTGGCTTTCTTTCCAAAACACTATTCCAGCCTCCTCCTGCCTAAGTCATCTAGTAAGGCATTCAAGAGCACATCCAGGGGATGAAAAACATTTCTCACCAGCCTAGAAGAGCGTCTACAAAATGGAATGGATACCTGGGCCATTTGGCCAAGGAATAGTCTCACGTGTTTTATGCTTATAAACATCCCTATCTTCACCCAGGATACCATCTTTGAAAAATTATTATGATTCCCTCTTTTCTCCTCTGAGAGCTGACAAGTTGTACCAGGTATTTCCTTCTCTCTTGGATACCAAAATAAAGTCTCTCCAAAACTTCTGGCTTTTGACTTATATGCCAAGATATAAGTGCCAACCTATGAGTCACTATGCTAAAAGCTATGCCTCAGGGAGGTGGTTTTCATTTCAGGAACTTGGGATAGCTTCCTGGAGACTAAACACTGTGGCATCAATAAACAGGGCAGAAAAGGCAGTAATAAAAAAGGAATTTCAACATGTAAATCTCAGTTTCAGTGAATATATTAACTAAGCATGTGTGAATGCAAGGTTCCAGGCAAGAGATTTACCATCATATTAGTATGCATTTCCAAAAGTATTTTGTTTGTGGGCAACCAAATTTATAAGCAAAAAAGACCTGTGTGCTGTGGTCTAAACAGGTAGAATGAAAAACACCTAAAATATAAAGCTTTTGTTGTAGCCAAAACAATTTTCAGAAAGTGTCTGTTTCTCTCTTCCCTGCTCTGGTGCAGTGCTGGAAAATGTTTAACAACCAGCTTTCCAGGTGAAAAGATGTAAACACAATACACTTTCAAGTTTAATCTGCTCTATTAATATTCTCTGCATTACTTTTTTAAGTCTAGAAATCAACAGTACAATAAATCAAGCCCTTATTTGTAGCAGTTGTCAATTTCTGAGATTTTAATGCTCGCACTGAAAATGTAACCAAGAGGCTCTTGAAAATTGGAATGAGCTGACTCCAGCACAGTCCTGCTGGGGCTAGTTCTCACCCTAGGATCATGATGCCATCACATCTATCCATTGAATAAGAGCTCAGGAGTTTGTTCTTAACACCCCCTTGCCCAAAAAGTCTCTGTGTTCAACTACCCTACCCACCCTATCTCCAATTTTGTCATCTCAACTGAACAGTACTAGGGACTTTGATCTTTCCTATGTGGCATGACCTAAGTCGTGTTGCCTAACAAACAAAAAACATGGCTTCTGAAAGGTGGTTGGAAAGACAGGAAAATGACATCTATTTCTTACATCATTTTAAACATGGAAAGAATCAGGGAACCCAAGAGAAATCTGGGGGTGTAGGAGTAGTATTTTTTTAGTAAACTAGACTTCTTTCTCTTTGCATTTTCCTTTCCAGTTCCTTCAAGTTCTTCTTGTCCTTGCCATTTGAGCTGAAGCACCCCCCTACACACACACACAGGTTGATCCTTCTCATTCCAAGTGGGGAGCCATCTCCCATTGTCCTGATTTATATCTTGCCATTGGACCCAGATGGCTCCAGAGGAGAAAGTAAGGCTGATGACTTTGTACAGCCCTCCATCACTGAAATCCAATTCACCTGCAAGCCATGGCATCACCTTCCTGATGCCATGGTCCTCTTTGAGAAAGAAGGACAAACAACAACTCATCCCAAGTAATAATTTCTATAGCTGCCTTGCAGTTTTCCAAAGGGTTTACTTCACAACAATTCTATGAGGCAGACTGTAAAAGTCCCCATTTAACAGAAAGGGAAACCTTAGAATCAGAGAGATGAGGTTATTCTGTGAAAGTCACAGAACAAGTTCAATCTCAGATCTGGAATTAGGCTCTGAAGAAGGTTCTGTGGAGCACTTACAACTTGGTCAGGCATTGAAGATGCCACGCTCATCAACTGTATCCCAGGCCATCACCAGTTGTCTTGACTTTTGTCCTGCCACTGGACTTCAGTTTGGCTCAGGAAGAAAGTGGGGCTGACTACTTTACCCAGTTCTGCCTCACTTGAATCTGAGTCACATGCAAGTTGAGACATCACCTGTGATGTCATTGGTCCTCCTTGAAAACAAAGTACAAACTGAACAGCATGTAGTAAGTGGCTTAATAAATGCTTCTTGACTTAACTACTCAGGTTAATTTGTTTCATAAAATTAGAAGGGCCTATGAGATTATCTGGTGTAATCACATTATTTACAGATGATTGAAATATGATAATACCTTGGGGAGAAGGAGAAATAGAGATGGATTCAAGGGGAGAAGAGCAGTCTAGATGTCAATTGTTATCATCCTGAGTGGCAGCAAGTTTAAAGGGAAGGGGTAAGAAAACATAACATATTAAAGGCATAGATTTTGTTGTTGTTTAAGTGAAGTAATTTTGTTTTTTACTGTTATTTTTGGTTTCCATTGAATGTATTAACACCTTGGAAATTTTAGCTAAGTTGACAGAGATAATTCTTTTGGGGGTGCACAATATTAAAATCATCTTTTACCCAACAAGGAGAACAGAGAGGGAAACAACATTTGTTTCTTTTATCATTTAAAGTCTGGAAAGACTGAACAGGCCTAAAGGAAATACATTCACAAGGTCTCTATCACATTTGAAAGAATATGAAAAATTGGGGAGGCTAGGTGGTGCAGTGAATAGAGCACCAGCCCTGGAATCAGGAAGAGCTGAGTTCAAATCCAACCTCAGACATTTAATACTTACTAGCCTTGTGACCTTGGGCAAGTCACATAATCCCAATTGCCCTGCCTTCCCCCCCTCCAAAAAAGCAAAAAAACCTCATAAACCCAACAAAAAATAGAATATCAAAAGTCACTCCTGACCACCTATAATCTTCCTCTCTTATCTTTTGGTAGGCACCATGGTTTATACCGAAAATGTATTGGCTGGGCATCAGAAAACCTCAGTTCTGGTCTTAAATGATACTGGTTTTGGAGTCAGAGAACCAGGGTTCAAATTCCTGTCCTACTATTTCCTATCCATGTGTAATGTCACTTCACCTGCAAATGTTTTAATTTCCTTATCTCTAAAGTGAAGAGCTCATTCTAGATGACCTGTAAGACTCCCTCCCCAAAATCTATTCCATGATCCAAAGATCCTGAATTACTAAAAAAAAAAAAAAAAAAAAGATCACAAGCTTTATGAACCTGGCCCATTCCCAAAGAGGGGGATTCTCCTCTTTGGGACCTCATTTCCCACAGCTGTAATATGAAGGGGTTGAACAAGAGGATCCCACAAAGTTCATTCTCTCTTTTAGAGTTCAGGGACCTATTTTAAAAAGCCCTAGTTACTAAGTGCTTGCACACTGAAATCTGACCTGGTAATTAGAAAGTTATTGGTAAATATGACCACAGGGTCTGCATCAAATTTTGAAGGTCATCATGTGTTGGTAATCTGCAGCCTATCTGGCTATCTGCAGACCAGTAAGAACAGATTTTTTTTATATGATTCTCTGCTTCACCTGATATATACACACACACATACACACACATGCATGC
>CM053593.1:302102178-302120310 GCA_028646575.1 Pseudocheirus occidentalis
AGAGAGAGAGAGAGAGAGAGAGAGAGAGAGAGAGAGAGAGAGAGAGAGAGAGAGAGAGAAAGGAAGTCCAGCAAAGCCTTCTTTTAAAAATTTGGCCCAGAGTCATTTAAGTGGGTTGAAATGAATAGCAGAAAACATATGATTGTAATTCATCTCATCTGGTCGTTACCTACAGTGCAGATGCATGCATTTTGTGAATATTGCTACATCTCTTCCATTCCTCTTTCACCACATCCCCTGACCTCTCCATTGCTCTGGAGGTCCTGAAATTCTCCTTCTCTGCAAGTCATAAAGAATGTCTGCTCTCCTGATGTTATAGTTTTGTGCCTTTTGTAAGACCAAACAGCAACAGATAAAACATTTTAAAGTTACAAAAGACATCAAATAATTGGTAGAAAGATAATCTGGGACTGAATCTTAACATTTCCATCAATTTACTTCAGAGAGTTATTCTCCAAACCCACTTCCCCCAACCTCCAGGCACATCTCTTCCCTCTGACATTCATTGTACTCCTGGATGCACTCCTGTCTCTCCAGGCTTTTTCTACCACGCCACAAAATCTCTTCTCCCTGGCAGCTCACTCCTGCACTAGACTTCATACACTGAAAGTAGCCTTCACTTCTTCAGCCTCTCCTTCTGGTTGACTGCTTCCTCCCTGAACCTCCATTTAAGGAAGACCAGGCCAACCATGTCTTATTCCTCTCCAGGTCACACTCCTCACGCTCCAAACTTTATTTAGCATGAGACTTTTTCTCTATACCAAGCTGTCATCTCATCCTCCCCATCCCATCCCACGCACACACACCTTTCAGCTTTATGTTTTGTCTTTTTATGTTAGAATATAAACTTCTCGCGGGCAGGGACTGTTTTTCTATTAGTGTTCATATCACCAGCAATTAACATGATATTTGGCACATAGTGAGACCTTAATAAATGCTTGGTGACTGACTGACATCTGTGATTGCATTTCATCCCTCTTGCCATTAATTTATTCATTACCACAGATATTTATTTGTATCAGTATTTGCTCATATTTTACATGTGCAGTATTCATAGGACTATGGGATTTAACTCAAGAAAGAAACTTAGAGATCATCCATGGCAAATTTGTCTTTTGATCAGGCCCAGAGGGAGGAAATGACTTGCCAAAGTCATTTAAATTTTAAGTAAATGGGTCAGGATTTCAATCTACTTCTTTTTACTCTAAATCAGTACTTTTTCCCATACAACATGCTTCCTATCCCAGAGAGGTGACAGCTTAAATGGTTAATTTTTCCATTATCACTAAATTGGAAGATTATCATCTAGTCCTAGACTCTGTGCTATGGGATAGAGCAGTTTATATCTTAGTTTTTCCAATGTGATATATGTAAAAGGAAAGTAATAATGATACCAGTAGATTTAAATTATCAGTAAGTGATAGCAGGGACTCTCTTTTCTAATCATTATATTTCCCCAGAACTTAGAAGAGGGTTCTCCATACAATAGGTGATTAACAAATGCTGAATCAGTGGGAAACAATCATAAGATCATAGAATTAAAGGAAGGTCAAGGGGTCTTTAGAGATTACCAAGTCCGGTTCTGTCATTTCACAGATGAGGTCCAGAGAATTTAAGTACTTTTTTCATGGTCATAATTATTCCAATCCGAATCCTGACCAAGGATTTCCTCCATGAAGTCCTTCTTGACTACTTCTGTCCTATAGTATGATTGATTCCTACAGGATTTGTTGTCTGTGGTATACAAGAAAGTCAACCTCAAAGTCACAAAGATGGGAGTTTTAGTCTAGCCTCTGTTACATAGTATCTTCATGACCCCGGTCAAGTCCTTTAGCTTCTCACTGCCCCCAAGCAACTCTCAGATTCCACATTGCGGAGAACATATTGATCTTCACTGGTAGAGGAACCCTTCACTAGGAACTATACTGATGAAATTACGGGTTCATTAAAAGCACAAAGGAAAACATAACCTGTGTTAATACTGTCTTCCCAGTTAGACTGTAAGCTTCTCAAAGTCAGCGAATCATGTCTTATACTTCTTCAGGGACAGCTAGGTAGTGTAGTGAGCACACATCGGACTGCCAGGCAATACTTGTGATTCCACACTACTCCTCTTCACAAATTCTTTATCTCAAGAAACCTGACTTCCTGGTTGTTGCCTGTATAGGACATAGTTGATATTCCCCCTCTCGTTTGCATAGGCTATCCCCACTCTTGAAATTCTCTCCTGATTTTCCTCTTCCTGATCTCCTTGCTCTCCAGACTCATCATCTATGGATGCCATGCTTCAGGTCCTAGAGTTTGCCTCAATCTTGTAGCCTTCTCACCATAGAATATCCCTGAGGCTCCCTTTTCCCCTTGGTGAGTTTCCCATGGGGTTTATTTTGGGGAGTGATCCAGGTTGGCGGTGCTTCAGATTTTCCTGACTTTGATACCCTTCTCCTACATACCCTACTTACCTCTCTCTGTAACCTCTCACTCCTAACCCCTCTTTTCAGTTTTATTTTTATCGTCCCCTTGCACAAGTGTATTATACAAGCTCCTTTTGAGGTCAAGGACTGTCTCTCCTTTTGCATTGCTGAGCAATATGCCCTTAATGCACACTCAGTTCTGGTACAATAGCAATGAGTGCTTAATAAGTGCTTAGTAGTAAGTGCTGACCTCACCTCTGTCTCTTGGAAGACCTAATTCCCTTCAAAGCTTAGCTTTAGTATCATCTTCTACACTTTGCCTTTCCAGAACAGCCAAGAGTGTCTTCAGACATTTATTTGCCTGGAACTTACTCTCCTTGTCTGCACTCCACTGATAGATCAATACCACAGAGTAAAGCTAACTACTTTTCCCTTGAGGTTCTAAGGAAGTTTCTTTAACACTATTAATGAGATCCCATCTAGTGTATTTCCCCAATATCAATTGCGCATTAATATTTCCCCAGTGACAATTGTCTCAATAGCAATTGACCAGTTATCATCCCCTTAATATCATCTAATTTAGTGATTACTGTCCTAATATCATATCAACTAGTTGATCTCTCCCCAATATCACTCAACAAATTAGTAGCAATTATCTTTTACAAAGGGCTATTTACTGAGAAGCTAGAGTAATAGCCAAAGTATAGAAAACCTCTAAATCTAAGAGCTCACGCTCCTCTATTGCCTCCAATGATATGAAAAGCAGACTCATACTTACATTGATGATGACCATTATTCTATCTATGAAGTTCACTTCTGATTGGGGTATAAACAATGGACAAGTTCCTTGCTTTCAAGACATGGTGTCTAGGGGGGGTTGGGTTGATTCATTGCTAAACTGGATAAAGTAGACCATTCTTCAAAGTTGGCTTCTTGCCAGGACTGTCTGCTACACACACACTTTGTTATTAACTATACTTCGTGGTCCTTCTCACCTTTCAAAACACACCTTTCAAAATTTACAATGTTATGATCTGGTCTGTTCCATCTCTAATATTCCTTCAATTATGATTGGGAAAGAATAAACATAGCCAGGATAGAAGACACCTAGGTGCCATGCATTCATGGCCACGTGGTGGCCCAGGTAGGAAAATAAGGCAAACACTGGTGATGCTTGCTGCTAATGATTTTGCTATGACTTTCCCCAAATGGAGGTTCACAATATTTTTTTCATTTCACTCAAACCCTCCCTGGAAGAAAGATTGATTTATATGTTCAGGCCCTTAATGCACACTCAGTTCTGGTACAATAGCAATTAAAGCCTTTTTGTACCATAAAATGAAACAGTCGAGTCCTCTCCAATACACACATCTAGAAGCAAGCTCACCAAATCTCCATATGCGTCAATAACAGGAAAAGGATATTGTGTATGCTCTGAGAACTAGGTTCAGTTCTCCTCATTCCAATTACGCGTGTATTTTGTATTTATTTATCTGTGCATGTGTTTTTCTCTCAGTAATTTCCTTTCCTTTTCTAGTGTGAGGGCTGAATGATGAAGAACTCAATTCCTCCCAAAGCCTTTCTTCATAGAGGACACAAATTGAATTTGCAATTCACTCCACTTTATATCTGCAGTTCTGCCTGGTTTCAACTCCATGAAACAGGACACCCTGTCCTGAGTACCCCCTGATCCCCTCCTCCTCACTCTTTCCAGGTTCCTTTTGTATCATTGTCTTCTCCCATTAGATTGTAAGCTCCTTGAGAATAGGATATTGTCTTTCTTTCTTTTTTTTTTTTAGTGTATCCCCAGGACTTAGCACAGTGCCTGGCACATAGTAAGATGCTTACTAAATTTTTATTGAATTGAGTTAAACATAGAACTTCTCAGAATGAAATCAGTTTAACAAGTGAGGACAAGAGATATCATTAACTCAGTGAGGAAGAACAAGATGATCTAGTTCCTTCTTAAGAAGAGGCGATGTCTGGGAGCAGCACAGTGTCTGGTACATAACAGACAATCTATAAATGCTTATTGCTTTAAATAAATCTAAATTATTGATAAGTAATTTTAATATTTTTTCTTGTCTAGAATGTATTTAACTTTAATGTGCTGATATAGGTAAGTATTACATTGCCATTAGAATATAAACTCCTTGAGGGCACTATTTAGCATGGTAATTGCTTAGTTTGTTAAGAGATTGACTGGTAGACTAAAAACAAAATTAACAGAAGTTGGTTTTCATTGCTTAAGCTTTTCCAGTCCTGCAAGATCCTTTCAATAGAGTGAAAGGAGATGTGACTCTTCTTCAGCCACTATGGAGATACAAATGTACGGTTGTACTCTATACCAAAGATGGGACCTGGAAACACTTGCTAGTTTATTGATAACATAGTTCGAGAAGTGCAGGAATGTTCAAACAACAGTTCTTTGGCATTTGATACCTCCAAGAAAACACCAAAGCATCAAAAAACAGTCAACGCTGCTAAATGTGAGAACATGACCGTCTGCCCCAGTTTCTGCTAAGGGCCTGTCTGCAGGCTTGGTATTTGGAGGAAATATTTTCTGCATATCAGAAAAGTTGACAGACAGTGTCACCATGGGCTTTCCCCCCTTTCCAAGATCTTTAACAAAATGTGTCCTGGCTATCTGGTACATGGTCTGCATTGAAAAGTTGACTTACAATCTCATTCACCCAAGTGTCAGATTGGTGTTTAGAAATTCAATCCAAGCATCACTGAGGGCCCCATGGAAACCAGTTCAAGGGATTCAAATTGACAACTTGTTGACAGATACAAAAAGGATGGAAGGAAGAAAGGAAGGAAGGAAGGGAGGGAAGAACAAAGGAAGAAATGAAGGAATGAAGGAATGGGAAAAGGAAGAAAAAGAAAAAGAAAAAGGAAGAAATAGGAAGGAAGGAACAAAGGAATGAAGAAAAAAAGAAGGAATGAAAGAAAGAAGGAGGAAAAGAGAGAAAGAAAAGAAAGAAGGAAAGAAGAAAGTTAGGAAAGGAGAAAAAGAAAGAGACTGGAACAGAGAAAGGAGGGATAGGGGAAAGAAGAAAGTGAGGGAGGAAGAAAAATAAATAAGTTATTTGCTCAGAATTTCAATAACCTGTAATCCCTTTAAAAATAAATAACAATAACAACGAAAAACACTTCACCAAAACAAACCTATTAAAAAGCTTTCTAATGATAGTGCTCCTGTATAAAACTCCAAATGTTTGTCTAGCTTTCCAGTAAGCCCATGGAGTAGCATTAGATAATCCCAAACAGCAGCAGTAAAGAAAGAAGAGGTATATATTCTGAAACAAGTTTCCATTAAATGGATGAAGTCATTGACTCTTGGGGGTGAAAGGATAGTCCTCGATTCCTGGCAAGCCTGTGTTTAAACCAAACTTGCAAGTCACTTCAGAAAGAATTATTGTCCTACAAAAATTTCATTAGCCTATAAAATTTTCACCAGCCTTGCCCCCAACAGAGCCAGTTTCAAAGAAAACCCTTATAATATCTATGTGTTATTATCATCAACACACATATCAAACTAATAGAGACCACATGTGCTGTGCTAAGAAGAAAGCACCAAGGTAAGCTAAAAGAGAAAATCTCTGCTGGAGAGGTTGCATTCTAAAGCAAATGACAAACAAGTTCCAAAACAGCCGAATTCAAACTATGCACCACAGTAAATGTTTCTTATATTTTATTTCAGCACTAGGAAAAGGAAAGTACGCTTAGTCAGGAGACCTAGATGCTACCAAAGATTAGCTGTGACACTTAGTGGAAGTCTTTTCATTTCTAAGTCTCAGTTCCCCTGATTGTAAAATAAAGCAGTTAGATTAGATCAAGAGTTCTCAACCCTTTTTGTTTTATGATCCCCTATATCCCCCACAGAGTGATTTGGTACCCTGAGAGGGTTGGGGAGTCTCTTGGCATCAGTTCAAGTCCCCACTAGCCTTATTTCCATCTGCCCTTCATTTTAGGAGTTCAATGATCAGCATCCTAGTTCAATTTAGCAACTTAATGTTTGACTATCTCTTTAAAAAGTATATACATTTATAGATACAGTTACATAATTATATATGTGTACATATATATTTATACACACACACATATATATCCAAGATAAAGCAAAAACAAAATTATAAACAATGAACAGCCATAAAATAACACATGAAAGGCCCAAAGATCCAAGTCCATTTCTCAGAACCATATGGTCTAAGGTAGGAGAGAGGGGTAAGGAGGCAGCCCTCAGGCCTTCCCCCCTTACTTCATAAGAAATCCTTCACCTCAGACTTAAATGCAGCAAAAGCCCTAGCAGTTGTTGAGTCAGGTCATTTTGAAGATGCCAACATTTCCAGTTCCTAAACCCAAGGTAAAGGGCCTCCGTGTCTTCCATGAGGTATACAAGGCATGCATGAAACCTCCATTGCACTATGATCCTGTGATTCTCATCTAGAATATCAATGAAGGCTGGGGGAGATGAAGTCAACGTGTCCACAATACTCCATCTGCGGCAGATCTGAGTGAAAGTGTAGAGAACTTAAAGAGCAATACAAGAGCCTAAATTGGACAAGAGGGTGAGAAAGAAAGATGATGGAATTCCCAGAATGCCCAGTAACATCAGGAGGGGAGCAAAGCTCACCACTCTTATCCTCCCACCTTGAAGAATCTCCAAGAAACACAGCCCAGGGATTCAGGAAGTGCTGATGCAAAGATATCTGTCATATAGCAGACACCAGTGTTATTCAACATACTTTTTCAGATAGCAAATTAGTGTGCTCGAGCACTCCAGGTCAAACATTTCATTCAGTCCAACACTCTGGAGAGTATAAATAGCTTTTGCAGGAGTTGATTAAAAACAGGAATAATCACAATTTAAATCAATTAAAACTTAGGTCATATCCTTGACCCAATTACAAACTAGATGTGTATCAATATAGTCAAATGCTTTTGGGGTAACCTCAGCAAAAAAAAACGGCTGTCTATGGCCATGACATCAGTGTTATTGATTCAGGGAAAATTCCATGTAGTCAGGGAAGACAGGACATGCATACATGTTTTGGGAAGACAAGAACTACACTCCTGAACTGGAACAATCAAAGGCATTACATGCCAAATGCCAAACGACTTGGTACAAACAAGTTTGTAAGCTAAGGGAGATATCCCTTGGACTGAGAGTGATAACAGTTTAATCCTTAGCCAGTAGTATTTGCCTGTTAATCTTTCTCAAAGGCGTAAGTTTAAAAAAAAATAGTGGTATTTTAAGAATTAGCAAACAGGGCTAGGAGGTGTTAAGAAATGGGGTGGAACTTCTCCTGCTTACCAAAAATCTTACCTTGTAGACAATTGTCTATTACACTTATGTATAAGGTCAACCCTGAACAATTCTAAGAGCTATCTAAACTAACCCAGGTAAATTTCTCCCAACCTCTACACATTTTTATCCTGTGTCTATGGCAAGATTACTTTTTGTTTGTTAGTTCTTTAAAAGTAAAATTGCTTATCTAAGCTGGGTTATTGTTAGAGAAGCAAATATACCTCAGTACTGCACTTTCAAGTTCTGATATATTTTCTCCCTGTGACTTCTCATTTACCGGGAGAAAAAATAACTCAAGAGAAGCAGGCCCATCATCTGCCTCAGTTGAGAAGCCAAAGAATTACATGTCTCTCATACTGGGGGATGCCTAAGGACTAAGATTCCTCTTCTGTACCATAGCGTCCCAACAATGTTTATAAAAGTTCCTGTCCCCTTCCTCTCTCCACCCCTATCTTCACCTTGCCTGGGATAGGTTTATCTTCAAGGCTGAAGGCAAAAGCCAAAATGCTACAGACCCTCTTCTCCCTCCATATTACTCACTACTCACTTCCTTAGGACTTCATCCTTCTCCCCATACTCCATTTAAACTTCAGCGACTATAACTTTCATTAAAACTAATCTGCTAGAAAAACCTAAAAAGACTTATGTGAACCGATACAAAGTCAGGTTAGCAGAACCAGGAGAACCTTGTGTAGAACAACAGCAAATGCTGTAATGATTATCAATGACCAAAGACTTAGCTACTTTTTTTTCTTTTTGGAAGGGGGAGGGAAGGGCAATTGGGGTTAAATGACTTGCCCAAGGTCACGTGGCTAGTAAGTGATGTGTCTGAGGTCAGATTTGAACTCAGGTCCTCCTTACTCCAGGGCAAGTGCTCTATTTACTGTGCCACCTAGTAGCCCCATGACTTAGCTACTTCTGATCAAGAAAATGATCCAAGACAATTACAAAGAACTCAGAATAAAAAAAGATATCCACCTCTAGAGAAAGAACTGATGAACTCTGAATGCAAATTGAAGCATGCTTTTTTTTTTGCTTTTCTTTATTTGTAGTGTTTTATTCCATTTGTGTTTTCCTTTGTAACATGGCTAATATGGAAATACATTTTGCAAGACCTTATATGTAGAATCAAAATCAAATTTCTTGCCTTCTCAAGGATTGGGGAGAAGTAGACAGGAGAGATTTTGGAACTCAAATTTTTTTAAATGATTGTTTAAAAAATATTACAATGCAACTGGGAAATATTTAAAGAAATAAAGATATTTTTTCAAAAATTAATCTGTTAGTGGCACTCAGGCAGTTTGCAGACCTGTCAGGATACCCATTTAAATTCCTATCAGAAGTTAGGTGCATAATCCAGGAATGAGACAGGAACATGACAAGGTAAGGAGAAGATTTGGTATTATTATGGGTCCCTTTAGGATAATGGTCTCACTTCCTTTATCATGTTCCATCAGGCTCTTTATGTCCTTGACCCAAGTAGTTTCCTTTTAAATGTATGTTATTTATGCATTTTAAAGCATTTGGAGGTTTTGATTTCCATTTCATTTAATAAGCATTAAGCCCTTTCTATACACAAGCCATTGCAATACGCCTTTGGCGTACAAAGACAAAAACAAAAAACAGGCTTTATTCTACAAAAGATTACATTCTGTCAAGAGGTACAAGAAGTAAACAAATATGTAAATAAAAAATAATTAGATGTTGGAGAGCCCACTAACAACTAAGGGGCAAAGGAAAGGCTTCCAGTGCAAATGACACCTGAGATGATCCACAAAGAAAGCAGAGAACTTGAAGAAGTGGAAGTGAGAAGTGAGGGCATTCCAAGACCTGGGGCCATTTTGTTCAATAGCACAAAAGAAGGAGATGGGATATGGCAACTGGGACCATTTGGGTTGGAACACAGAAAGAATGAAAGGAAACAATGTGAAGTAAGTCTTGAAAGTAGCCTGCACCCAGAACACAAAGGGCTTTAAAAACCAAACCAAGAAGACTTTGGGTTTTATCCTGGAGGCAAACATTTATCAAGTGACTACTACAAGTAGACACAGCACCAAACACTGGGAGAGATCCAAAGGGAATTGACTCAGGCCTTTTAATTCAATTCAATAAATCAGTTTTTTTAAACCCTTTATAATCTCATTAATTAGATTAAAATGTATTCAGAAAAGGTCATGTGGTTATCAGAGAATCTGGGTTCAAATCTCTGCTTTGTTATTAGCAACTTGTATCTCCTCTCTAGACCTCATTTTCCCGTTTGTTAAATGAAAGGGTTTAAATAAATTAAGGGTTCTCAACCTTTCTTGTATCTATGACACTTTGACCTTTTGGTGCAGCTATGGAATTATTCTCAGAATTACATTAACAAATGCACAAAATAAAATACATAGGATTATTTTTAAAAACCAGTTTATATTTAATATAGTTGTCAAAATAGCTTTTTTTTAAAAAATTGACAGATTCCAGGTTAAAAACCTCTGCTCTAGATAATATCTAAGGTCTCTTTCAGCTTTGAATCCTGCAATTTTATGAAATAAAAATAATACAGAATTTTGTGACTCTTTATCACAAGATAAAGTTCTCTGTTACCACTCGGCTCTTTGCTGCCTGTGGTTGTGGCCCCCATAATTAGTAAAATTAACATTCTTTCTTTTCTGAAATTCCCACTGTATCCCCCGATGGAGCCCTGTATTTTCGCATTTGTTTTGCTTTAGATGGTGGCTGGTTAAAATTTCCATTGAATTTGCAATGAGTACCAATGCTTATCCACAGTGCCCCTAGTAATTTGGCAACAAGCAGCTCACAAATAAATTTTAGTAATTACTATAAAATAGTATTTCTTGGATTTTCAGCTTCCTCAAAATTCTTATCCTGGAGAGTGATTCTTAAGAAAAAATATTACTTTAATTGTATTAATTGAAAATAGCCTACTCTATTTTAAACATACAGTGTTATAATTATCTGCACCAATATTCAATCCCACATTTAAACAAATGGGAGGACCTCAAGCCCACACCCAAATAAAACAGAAATTGTTCAAAAGAGTGAAAGAAAAACATTTCTTTGGCAGGGGGCAACAGGAAGCCCCAAAGCATAGAAGAGAAATTCAGCAGAGATCATAAGGCATATTAAAGGATTTTCCACATGTGTGGCCACAGAAAACTATTGCCCAAACTCTTTATGTTTCATATACATGGCTCAAATATAATCCTATAATGGGAATTCTATTCACACCACTCCTGTGGGCATTACCAAACTCTGGGCATCTTCTTAATTTGAAAAGGCATGACAAAGGAGACATTAAACAAACCATACCTAATTCATTGCCATGCATGTGACAGAAGCAAGATAAATGTTAGCTATTAATAATGTGGCTCAGACAAATTAAGTGACTTGCTCAGAGTCATACTGCTAGTAAGAGTCCTGGGCAGTATTTGAAGGCTAGTCTTTCTAACTGAATGTCCAGTGTACAGCAATAGAAAACACAACATCAAGTGGCCATGTGAAGAAAGCAGCAGCTACTCTCTCTTTTTTCCCCCAGCCCAGTCTCAAAGAAAGATATATCTTTTCTCTTTGCTAAATCTAATCACTTCACCCGTTCTTAATCCTTCCCACATCTCCTAATACTTTGCTCTAGAAATCATCTTTCTTTTTGCTCTTTAATTTCTCCGGCTTACTGGTTTCTTGCCATCTGATTACAAACACATGCAGGGCTTCCCAATTTAAAAAAAAGCCTTTCTATAGACCCTTCAACTCTATTCACTACCAGTACTTCACTTCTCCCCTTACTGCAGATTTTTTGAAAACGTTATCAGTACCTATTGCTATCAATTCTTCAAAATCCACATTTTTTTGTGGTACTTGCTTATAACTTTTTGTGTGTCCCAACCCAAATGGTCCCAGTTGCCATATCCCATCTCCTCCTTTTATGCTTTTGAACAAAATGGCCCCAGGCCTTGGTATGCCCTCTCTTCTCACATTCATCTCTTGGCATTCTTAGCTTTCTTTGAGACTCATCTCAGATGCCACTTGCTACTTGAAGCCTTTCCTGTGGCCCTTTGGTTGTTAGTGATCTCTCCTACATCTAATTATCTTTTATTTACATTTTTTTAACTTCTTATACGTATCAGCAGAACGTAATCTCTTTTAGAGTAAGGCCTATTTTTTGTTTTTGTCTTTATATGCCCAAGGCCTATTGCAATGCCTTATGTATAGAAAGGGCTTAATGCTTATTAAATGGAATGAAAGTTTAAAAGTCTAAATATAAAAAGCTGGCCTCCAGGTCAAGAAGATGTAGGTTCAAGTACAATCTAGGACATTTACCAGCTATATTACCAAGGGAAAGTCACATAACGTTTCAAGTGCCCCTGCTTGCTCTCCAAGGCCACAGTCTGTGTCAGCTAAGCTGCCAATCTCCATCAACGGGCACAATTTCAAACGAAGGAAGTCACAGTTCTTTCCTTCCCCTCCTCTATGCAAAAATGAGCATCATCGGGGCAGCTAGGTGGCACAGTGAGTAGAGTACCGGCCCTGGAGTCAGGAGGATCTGAGTTCAAATCCGACCTCAGACACTTAACACAAAAACTAGCCGTGTGACCTTGGGCAAGTCACTTAACCCCAATTGCCCTCCAAAAAAAAAAGCAAAAAAAAAATGAACATCATCCTCACTAGGCTTCAGTTTCTTCATCTATAAAATGAGACATTTGGATTAAATGATACACATAATCATTGTCCTCTCTGAAGCCTACGATATAAAAGAGATAGAATCCCTGCTCCCCACAAGTTGGGGATTTAGGTAAAAATATAAGATCAACACACCTAAAACAATTGCTGAACAATTTTATACACACACGTATACACATATGTATATACGCATGTACATGTATAAAACAATGATTTCTATATAACAATACCATATGTATATATGTAAATGTTGTTGTTAATATTGTTACATTCTTGATATATAGTTGTGATTAAATAGATGGATAGATAGATGATAGATAGATAGATAGATAGATAGATAGATAGATAGATAGATAGATAGATAGACAGATATGGCAACTAGGTGACTCAATATACAGAGCACCAGGCCTGGAGTCAGGAAGACCTGAGTTCAAATGTGGGCTCAAACACTTAATAGCTGTGTGACCCTGAGCAAGTCACCTCAACCCATTTGCCTCAGTTTCCTCATCTGTAAAGCACGGATAAATAAAACACACATATCTCAGGGTTCTTGTGAGGAGCATGTGAGATAATATTTCTAAAGTGCTTTGCAAACCTTAAAGCATTATATTAGTCATTGTTGGTTTTATTAGTAGTAATATTAGTAATAGTAGTATTTTTATTACCAGTTGGGTTGGCGGATACATTTAAGGGAATAGAAGGAAACCTGGATAGCTAGGGCAGCATCTGATTATGGAAAGCACTGAAAACAAGGCTCAAGTATTTTGACTTGAAGTAATAGGGTTTCCAATTAATGTTTTAAGGAGAGTAATGACAGGATAATTTTGTAGTGCTCAAGGATGCTGGTCTGGCTGCAGCATAGAGAGGACATATCTTAGTGGGAAGAGACATCAGGGAAGCCAGCAAGGATGCCTTTAAAGTGATATAGTCATGAAGTGATATTGGCTTAGGTGGTTGCAGCAGAGATGAAGAATGATCCTTGATATAAGAAGTACTTTTGTAAAACATCCTGTCTTCACACTCTCTCAATATGATTGATCAAATCAACCAACAAATATTTATCAAAAAAAATTTACTTTGCTTGACAACAGCTGATCAGTTGGTGTTCTTGGGTGATGTTCAATCACAGAACCCATATCTCTCTTGTACCTGTATCTTTTGTAAGTGAAAAGAGAACTAATTCTTTCTACCACTCATGGCTTACAAAGGAATGATGAACTTGGGAAATGTGGCAATATCAGGTCAAACTCCCTGTCATCATGTAGAGAAATCCTTACCATTTCTTCCTATCCCTCCTGTATTTAAAAAAAATACATATTTTATTTTTAATTTATGGAATAAAGCAAGCATTTCCATAATATAGTATAATAAAGGAAAGATGATTTCACATGAAACTGCAAATCTATCATTAACCTCCTTTCTGCAGCAAGTTTATGGATCTGTCCTGTATTTAGGAGTGTAACAAGACATACTTGAATATTTTTCTGGTAAGATGCATAAATGAGCTTATTTTATCATACGTAAGTGAGGGCCTTTTTAAGTTAACATACCAATTTGTGGCAACTATATGTCAATTTGGGCATCCCTGGATTAACTGAAAATAAACCTGTTCCCTTTAGCCAAACCCTTAGGAAGAGGCACCTCCCTGTAACTATCCTGGGACTGATACTCACCTCAGTTCCTGTTCCTGGCTGTTTGGACTGGACCCTGGCCATTTTCTGAACTTTTTTTATCCTATTCCTTTCTGTGGGCCTAATTCCAATCCACCTGTCATTGACTCATAGGACTCCTGGTCAGCTTTCATTTACAAGGAACCAATTATCAAATGCAGCAGTTGTAGGTGAACCTTTTTATGGGCCCCTGATCACAAATACCATTTCTATAGAGCCAACTGAGCTGCTCATTTGACTAGGAAACATTGCTATTTGTCAGCAGTCTTTGACTGGATCTCTCCCTTGAATCCAACTCATATGCTATCATTTGATCAATCAATATCCCAATCAACAAAATACCTATTATTTGCCAGGCACTATGCTAGTCACTAGTGCTCTAAATAAAAAAAAATGACACAATCCCTGCTCTCAAGAAGCTTACACCTTCTTAGGGGAATTTTTTTTTTCAGAAAGAACTCATATCTAGCTGCAATTTATTTTTACTTGGCAACTAAAAGGTAACAATGATAGAATTAAAAGGGAGGTGGACAAGTAACTACTTGGGTCATAGATTTGTAAGGACTTTTTTTAAGTTTTAGTCTAGACTCAAAGCTATCATTTCCTTATTGTGGGGAATTCCTGGTGTGGAAACTCCTTGTACTGATATAAATCAGAAACTCACCTGTAATTTCTAGCCCTTAGAGAGTTGCTTAAGGCACTGAGATATTGAGTGACTTCCCTATGGTCACACAGCCAGTTTGAGTCCAAATAGAATTTGAAGTCAATACCTTATTTCAACCTCAGTGCTCCATTGACTATACTATTGCGCTCCTCTCATCACAAGGTTTAATGTCAATTTTGATATATATTCTTTCTTAATCATCCCTCTAGCTTTGTTGCCAATCTCTATAGTCCTTCTACCTCCCTCAGTGTTGCATTTTTCTCCCCTCAAATAAAATAATCCCTTTGACTTCTAATTCTTGTGATCCAGTAATATCAACCAATAGAAATGCTACCAGTCTGCTAAGGACAATGAAGAGAATGTAGTGGATTTTCTAGTCATCTGGGAGTGGGAATCCTGCAACCTTGAGGCCACATGCAGGCCTCTAAATCCTCAGGTGCAGCCCTTTGACTGAATCCAAACTTCACAGAACAAATCCCTCAATAAAAGGATTTATTCTATAAAACTTGAACTCTGTCAAAAGGCTGCACCCAAGGGCCACATGTAGCCTCAAGGCTGCAGTTTCCCTACCCCTGAACCTACACATAATAAACATTAGAACAGTCAGATTCAAGGTTCTAGCCTGAAGTGCATAAACCTTCAGTATCTTTGAGATGCTCTGTCTTTTCAGCTATTTTTTATTCATTCATCCAATAAATATTTATTGAATGTCTGCTTTGCACAAGAAACTGTGCTCTTTGGTAAAGGAAACAAGGATACAAGAGTTACTTTCAAGGGATCTACAACCTAGTAGGAGAGATAAGACAAACACACCAAATAACTGGGATACAAGACAAAATGTGATAAGTCTGAAAGAGAAGTCCATCAACATCCAACAGAAGTCCAAAGGGTAGGAAGAACATTCCCAGCTAGGAGGATCAGGGAAGTGAAACTGGAGTTGGACCTTGAAAGGTTGGGGAGGAATTCTATAGGAGAAAAGATGTGGAGAGACTTTGAGACACGGCAAATGGTAGGAGCAAAAACAGAGATGCAGGAAAGTATAAGACTTATTTAGAGAATGGAGAGTGGGTTCCCAGTATTTAAAGCCACAATCAATCCAGAAGCATTTGTGAAGTACTATGTACCAGGCACTGAACTAACTCAGCATACAAATGCAAAGAATGAAACAACAGTCTCAGAGAGTTGATAGTCATCTAACACAAATTCCTCATTTTACAGTGAAACAAGGTTAAGTGATGCTCAAAGACACAGATGTTAGTACAGTATCTGGGACTGGAGCCCAAATATTCTGACTCTGAGCTTTCTTCTCCATTCCACAACACTGTCTCATGCACAGGTCCAATCAAGTCTGGACAGAGAACAAGGAATGTGTAGGGAAGATTAGAAAGCTAAAGCCAGTTTGTGAAGGGCCCTAGAATCCTAGGAGTTCGGTTTAGATCTACAAATATAGTGTGTCTCCCTAAGAGCTTCATTAACTCAGAGTTTAACCCTTGAAAGAATTCCTAGAGGGGTGAGGGTTATTTGGGAGAGACCCTAAGCTCCTATGGCATTGTTTCCTAAGAACCCTTCCCCCACCACCCACCACTACCAACTGGGAGCCACAGATCCCATCATGACTCCTGTGCAAACTTAGTAAAAATAGAAAAAGCAAATGAAGTCTATCTGGCATTCAACATTTCAGAGGACGAGATATGAGTAAAAGGGAACGGTCATGCCCTCTAGACTCCAGATTCATCATCTCTGTCTACACCTGTAGTATATATGAATGTTCATACTTAGGGATTACATTTATTCTCTAAGCCACATTCTTTCCTGCCAGGGTTCAGCCTTTACCCCACCCTCCCCACCTCCATTCCAAGCTTTCCTTTTTCTCTCCTTATTCTGCTTGGTTAGCTTCTTAGCACCTCTTCATTTCTCTCTTTTCACCTCAATCTCTCCTGCTCTATAGAGAATTCTGTGTGTTTCTTACCTTCCCCCAGTGGCATTTAAAGTATTTCTTAGTGCAAAATATCCCATTCATTGCCATAGAAACAGGAAGCTATGTGTGGAAGAAAAGGGGGGAAAATGAGTCTCTGAACTTTGCAGTTCTGTTTTTGCCCAGATCCACAAATGGCAGTATCCAGGTAGGTTTGCAAAAAAAAAAAGCCTACCTCTTAAATTAAAGAATTATGCTGTACCAGCATGATGATAAGCTGTATGACACTTTCTAAATCAGTCTCAGATAGGAAGACAAGAAAGTGTTTGCCTTATGATAAATGTCATTGCTTTCTTCAGTAATTTCAGATCTCTTTAGCATGATCCAGAGGGGAAAAATTATTAGAACAATAATCTTCTAGGATTCTATGATTTCTAGAATGTTAGAGTTGGAAGATGCCTAGGAGTGTGTCTAGTCTGATCTCCTTATTTATAGACCAAATGAATTAAGTAACTTTTTCAAGATTGCACAGCTAATTAGTAGCATGGCTGGCAAAGACCAGAATTTGGCTCTCTATTCCCTCCATCCCTTTCAGAAGACCAGGGTTCTAATCCTGGATCTACTACCAAATGATGCAATGGCAAAGGGACTGGATTTGGGGTCAGAGGACCTGATGTCAGAACTCTGCTCTGATGTTCGTTGCCTGGATGATTCTGGACAAGCCACTTAATCTCTGTCTGCCTCATTTTCTTCAACTGCAAAATGGAGATAATCATAGTACTTACCTCACAGACTTGTTGTAAAGATCAAATGACATATTAATAAAGCATGCAGCACAATGCTTGGCACACAGTACGTGCTATATAGATGCCAACTAATACTACTGATACTAATATATCTCCAGTGGAGTTGGGGCAAAAGAGTATAGAGTATATAAACCAAGGTAAGGTACTATTGTCATTCATCACACATTTGTGGAGCCTGCATGCATGCCTTGATGGATGTGCCAACCTCCAAACAAACTCATTTCATGTTCAATTCTGAGTGTCAAAGTAATACACAACTTTGAGGACCTTTTGGTTGGAGGGCAGGGGTGAGGGCTGGGGGGAGGTGAAGCATCTGCTCTCAATTTCAACCAATTTCAGAGCATAAATTCAATAGGAGAACATTCTATTACCACAACCTGTAAAATAAATAATGCCTAAGACCAATATTGTTTGTTTAAGTTCCAGATACCAAGGAATATTTTTGAAAAAGCCTCTCTTGTAGCCTACTAATCCTAGATTGTGCTGTTTTATCCAGGCACCAAAGCACTAAAAGATATATAGGATAAATAAGAAAGAAAGAAAGAAAGAAAGAAAGAAAGAAAGAAAGAAAGAAAGAAAGAAAGAAAGAAAGAAAGACAGAAAGACAGAAAGAAAGACAGACAGAAAGACAGACAGAAAGAAAGAAAGAAAGAAAGAAAGAAAGAAAGA
>CM053593.1:302120810-302151079 GCA_028646575.1 Pseudocheirus occidentalis
GTTTCTCTTACTCTTTGCTATGCCAGGTCTAAAATAGAGAAAGGACAATGTTAACTTGGGATTATGTGAGTAGAAAAAAAAATGAATTGTAAATATCCCAGCATATGAATATGCATAAAATAAAATAGGGTGACCTTGCCTAGAGGCAAACTCATCTCTTTAAGAGATTTTTTCCCCTTCTGTATCTTCAGAATTCATACCAAATGCTATCAACACAGAGAGGGGAAAAAACACACTGAATTTCATATAAATACCATAAGTAATTCCTTGAGGTGAACAAAAAAAATCATTTATGGATTTTTGTTGTGATATACATTTGAGTAAATTAATATAATGTATTTTATTGAGAAGGAGAGGAAATCACTGTGACAGAAGCAAAGATGATTAAAACATAATTTCGGTTTTTGGGGACCTTAAATTGTCCTGTGGCATGGCGGAGAGTTAAGACATAAAGTTTCTATGCACATAGATAGAGAGATACATAAAATAACCAAGAAATGAGGCAGAATACAAATGCTCCAAAAGACATACAATCAAAATCCAATGAAGGGTTAGAAGAAGGAAAGATCACATTTCCATGGGATATCATTCCCTTTTATAGATGAAGAAATAAGTTGGTGAAGTAAGTTGTGTACCAACTTGGTCACACAACTAGTTAGGATCAGAGACAGAATTCATACTTGGGTGTCCTGACTGTAAATCAAACATTCTTTTACTGTATCATATTCAGTACAAAGCTATACTTAGGAGATGATATTTAATCTGGGCCTTAAAGTATGGGTAGAATTTTTACCGTTCAAGGCAGGGAGCTTCAAAAATTGTCAAAAATTATGTTAGTCTCAATTAACCAGAAGAAATAATTAATTGAGATTAATTCCTTAATATAATTAATATAACCTAAAAATGAATAATTCCTTACATTTACCATCTACTTATGGTTTTATTATACTAAATTTAGTGATAATAAATTTTGAATACTTAATTTTTGAATAAATTTTGAAATACTTAACTTTGAATAATTAAAATGATGAGTTTGTTTTGTGTCCTATTTCAGGTGCCACATTTCATATTTAAGCAGTCACACCCTCTTATGTACTGTCACTAATTTACGTAATACCCCCCCCCCACAAAATTTCATCTAACAGTATAATTTTCATTTATACCCAAAATCAAAGTAACATAGGGTAACATCAAGATGACAACAAAACCTCTTAGTGAGAAAGATCTGGGTTCAAGTACAACCTTTGACACTTACTGGCAAATCAGTTTCCCTCTCAGTGCCTTAGACAACTTGTCCAAGACTTGTTTTCAGAAAAGTTGCTGATCTTCATTGATAGATGGGGTTTCTTAACTAGGAGTTCCTTACGTTAATGAATCACAGATGTAGACCTGAGCTACATAATAAAGGTATAGGGTCCAGATGCCCCACTGGTTCTTTTTCATAGCCCCTGAAAAGAGAATCTTTGTGCTTGTCATTGAATATATCCAACCTGACAGAAATCATGAGACCTTTCCAGATACCTCCAGTAATAGTGCCCTATCCCTCAAATTTCCTTTTATGTACTTGATATGTATAGTAACATCCTCTAATAGGATTAAGGACTAGATTACATAATCAGTCTGTGGAAAGGTAACCATTCTGCCTTAGTGGCACAAGAATGTACTGAAAGACCTGGTATTGAGGAAGGAACCCTCTCCGGAGAACCTAGACCTGGCATAGGTCTCTTCTAGACAATGCTTCTGGCAGTGCTGGCAGTAGATTGTGACCTTCTCTGAGTGCCATACACTGTCTAGATCATGCAGTGCTGGCCAGTAGCTTCCCAGCACCACTAGGAAGAGTAGGTCCTTTTCAGATTGAGGAGGCTGAACCTTCACTTGAATCCACAGGGTCTTGGTCTCTTATGTTGTAGATCTTTCCTTAAATGAGAGCCTATTTATTATTTTCATTACCATTACAGAAGTAGAAGATTTATTTACATGAGAACTTTATGAATAACCTCACAGGAGTTGTTTTCCTCTTCAAATTAACTTGTATTTACTTTTTGTATATTATTGCATATATTTAAGTGTGCTCAGCTCATAGTAAATGTTAATTGGTTGATGTTATTTTTCCCTGATACAATATAACCTTTTGGATGGCAATGAATGTTTCACTTATAATCATTATTTCCTCAGTGCCTAGAATGAGTGGCTGGAACATTACAGGTGCTCAACAAATGCTTAGTGATTGATTTCTCTAGTCAAGGGAAAAGTTCATAGAATATGCAAAAACCACTAAGTCTATTAAAATTAGGACCTGAGGCACCTGGTGTTTTGGAAGTTAGATTTTTGAAGTACTTGAAAAGGTGGATCATAGCAACGGGAAGATGATGGGAATTAGTCAGAGGAATAGATGGGGAGATGATACTTTCACAATTCCCTTAATACCTAGTCCCAGGTAGGTTGATCTGTGAATAGACCTACTTGAGGTTGATGCTCAAGACCTATTTCACAACATTGCTTCCTTCCTCTGAGTTCCTTCTCTCCTTCTCCTTGTGGCTAATTGAGTTACTGATGGCCGGGCTGAAAGAATTCTGGAGGGACTAATTATGGTTTTGCCAGGCAAAATAGCAAAGTTGACAGTTTATCTTTGGTTAAGTGACATGTCAGTGGTCCCTCAGCAACTATTTATCAGAAATGGGAATTTGAACCTGTCTTGCTGACCCTGAGACCGGTGTTCCATTTTTTGCATGAAAATTTTCGAAGAATTTAGTAAGAATATTAATTGCCTTATACTATTGTGTGTTTTAGATATCTTTTCCCATAAGTGAAGGTTAACAAATTCTAATCTATAAAATGATTAGGTGACCTCTAAGTTACTTTTCTAGAATTCTATGATTTTTCCCTATGTCCTGTTGTCAGGTCACTCTTCTGAATTTTCTATAGTCTTAATGATTCCAGCTATATGTTTTCAAGTGAAATATTGTGGTTTTTCTTTTAGGAATGTTGCTTGGGGTTCAAGTGTAGTTAGGATTCTTATCTACTAGCCTGCACTATTCCTGATGTGTTGTACATTTATTTAACCTTAACACAGAATGAATAATGGGAGGTGCTTATATGTGTCTGAGAGGAATGCACAATGAAACATTAACCTCATGTAGAAGTCAGCCAACGGAGTAATAACATTAAGGAAAACCATAACTTCCCTACTAAAATAATTTAGAATCATAGAGAACTGAAATAACAAAGAACACTTCCAGCAATGCACATTTATAAACAATTGCAGAGAAATAAGGGAAAATACATATTTTAGTATAACGTTGTTGAAGTTAGTTTTTATAAGGTATAAGTATCCAAAAATTATTATGTAATGCCAAGGAATTTTTTTTTAAATCACTAGGAAAGAAACTGTGGTGTATAAAATTTTCTCAGTTCTTTAAAGTTAAGTTGTTGTAAGTAGAAGATACTTTACTACTTCAAGGATTTTAAAAAAAATTTTATCTGTATTGGTATTCCCTCTGCCAGTGAAAATAACAGGCATTCCATGCTCTAGTAGAATAATCTTCATGAATTGTTGTTGCCAAAATAAATCATCTCCTTTTGATTAGCTTTCTGGTGATGAACCTTTGTAAATTTAGTGAGTCTACTCTAGCCCAAAGACCAGACTCATTCAGTGTCTTATATCACCAGACTCAGGGATGTGCTGAGAAATGTTTAGCAAGTAGCTAAGAAAAAAAAGTACAGAAAATACACTTTTAACTTTAATCTGTATATTAACCTTTTTTTTCCATCACTTCCTTAACTCTAGATAATCAAGAAAACAGTAAGTCCAAGTCCTGATTTGTAGCGTTTGCTACACATTTCTGAAATATAAATATTCACAATGAAAATTTAAGTATTTTTTTCAGAAACTGGTTTGACCTTGCTCCAGTATACCTATGCACCCAGGCCCATCCATACATGAAACTTTTCTAGCTTTGTGGTCAGTTATTTAGTCAACTATAATTTATTAAGGCCAGCACTGTACTAAGCACTTGGAATTCAAAGAAAGGCAAAAATCTCAGCCCTAGGTATTAAGAAACTGGGTCAGATATGAAAAATAACAGAAAAACAACTATGCATAATTATATATATATATATATATATATATATGTATATATATATATATACAGGATAAATTGCTAACAGTCAATAGAAAGAAGGCAGTAGTATTAAGGAGGACTCAGGAGAGCCTTTCTCATAGAAGGTAGACTTTTAGTGGGGACTTGAAAGAAGCCAGGAAAGTAAGGAGGCAGAGATGAGGAGGAGGGCAAGCATTTTAGACATGGGGAACAAGTAATGAAAATACCCAGAGCCTTGAGGAATGTCTTGGGTGAGGACCAGGAAGGAGACCAGTTTGTAGGACCTGCCAGAGACCTTGTGTTATGCTAGTGAGAATGTAGCATCACCATGCCATGATGAGCCATTAAGTAGAGGAAGTAGGAGATTTGAAAACAGCACAAAGCTATCTATTTTGCAGTCCTACAATTTGGTTGGACAATGGATTTTTTTGGGGGGAGAGTGTAAAGTTGTCAACATGTTTTTAATGCTTTCCTATAAAATAAAGCTAGATAATTTTAATCTCATAATTCAGTATTTAATTTAATAGTTTATGAAATTTGTCTAATTTATTGATGGTGTTAACTTTGACTTTACTGCATGATGATTACTTATAAATGCTAACCATCTGAAGGCAAATTTAAAGAAATAAAAGGTGTTTCCTCTTTGTTCCACTCCATTGTCAGTTCAAATGATAATTTTAAGTGAACTGTTGTTTTCTGTGGAACATGAGCACATGTGCTGCCATTTTGCACACCCATAGGCTGTTTACGGAAAAAGTTTTCTTTTCTCATGAGTGGAAAAAGTGATGCTCATAAATCCACTTAAGCATTAGTACAGAAAATATTTTTCTCAGAGATGATTATCTCCATGGCTTTATTTTTGTATGCCACCTAGAGAAGGTAATAATGAATTTTAGAAACTGTTTTACATTCCATTTTGCAAACTGAATGGGTCTAGCAAAATGAATGAAATCTATATTAAGTGCAGGATTTTAATAATAGTCCTTTTTACTTTAGAAATCTTTATCACTCTAGGGTTAAGCATTAGATGGATGAATTGAGTTGATTTAGTTGAAAAATTTTTGGTTGATTGATGGATTCTAAAATGAGGAAACTCTTTAACACTGTAAAATGGCCCCTTCCATATAACTTAGAGAGTCTCAGCTGTCTGGAGGACTGACTGAGAACTAAAATGACTTGCAAACAGCCAGAACAATGGAGGGACTGAACTCAGATCTTCTTGGCTCCGAGGCCTGCTCTCCTCTGTGCCCGACTGCCTCACTCTATCGTGATTCTTTAACGACAGAATGTACCTACAAAGAAGTCATGACTTTTAAAAATAATTTAATTTATTTTGAACTTAAGAAACAAAATAGCATTTCCATAGCATAACAGAATAGAAAAAAGATGATTGAAAACTGAAAAACATGAAACTGAAAAACTATTATGTACTACCTTTTGAATATATAATAAAGTCATCAGGTAACTTTATTTTCTCTTTTTTCTTCCATCCCTCCCAGAGATGGCTACTATTAGATTCAAATATATATGCATATGTAAATATGCATCATATGTATGTATGTATGTTTATATGTGTATATATGTATGTATATTTGTATGTGTATATATATATGTAAAATCATTCTATACATACTTCCCTTTATCAGTTCTTTCTCTGGATGCAGATAATGTCTTTCTTCACAGGCCCTTTTTCGTTAATTTGGCTATTTATAATACTCAAAATAACTTAGTTGTTAAAACAATATTGCTATTACTCTGTACAATATCCTGCTCATTTTGCTCTTCGTTATTTTGTGTAAGCTTATCCATGTTTTTCTAAGATCACTCTCATTATTTCTTATAGCACAGTAGTATTCCATCACAATCATATACCACAACTAATTCAGTTATTCCCCAATTGACAGGCATCTCCACAATTTCTAGTTCTTAGCCACCACAAAGAAAACTGATAGGAATATTTGAGAACATGTAAGTTCTTTTCCTTTTCCCCTAATTATATTTGGAAACAGACCTAATAGTAATATTCCTGGGTCAAAGGGTAATGGAAGTTGTGACTTATTTAGAAGCTGAAACTCCCTCAACCTTTGACATGTTAGGAGAAGAAGATTCATATACATTGATATTTCAGGGATATGTTTGAAAGTTAATATGATATTGTGAAAAAATGGACATGGAATTTGAATTGAATTAGGTTGCTAAGAAGATGTGTATGTACATACATTGTTGCGTTTGTCTTTTGTTTTTGAAGAGGACCATGACATGAGGGAGATGATGACATGACTTGCACTTGACTTTGATTTGAGTGAGTGAGGGCTCACTTTCTCCCCCAGAGTTATCTTGGTCCAGTGGCCAGATAGTCATCAGGACGACTGGAGATGGATATGCACACACACACGTACATGCATACATACATACATACATTATATACACACATATACATATATACATGCATGTATACACAGACATAGTATATTATCCTAGCTAATTATAGAGCTTAGATTTTTCTCTTTTATTGAAGTTATTTTGATGTAGTTTGTTTTTCATTATATTTATAGATTATTTCCATTCTGTGAGAAGTCTCTTGTAATGGCCCATCAATTAGGTAAAACTAAAAATATAATAACCTCATCTGAAAGTGCATGCAGCATTCCATATCTATATCACCCCCATTACTTCTCTATTTTAAAAAATATGAGCAGAATCTACTTTTTCTCTCTCTGACCTCCCACCCCATTGAAAAAGGACAAAAGAAAAAACAAATTCCCTATAACAAATATAGTCAAGCAAAACAAATTCCTTCATTGACTGTATGCACAAATCAATTTAGCTAATTCTCCACCCTAAATCTACCACTATCTCTGTCAGGAGGTAGAGAGTATGTTTCATTATTGGTCTTCTACATTTGGGTTTTTAAGCCAACTCTATCTTCAGTATCTTGGAACCTTGACTTCCTTGGCTTGCATCGGTCTTGTGATTATAAGAAGAGAAGAAGTTGTCAGGTGTCATTTTGAAGCTTTGCAAATGGTTGATTTAAGGTATGAAGAACAAAGCTGATTTTTTTTTTCAACGACGAGTATTTTCTTAATAATGCCCTTTGCAGCAGCAGCAGCAGCACCTTATCTAACTACCCACATTCAGCTGGCTGCTGACGCTGTACATGCTTCCTTTGCACAAGTTATTTTTATGCCTTTTGTGTCTTTTGAGGCACCAAGTGGGCATGCTAGCTTGTAATGATTCACATCTCAAAGTGAACAGGGTGTCCTGAGATGTTGCTACAGTGATGTGCAGAAGAGAAGAAAAAAATTTTTAGAGCAAACTAATTAATTCTTGCAGGCGTTTCGAATGTTCAAATGAAGTAGCATTGCTAGCATGGTCTCATTATCATGTATTCTCTGCTTTTGGTTGGCAACGTGCCTTTATGGTTTGCACTAATAACTTATCTGGACCAGTTGACAATGTTGTAAACAGATAATAAATCTACCAGTTTGTGGTGGATTTATGTTTTTTTTCTTAGTCCCTTTAAATCTTAAGAGATAAATGGCCTCAAGAAGATTGATGGATGGGTGTGTTTTAAATGAGTCTTTAATTGAATTCTTTGGATCATATTTGAAGGATAGATTGTGTTAATTCAGTGTTAGGTTCCTTATCCATTTTTTCATAGGTGTCATATTACTACTTCATCCTAATTAGTGTTTCTCCTTTAGAAACTACTTCTAGCCCTGGAAAGTACTTGTACTGGAAAGAATTAGCAGAACTTGAAATAAGGTGGAGATCCTTCTAAGACAGTGATTCTCAACCTGTGGGTCGTGCCCTCTTTGGGGGCTGAACGACCCTTTCACAGGGCTCACAGGGGTTGCCTAAGACCATTGGAAAACACATATTTCCGATGGTCTTAGGAACCAAGACACTGCTCCTCTATCTATCTGCAGGTGGGTCTGCCCTTTAGAAGCTGATCCTTTCAGTAAAGATTTTCTTTGTTATAAACTACCAGAATGATATCATAAACTCCAGACTTAGGTG
Source organism: Pseudocheirus occidentalis (assembly GCA_028646575.1). Lineage (NCBI taxonomy): Eukaryota > Metazoa > Chordata > Mammalia > Diprotodontia > Pseudocheiridae > Pseudocheirus > Pseudocheirus occidentalis. Next base: position 302,128,931 of record CM053593.1, read on the forward strand.
ATATAATTAATTCCCTATTTGCTATCACTGATTCTCTTTCTAATTTCCAGGAATCACAAGTATATGCCCATAAAGTTTAAGCCAGGTCAAAAGAAGAAAGTTTTTCTTGAATCAGGTCTCCTTGAGAGATGGAGTTGTCATGTAGAACAGCAGTTCCATAGTGGGAGAGAGGGCCAATAGGGGCAGGAACCAAGTCAGTTCTAAGTTTTGCATCTTACCTAATTCCTAGCACAGTCCTTTACATACAGCAAGTATTTAATAAATACTTAATACTTAAATAAAATGTTTATTGTCTTGATCCTCTAGGTAAAGCCTGCTTGTGCATTGAGGAATAATTATTCTTAATTAATTCACACCAATGGCACTTTATCATCTATTCAAGTCTCATTTACTTTTTAATGTTCCATACATTTTACAGGAATTCCTGTGGGTAAAGTATTGCTTTGCCAAAGGCAGAAAGGTACTATTCTATTATTAATATAAACATAGAAGGTTAATAACTGAGAAATATTACTTTACTTTTTTTGAAATTTAATTTGATATGGAGCTCTTTTTTCACTATGAATGCAGCCAAGCTTTCCAAAGAACCTGAAGCATTTTTCAGGCTGCTGCTTTTGTGGAGAGAGATGTGACTTGACTTTGGTAGAGAGAATGCTGAATGCAATGCTGTATTCTTACTTAAAACTCTTAGCAGAATTGGTTCCACACACTTTTGGGGGAAGATATACATAGTTCCAGATCTTGGTGGAGACACATGTGTAGTTCCAGAGAGAATTGAAGAGACATGTAGCAAATAATCAGCATTCTCTCTGCCAATCTGGAGTCACATTTCTTTTCATAGATGCAGCATTGCGAAACACCCTAGGCATGGTTAGAATTCCTGTTCCATATACAAATGACATTGCAGCCAAGCCTGGGAGGAAATCACATGTTCACTGCTTTGGGAAAAATAACTCAACAGCATTTTTATGAATGACTAATTTTAGATGCAGAAAGTAAATTTTGATAGCCTTCATTTGGTAGTTAGCAGCAGCATCCTGGAATGGAAACACCATTGAAATTGAAGTTGAAAACTTGGATTTGTGTCCAGGCTTTGCTACTTTCTAGGTGTGTGACCATAAAGTAATTTCTACCATAATAGGCATTAAAATAAATCTCTAAAATCTCGTTTAGATCTAAGTTTTATCATGAGTCTTGTTGATGATATGAAATGAGAAATAAATTCTATTAGGAAAAAATATTTCACCTCTGTATGTAAAATAAAGCCATATTTAAGAATATAATTCAAAATTTCGGATAAAACATTTGCAAGAATATTCAAAATAGAAAAATAGTGTCATTTACTCCAAGTAAGTCAGAAATGCTCCATATAAACATACGTATAATTGTAGTATTGTTCATTTTGTTGATAACATCATAGAAAGATGATATCACAAGCATATTTTTGAATGGACCCAAATTAACTACCTCTTTTCACATTATCTCTCCTAGAAATACCTCAGTTTCCCTTGCTTGCAGTATAAAGTACTCTTCTGATACTGATGGTATGTTCATTTTGAGTACTATAGTTGATAAGGGAACTTTTATAAAAAATTAGTAATTTAAGATGAATTTGGCTGTTAGGCAGTTTGGGTTATTTTTTTTCCATCTTGTGGAAATAAGTGTATTGAGTGGAACTCTGACACTGATGAACTTTTTTATTTTACTTGATTTTTCCCCTCTGGTTTAAATATGTACACCGTAAGTGGTAACAAGGCAGGAAATAGTTATATATTTTCAGTGGATAATCCTAGGATAAAGGTCACTATTAAAGTAATGTTGCTCTCATATTTCTGTGTTTCCTTAAAATATCTTAATGATTTGTGACATTTTGCTGATATAGAAAACTATATCTCTCAGAATTTAATTGATCCCTAGTATAGCAAGATTCATAATGCTTCACAACCAACATCTATTCAAGACAACTTCAGGGCCATTCCAATTGCCTGTCATTTTTTTATTATTTAACTTATGGAGACAAAAGAATACAGTTTGACTCTAACAGTCATCTCAAACCATTGTTACATAGGGTGTTACTATTTCATGCTTGTTTGAATATTTCCACTACTTGGTTTCCTGGGGTATATATTTTTTTCTACTCCTTGAGACACTGTTTTTCTGAAAAATTTCTAGGCTTGTGAAAGTTCCCAGATGGACAGCAGCTTGAATTAACACAATCTTTCATTCAAATCTAATCCAAAGAAATCAATTAAAAGCAAGTCCTGTTGCTCATTCAGAATACATTCATCAACCATCTTCTTATGGCCACTTTTCTCTGAGTCTAAATACCTTTATTAGCATAAAATAGCTGTACTTCCCTGTTAAAGCCAGTTCCCACTCTGGAGAGACCCATCTTAAAGTTAATATGCCAAAGAGATTTCATCACATTCTTCCCTGGGCCTTTTTGCAGAAATTACTTAACTGGGCTGCCAAATAATAGCAATTTAGTGTGAGACCAAGGAATAGGACAAGTCATGTTTTTAGATAATAATCACTCTTTTCCCTTTTGACTCTTAGAGACTCTATATCATTTTCTAATCTAATGAATGCTTGTCATGATAGAAAGGAAACATATTCAACTCCTTGAGTATGATGACAATGGAAATAGAACCAAAGGTATAATATTTTATCACACATGCTCCTGGGACAGTTGCAGTAGGCATGAAAATAGTTACTTTTGCCTATTTGAATATATGCCCTAAAATATCCCCATGGAAATGGTTGTGGAGGAAAACGGTTCCCTGGTATTCTCCAGAACCATGTTTAGTTTGCTTATGGTAAAATATTTCTATTCTTTTCATATCTCTTAAGCAAATCAGGAAAATTTTTAAAATTTTGAATGTGAATTTCTGTTTAATGATGTGACAAAAATAATTTAGTTTTTGTTTCTCTCTCAAGAAAAGACATTTCAGTGAACTAAATTGACATTCTCCAGTACTGTTCAGATGTCTCATCATGCATAGTATAGCAGTGCTTGAATTCTTGAAGATTATCCTAAAATAATACAAACACTGGGCAGCCCTACTAAGTTATATAGTCTTTGAGTGTGGCCTAATGACATACTGTGTTGCATTTTGAGCCTCCCTCCTCCCCCAGCCAAGCAGATTTGGCAAGAAGACTCTTCTGCAAAGAGAGATGAATTCTTTTGGCTACAACAGCCTGTGAAGATAATCTTTTAGGGCAGTTGAAAGCTGCATTGATGGAGAGAATGCTTTAATACTAAACCAAAGTAATTAAAGATTCTTGAAGTTACGAAGTAAAATTTTTACCTCTGTCGTTTTGGGATTTTTGTACATGAAAATTTCTCTAGTGTTTCATTTTTTCTCAAATATCAATTAATTAGGAAACATAAACATTGCTTTAATAATTTCATATTCACTTAGAAGACATGGAAATGTAGATCTAAATCTAATTCAATATGCCTGAAAATAGCGCTATGATTGATATAAGCCCCTGAAAGGATAGAAAAGAAGTTACAGAATTAGCCCAAAATTTTTGGAGAATGATGTAATTGGTGGTCTTTGAGTTCCTAATGCAACTGTTAATCAAATGAGTTACTGTTTGTAAAGCACCTCACTATGTGTCTGGCTCATAATTGGTATTAATAAATTCTTATTCACCTCTTAATTTAGTAAAAAATGCACATTTTGACTTGAATATAAAAATGAATTCCAAATGACTTTGAAATGCAAAATCACTCAAAAGAAAGTAAGGTCCTTGAGGGCAGCAACAATTTTATCTTTGTCTTTATGCTCTCAGTACTTAGTGCCTTGTATATAGAAGACATTTAATGAATTTCTTGAGTTGAATTGAGTGTAAAAAGTTTACTGATATAATGTTGTAATTCATGCTTTAGGAAAGACAAAATTTCATATTCTTCTAGAATTATCTTAGTAACAGAAAGCATATCTCTTTATCCATTTATTACTGTTCATATAATAACAGGTCATTTTAAGTAGGTTTGCTTGTGTCACTATAAAGAATTGACTCCAGCCAGATGTTAGCACATAATTTAAGTTTTGAAAAATATTGTCAAGGGTTTGATTTCAAATATTTCCTGTAATGCATTCATTTCAGGAAAAAGTCAGATGCAGAAAAATTTTATAGTGTAATGTCCCAGAGAGATGAATTTATTACTACTTTAATAATTCAACTTATAAAAAAATGTCACTGCTTAGTTAAGATACAAGTCTAGAATCCAGACCAAGAAGGGATGAAAAAGGTAGATTATTGACTGGGTATTGAAGTGGCAAATACAGAACTGAGCTATTGATATAACTTTCCTTTTATTTTAAAGTCTTCTCTGTTCCCTTTACCATCCTTTTATTTATTTATGTATTTATTTTTTATTTTAACAAGCTGTTTTTTTTATAGTGGGCCGAAATCTGCCTACTTGTAACTTCAATCCACTGGTCTTAGGTCTTCCCTCCAGAATAAGAGTTTTTCAAGAATGGAATTCTTCTTCCCATGAACTTAGCATGTGAGGCAGAGTGGATAGAATACTGGATTTCAAGTTAGGAAGGCTGGGCTTCAAATTCCACCTCTGATAGTTCCTAGCTGTATGACTACTGGAAGATACCATTTGTGTCTTTGAGCCTCAGTGGTGTCATCTGTAAAATGAAGATATTAACAGCAGTATAATTATAGAGTCATTGTGATGCCCAAATGAGATTATATGTGAAGAATTTTTCAAATTTTAAGGTCTGATACAAATGCTAGTTATTTTATTATTGCTATTTCATGAGACTATAATTAGGTACTTTGTAATTTCATATAAATTACTTCTATGTTCCTAATCCTTTGTCCTCACCGAGATGACATTACATTTTTATTTATTTATTTTTTGTTGGCGCTTGTATTTCAGGTTAAGGTAGAATAGCAATGAACAATACATGAAGGTGTCATTTTAGTGATTTTGCTAGTATGCTACTGAAAATATTCTGGAAGAATATTATCCAGCAAAATTGGATTTTCATCCTTATGTCAGGTGGTACCAATACCTTCTGTGTCTGTATGATGCCCAGATTTTCACAGAATTTTAAATTTGGAAGGGACCTAGTAGTTGTTTTTGCTCATTTTCTATTCAGTGAACATTTATCAAATACCCAGTATGTGCAAATCACTGTGCCAGATGCTAAGGAGAAAAAAAATGCACCAATATATCAAGGAGCTTTTGTTCTATTGTTTGGCATGACCTTGACCTGATTGACTAATTGATCTCATGGTTGACTGATGTGTAGAAAGGATTAGTTTTTGTGTTTGTGAAAACAAATTCAGTTCCATAATGAGTGGCAGACTCTTGTGGAGTACTTAGAAAGATAAAAAAAATTAGAGTGAAAAAGGGAATCAGATCTTAAAGTTTTTGGCATCTCGTTGAAATTCTTGTTCAGCTACATTTTGAACTCCTTGTACTCGGGTGGCTTAGTTGGAAGAATCTCCTATTTAGAGGTGATGTACATCTTACTGTGAAGATTGGGGGGTCTTGTAATTCTCTCAGAGAATTTCCGTGACCTATAGTATCTCTCTTTTACTCTCTATGCAGTTTTTATCATCACAGCAGATTTTTATTTTTGGTAAAGGACAGTATAGAAATGAAGGACATCAGACTATTTTCTGCAGTAAGATGATTTGGTCTGACAATGTAAATAAAGTATTCGGTAGCAGCATCTTCATTATCTGTCACTACAATTCCTAGGGCAACTATTAGTTTATTTGAATAGTAGTGCAAGGTACAGTTGCAATAGTCTAAATCTAAAAACTATATTGACTTTTAAAAGTCCTTCTTAGAAAGATTTTCTACATGAGATTTACTGATCTTTGATTATAGAAATTGAGTTGTATTTCTTAAATAACTTTATATTGCTTTGAGTGGTTACAATTCTGTGTCTGTCAGCATTGTCCATGCTTACACATTTAATTTTCAAGCTGTTATTATATATTGATACCATGAATAACTTGGTTGATATTTGCTAATTGTATTTTATTGTATTTATTTTGTTCCTAGGAAGCAACAAGACAATCATGTATATTACAACTCTAAAATATGCAGGTAAGAATTTTAAATTTTTAGTTTCTCCTAATACCTATAACATTGCAAACCTGTGGATAAAGTTTCTCAGATTTTTTCTCTTGTTCCAGGAAAAGTAGATTCCTTCCTTTCAAAGAAGCATTTATAAATTTATATAAGTTTATAAATTCTTCTATTGTATATTGTGTTTGCTTGTGTGTGTGTGTGTGTATACATATAGTCTATATGTGTATGTATGCCTGTATGTTAATCAATGTGGCATTTATTTAGCAACTATTGTGTGTCAGGTTGGGCAATGGGAATAAAATGGAAAAGAGATAGTTTCTGCCCTCTAGAAGCTTCTATTTTACTTGGGGAGAATACAGTGTATTCTTAGATAATTAAATTCAGGTTATATACAAATAATCTAGAAGAGATTTGGATTGGGGAAACTAACAATCTGCTTAGTCAGGAAGGAAAAGTAGTAGTTCTAAGTCAGAGGCTTAGGAAAGATAGCATTCTAGGCATAGTAGGCAACCTTTATAAAGGAATGAAGGTGGTAGATGCAATATTGTACTGGGAACGAATAGAAGAGACTTTGGCTTGGCCATAAATGGGAGAAAAGTGTAGTCAGCCTTGAAAGGTTGTAGCAACATTGTGAAGGACTTCAAATACCAGATAGAGGATTTTGTATTTAATCTGAGAGGCAGACCTGGGCTTTGAGAATATCAATTTGTCAGTTGCATGGATTGGAAAGAAACAGATTCAAGGTAACAAAACTAATTAGAAGGCTAGGTGATTAGGCTCTGAACTGGAGTTATGGTGTGAGGAGAGAGAGGGATTGTGAGAACTTGAGAAAGTAGAATAAGAATTAATAAATTAATAAATATTTATTGACTCACTAATTGAGTATGGGGAGAATGAGAAGGTGACTTTAAGGTTGCAGACTTTAGAAGAATGGTGCTGTCCTTGACCAAAATGGGGAAGCTACAAGGAGGGGCCATTTGGGGTGAAAGACAATGAGTTTTGTTTTGAACATAATGAATTTGAATGCCTGTAAGATATCCAGTTGCAAATAGCTGGCGGCTAATTGAAAATATAAAGATCAGAGCTCAGGCAAGAAATCAAGGCTAGACATGTAGCTATGAGTCATGAGCATACAAGTGACAATTGTACTCACAAAAGCTGTTGAGATTTCCAAAAGAATGTAGAAAAAGGAGAGAATCGAGGACAGAGCACTGGGTTATATATCCCTAGATAGCGGGTGGGACATAAATTATGATTCTGCAAAGGAGACTGAGGACAGGTAAGAAAAAAATCACAAGTGAGAATAATGAAAACTTAGAAGGACGTGGTGATCAGCAGTGTCAAAAATTGTAGAGAGGTCAGGAAGGATGAGTAAAGAAAGTTTCACTTAAATTGTAAGACTAGAAACCAAATCAAATGGGGTGAGGAAATGAGAGATGAGTAAAACAAGTGGAGACGATGAATGTAGACAGTTTTGTTGTTGTTTCCTAGGCATTTATCTGTGAAAAGAAAGAGAGATATAGGACAATAGTTTGAGGGGCCAAGTGAAGGTGTTTTAAAGATAGAAGAAATTTGGATATGTTTGTAGGCAGAAGAGAAAGATTCAGCGTACAAGGAAAGGTTGAGAATAAGAAGAGAGAGGGTCAAGCTTCCCAAGAAGAAAAAGTAGGATGTGTATGTGTATGTACGCATGTATGTATGTGTGTAAATGTAGATACATATGTATGCAAATAAATATATACACACACTTTTGGGCATTTATATGTACATATACATATAAGTACATACAGGTAACTGGAGATATATTACACTAATATATGAAATCCTAAAATCTGTCTAGAAACAATACATACCAATAATACATGTCTTTGGGTTTGGGTCATTTAAATTTTTCTTCTTCAACTAATATCATGATACATTTTCCTTCAGGCCATCTTCTGCTTAAAATAAAGGCAACATTTCAAAGTGTGAACATAAAGGAAGCTAGGTTTACAACTTTAAATCAGATTTGAACTTAAATGATATATTTTCAGTAGGGACTAGATTACTGACATAGGGAGTTCCTTGATAAGGAATCTCCCTCTCTGAAAGAGAAAAGGAAGACTATAAGCATATATTTAGTACCTACAATGTGCTAGGCCCTGTGCTAAGCACTTTCCAAATGTCTAATTTGGTCCTCAACAACCTTGAGAGGATTGTTGATTATGATGCCCATTTTACAATTGAGGATACTGAAGGAGACAGAAGTTAAATGTCCCAGGGTCACACAACTAGTAAATGACCGAGGCCAGATTTAAACTCATGTCCTTGACTCTAAATCCACCAGTCTATTTACTGCACCACCTAGTCACCTTTATGAATGGACATTGGCCCCTTTTCTGCAACTTATAGTCCAATCATTGTCTGGATCTTTTAGAAAAGAAATTATTTTGTACAGGGTCACATGAACAGTAAGTGCCACAGTTGGGACTTAAACTCAGGCCTTTCTGGTTCTTTTTATTCACCATGCTTCTCATATCCTAATATTAAAGTTAAATATTATTAATGTAAAACAGTTGAAGATTCAAGACATTTGAGAAAAGACTAACTTTAACAAAAAACAGATGACTAAAATAAATTGTTTTTTGTTTCCCATTACAGTCCCTTCCTTTACTCTTTCAGAGAGGGAGATAGATCCCTTATTGAGGAATTCCCTATGTCAGTAATCTAGTCCCTATCAAAAATATGTTTAAGTTCAAATCCGATTTAAAGTTAGAAACTTAGCTTATCATCTGTATCAAAACTGATCATTTGGAAATTACTTTAGATTTTTAGATAGTTGCTTATCATGCCAATGCCTTTGTTTTTTTTCCTCTTTCTTCAGGTCATTGTGTCTTAGTGAGAATAGTAACTGAAACTTCACTCTAGCTGAGCGACAAGAATCCTGCTGGACTAACTCTTCACCCCAGTATTTCATCACAGCTCCATAAGAACACTTTGCAGATTCCCACAGCTTTCTGATGGAATTTTGTTCAGTGAACAGGACTGTCTTATTGTGTGGTCCCAGAGACATCGTCATCTAATGCCTATAGATTACTGTGTGGAAGGCTCCAAGGAGAAAGAGACACCATTAAATTTTCAGAGTCCCTGGAAAAATGGGAGCAACAAAGATTTAAAAAGCACAGCTTTGGACACACTCCATGTGTGTGCACAGCTTTCAAGTGAACTAGCACTTAAGACCGTGTGTAACAAAATGGACTCTGGGGACACAACCATAGGGCAGAAAGTTACCTCAAGGTCTGGAGAAACCGCTAAAGTGCCGAGTAGATGGAGACAAGAACAATCCGCTGTTATTAAGATGAGCGCTTTTGGCAATCAAGAAGGACAGAGGCAACCACAAATAGATCCTGAGCAAATCGGAAACACAGCATCAGCACAACTTTTTGGTTCTGGGAAATTGGCATCATCCGCTGAAGCTGTCCATCAGGCTATAGAGAAAACGTATCCACCACACCGCCCAAGTCCTTACTCATGCCAACATTCACTTTCTTTTCCTCAACATTCATTGCCACAGGGGTTCATGCACAGTGGTACCAAACAGCACCAGAGCCTGGAAGGTCATCATCCATGGCAGTTTCCTGGCCACATGCAGTCCATGCAGTCCATCTCCTCTGAGGACTTATTTCCTTTTCCTATCCATGGCCATAGTGGAGGTTTTGCCAGAAAAAAGATTCCCAGCCTGAACCCTGCTTATAGCCAATATGCACAGAAAAGTTTAGAACAATCAGATGATGCTCATAAGAAAGAGCACAAACCCAAAAAGCCTGGCAAGTACATTTGCCCCTACTGTAGCAGGGCTTGTGCCAAACCGAGTGTATTGAAAAAACACATTAGGTCCCACACTGGTGAACGGCCCTACCCTTGTGTACCTTGTGGTTTCTCTTTTAAGACAAAGAGCAATTTATACAAGCACAGGAAATCACATGCCCATGCAATTAAGGCAGGATTAGTCCCTTTCACAGAGTCAGCCGTGTCTAAATTGGACCTAGAGGCCAGTTTTATTGATGTGGAAGCAGAAATACATTCTGATGGTGAACAGAGCACAGATACTGATGAGGAAAGCTCCTTATTTGTGGAGCGGCCTGGCAACCTGAGTCCGGGACCATCAATCCCATTGGATATTGCTAGTAGAAGTGGCTATCATGGGTCTTTGGAAGAACCCTTAGGAGGCCCAATGAAAGTGCCCATTTTGATAATTCCCAAAAGTGGGATTCCATTAGGTAGTGAAAGCTCCCAGTATGTCGGCTCTGATGCACTGCCGACTCCATCCTTAAGTACTAAAGCAGATGACTCTCATACTGTTAAACAGAAACTTGCACTAAGACTTTCTGAGAAAAAAGGACAAGATTCTGAGCCATCTCTAAACCTCCTGAGCCCCCATAGCAAAGGAAGCACTGATTCTGGTTACTTTTCCCGGTCAGAAAGTGCAGAACAGCAGATCAGCCCCCCAAATACAAATGCCAAGTCTTATGAAGAAATCATCTTTGGAAAGTACTGTCGGATTAGTCCAAGAAATGCACTTAGTGTCACAACATCTGGTCAGGAGCGCACCATGATGGGTAGAAAGAGTATAATGGAACCATTACCTCATGTAAACACAAGATTAGATATTACAATGGTTGAAGATCCAACTTCACAGGTGATCCCAAGCAAGGGAGATATAATGGAACCTAGTCAACCAAGCCCTCTGAAATCCACCAAATTTAGCACTGAGCCTCGACAATCACAAACTATTCCAGGATCTCTCAAAAATGAAGGAAAACTTTATCCAACAAGTCATCAAGGTAGCTCCCCAGTTCTCTTAGAAGCACCTATAGATTCTTCACCACTTATTAGAAGCAATTCTATGCCAACTTCTTCAGCAACTAATTTAAGTGTCCCTCCATCTTTGAGAGGGAGCCATTCATTTGATGAAAGAATGACTGGTTCAGATGACGTGTTTTATCCAGAGACTGTGGGGATAACCCCACATCGCATGTTAAGAAGACAAGCTGCATTTGAGTTGCCCTCAGTACAGGAGGGGCACATAGACACAGAACATCATGGGAGAATATCAAAAACTATCAGTGTTGCTTCTACTAGAATGATTGGTGAAATGGGCTCATCTTTGAAGGAAAAAAAACTGATGGCTGGTGATAGGATTGGTTATGACTATGATGTCTGTCGGAAGTCCTATAGGAAATGGGAAGAATCGGAAGCAAGCAAGCTGAGTTTCAGGGATATCTCATGCTTAAGTGGCTTAAAACATGGAGGGGAATATTTTATAGATCCATCAGTATCATCACAAGTAGTACCAACCTTGTTTGGAGTCACATGTGAAACCAGAAAACGCAGGAAAGAAAAGAGTGTGGGAGATGAAGAAGATACCCCAATGATTTGTGGCAGCATCCCAGGCACTCCACTGGGCATGATGCCTTCAGATTATGATCCCAAATTGCAGATGCAGGAAGGGATGAGAAGTGGCTTCACTATCTCTGGCCATGATAACCCTTCTCTTGGTCACTCAGAACGTTTTGAACCATGTAGACCCCAGCTGCAGTCTGGAACCTCATCAGAAGAATCACCATTAACCACAGATGCTGAAAAGATGACGGACCCGGCAAATAGGAAACCTCCCGGAAATGTGATTTCTGTAATTCAGCACACAAACTCACTAAGCAGACCAAATTCATTTGAAAGGACTGAATCTACAGAACTTTTAGCTAGCCAGCAAGATAAAGCATATTCACCTTCTGAGACTGGTGAGAGTGAGATTTCAGAAGCCCCTGTGAGCCCAGAATGTACCCAGCAGGGGGATAGCACTGAAACAAGGGGAAAACCACCCTCGTCCCAGCATCAGCATCAACAGTCCTATCACATGCAGCCCAGGTTGGTTCGCCAGCACAACATCCAGGTCCCTGAAATCCGGGTTACCGAAGAGCCCGATAAGCCGGAGAAGGAGAAAGAGGTACAGAGTAAGGAGCCAGAGAAGCCTGCTGAAGAATTCCAATGGCCTCAGAGAAGTGAAACACTTTCACAACTCCCTGCTGAAAAACTACCACCAAAAAAGAAACGTTTACGTCTTGCAGACATGGAGCACTCTTCTGGAGAGTCTAGCTTTGAATCTACAGGAACAAGCCTCTCTCGTAGCCCCAGCCAAGAAAGCAATTTGTCCCATAGTTCCAGCTTTTCAATGTCTTTTGAAAGAGAAGAATCCCTTAAGCTTGTGGCACCTCCCAAACAGGATGAATTTGGGAAGCAGTCAGAGTTCTTGACAGTCCCAGCTGGCTCATACTCACTCTCTGTCCCTGGACATCACCATCAGAAGGAGATGAGGCGCTGCTCATCAGAACAAATGCCTTGTCCTCACCCTGCTGAAGTTCCAGAGATCCGGAGTAAGTCTTTTGATTATGGGAATCTGTCTCATGCTGCTGTGGCAGGTGCGACCCCTGCCACATTGTCCCCATCACGGGAGAGGAAGAAATGCTTCCTTGTGCGACAGGCTTCCTTCAGTGGCTTCCCAGAAATCACTCCAGCTGAGCCAGGCATGGAACAAGGCATAAAGCAGGAACAGATGGAGCACATGCAGGCAGGTCTCAGATCTGCATGGCATCACTCGTCCTCTATGCTTCTTCCTATTCTGGCAGAGGACTCTGGGAATCAGCTTGGGGCAGGTTCAGCCCACCTAGCACAGCAGCCGATTGTGCATATGGACAGTCAGGAAACTTTGAGAACTTCCCTAATCCCTCCAGCACCTTACATCTCAAGCAAACACCCATCAGAACAGCCACACTTATTTGCACATCAAGAAAATATCCCATTTCCCCCAATTCACAATGCCTTGTTTCAATTCCAGTATCCTACTGTCTGTATGGTTCACTTACCAACTCAGCAGCCTCTCTGGTGGCAGGCATGTACTGAACCTTTGCAGAGGCATTTTCAGCCTCACTTTGCGCTACAGAAAAGTTATGGCAAGTCCCCTTTCCAGCCAGAAATTCATACCAGTTATCACTTAGAGCATGCTGCTGACCACCTTGGGAAGAAGTCTGATGAATATGCACACGCAAAAGAACAATCTTACCTGCACTATTCAGGAATGTCAGGAGAACACTCAAAGAGTGCTCTTGCAAAGTTTCAGTCAGACCATAGTATCAAGTCAAGTGATATGTCTTCTGAGCAGCATTCTCAGGCCGATTTTGATTCATCAAACTCTGGACCCGTGCAATCATTACCTGGAACAGTGGTTCCTGTCAGGATTCAGACCCATGTACCATCATATGGTAGTGTCATGTACACCAGCATTTCTCAGATACTTGGGCAGAACAGCCCAGCAATTGTCATCTGCAAAGTGGATGAGACTATGACTCAAAGAACATTAGTTACCAATGCTGCCATGCAGGGAATTGGATTTAACATTGCCCAGATGTTAGGGCAACATGCAGGCTTAGAAAAATACCCTCTCTGGAAAGTACCTCAAACCTTACCCCTTGGCTTAGAGTCCTCAATCCCATTGTGTTTGGCTTCCAGCTCTGACACTGCCTCTACTCTTGGTGGTAGCAAACGTATGCTTTCTCCTGCTAGTAGCTTAGAACTCTTCATGGAAACAAAGCAGCAGAAAAGGGTCAAGGAAGAGAAAATGTATGGTCAGATTGTTGAGGAGCTGAGTGCTGTGGAGCTAACCAACTCTGATATCAAAAAGGATTACTCTCGCCCACAGAAGCCTCAGTTAGTTCGACAAGGCTGTGCATCTGAGCCAAAAGATGGTTTGCAATCCGGGTCATCCTCTTTATCTTCACTGTCACCCTCTTCATCTCAAGATTATCCATCTTCCAGTGTGCCATCCAGTGAGCCATTCCCACTCAGTAGGGAAAAACTTTCCAGCTTCAGTGCAACACCACCAGGGCAGAAATCCAGTGGCCCTTCTGAAGGCAAAGAATCATCAGATGAATTAGATATTGATGAGACAGCATCTGACATGAGCATGAGCCCACAGAGGTCATCCTTACCACCAGGGGATACTCAGCTTGAAGAGCAAGGGAAGCAACAGAAATTCCCTGTTGGTATGCTGGTCCAGATGGCATCTGGTCCAAGTGGGAAAATGGGAAACTCAACTATACTTCTAACAGATGTGGCAGATTTCCAGCAGATTCTTCAGTTCCCTAGTTTGCGCACGACAACTACTGTGAGTTGGTGCTTCTTAAATTATACAAAACCCAGTTATGTGCAACAAGCCACCTTCAAGTCCTCAGTTTATGCTTCATGGTGCATTAGTTCATGTAACCCAAACCCATCAGGATTGAATACCAAGACTACTTTAGCACTTCTGAGGTCCAAGCAAAAAATTACTGCAGAAATTTATACTTTGGCTGCTATGCATAGACCGGGAACTGGCAAACTCACCTCATCAAGTGCTTGGAAACAGTTTGCTCAGGTAAAGAATTTCATTTTAGAAAGTATTAGAAATTGAATACTGCTAAACAGAATAAATGGTGAAGCAAATAATGCCAGAAAACTACAAGCAGAATAAAGATCAAAGATTGGAATGATTATGCTCAGCAGGGTCATTACATACAGCTGAATTAGATAGTTATTGGTATGGTGTGATTCAGGAAAGATTCCAGTTTCTCGAAATTACTCCTAAACCAGTGTGACACAATGTCTGAAATTTCACTGTTAGATTGTCATTCTTTTGGTTTCTCTTCCTTATGTTCTTTTTTGGAAGAGGTAACACATTAGACTTTTTTTTTATCACTAACCCTCAAGTATTAATAACTTACTACTTACATTACCTTTTGAATGCATGGGCTGCTAACCTTTTGAGAATTAGGCTCTAGATAGAAGTTAGAAGGAAGTTTGTAAAGGGGAGTTAAGAGGCTTCAAAGACAAAATTGTGTCATTTGGGTCATAGTCTTAGAACTGGAAGGAATTTTAGACATCAACTAGTCCTACCTCCTCATTTTAGAGATGAGGAAAAGTTAAGTAATTTACCCAAGCTCACACAGGGAATAAGTGACAAAAGTAGGATTGAAACTCGTGATTTCTCACTCCAAAGTCAATGCTTTTTCCATCTTACCACATTTCTACTTTGCCTCCATTACAGTTTTACATAAGTCTCTTGATTCTCAGGAGCAATGTCTCTTGCATTATTAATATGTAATACATCATTAATCATATTAATTATATATTACACATTAAATTAAATATCTTCAGTATTTTAATGTCTTCTATGTACTTCATTTATTTTTTCAACTAGCATTTTATTAAGTGCCTGATATGTCCCAGGTGCTCTATCAGGTGCTGGGCATACTCTAAAATAGAAATGAAAATGTTCTTACCCTCAAAGAGTTTACATTTTATTAGAGGGGAACAATATAGATGCAGGGAAATAGATACAAATATATATATGTATATATATATATATGTATATGCACACACACAGATTTTGGGAGGAAGTTTCTACCAACTGGAGAGTGGGACTGGGTAGGCTTCTTGAAGGAGATGGCATGAGCTGAGACTCAGGAATTTTGGAATTCTGAAAGGTGGAGAAGAGAAAGGAGCCCATTCCAGGCAAAGAGCACACACTATGGAAAGAGACTGAGACTAAAGATAGAAGGTCACATGTGAGGAATAACAGTAGTCTAGTTTGACTAGATTGTAAAGTGCATGAAGGAGAATAATGTGCAGTACTCTTAGGAAGGTGAGCCAGAGCCAGATTGTGAGGGTCCTTAAAATCCAAACTGAATATTTTATCTTAAAGGCAAGAAGGAAGGAATGGAGCTTCCTGAGGAAGGGAAGGACTTGGCCATCAAGCCCTACTTCTCAAAGATCATTCATTACCAGCCATTTTATCATAGAACCAATTTGTTCCTCATATGTAATAATGTAAAGAAATACTCTTTTAAAGAGGTGGGAGACAGGTGAGAGGTGAATGAAAAAAAGAGGGAGGAAAAGGTTTTTTTTAATGTTGGAGGGACTGAAAAGATGGCATTGGGGCTTTGACCTTTTTCTCCTTTTTTATTAGGTCCTTTTTCAAAAACACAATAGTATTCATTAAAAAGGCCCATGTTTAAATAGTATTAAAGCAAATGTACAATTTAAAAAAAAACCCTGCACATCTCTTGTCCCTTCCCTGTAACTCCTCTTTGTACAGTCTGGGATTTTTATTATTGGGAAGGTTGTATTACTATTTCTTCTGAATATGTTGTAATTCCCTTCTGATTTTTTCCCTGTTGTCTTTCACTCAACTTACTTGACTTTTCAGTGTGAATACCATTTGCCAATTTTCAAAGATCACAATAGACTCCCTCCTCTAAAGTAACCCTTTGATGCCTCATCATAGTGTTGAGGTGAGTGGCGAACATTGGCAGGTCTTGGCAAACCTGAAGGATTTCAGGTATATAGGTGTGATCGCAGACTGTCCTCAGAGATCCAGGATCTCTAAGTGTAAAGAAACTTATCTCTGGGTTGACCAGAAAGTATCGTGAATTTTTTGGCTGAAAAAGCTCTCATAAAACTGTATAGGAAGTCATGGAAGGGTGGCCGTCTTCATTGGAAAGAGCACTCACCTGCAGAAATCTTATTGAAACATCGTATTGAAACATAGTGCTCATCGTATTGAAACATAGAAGACTTGAAAGGTTAGATCAGTCTTCTGAAGAGCAATGGCATTGCTTGAGCTTTTAACCAACTCCATTTTCCTCTAAGTTATCCACTATATGCATCCCTTTAAAAAGTTTCAAAAGTGTAAATAACTGGGAACGTGTATTTGAGTTACCTCTTGGCACAGATGTGTCAACTGATTCTTTGTTTCTGTCCCACAGATGAAACCTGAAGCATCATTTTTATTTGGCAGCAAACTTGAAAGGAAATTAGTAGGAAGTATCCTAAAAGAAAGAGGGAAAGGAGATATTCATGGAGATAAAGATATTGTATCCAAACAAACTGAGCCAATCCGAATTAAAATCTTTGAAGGAGGGTAAGGAAACATAAATGGAAATATGAAATCAGTTCAGTTGTGTTTCAAGGTAAATGCCCCTGCCTGGGCAACGCTTTGAGAGAAAAGGAGTTCCCATGTGCCTACCTGGTTTGGAAATAGAGTATATTATTTTTCAATGCACAGCTCAATAGTATTGCTAGCTCTTGAGAAAGATAATGAAGTCAGTGCCCTTGTTTTAAGGTCTGCTGTGCTATTAATGCAAATGTGCTTGTTATATATGTTACAAGAATCCTCTCTAAATTATCATAGCCCTTCTTTAAGGAGGGTTATTGGGGAAACTGATGGGCTTTTGATGGCCTCTAGCTTTGTTCTTTCCTTAACATTCTTCTCGTATACATCTTTTTTACTTTCAATTGAAATATTTTGTGCTATTTAAGTCATAGACACTTATTTTTAGACAATAAAATGGTCGTATATTTGAAAATGTTAACTTTTGAACTATAGATATTTGTTATAATAATAGAAACCATATTGGTTGTATATAGTTCCTAAGGGACATTACGTAGGTAAATACACACACACTTGTGTAATTGTACTACGCATTTTGGTAGAAACAGCTCACCAATCATATGCTATAAAGATAAGGTATTATAGCAAAATCAAATTTTAGTACGATAACAATTATTTGGATTTCAGTATTAATAGACTTAGATTTACTATAGGCATATTAGTTTCACATTGTATTTTCCCTGAGTTCATTCTATTTGTATTTGAGTAACTACAATTGTGTTTTTTGCAGAAATCTGTAAAATGTTAACTGTTCAGATATGTGAGATGATTATTTCTTTCATAGTTCTTTAGCATCTCATGGGGTAAACCACTTAGAGAAAGGTCAGGAAGCTTTTGTTTTTAGGCTAGGCTTTCCACTTCACTATCTTTGGGCACCTAGCATTTCTCTCATTAAAACAAGTGTTTATGTACGCTCCAGGAAGATTTCATAATTTGAATCTCGTTTTAAATCTCTCATCTTCTAACACAAAGGAGAGAACTGTAGCTTTTATCTTTCTCCAGAGACTGAGGGTCATTGTGACTGAATCAACACTCCCTCATTCAACAGTCTTCTCCATAGCAGGGCATTTGCACTCCTAACTTAGAGAGACCTTCCAGTAAAGTTACTGTATGCTTTGGGGAGCCACATCTTCACTAAGGATGGATGCAAGTGAAAAAGTCTATGGGTATAGTTTATCACTATGTTTTGATCATCTGATAGGACTATGCTTATGTTTCATTTTCTCTTCCCTTTCATTAGAATGTATAATGGACCATATCCTTATCATTTTTCTAATTAGTGTCTTAACCTGAACATGATAGTGGCCAGGTTTATATTTCAATAAATATGTATCTCCCATTGGGAGTAGTCTGGGGGGGTATGAAGTGTTTTCTTTTTTCTTTAATTTTTTTGGAGGGGGAGGGCAGAGCAGTTGGGGTTAAGTGACTTGCTCAAGGCCACATGGCTACTAAGTGTTAAGTGTCTGAGGCTGGATTTGAACTCAGGTCCTGCTGACTCCAGGGCAGATGCTTTCATTCACTGTGCCACCTAGCTGCCCCAAGAATGTTTTCTTTTGTTATATGTAAGTATTAGAGAAGAGAGGAGAAATTCTTTTTGACATAGTCCAAGTTCTTACATTGACTTTTTACAGATATGACTTTGCCAATTTCTTACATTGACATTGGTCAGAATATTTTTATATTCATTTTCATTAATTAGTTAATTCCTTTAGGAAATACGACATATTGATCCTGTGATATTATGTTCCCAGCTTCTCATTTGTACAGTTTAACTCTTATATATTGCTAAGGATTATGTAATTTTATTTTACTCTATCCAAAAGGATATTTGCTAAAGTGAACAATTATATTGATATTATATTTACCTGAATGGTAAAAATGTATATTCCATTTCCTATGATGGAATTGAATGGATGGAAGCCCAGATGTAAGGGACTTGAAGTGCTTCTCTCTGGAGAAAATTAGCTTTTCCTAGTACCATTTCTTTGGGTCTTAATCCCTCAGCACACTTCACTGAGTTAGTGATAGTGGTAGGGTCCTAGTCCTGGCAAAAGGCTTTAAAATGTAATGTCTGTTTGGTGGCTGATGTGCAGTAACATCTGCAGAAGATAAGTGGTTTGGGGCCTTCTATGGATTTCACCTTGAAGACCCTAGGATTTGGAGAACTATTAAGATTGAATTCTCTTTTGTTGGTTTTGATGGTTTCTCCAGAGCAGAAAGGAGAGTGGTAGGGGGTGGTAGAAGGGGTTATGTTGTAGTGCTATAGTTCAGGGAAGAGGTTCTGAATCTTTTTATATGTGTCATCGATCCCATAGCAATCTGGTGAAGTTTATAGACCCCTTCTCAGAGTCATCTTTTTAAACAATTAAAGGAAATATTAAATTTCAATTAATGGTTAATAAAAATAAAGAAGTATTTTTCCCCATCTATGTTCATAGACTCATTCCCTGAAGTCTATTCATGAATACTCAAGAGGGATCGATGGTCCCCAGATTCAGAAGCCCTGTTCCAGTACAAAAATAAAAACCCTGAAAATTCAAAATGTGTAATTCACAAAACACACCAAGGATGAAAGTGTTGGAGGATTTTATATGTCATCTTCCTCTCTGAAACCAAAAATGTGCCTCCGTAGTAATATATTTAGAATTATCAACCAGACAATTCTATGTTGAATTCTAGTACAGTGCTTGACACCTAGCAAATGTTTTAATAGATGCTTGTTGATTCAGAGATAAGGATTAAAAGGGTCTAATCATAAGTGGAATACTGAGTGAATGACTGTTATACACTCTAGCATTTCATTTTTGTCTCCTTCTGGGCCAAAAGTAAGGGTTAATCCCTCAAAGCTTCAGGAAATGCATGGAGAATTGTTTTGTGAGGGAAATGATTCCCTGTTTCCCCACCATTTTTCATTATGTAATAGTTTCTTTAGAAAGTCTTTTGAAATTTAGGAGACCCTTTCCTAAGGATTTATATTCTATCAGGGAAGAGCTGATCAAATCTGCAGACAACAGTTGGTGAGCTGAGCAAGCTCAGTCA
Organism: Pseudocheirus occidentalis; assembly: GCA_028646575.1. Taxonomy (NCBI): domain Eukaryota; kingdom Metazoa; phylum Chordata; class Mammalia; order Diprotodontia; family Pseudocheiridae; genus Pseudocheirus; species Pseudocheirus occidentalis. Next base: position 302,149,066 of record CM053593.1, read on the forward strand.
ATTTAAGCTGGCAGTTTGCTGAGAGTTACCGTGTTGCCAGGGTTTCAAAAACAGAGTGAAGAGTTGAGATGAAGAATTCTATTATCGGTTCTACTTCTTTTAGCAAATTTACTGGTGTTTCTGTGTGTGTGTGTGTGTGTGTGTGTGTGTTGCAGTGTTACATGCACACTTCAGAAAAATATCATTGTATTAAAAGAGAATATATATGAGAATAAATATGTTTAAATATGTTTGCATATTTTATTTGTTGTCTGCTGTCTTAAGGCTGCCCTGGAAGCCAAAAACAATAATGCATAAATTCCCAACTTTTCACTTCAGGGAACTCATTGAAAAATCTGTACTCTCCATATTCATATTCATTTATATATTCATAGTCAGAATGACTTTTATTTTGATATTTGAGCCAAGAAACTTCTGGGATATAACAAGTCTATCAAGGAAGTAATTTTCAGTAAGGTAGCATTCCATTCCAATGTTGTAGTCAGATTCTGGTTACTTCATTGCTTTGTTCACTAAATTTCTAATTTCACATTATTCGTGTGACTCATAAGGAAATATGTGAATGGTTGTTTCTAAAAAAGCTTTTTGAGAATTTATAATCTTGCATTTAATTGTTTTATAATATTCTTTAAAATATTTTGAAAACATGTTGTACCTTGTCTTTCCAACAGATATAAGTCAAATGAGGAGTATGTCTATGTTAGGGGACGTGGTCGAGGAAAGTACATTTGTGAAGAATGTGGGATTCGCTGTAAGAAGCCCAGCATGCTCAAAAAGCACATCCGCACACATACTGATGTACGGCCTTATGTATGCAAGTTATGTAACTTTGCCTTCAAAACAAAAGGTACATGCATGTTGTTTCTGGAGGGAAAAAATGGCTCTGACTCTAGCTAAAGTTCTGATCTTTCTTTCATTTCCCTCTTCCATCAATTATGAGGTGGTTTCACTTATGACAGTATGACTCCATGAAATGTCTTCTCCCTCTCAACTAAGTGATCAAAGGATGCATGTGAGACTATGAGACTCCATGAATAACTTGATTGAGAGCCATAGGTTTAGGGCAGCTATCTGCAAAGGAAGTGGCATGAAAACTGCCTGGGCAAATATGACTTCATGTTAGAAATGTTATGTGGTCTGGGTTATAATTGCAGTAAATGTCGAAATATTATGGGGAGACAGCATATGTGGTGGCATCACAGAAGCAAAGCAGCAATTGAAACAGAAAAGCATGTGCTCATGGTCCTTCCAGTGGGTCAGTTTCAGGCTTATAAATAATGTACAGATCCATAGACTCCCAGGTGGGCCCCTCCATCCACAGTTGCATTAATTATGCATAGAGATTTGATAGCTTGTGTCCACATGTATTTATCAGCAGAGAGAAAATCTTCCATTTGCTACTCTGAAACCACAGCTAATGTTATCTCCTGAAATGAGGATTTGCCTTATAAATATACTTTTTTATATTCAGTAAGTAGATTACAGAAAATGTTTCACAGAGGAAGCATGGCGGAGTCTATTTTGGCTATTATTTTTTAACATTAAGATAATTTTTCTAACCCCAACGTTCTGAACATATAGACAGTAGTGACTGAGACAGTGGTTTTGACTTCACTATAAATGCACTTTGCATTAGCTCTAATGGATCTGACCACTCACCCCCGTAATTTTCAATGGGTTGATTTTAAAATTTGCATACCGGAACAATCTGTGCCATTGCTTATCAAGAAGTCAGACCGTATACCACTTGGTGGAGGAACATGTCAATAAACTCCTGTAGCCAAAGTTCTGGATTTATAGCTAAAAATTGTGACTCATTTTCCAGGCTTTTCTGATACAAGAATGTTGAAGAATATGCTGTTCATTCTAGCTCACCAAACAATTTCATTTAAAAATTCTTGCTTCTGAGCCACATGCCTAAATCTCTTTCCAAATCTCCCTCTCCTTCTCTCTCTCTCTCTCTCTCTCTCTCTCTCTCTCTCTCTCTCTCTCTCTCTCTCTCTCTCTCTCTCTC